>OX420939.1:4800000-6037562 GCA_949091785.1 Polymixis lichenea | reverse complement strand
ATTATTTTACTAATACCTGGTAACCTATTACTCTATATTTGCTTATCCTAATATGAATATACATGCCTTGTATTATAATACCTGTACCTATTACGAATATATTAGTCACACCTCTACTACTATTATTACGCTCTGTGCCAGTATTTGTCGGTCCTCTATTTTATTGTAGTCGTGCTGTCAGTAGTACTCAGTAGTGTCAGTGTCATTTCAATAGAACGTGGAGTAGCCGGCATTACTCTTTTTGTAAAAGATTTACTATTTTTTCGGAAATCTATTTTTGAGAATTTACCCTTTACCCCGCCAAGTTTACAAAGAGAAGATATTATAAATCCAGTCCTATTAAGATTACGGTTCAGTACCAGTTTTAAGTTAAAACAAACACCACGTGTGCGATTTAGTTCACCACATACGATCCTTTAGCAAGCTTCAGGTTTCTTCTTATGGGATCGACATACGTACAGTGTATATAGTCGTGATTACTGTATAGTACAGACGCTACAGCTATCATCCTAACATCCACGTGCCACTAAAATGTCTGCCAAGGCCGAAGTAGATCTTCGCGATGGACTCTCTGCAGCACAGATCTTCGAAAACCGGGAGGGACTGACCTACAATGATTTCCTGTTGCTACCCGGATACATAGACTTCACTGCTGACGAAGTTGACCTAACGTCGCCTCTTACTAAAAAAATTAACCTGAAATCACCGCTTGTATCCGCTCCTATGGACACCGTTACCGAAGCCGACATGGCGATAGCGATGGCACTCTGTGGTGGCATTGGTATCATCCACCACAACTGCACGCCGGAGTACCAGGCCAATGAAGTACACAAAGTGAAGAAGTATAAACATGGGTTCATCAGGGATCCTGTTTGCATGGGCCCCAACAATATTGTAGCTGATGTTATTGAAGCAAAGAAAAAAAATGGTTTTACTGGATATCCCATCACAGAAAATGGCAAGCTGGGAGGGCGCCTGATTGGTATAGTCACTTCTAGAGATATTGATTTCAGGGAGGGAGATCCTCAACTGAGTCTCAAGGAAGTAATGACACCCATTCATGATATGATAACTGCGCAGTCTGGTGTCACGTTACAAGATGCCAATTACATTCTCGAAAAGAGTAAGAAAGGTAAATTGCCTATTATTAATGGAGATGGCGAGCTGGTTGCGCTTATTGCAAGAACTGACTTAAAAAAGGCTCGAAGCTACCCTAATGCATCTAAAGATTCCAACAAGCAGCTTTTGGTTGGTGCTGCAATTGGAACTCGTGTAACAGACAGAGAACGCCTCAAGTTGCTAGTCAATAATGGAGTGGATGTGATAATTCTTGATTCATCTCAAGGAAATTCTGTATATCAGATTGAAATGATAAAGTTTATCAAGCAGACCTACCCTGACATACAAGTGATTGGGGGTAATGTTGTGACAAGGATACAAGCTAAGAATCTTATTGATGCTGGCGCTGATGCCTTGAGAGTTGGCATGGGCAGTGGCTCTATCTGCATAACCCAAGAAGTAATGGCCTGCGGTTGTCCTCAAGCGACTGCAGTGTATCAAGTGTCATCCTATGCTCGTCAGTTCAATGTGCCAGTTATTGCAGATGGTGGAATACAATCTGTGGGTCACATTGTCAAGTCATTAGCATTGGGAGCCACAACTGTCATGATGGGTTCCCTACTAGCTGGAACATCAGAAGCACCTGGAGAATATTTCTTTTCTGATGGAGTCAGGTTGAAGAAGTATAGAGGAATGGGTAGCTTAGAAGCTATGGAGAACAAGGATGGAAAAGGGGCTGCCATGAGCAGATACTTCCACAAGGAGACTGACAAGCACCGAGTGGCACAGGGAGTGAGTGGAAGTATTGTGGACAAGGGCTCAGTCTTGCGTTTCCTGCCATACCTACAGGCAGGCATGCAACATAGCTGCCAAGATATTGGGGCTCGGTCACTTGGCATCTTACGTGACATGAGCTACTCTGGAGATCTGAGATTCATGAAGCGGACTTACTCTGCTCAATTGGAAGGGAATGTGCACAGCTTGTTTTCATATGAGAAACGATTATTCTGAAAAAGTGTCATAATGTCTTCAGGACATAAAAACTTAAACTAATGTATGTATATCTGAATGTAAGGAAAGATCTAGTTAATTTTGAAGAAAGTAATCAATTTTTATATGAACTAAGACTATGAGTTTGAATGTAATTAGGTGTTAAAAATAAATGTTATTATATAAGTGTATGTTATCCATTGCAACAGAGTATTCCATTTTAATATTTTATCATGTTTATTTTTGGGTGTTTTAAGATATACTTAAGCAGTTTGTTGCTTTGTGATAAAAATCAAGTTTTAAAGTAATAAAGTGTGAATTAAAATGTCTTCGTTTTTATTACATTTATACACAAACCTACAGAAGACTAGGTACCTACTTTACATAAATAATACACAAGACCTATTTTAGGTGTTAATAAGATAACCCATTTATCTTATTAGCAGCAAAGACAAACCTAGCAGGGCTTCCTGCTTCTAAGTCTAGTAGTAGTCTAGCTTATGTAATGCCCATGCCTCCGATAATGCGATAGTCGCAAAACCTTCGTTTCACGAACGAAAACCTTCGCAAAATTAATGTGATAAATTGTAAAGCATGAGTTAACTGCTGTGATTAGCTGTTGATAATTAGTCATACAACAGCTTGGTAATCGCTGCTGTACAGTTTACACGGCTTTACAATTTGTCACATTAATTTTGCGACAATTTTCGTTCGAGAAACTAGCTCAAAGTCAGGCTGTGGTCTAGTAATAAGAATTCTTTGCTGTTGGCATGCATAATTCGATAAAGCCACATTGGTAGTTGGTTTCGAACCTGTATCCTTGTACCTAGGTACTTGAGAAGTTTATCTTGGACATGATATAAGAAAACATCGTGGGGAAACCAAATTATTTATAATAAAAAACTGCCAATCCATTTTAAGAAAGCAGAGCAAAAATGGTGTGGGGCAGGCCGCCACGCATTGCTTTGCATTGCAAATATTATCCATCACTTTCGTACATTTTCTATGAACGCGCTGCGGCCCATTACGGCTGTAATGTGCGCTTGACAATATATGGATGCTCGACATCTACAATGTGACCTATGAGTGATGACAGGTTTGTAAGTGGAGAGTGATCGATAAAGAAAACAACGCATATTCTAATAATCACATTTTATTGGAATTATAAATGCACAAGCAGGCATGATTATTTTAATTTGACAATAAATATCATAAAAGTGCTAAATAACTTAATAAAAATTATATGTGCTAAAATCTATGATTTAGACTGGTGCGTCCAAAAATGTTATGCTTAACATTTTAAAAACTGCATCCTAGCTAGCAATACTACCGGAACTACGCGTAATATTATCATCTGTTGAATAATAACTCCTTCGTCTTAATACCAAACTCGTGAGTCGTCAGTACTGCCAAAAAAAAACATAGTAGATCTAGATCTCTAGAGAGCGTAGCAACCTTGTGATAATACAAATATTCCTTAAATACCTAATAATGATATCAAGTCAGTATTACACTGGTCTTCAACAAGATCTTGGCGTCACGTTGGCTGAATAAACTATTAGTATCGTTTACAATTGTTAGCCTCAAAATGCTTAAAGTTCATCTTGCTGACTATATCAAGACAACCCAGCTGATAGTCTACCCTGACGAACCACAGATAGACGTAGGAAGCAACCGGCTAAGTCTCAGTTGATAACGCAGTTACAAAAACTATCAAAACTACTCATTTCTTAATAAGTTCAAACTATCAAAGCGATAAGTTTTAATGAATTCAAGGCAAAAGCAGACTTAGCAGGTCTCAAATTTCGATAAGCACACTCGTGGAATCTGAGTACATGCCTTAACGACGTTTCATCTTACTTCCTCAAACCTAACGCACCAGTCGGAATGCACGAAGTCCGAAGCGACCAAAGCGTATAAATCTTACTGAGATTACATCTTAGCTGAATTCAGCACGTTTAAGCGTGTTTATAATATTTAAATCATCGAACTTTGATAGTGACTTAAATTAGAGCAAAAAACTCGTGGGCCTAGGAAAGAGTGGAGGCACCTTTGATACAAGGCTTTGTTTATATTGGTGTTGTTGGCGATAGCGGTTTTGTTGGTGTCTGCAGAGGCGAATAATGTTTGTTTCGGTATAGATTGGTTTCATCCACATTTTCTAGGGCCATGGAAGCACGACAACTCGCTCAAACGTGCTGATAGGATTGAATCGCGGCACGATGCATGTGCGCCTACTGCTTGGGTGCGTCTGCGTCGCCGTCATCGTCGTGCTCGCGCTGAAACTCGGGCCCGTGCGTGACGTCATCCTCGAACACGATCTCCTCTGGGTCGGGGGCGCGCGGCAGGAACTCCTCGCCTGGACAGATCTTCTTGAAGATCTGCTCAGCCTGGGGAAAAAATGTTACATTTTAATTGTCGTTCCATTGATCACTTAATGTCTGTACGACGTTAAGTGAAAAAAAAAACAACCGACTTCCAAAAAAAACACTAAAAAGTGAAAATTAATTTCGGAAGGCGGTGACTTTGGATATGTATTTAAATTTTTTGTCACCGCCTTCCGAAATTAAAGTTATTTTTCACTTTTTAGTGTTTTTTTTGGAAGTCGGTCGTTTTTTTTGAAAAAAGTTTTTATTTTACACTTTTTAGTGGTTCACATGTGCCTACCGCTTCACAGCGTCCCGGCGTGATGTTATGTTATGAACTGGTGTAAACAATAGACAGACATGAGATTTTGAAAACAGTTTTTATTTTACACCTTTTTCTTTGATAATAAGTATCTTTATTAATTTGCTTAGGTTCGCCTCGTTTTACCTTACCCAAGTAAAACATCTACGTTAACAAAGTAGGTAAATTAAAGACTACGCCACGGGTGTGGTGTGTAAAATAAATAATGTAACCGAACAATTTCCTTATACAACATATACAAAAATCTCCGTTCTATATTTCGACCACTATCTATAAATTGCACCACAATTTCATTGAACCCACCATGTGTTCAGTTTTCTTATCTATAAACAATTATAATTATGTTTATATTAGTCCATCGTTAACTGTTTTAAATATTTAAGTATTAGAAACACACAGATAACTCATACCGAAAGATAACGACAAAAAGGTACCTATACCTAAAAACCAACTGCGATGAGTACCGGTGGGTTCTGTAGTAAGTTCTTAATTAAAAAATGATTTTATGAGATTGTTAAAACGTTCCATTTATATAGCTCAGGTGATGCGTGCCATAAGCATAGGGGACGCATCACATTTGCGCCCCCTTCTTCAATGATCTTCTCGGTCTACACTGAGCAAAGCTAGGTCGCGTAACCTTTTTTGACCAAATTATAGCCTTCAATAACGAAGGTATTAATTGTTTTTTAATTACTCACAACTTGCAATGCTGCAATCTTAAGCAGAATTTGAATAGAAATAGTCAGATTTGGAAAAACACTTTCGTCCTCATTCTACACAATAAATTGAAGTAGCTCTTCAGATTTCTTAGATATAACAGGGTGAAATGGTTTACTGAAGAATTTTTAATTCAATAATTGGCGATGTTTCGCGCCCCCCATCGGTAGGCGCCCAGGCCCTGCCTGCCCCGCCCTACTTACGCCTCTGATATAAATAAATAAATAACCATTTATTTCAGATTAAACATCCATAATTCCATACTATTAATCCATACACACACATTTAAAAAACAAATTCACATTCAATTAGATATAGCTACATATATATGTATTAGAAACTGTCTAGCCAATTTTCCGTTTACATGTAAAGATATTATAGTGCACAATTGTTTAGGAAAAGTGGGGTCATGTACTTATCCGCGGTTTGACTAATCGGCCCCGTCCCATTTTGAATATATTAAGAACGCTCTGTGTTCCCAAGCTGTACCCCTGTCCAGATCGTCTATGTCTAGGTATGGGCCAAGTCGGAAATGCCAATGGTAATGAAAAACACGTCATACATTACACGGACAATTTATTTCTGCCTTTCCTACGAATAATTAGGAAAAAAATTAGGAATAGGCTCATTTTTGTAATAACCTTTAAGACCTATAAAATATTTCATGCTAAATACAGGATACATTTTTAACCAGTAACTAAGCAAACTGTAACTCTAACGGGCACTAGAATGACCAAAAAAAATCGATCAAAAATCAGCTGTTCCATACATTTTGACCACGCAGGTATTGCACTTTTCTATGATGCAGCTAATTTTTTGTTGTAAAACCTATGTAAAATATCTGCGTTAGGGGGGGTCTAGAATGATATGCTGAATTCATGGTTACAGTTTGCGCACTGGATAAAAATTTACCCTGTATTTTCAAAAGTCATAAACGACACCCTCTCTCTCTCTTCCTGGGCGCGTCATTAGTTTTTGAAAACTTGGGCTATCGTGCTCTGTGCGAGGAGTAGTAGGTAATTAACGATTAGATACGTAAAGTTATTGACTACTGAACCCTAGAGATAAACCGAAGCTACAATCGTACAATCTGTATTGAGTAATGAAAAACAACAACAGCGGTCCTCTGATTGATGACCGACGGAAATAAATAATTGTCATGTTTTGGGTAACTTAAAATTATCTTATCAAAGTTCGTTTCAAGTTTTTTTAGATAACAAAGGGCATGCATTAAAAGGAGGTATGTAAGTGGTTTACTTTCTTAATAGTTTAGTTTCTATCTCTTCCTAAGAACAATAAATTTGCCTGCAGTGCCAATTTTCGAAATTAGTCAAAAGCAACGAAATTTTGCTCCGATTGCTACAATTCAACTAACTTTCATGATGTTGTGTTACTCGAATCGGGAGTTTGCGACATATTGTAGTGATAATTTTTTTGCGGCATTCGTTTACCGGTTTTTCGTCAATATTTTCGCGGCGGAGGTGTACTGAGGCCCTAATATAGGGTCAGGGTACACTGGCATAAACTATTCTACAACCACTGCTCGAATACAAACTTTTAAGGACTATAGTTATTAATTACTAGGTATTTCTGATTGTTAAAGGCTACCATGAGCACATATAAAAATATCTTAAAGGAAAAATTGTTACTTTAAAGGCATGTCTCATTGATTTACTATAGCTTTTGTTTCTTCTTCGAAATAACATTAAATAGCAAATATAGCACACAATAATATTTTCCACTCCATTCATCAGAAGGCCTTGGAAAAGTTTTGTGTAATTAATTAGATGTGCTTATGATTACGGTATAAATTTGACAGAAAACGCACCACAGTTAATGGTTTTAAAGGCTTCAATGGGATCATCAAAATTGGCTCAGAAAGTATTTGTAACGAACAATACCTACAACTCTCTTAGTTGAAATGGCCCTATTGAATGACTATCTCATAAAATCGTGACATTTGAAGCCAACTCAAAGCTTTGAAGATTCTTATTCTACCTTATTATGATATTTTGATAATCTACAACTAGACAGATAGAACAAAAGCTCGCGAACTACTTTACCGCATTCCCCTTAACTATAATAGGTTCACCTTAAGAACACGAGGCGACGACGCCAACCACGGTCTCTCTAATATATTTCGCAATAGTTATATTGTTATCAAATGTAGTACCTAATAACGTTGCCATCCGTATGGTTATCACAGAACCATGTTTCACAACGTGACAACGTTACTGAAAAAACTTAAAGGTCACGGCTCCATCACTATAATTGAATTGTTTTGTGTGCATGGCAGCTTATAGTAGCAATAGAATGATTAGCATTAGCTTAATAGTTGTCTAGTAGCTACGGGTGTTGTTGTACCAAGTATTGTTTAGCGAACTGACATAGAATATTGATGGTCGATTATACTTTGACAGGATTAAAGCATTAAATTAAGACTTAAGAGTAACAAATAAAGTAGAATTTATGATGATAGATGATAGTATTGTTAATATGCCTTGGGGGTATAAATGCTAACCTACACAGGGTGTAATTTTAATCACCGTTAACCTCATAAGGGGTCATTGTACTCATCATTATGAACAACTTTTACTACGGGCCCAAATCTGAAATCAGCTGTTCCTTACATTTTGACGAGTTATGCGAACATAAATGTAGGGAAAAGTTGATTTTATTTTCGCGATTTCAGGTTTGTACCCAAGGGCCATTCAAGTATTACGTAAGCAAATTATTTGCAATTATTAACCCCCCCCCCGGGTTTAATCCGCCCCTCGTCAGCAAAAGTAAGCAAAGCTCTTAGCAATGCCCACGTAAACATTGGCACATGCATTTTTCAATGTGTTCTGGTTTATTTATTGATTCACTAGCTTTTGCCAGCGGCTTCGCCCGCGTCGAGGTCGAAAACTATCCCACGGCAACGTAATACCGGGATAAAAAGTATCCAATGTGTTATTCTAGGTAACAAACTACCTGTATTCCAAATTTTAATTCAAATCCGCTCAGCCGTTTTTGCGTGAAAGAGTAGAAAGAAAGAAAGAAAAATGCGTTTATTGGCATTACAGCTTATAAAACCTTAAAACTATAAAAAAAACACAACAATGTTATTAATGCCAAAAGGCCCTCAGCTCAGCATATGTCAAATGGCTACACAGTATGCGCCACCTGACGCTGATTTTCAGCTGTAACAAACATCCATACATCCATACTCACAAACTTTCACATTTATATTATTACACATTTATAATATAAGTAGGATATTAGAGTAGGATGAGCAGCAGTTATAAGTCTAGAAATAAGGAATAGGCTTGGAATAGTGGACTTTAACGCATATCATATTTATTTAAGCAATTTTATTGATATGGTATTCAGTTATTATAATCTATATTAAACGAACAAACCAAACTTCTTTGACAATTTTGGTAAATTTTTTCGCGTTTTCGTCAATTATTATTCGTCAGTTGGTCTTAGGTAGCCTATTTAGGAATAACTCAGCTGAAACCAGCATCAAAATGCGTCACCTGGATGCAAAGATATGACGAATGTATGAAAAAACTTGGTTTGGGTTTCTTTTTTGGGTGGGAAATCATCAAATAACTTCTCCCGCTATGGGTGGAGCAGGAGGGCGTGTCAGACGTTTACTGACTAAAACCCACCCGTGTTCCCTCAGTTGTCTGTGTGCCAGGGGCCGCGGTATCTCTTTCGAACAACCCGCACCCCTGGCAGGCATCGGCCCTTGCGGGCCCCATCAGTTGGTGCTGACATCTCTTTGAGGCGCGCGTGACACACAACGCGCCGTCGATCCGGGCTTGGTCCTTACCGGACAGCGAGCTACCCACTACTCGCCGTCCGCAAACCCGCGCCTACGGTGGCCGGGAATCAGCCTAAGATTCCCGATGCCCAGCGCGTTTCCTGCGGCGACTAAGGCCGTGAGGGCTCATGTACTGCCTCTCCCTCACGTGCACCGCCTCCCTCTTTGCGAGCATTACTGCTTCGCAGAAGGAGATGACGGGTACCCATGCACTCTCGCTCCATACCATGGCCTGGACCAGGGCCGGACGCGAGAGATCGCCGCCGTCGATCGCATCCACGAGGACACGGCGGTGCTCCGCTCAAGCCGGGCAGACCTCCACCGTATGCTTCACCGTGTCCTCAGGGCGATCTTCGCAATGGAAACACCCGGGCTTTTCCTCCCGCCTTATCCAAAACAGGAACCTTCCGAAACAACCGTGTCCGATGAGGACCTGCGTCAGACGGAAGGTGAGGACGCCATGCCGCCTCTCAAGCCACTCCTCAAAGAGGAGACTTACCGCCGGAATTGTGGCGTGCCCAGCACTGGGTTGCGACAATCGCACTCTCCACGTCGCCATGAGATCCCGCCGGAGCTCTGTCCGCCGTGCCGCGATTTCCCGCGGCAGCGGAGTTACGCCCCGGCGTTTGACCTCCTCACGCCACTCCCAAGTGTGCGCGAGGACCTTTGCCTCCAGATCCCATGGCGGCAATCCGGCAAGGAGGCCCGCCGCCTCACCGGAGATCGTGCGGTATCCCCGGATCATCCGGATGGCCATGACCCTATGGGCCGCCTTCAACCGGCGTGCTGGTTGGCGCCTCAATGTAGGCGCCCACACCGGTGCCCCGTATAGAGCCATGGCCCGCACGACCCCCGCGTAGAGCCTCCGGCAGGAGGCGTTTGGCCCTTTAGATTGGGCAGGAGCCGCTTCAAGGCAGCCCCGGCCCGCTCCAGTCTGGGAGCCAAACGTCGGAAATGTTCCGCGAAGTTCCACCGGCTGTCGAGGACGAGTCCTAGGTACTTCAAAGTCGACTCGACGCCGATGTGAACCCCTCCCACCGTTATCTGGGAACCCGTCGGTGGCGCATTCCGAGGACCATGAAACCACATGGCCTCGGACTTGTGCAAGGCCACCTCAAGTCCCCAGTTGCCGGATCCTATCCACGATTTTCGCAACCCCTTGCGTCGCTAAGTAGGCCGCCGCCTGGTACGACCTCCCTTGCGCCAGGACCAGCGTGTCGTCAGCGTAGCAAACTACACTGACGCCGCTAGGGAGATCGGCGCGCAGCACCCAGTGGTATCCGATGTCCCACAGATGCGGCCCCAGGACCGAACCCTGTGGGACACCGCACGACATCTCTCGCCGGTTCCACTCTCCTTGGTGACCGGGGTAGATGACGGCCCTGTCCGTCAAGTAGGCCTCGACCACACGACAGATACAAGATACAAGATCAGACAGACAGACAGAGGACAGAGGACAGAGAACAGAGGACAGAGGACAGAGGTAGGTCGGCATCCGGTGATACCGGAGTGCCTCCCTGATGCAACTCCAGGGCAGGGTGTTGAAGGCATTGGCGATGTAGAGACACCGCCAAGACGACCTCACCCCGGGCCACCGCATCCCCCGCCGTGAGGGCTCGCACGCGCATGATGGCGTCCACCGTGGAGCGCCCCCTGCGGAAACCAAACTGGCTCTCCGCCAGATCCGGCCCCACCCGCACCAGCCGCCCGACAAAGCGGTCTGCAACTACTCTTTCAAAGAGCTTGGCCACCTCGTCGAGCAGCCTGATGGGCCGGTAAGCGGACGGAGAGTCCGCGGGGCGCCCCGGCTTCTTGATGAGGACCAGTTTCCCCATGTTCCAGTGAAGTGGGAACCGGCCCTCCTCCAAGCATGCGCTTAGGAGCCCTCTTAGTCGAGGCCTGAGAGCCTCCAAGGCCAGGACCCAGGCTTTTTCAGGCAAACTCTCAAACGGTTAAGGTAAACATCGTGAGGAAACCGGCATGTCCTAGAAACAAAAATTCAAAGACATAGTGACCTCGACCAGACCGGACTGGGCCCGAGTGGTGGATTACGGTCCACTCCCAAACACCGAGAGGAGGCCTGTGTCCCAGCAGTGGGAACATTACAGGCTGATTATGATGAACAGGTGATAAAGTCTATTGCTGCACGCTATAAGTAAGACTTGAGAAAACCTACTAGCAGTTGCCCTAACCAAGTCTGACCACAAAAAAATGTAATGCAAATAAGGATGATTCTTTATGAAGAAATTACTCTGAAAGGGGTCTAAAACGGCCACTTTGGCAGAATCATAATATGATCATATTATGAATCATATTTAAAATCATAAAATGGTCACAAACTCACTATTCATAATATTATCTGCGTAGACAGCATGCAATTCATCTGTTTGACAGTTTTGTATGGAAATTCGTAAAATAGTCACCAAATTATGAATTGCTTTATTAAAGTAAAATGTCAAATAGCAGAATCATAGGGGAATTCAGGAAATGAATCACTTTTAAAGGAATTGCTCAAAGTGGCCTTTTTAGACCCGCTGCTCATAGTTGACTGACAGACCGCAAATCAAAATAGAGGGAAAAAAATTATGTTATAGCGACAATAGTTGGATACACGTCAGCCGTTGCAAGCGTTTAAGAACAAGTTCTTAAACGCTAGTTCTAGTACCAAGGTACAAGATGTACTAGCTCACTACTTATGGAAACCCATGGCTGCACTGTAGTAAAACTGACCGTCCTGAATAGGTGCACAAATTCCATCTACTAGTTAGTTCATATTTCCGACTGAAACTAAAATCTGCTTGTGGGTATTAAAATTGAGCTTGATAAACAGACGGTGACATGCCACTTTCTAAGAAAAGTAGTAAGTACAAGTAGAATTGGGTTAGGTACATTGGTGCAAGGTTATAGGATTGTAAAGATCCGGGATGGGTGTCCCGCTATACGCTATTAGATTATTCCATCCCCAGGTAGAAGTAATAAAAGTATGGGGACCCCAGGGACTGGTCAGTTCGGCCAACAGACTTGTGAGTCCAGCAAACTACTGTGGGATTTTATTCGGTTTATATGAAATGAATATGAAATGCACCGATCCCAGCGTGGCTTGACCAGACTCGATAAATCGAATGAACCCCAAGATTTGCACTAGCCCCTGGAGCCTCATGCTTCATGGTGTTACAGAGGCCATTGCATATCAAGAAGTAGACCGGGGGGCGCGGTAATGGTCAGGTAGACGTGCCCATAGGATAGGAAAGGATTGCGAGCCTACCGGATATGCATCCTTGAGTAAGCATTGGACTAGTGGAGAGACGGGTGGTATTTATTTAGGAGGGCATCTTTTCACGACGTCGCCGGCATGTTGATTCAGTTCGGGCTTCTTGGGTACGTTCAATTGTTTTCTTAGCTCTTTTCTATGCCGTTGCTTCGCTATGTTCTGTTTTGTTGTTTTCGTAGTAATATTCTGAGTTCTCGCAGCTAACAGTTTCTGGTTTTTTGTAGATATCGCTAGCCGCTTTCTTGATCTTATTTTTGTCTCCAGCCATGTCCTTTCAAAACTTGATTCTCATGTCGAAATATTTCATTGCTTGTTTTAGATTGTCATTCCTTGGGTAAATAGGTCGTCCGAGGTTCTTAGATTTGGCTTTGTACTGCATTGCTACCTGCAATAGGTGTGGTTTATCCCGTCTGAAGACGTGTGCTAAGTAGCACATCCTGTGGTTCTTGATGCGTTTTGTTACGGTTTTTTCGTCTAAGATTTGGTGCATTTTCTTAATTATTAGTTTATTCCTGATGTGGTTAATCAAGTCTCTCATGATAACTCGTTCATATCTTCTGAGTCTTAATCTGTTCACCTTGGGTCGATACTTTTAAGTCATATATCATACAAGGTACGATAACTCTTCGATACATAAGTCTAGCTAACTTCCAGTCCATCTTTGCCTTTAGTATGAATGGTAGTAATGATTTGCGTTTCTCATGGCCTGTTGGCATCGTTTTCTAATTGTGCTTTTTCAGCTTGTGTATGTGCCTAGCTATTTTATTTCGTCCATTGTTGGTATACTTATTCCGTTGAGGGTCACGTTGATTGTTTGCTGTGATGTTATGGGGTCCCTAATTAGAATGTTTGTTTTTGTTTCGTTTATTTGGAGGCCTGCGGTATTTAGTAAAGGTTTTGTGTGGTATAAGATGCGCTCTAGTCCTTCTAGATCATCTGCAATGAGTATAAGATCGTCCGCAAATGATAATACCAGGGGGAGTGGAACGCGGTCCTGATCTAGTTTGATTAAATGGGTTGCATCTTTAAGGGTTCTAAGGACTTCGTCGAAGACTAATGTAAAAAGGCGAGAGGAGTGAGGGCAACCCCGTTTAACTCCCTTTCCTTTGATAATTATAATCCAATTGCTTTGCTGGCCACTCCATTTGATGCATGTTCTTACATTCATGCATACCTTGATTATCCTGTTGGTCATCGATTTGTTAGTTCATTGCAATAATTATCCTAATGCCTTAATGTCTTTAAGTCGACATTGGTGTTTTCTATGGCAAGGGCGATAGGGCGAGCGTAAATTCGTTTACTTGCAAATCCTTCCTCGTCTAGGACCCTTTCATGCATAAAATGTGGTAATCTGTTGATCCATTGTTTAAAAGGGACGCTTGATAGTTGCCTAGTCCTGTTATTGCATCGTCTATTTTATTATTTTTTTGTTTTTACTACGCATCTGGCGTAAATTCTGTAGTACCATTATGCAGCGATATTCGTTCACGTCTTCTAGTTTTTTATTTTTGGGATTAGTACCTGCGCGGTTTCAAGCCACTTGTCCGGCACTGTATTCTGTGTCCAGGCTTTATTCTTGTGTATAGTTGCGGTTTCCTGTTATATTTGGGGCATCGTTTTGTTAAGTTCGGTTACCACGGTTACCACTTGGTCCGTTCCGGGAGCTGTCTCGTTTGGCTTTTATTGATGATTACCATTACTTCTTCGGCTTTGTTATTTTAACATTTGGTATCTGAAAAGGCCCTCGCTCCTTTTTTTTGTTGTTTTCCTGGGGGACACCTTTATGTACGCGGATCTCCTTCGGCGTTTTCTTTTTTGTTCCTGTAAAACGTGTCGATCATTTGCCTGCATTTTCCGGTGTGAAATGTCCCCAGTCCGGTGAAGCGGGCTCTACGTGTTTTTGTTCTTCTTGATATTTAACCTTTTGGAGTGTTGTCTGCCATTATTTCTATGCCTATTTGGATTATCCGGTTTCCCGCTTTGTAGGTTAGCAAGAGCTAAGCGATGATCTCTTTATTAAATTGGCTGAAGAATCAGTTTCCTGAGCAGCGGTCGGTTTTAATAACCTCCGTTATTGTGTTCCAGGGTATTTCGATGTCTTTACTCGTTGGGATGATGTCTTTATTTGCTAGTTTTTTTGTTATCCAGTCTTCGTATTTTATTTATACAGAATTTCTGTTGAGAGCTGCGTAGTTGCATTGTTTGTGCTTGATATGACCCCGGTGTGTGTTACTCGCTTTTCTTGAGGGGTGCCAATCACAGTGTGGAGATGTATGTTCCTGAGTTCAACCCTGTTTCCTGTAGGTTGGCTATATGAATGCCGCTACGTGAAGGTTCAGCGTCTATTTGATTTTCTTTCTTTGGCTGGTGTTGAGGCGCCGATGCACACGTCTGGTCAAGTGCGCTTAATTGCGGTAAAGGTCTGTTTCTGGGTGTTGTGTATCCAGTGTCGTTTGCGATTACGACTGATAACGGTGTGAGTAGCTTGCTTCTTGTTCTTCACACGGTGTTAATGAGTTCGCTAATTGGGGGCTGTTCGTTTGAGGTCGGGGTTTCGTGGATTTTTCTTGCTCTTCTCGTGTGTTTTACCGGTTATAAGGATTGGCATGTTGCAGTGTTTTAGCGTTGTACTTAGGATGTCGCTGTTGGCGGGTACTAGTTCGCCAATAGGTGAATACCCTTGTGCGTTTCTGTTGTTTCTGTGCACATTTACGTGATAGTATTCCGACAAGGCGATGATGATATCTTCGCCACCACAAAACGTTATATTAAACTAGCCCCTGACCGCGGCTCCGGCCGCGTGGGAGTCGGTTATAGCGTATGTTCCTATATGAAAGTAGCCTATGTGTCTCTCCATATTCTAGGCTATATCTCAGCCAAATTTCATGACACTTGGTTCAGCGGTTTAGGCGTGAAAGCGTAACATACATACAGAAAGTCAGTTTCGCATTTATAATATTAGTAGGGATTGTGCGGTTATGTATTTTGCTATCCTTTATTCCTGGAAGAGAATGCTGTTAGGGAGAAAATCATGTATATTATTTAGAAGTGCTAGGAAAATTCTATCATCCTGTCGATGTTTCCAAATATATGTGGCGAGACCTTGACTGACAATCCTATGATCGAGTGTTAAGCCCATTAAATTATTTTTTGAAAACACTTTTGTTTGTAGTGCAAGTCCAGGACACGTGCAAAGGGGCTGAGGCTGACTTGACCTTTTTTTTTTGGTTAATCTGTAGAACAAAAGCGTGCTATGCGAACTTAAGAGTTAAGGGTAACTTTTTTGTACACTTCAGCACATATGGGCCGTGGGCTGACTCAAATTTCGGTAACCGTGGCGTTACAAGTTATAATAATACAATCTTTAGGTACTGCGTTTTGAGCGATAGGTACCGTATTTTGCGCTAGAATAATAGCGTAAATTAGTTTGCGCCGCCCTATTATATATAGTGTTAGCACATTGGCCCACAACGAACCGGCCGGCCGGTCGTTCTCAGTTTTATAGAACAAATCCCTGAAATATTAGGAACGATCTCACCAGGTTTAGCCGCCAGGGGTCAGCCGTGTCACTCGTCCTCCAGCAGCCAGTCTTCGCTGCAGGCTGGAGCGCACTTACATCACTTTTGTTCCCTTGTTTTATACTACCCAATATAACAAATTGCGACACAGACGGAGACGCACAAAAAATTCGGTTTGATTTCGAAGTCTGGCAAGTAAGTCAACATCTGCTGCGCGCGGGCAGACGCGACCGTTCACGACGGCGGCCCAACTTGAACTCTGTGGGATTTTATTCGGTTTATACGCAAAAAAAATCCCGTTATTACCAAATATTTTAACACCACGCTCATCACCGGTGTATGATTTTCTGGCCGACCAAAACCAATAAGACATCTAGGTGTTAAGCGGTCCACTTCGGATGCGGTCGCCTGCTAAGCGCCCCAAGCCAGCTTCTTTTTAATCCACTCCAAATCCTCAAAGCATTTTCTGGTAATTGAAGTCTAGTCCGGCGTTGGGTCCCGAGCACACGTGCTTGCTGTGGACGACGCTCGTCCTGTATCGCATAGCGAGCACTACATGTGTACTAGTGTATAGGTTGAGGTGTGTATACCTGTTCCGCGACGTTCTTCATGTATTACACACAGCGTGCACTACGTGTGTACTAGTGTTTATAGTGTGAGTTGTGTGTACCTGTTCCACGACGCTCCTCATGTGTCAAGCAACGTGCACTACGTGTATAGGTTGAGGTGTGTATACCTGTTCCACGACGTTCCTCATATATCAAGTAGCGTACACTACGTGTTTACTAGTGTTTATAGTGTGAGGTGTGTGTACCTGTTACACGACGCTCCTCATACGTCAAGTAGCGTGCACTACGTGTGTACTAGTGTATAGGTTGAGGTGTGTATACATGTTCCACGACTCTCCTCATGTATCAAGTAGAGTGCACTACGTGTGCACTAGTGTTTATAGTGTGAGGTGTTCCACGACGCTCTTCATGTACTACACGTAGCGTGCACTACATGTGTACTAATGTTTATAGTGTGAGGTGTGTGTACCTGTTCCACGACACTCGTCATGTATCAAGTAGCGTGCACTGAGTGTGTACTAGTGTATAGGTTGAGGTATGTGTACCTGTTCTACGGCACGGTCAAAGTCCAGCCCGGCATCGGGTCCCGAGCACACGTGCACGCTGTCCACGACGCTCGTCACTGGAGCGCTGGTGTCCTTCACGTTGTAGAACAACGACCACAGGCACTGAAACAATAGAAATACATTATGACTTCGTCAACTGATTTACAAGATGTGTAATAATAAATCAGGGAGCCTAAAGACCTAGCTAGTCTAAACTCCAAAGGCGATATCTACGGTGGTACATGGGCGAAGGTACTATCAATTGGATTTGTGAATCAAGCAAATGATACCGGTAAACTCACATTACTTAAACCTGCTGGGTTATATTAGCCCAAATTTAACAGAAATCAAGTCTTTCGATTCCTTCTAGTTTATCTAATAAGCGAGCAGTTGACATAGTTCGCGGAGCATTATAATGTATTGAGTAGTATTAACTGCTTGCATGATATACGAGACCAATGTACCACCACAAAAAACGTGCTAAAGTAAAGTCAGTTTAAGGTAGTCATCAAGATCAACCCGTAAGTCGGTAGCCCATATTACAAAACAAGATTTATCTCAGACTCTGGCATAAACCGTGGAGCCATTTTTGAATTTTGACGTTTTTTTCTGACTACGCTAATGTTCATAATACAAAACTGACAACTTAATAACTGACTATTGTCAGTTTTGTATATAACTGTATTTCGATCAGTTACGTTTTTGTTACAAAAACTGGCTCGACGGTCCACATTTAAACCATGACAATAGAAAAACCTTGTTTTATAATAAGGTTGTTTATGTTTAAGACATTCGTTGCTGGATATAGGTCACACCCTTAGGCTGCATTCAAGGGAAGGTAAAATACGATAGATTTGCAACGGGCAACGCGTGGCTACTCGTCTACTAGCCGTATGGCCAGGCTTTATCCTTAATCAGTTAGTCTGCAATAAAATTTAGGTCCGCAAGCACCACAAATAACTTAGTACGTTCAAGGCTAAACAAATTTGAACCTCGTTCTGTTTCTGTCAATTGTTTCAAGATGACAGAGACAGAATGATGTCTTAAATATTCAAGCAGGCCTTAAAAGCGCCGTATATAGTAGTTTTTACTCACGAAGCGACGCGCGCTTTACTAGTGGTTACCAAGTGTACAAACACGCTGTGAATGTTTGTATAAGCGCAGGAGCTCACGGTAACGTCGCAGACAATAGCGAAGTCGGAAGTGTGTGTGTATGTGTTACGTGTTGATGGTACTCGTCTTCACGCACACATTCACAGCGTGTTTGTACACTTGGTTACCACAACTAAAGCGCGTGTCGCTTCGTGAGACAAAAATACTGTATTATATTTAAGTTACATATTGAGCATTTAATAATACCTTAGGTTTCTCCGCTTCTACAGTTTGATCGCCGCCGGACATGTCGAAGATCTTCTCTGCGATGCCCATGAGGTCGGACTCAGCATCTTTCACCTTGTTGGTAATGAAGTACACCACAACTGCAATATACAAAGTATAATTAATTATTATGTAATTATTTAGTTTTTCAGAATCACACCAAGGTTTCTGGGGTCAAAATATGATGCATCTGGTTGTATGACCCTTCTATGACATACAAAACACTCAGTGTCCGTGTTTTGCAATGGAGGATCAGAAAACATCTCAATTAATTTGTGACTTTCAGCAGTGGAGGCCCTAAAGGCCCTAACTTCTATCCCCAATAGGACAATTACAGGCTAATTTTTGTAAATATTTCTACTCATGAGTCTAAAAAGCTTTGATTTGATTGACTTAATTTTAATAATCAAGCAGTTTGGGATCGAGTCGTCAGTTTCACATGCATTGTGAAGTCCTCAAGATGTAGTAAAAACAACTGTAATAGGTAATCTTGCTGTGTAGATAATGTAGCAAAAGGCTCACTCTTTATTATAAATACTAGCTATTCCCCCGACTTCGCCCGCGTCACATACAGCCTCTATAATGTTCCAACTGATGTGGCACAGGCGTCCTTTCTCTTAGAGGGACTGGGCCATGATCCACCACGCGGACCCAGTGCGGGCTGGTGGATGTCAAATCATGTGACTCACATGTCATTCTTCACGATAATTTCCTTCACTTCTTAAGAGCTGTGGTGATGAAATTAATACACAAAGCAAAGTGCCAGCCGTCATCCTAATTGCTTAACACACTATTAATCACAATATGAATCATCTTGACGGTTGAAATGAAATCTTATTTAAATGCGATAAGACTCAATTTTAAATGCACAAAATAATGCTGAGGTCTACACGATTTTCTTAATAATAAATAGTTAGCTTTAAAAAAAAGTTTTGGTAATTCTAACATGCTTTTAACTCAATACTTAACTGGGGTGTATGAGGTCTTGCGTAAATTATGTTACATATTGTATATGTATAGGTATGTGTGTGTGAACAGTCAGCAATACCTACCTTGCGTCAGCAATATTTTCCGGAAAATAGTTGCTGGTTAAAACTGCACAAATAACCGTCCACTATTCAAATGATTCCTTTATTAATTTTTTTTTTTTTTTTTTTTTTTTTTTTTTTTATTGCCATAAAAACAGGTTACAGAATAATGTGAGACCCTGACTCCAGAGCTAGGTTAAAATACCTGTATTTCAGGAGCCAGTGACTTCTTCCATTTAGGTTAGAACTAAGCAGATTTTATGCAGCAAACGGTGATATAAATACGATACTTAAAATTAAGTTCTTTATGTACTAAAAATAATGTAATGAGAGTTAAAGAAAAAAAACTAAACAATCTCATTAAATCAAAGAACTGAATTAGAATAAAATCCGGAATTAGACAAAATTTGATTTGATTTAAAATTGAATTGAATTGAAAACATATACATATAATCAAGATTGAAATAAAATTAAAGAAAATACAAAACTACCATATAGTCAGTATTAACAAAAACATTTCATAAGGGGTGCATGAGTGTGTGTGTGTATGTGTGTATGTGTGAGGGTGTGTTTGTGTGTGAGTGTGTGTGTGTTTGTTTTAAGTACTATCCGAGGACATGCACCTGAATACACGAGGAACTTCCGAGGACATTTTCAAACCGAGGACATTTTCGGGGGTCCTCGGATTGACTTATCCACTGCATCGTATTTGTCGTGCGATTCTGAACCTGTATGTATAAGTAATAAGAAAAAGTCACCCAAACCTCGTTTTGATTAAGAGAATTCATATCTACACACCGACAGTGTGTGACCGCTACGCGGCGCCAGCATCGATTTTTACACACTCGCCTTACACACGAGTTAAATTTTGTAGTATTATCCGAGGACTAATGTGTGAATTTAACACACCTGCCCTCGGATGAGTAGCTATATCAGACAGTGTGTATTCAGATCCTCGGAATGGTAAGCGGACCAGATAGTGTGTATCCTAGTATGAGTATTTTTGCGGATTCATAGGTTTTATACAGTAAACAAAAGAGCAAAGTAAAAAAATAAGTATATATTTCTCTTATATAAATATCTTTTACATTCATAAAAAAAGGTGTTTCAAACTTAATAAACATTAATTTAAAGTAAAGTATTATGATACTATACAATACTAACATTAAATATAATACATACGTTCTTTCATACATCTCCGTTTATAATGACATCGAAGGGAAATAACAAATACGTCATATTAAGCGGACGTCATACAAAGCATTTTGTAGAAAAAAATAACTTATGTTACTATTCATTTAATTTGATAGAGAGAATCAAATTAGAGATAACTCAACATTAAAAGTTGTCCGTACAACAATGTTTTGTCGAACTTTTAAACGAATTATCGAGCTTGCAGAACAAATTGAAGTCAAGATTACCAAAACATAGGGCCGCTGACGGGTATTCCTTTGTTTCGAAGGTGTAAGGAATCACGTCAGTCACAATAATTCGACACAATTGATTAAAAATGGGTCACAATGAGCAACTTGTCACTATAAGCATGTCATAGTATCCGACTTTGTTATAGTGAATTTTATATGAAAACCAAACTTCGTTGTGAATTACGTCATAATAAGCGGTTGGTCAATATAGCCGGAGTCATAATAAACGGATTCTACTGTACTAGAAAATGTAATAATCATGATTTTTAAATCTCGGTATTTTATAGATGTTATTACATATCCCACTTTTTGTTACGTACTTTCTCGAAGTTTATATATTTTATATGCACTGGAATATCCGATCTCTACTTATTATATTCGTCTACATGGGGACTCTTATATTATGGACCTGATGCTATCAGAACAATCTGCAAATCATCCAACTCCTCAATGGCTTACAGCAAGCATATCTTATAACTTATAACTATTATATAAAGCTGAAGAGTTTGTTTGTTTGTTTGTTTGCTTGAACGCGCTAATCTCAGAAACTACTGGTCCGATTTGAAAAATTATTTCAGTGTTAGATAGCCCATTTATCGAGGAAGGCTATAGGCTATACGGGATCGGGAAATTCTTATGGGAACGGGAAAAAACGGGATATGCGCGTACGAAGTCGCGGGCACAAGCTATCTATATATATAAAAATGAATCGCTAAATGTGTTGCTAAGCGCAAATCTCGAGAACAGCTGAACCAATGTCGCTAATTCTTTTTTTATAATATTCCTTGAAGTACGAGGATGGTTGTTACGGAGAGAATTTTTTTTAAAAATAGGTAGGGTAGGTAGGGTAGGCAGGGTAGGCAGGGTAGGCAGGGTAGGCAGGGTAGGCAGGGTAGGCAGGGTAGGCAGGGTAGGCAGGGTAGGCCGGGTAGGTAGGGTAGGTAGGGTAGGCAGGGTAGGCAGGGTAGGCAGGGTAGGCAGGGTAGGCAGGGTAGGCAGGGTAGGCAGGGTAGGCAGGGTAGGCAGGGTAGGCAGGGTAGGCAGGGTAGGCAGGGTAGGCAGGGTACGCAGGGTAGGTAGGGTAGGTTCTTGCTTGACTATAAGCAAAACTTCATCAATGTTCATTCGTGAAAGAACATTACTTCGCAGCTTCTCTGAAGCAGCAACGGAAATAGGTAATAGCATAGAACCTTCTCTTTGAACAGATTTTGCCTTTGTGTCGTCTCGTTTCGAGCAATATGAGTAGTGACGAGAAAGTTTTATTTTTTGAATAAACAATTGATTTAAAGAATAATATTTACTTTGAAACAATAGAAACTTCCACAAATAGATACCAATGCAAGTTAAATAAAAGTAGTTGCATTGTTATAACAATGTCTTAAATACCTTTTAAATTTGACAGACAATGAACACCTTCATATTATACTCCAACCAACTACTCGCATGTCAAATTTCATCCGAATATAGTTTAAATAGATTTAAAATATAAAACACCTATATAAATTGTTAACGCGAATTATTATTCGCTTACATACCACGTGGCTTTCGATATTATCGTACTAAAAAACAATGTGTACGTTGTTTTTTAGTACGATGATTTACGTACGTTGTAACATAAATCTATAAAGCGATAAACATAAATTTCGTTTTTTTATTTGCGTCTTTAATTGAATGAAAAGCATTTCAATAATACATGTAAAATTATCTGAATCATATATATTAAATAGTAATATGTTCAAAGATCTTACCTTAGTCCATGATAGTTATAGTAAATTTGGTTGGCGGCAAAAGAAATGTTCTCGGATAGTACTTAATCTAAGAAATGTGTGAAAAATACTGCAAAACTTTGTAAAATATTTAGGTCAAGGTACGAAATACTTAGGTAGAGGTCCTCGTTTTGTATACATAGGGCTCTTCAAAAAGTCCTCAGATTGTTTCTGAAAAGTATAACACAAGGTCCTCGCATTGTACATAACTCAAGGAAGAGTGTGTGAAAACGAGTCCTCGGATTGTCATGTCCAGGCGGGTGAGTAGGTCCTCGGAAGGCTCACACAAACGTCCTCGGAAGGATGTGGCTTGAAGAATGAGCAGTGTATTTGAAGTCCTCACACTGTTCATAAAAAAACGGCGGAAAAAAAGTGTTGACAGCACTACACGAATAGATTCATTAAATAATATTTCGAATTCTGATGCTTTATATCTTATCAAAAATATCGTACGAGGCCGTTAAGACAGTATTTCAGAGCGTCCTCGGATTGTTCATAAAAAACTATAGTCCTCGCATGGACGTCTACACAAACAAGGGTGTGTGTGTGTATGTGTGTGTTTGTGAACTGTGAATACCAATGATTTGTGTTCTTAGATATTTATGTTGATTGCAGTAAATCTTCTGTTGCGCTGTAGTCTTGTGTCAGTAGCCAGATCTTTACCTTCTTTTTTGCGTCACGGATCGTAAGGGGATTTATATTCAGGATTTTGTTCAACTTATTATAAAGAAAAGGGGCAAGATATACCCGCTGTCGCCTGGCGGACGCCGTGTGACAGCGTAAAGGTAGGCAAACATTTGTTTTGGTGCGCTTCTTATTATATTCTGCATTATAAGGTGTAATACTGTGCTGCTTGTAAATCATTTGCAGAATATAATTCTGTCTTACAGTAAGTACTTGACACCTGTCGTACAGGACTCTGGTAGGAAATCTAAAGGGTCTGAAAGTCATGACTTTAAGAAGAGATCTCTGGGCCCTTTCCAGGCGAATCATAAAGGTTTTGCATCCCCCACCCCACACAGCAACACAATATCCCACGACTGACTGCACGAGCGCATAGTACACAGTGCGAAGGAGTTCAAAGTCGGCCACGTGTCTAAGTTTTTTAAAAGCCCACACAAGTTTCCGTATACGCGTTGCAGTGAGGTCTATGTGCTGACGCCAGCCAAGCCTTTCATCTACAATCACACCAAGGTATTTCACTTGTGTAGACTTAATGATAGCTGTGCATGAGCATGTCGTTGAAGAAGCCAAGTTGCAGTCATGTAGTCTAATGTCTAAACAGACAGGTTTAAGTTTAGAAAAAGAGAATTGGAGAAACGTGGATTTAGAAAGGTTCAGTGTGAGGCGGTTGGATCTTAGCCAATGGCTTACTTTATGCAATCCCAATTCGGCGCTTCGTCGAACTTCGTCCCAGGTGCCCCCATCAAATATTAACGCCGTATCGTCTGCGTAGGTAAATATCTTACCATTAGCAAGTGGCAGCTGACACAGGTCATTAATATAAATTAAAAAGAGACTCGGGCCAAGAATACTGCCCTGTGGAACGCCAAAGGTAACCCAAGCATCAGAGCTAACGTATTCATTTATTTTAACTCTTTGCGTACGGCCACAAAGAAAATCCTTAAAAATTTTTAGAGCATTTCCGCGGATACCGATCTTATCTAACTTATCCACAAGGAAAGGAATCATGACGGTGTCGAATGCTTTGGCCAGGTCAAGAAATATCCCTACGCATTTCTGTTTTTGGTCTATTTTAAGTGTGACATGATCTACCAATTGACATACGGCATCTTCTGTGCTTTTTCCCGACCTAAAGCCAAACTGGGCTTCAGACAGTGTCTTATTGTGATGCAGAAAGTTTGTGAGCCTTTTGTTTAAGACCTTTTCTAATATTTTTGACAAGGTCGTAAGAACTGAGATGGGCCTGTAGTTTCCAACATCGTCCTTCTTCCCCCCCTTGTGGACAGGAGTAATAAGGGATTTCTTGAATACATTCGGGAAAATACCCTGGGTAAGACAGATCTCAATTAGTTTGGTCAGATGAGGAACGATAATGTGTCTGGCGAACTTAAGAAACTTGGCTGAAATAGAATCCCAGCCAGTTGCACAGTCATTCTTGAGATTCATTATCAAAGCTTCAACCTCGGCTTCATCTGGCGGGAGTAACACAATTGAATTTGGGGCGGGGGTTATGTCAAATTTATAAAAATTTTGAGGTGGTGTTATTTTATCTGCTAGCTGCTTACCAATATTAGAGAAGTAGGAGTTTACCTGATTAACAGCACTTGAACCACTTTTCTGTGGGACTAAAAGGTGATCGCCAGCAGTTTTTTGTTTGGAGGTGCTGATAATGGATTTGACGGCATTCCATTTATCTTTATTAGAAGTTGTATTTACTAGTAAAGATTTTTCGTAATTCCTTTTTAACTTTTTCAGGAGAGCGTTACAAAAGTTTCTGTACCTTTTATAGATAAGTTCAGCAGATATATTTTGTGGATTTTTAGTAAAGAGCTTGTGAAGCTTATCTCTGTGGCGGATACATCGCAGTAAACCAGGGGTAAGCCAGGGTTTAAGCAATCTTTTCCTACAGGGGCGTGAGATTGTGGTCGAGTTCTGTGTTAATGCACTTGAAATGTGATGAACAAAAAGAGTGGCGGCATCATTTGCGTCAGAGTCATCGTTCACAAAGGAAAAATCAACAGCTTGCAAGTTTACTAGGGCAGCATCATAATCAATTTTCTTGAACACATTGTTTCTGCTGCTGTCAGCATTGAGGCAGCTAAGGCTTAGGAGGACTGAGGCGTGGTCAGTCACGGTTGAATCTATCACAAATGCCGCAGCAGAGACGGATGTGTTTAGCATAATATGATCCAGACAGTTTGCAAGCCTTGTTGGATAAATGTGTGCTGGAAGTAGCCCTAGTTCTGCAGTTAGATCTAGGTAAGATGCACTGTTTCTGTCAGTATTGTTCGATTTAATATCGATATTGATGTCGCCAGCAATAATGATGTGTTCAGCTTTAATTGGACGTATTATTGATTCTAATGAGCTCAGAAAGCTATTAGTGCAGTGTGTGGATGGGGATCTATACACAGCTAATATGTTTATATCAGGGTAAACTTGAAGCAATAGAAAACTAGCGTCATTTGACTTCGGCTCTTCAACAGTGCATTTTATATTTTTCCTGACATAAATAACGATGCCTCCATTTTGATTAAGCCTGGTCTTGGAAGAAAAAGATTCGTAGTTCTCAATAATGGGAATAGGTTTGTGTTCATTAAGCCAGCATTCTGTAAGGATTATAATGTCGATGTCGAAGGAGAATCTGGATAGTTGTGCCTGAAAATGATCGAAGTTCTTGTAAATACTGCGAATGTTTTGTGTTATGATTTTCAGAGATTTCTCAGAGCTATGTAACACAGTATTACAAGTTTCAGGGTCACAGAAATAGCTGTTTGCCACAGAGATAGTATCTAAATCGGATAAAATTGTATTGGAATTATTAGCCATCGGGAAAATAATTGAGAATTATGTCACATGGAATTGGTGTTTTATAAAATAAATAATGGTGATAAAAGAATGCTTGAAATAGTTCATGAATGATCTTACTACTTGACATTTTTGCAATCATGTTTGTATGATGCATTGATTGGTAAAGGTGATTGTGTGTGTGCATGTGAAATGTATATTTGTGTTGTTGTGTAAACTGAAAAGGTGTGTGTTTGGATCCTGCGGATAACAAATTACAATAAATTAACATTATGAGAAGGAGCAGTAGAGAAAAAACGATTTTATAAATGGCACAAGTGAGAACGCATAAGATAATCGATAGTCATTTGTCCAGACGAAGGCTGTTGATGTCAGATTCGCTCTTAATCAATATTTGCTTTTCACCTTCACTTTTTCTTAGAAAAACTTTTCCGAATGATGTCCAGCAAAACTTGTAGTCATTGTCCTTAGCATAGTTTCTGGCAAGGTAATAAAGACGTTGTGCTTTAAGGGTCAGGATTTCAGTGATATAGATTGGTTTTAGAGGACCTTCTTTCTGAATATGGGTGGTATTCAGCTTGTTTTGGTTGTTTTTCTTGTTGAAGTGACGTAGGTTTTTTATGATGCTCTCTTTTATTGTTGTGGTAGTGAAATCAACCAAGATGGTGGAGACGCCATCTTTTTTATTTAAGCGATAAACGTCTTTTATATCTTGGCGCTGCAGATGGGTTTCTAGGACGCTTGCCGTTTCTGTAATAATTTTGCATAAGTCTTCCTTTGTTTCACCTTGCTTTTTTGGAATATTCTTAATCTCAATTTTAGACGCATTCATCATTCGTTCCAGGTTTTCCACTCTATCCTCAAGCTGATTAATGTAAGAGCGGTCAACTTTTCGTTCCGCTTCCAAATTTTGCAATCTGATCACCATTTCGTCATATTGTTGTGAGATATGGTCAACAGAGTCTTTTATTCCAGCATTCTGCACCTTGATTTCAGCCATGGCGGTTTGAATAGACCTCAGCTTGCTATCTGTTTGCGTTGAGTGAGATTTTAATAGTTCACGAATCTCCTCCATAAAGCCTGTGCAATCGTCATCCCGCTTGCGCTTGCGAGAATGCGCATTATCAGTTTCGCTAGCAATATTTGGGGTGGTTACAGGTGTTTGTGCGATTATCATGCACGTACTTGAATGTGCTGATTGCTCTGATTCACTGCATGTAGGCGTCTTTGGAGGTGTGCGTCTTAGTGGCATTTTGTTTAATTTGTTTAAAAAAATAATAGATTAAGCTAATATATAAAGCCTGGTAAAAGCGTAAAAGCAAAGTATTGGTAAGCGTTGTTGTTCAAAAGGCCAATTACACATCAATTCTACAAAACACTTATGTTAATTATTTTAGACACAATGGGTAAATATTATTATGTTTAGATGAATAAGGTAGGTAATTTTAATTGGCATATATTTATGCAAACTTCAAATAATTCCCATTTTGCTTTCCGAAAAATATCATTGAATCCTCTACCATAATGATTGTGCTTCTTTTTGTGAATCTCCAATTATTTCTATTTTGGGTAATTGCCAAGTAATGTTGTGGAACTGACAAAATGAAAGCGATACCTATAGATAGTGTAGACGCGCAATTACCTATGGGTAACCCTAGGTAACTCGAAAGACGGTTTGTTCAGTGGTCAATGGCCGATTCCTATAATTTACGGACGGTTTTTGGTTAAAATTAAGACTCTTGTATCTTTACCAACAATGATGCAAAGGCCTCATAGCTTTACGTAGTGGATTACCATATGAAAGTAGCTCATCACAGGTAAAATTAGCTTACAAATCTATTTATCTGCCCAGTTTGGCGACAAAAAATGCTACCATTAGTAAGCAAAACTATTCGTTTTTGTTTATAGGAATCGAGCATTAGGCGTGAAAATGTAATATATCTACAGACAGAGTTACTTTAGAATTTATAATATGAGTATGGATAAGGACAGCATACTTTAACGTGACGTGACGGATCTGTTCCAACAAACAAATTACGATTTCAGGTGTGGTCTGCAGCGGCGAGGTGTAAATTTTTCTAAGATGGAATCCGAAGTGAAGCCGGTTTCAAAGAATCGACTATTGACGTGCCATTTTTCAAAAGACTTAGAGATGCGAATCACCCAAGGGAAGTCGGTAGGAATCGTGTTATATGGTGCATTCGCCACTGGTGGCCTGTTAGATTTCCTAATTAGTAAATGGGTTTTTTTTTGGGTGGTAAATCATCAAATGACTTCTCCCGCTCTGGGTGGAGCAAGAGGGCGTGTCAGACTTTTACTGACTAAAACCCACCCGTGTTCCCTCAGTTGCCTGTGTGCCAGGGGTTCGGTATCTGTTTCGAACAACCCGCACCCCTGGCAGATTAGTAAATGGGTTTGGTTTTTTCTTATAAACTAGAAGTTTAATTAGGTTACAAACTATACAATTCAATAAGCATTGCTTATTCATTTGTTACAGTGCGTAATTCAAATATATTTTTGCACTAAGCAACAAAGTTATCAATACGCACCATTACCATTAGTTACTTGTTCGAAGAAGCGTGAAATCGGTCTACTTTTGTGCTTTTATCAACGTTTTGTATTGAAAATTATTCCATAATTGCATTCAATTATTATAATTTACCACGCCCAATATACCTAACTATTACACCTCCATATCAGAAAATATTGACGGTAGTAAAATTCGCCACGGCCACATATAATTTAGGGATACCTAATGCTAATTAAAAACCCATTTCAGTATCTGGATCGAAGTGGTTCACAATGACTCACATAGTACTCAACAAAAAGACTGAAGCAGTGCGAGTTACCGAGTGGCGCAACTGTACAAAAAACTGCAGTAAAAAGTTAAATGGGCTTGTGACCCTGGACGAGTTTCTGTGTAAGTACTTACTTTACGGGCTAGTTGGATGTTTCCAACTTACAAGCCAGTTTAAATATCGTCAGTGGCACGGTCATGATTTATCTGGTCGTAAAGAAAAGTACCACCGATGATTCATGCGTGGCCAATTAGCTGATGTTTTTTTGGATCGCTTTGAAGCAAACGGTAGCGGGTTGCAAAAATGTGCGTTCCAATATCATTACGTATGTTTATGGTGGTCAAGTGAAACCTACGGTTTTATTGACGCTTCAACGTAGATTGTTAATAAGGTGACACAAATGTCGATAACCTTCCTTATAATTGCAATAAATATCATCAACAAACTATCCTGGTCCCACAATGAAGGCTGCCGAATGAAGCATCCAAATGTACCTACTGATGTTAACTACCGGACCCACAATGCGGATGTTAAGAGTCATAATAGAAATCATTTCAGACGGCTTCTAGCTTCCTAATTTGTTTCATCGCGTCTAGCCGTGTTGGTTTGAATTTTTCACAAATTAAGGTCAAGAGAGAATGTTCAAAATAATGACGGTTTGCGGTTACAGACCGCATACAATGTGCATTCTATACTTACACAGTCCTTTGGGGCAGGAGCCGGTTGCCGGGCCGACTTCCAATACAGTCACGGAATGATCGCCATCATTGATGGGAGGGAAACGAAGGAGCGTCAGTGGCTCCTTGTCATTCTTCATAATTGAGCCACTCGTTATGAACACGGCCTTAGATATGTCGCTACTCTCGGCCGGCTCCGGCGAGATCAAGTCCTTAGGACATTCGTTGATTCCGATCACCAAGTGTTCGCAGTTCAAAGTCTTTGACTTGCTGTCAATCGTCACCACCGTTTTTCCTTCGTCCACAGTCTTTGTCTGAACCTTGTCGATGGGCCGGTTCAGACAATACACGCCGCCGAAAACAGCGCACAATCTAAAAATAGAACAGACAATTTGTTGAAGAATGCTAAACTTTTGAACTAGTGGAAGATTTTGAAGCACCCGTTTCTGATCGCTTCATAAAATATAGACATTCGCTATTTCGACGAAGTAATGTAAATTTCCGCTATTCGATCTTTATAGCCAACGAGATACATTCAAAGAACATAAATCTGGAATATTTCATTTAATTTTAATGATTATACCAAGCATAGCAGCAATTGCCGAATTTTAATTATAAACTTCCTCAGTGAATAACCTTGTGAAAAACACAAATAAACCGGTTCAATAGTTCTATGAACATAAAAATTTCAGCATGTCTATAAAAGTCTGTTTATTTTTGACCCAACCCACATGCTGTGTTGTCTTTGTTTCTCTACCTACGACCTAAACTCCTGAAATAACAAGAAATAAACGATAGTTAACCACACAGCTTGGGAATAAGTAATTAGGATGCTTTATTATTATTTTCCAAATATAGAATGTAATCACCGTCTCATTCCATGGAATGTATTCGCGTAAATATTGAAACCTGGTATTAGCTAATGGAAAAACGTTAGTGCCAAACCCTCGACAGTCTCTCATTTGATACGATAGTGACCGTTGATGATTCAGCGACGTTTTTATAGTTATAAAAGTGTAAAAATAGCCACTACGCGCAAATATGCTAACAATTAAAACACCTCGCCTTCATTGATCAACTACGTAACAAAACGGATAGATTTGGAATTCCTATAGCATAAATTGAATAACTATGTTATAAATGAAAAGTCTATTTTAAAAATTACGATATTATAAATCGTGCTGCATGCAACATTAGAAAGTTGCTTCATTTTTGTTTGCGTAGTCGAGTTGTGCACATTTGGGTCATTGTACCGGCGACCATCGAGCCGGCACTTTCATGGTGCACTTTTTTTGCAATAACAATTGATAATGTAACATCAATCTCTCTGCTGATAACTAAGCTGGTCTTACATTTTGAAATAATCATTCTAATTGACATGAATTGGTTTGCTAATGTGGATTAATCTCATAAAATCATAATAAAACATTCACCGTGTCGAATTCTGTTTTGAAGACTATTCTACAACAAAATAAACACACAGGTGTTGGTTGAAACGATGCTATAAAACCTAGTAGCATCGAACGTCTTGATAAACAAATGATCAGTCATTCACCCACTCGATCTGTTTTGTCGTACGCACCTGCAAAAGCATTGTGGTAATTCTCCGCTGCCATACATGGGCCAGAGGAAAGGCGTGTTGCCGTAGCGTCCGAGGCTCATGAGGAACTTCTTGCATTCCTTCACGCCTTCGAGGCAAGGCATAGTATTGGTGCCGCCGGCGATTGCGTACAGCACGTAGTGGACGAGGTTGGAAGTCAGACCCTTGTGTGCTAGGTACTCTTTGAAGGTCTTGTCGTTCCAATCTAAAGGACAAGATGCAGGTAAATTTGGCGTTTCGCGATATTGCGTATACATTAAATTCTTGTTGTGGCAAAGTAGGAATATTAAATGGAACCGCAAAAATTAAATGAAACCGATTGGTCCAAAAATAACCGACATTATCTGGTAGTTTTGTGGAATTTAGACACTACAAAAGAAAGCCGTTCATAAAACTTACCTTTAAATTCATTATTCATCTCCTCCTCATTGTATCCAACGATAGACGTCAGCATCTTCATGAGCTGACGTTTCTCTACGATGCCGACGGCTTCGGTGGCGAAGACATCAGCGCGAGAGCAAGGAACGGGCATCAGTCGGTCGCTGAGCCACGTCAGAACCCGCGTGACGCAACGGAACTCCGCGTAACGAGCGATATTCGAAGATATCAGCAGCTCGACGAGAGGACCGCGGGAGAACAACAGCTATGTTATGAAAAGACAGTTGTAAAGGTGAAGAACTGATTTGTTGAAGTTAACTTATTTTAATAACAAAAAGTAAGGGTCCAAGACTACTATCAAACTAACGTTGTGCTCAGGACCTCTCCCGTCATCATGATCCCATTAAAACAATCATTAGTCTATCCCAGAGGGATGGATCAGGTTGATCATATTTTTGGCTCTCCCTAATGCTTTGTTTTATGCAAGAAACAGGAAAAAGATAGGGTTAGAAAAAGTTCCTTACCTTAGGTGTCATGTCAATGTTAAACTTCCTATACTCTGACGCGAAGTTCGCCTGGCTCCAGACCTTCTTTCCTGGCTCTGGTTTGGCATCTTCAGCCTTTTCCTCTCCTTCTTCTTTTTTCTCATCTTGTGCGGATTCCCTATTGAATTCAATGAAATGGAGTTCACATTTTGTATATTACTTACTTTTAAAATGAGACAATGAATATCACTAATATTTAAAATCTTTTCACGATTGGTATATTATTAAATGCTATTTTATTTCCCGATACATTTCAATTATGTTTTTTTACTTTGATGTAAGTATGTCTTAAGTCCCCATGGGATATGTTTGCAAGTTCAACAGACCCACCTTGGGTGAAGCTGCTAGAACCTAAAGAAAATACAAAAAATAACAATGTAATCTTACTCACTTTTCGATATACCATTTCTCAGCTAAATTGTAGACTTGTAATTGTCTTTTTGGGTCAGAGTTGACTTCTTTGATAAATTTTTGCAGACCATCAAAATTGTAGGAAGCCCATAGGCCACCATAATGATCACTGGAGTCTAGATGTAAGACATTCTTTCCTATTCTGCTGCAGGCGGCAGCCACTATGGACTCCACCATTCCTAGACAAAAGTAAATAGTACATCTTCATGGCAGGAAAATCAAAAATCACCAGAAAAGTCAAAAATATAAAATACTCATGTAATAATACTGTTGTTATGAATGAATGAGTATTTTTGTTTTCATACTGTTATGCTATCCTAGCAGGGGCTTGTGGCTAAATAATAACAGCTGCACGGGTCGAGGTCAAGCCACGCTAGCCGCATTTATTCCGTGGATGGGCGACTTTACATACCAAGACGCCTCGTGCGTCGGAAAGCATGTTAAGCCTGGCTGTCATTCGTAGATCTTTGAAAGTTGTTACTGGGTAGTCAGAAGCCACAAAGTCTGACAGTCAGATAGCAGTCGCTCCATATAAAATACTAATACCGGTAAGACTGGAAACAACCCCAATATAGTTGAGAACAGGCTAGGAATTAATAAAAAATAACATGTTTGAAAACCTTAAGTTGGATATTAACACTACTAGATAGTGTAATTGGAACGGAGATACCCATTTACGAACTCACCTTGTTCAACATGTAATTAATAATTATTATACATGCAGAAATGAAGTAAATAAATTTAAATATATAAATGTGTGTGAAGTTACTGTTTGTTCAGTATTTTTACCCGACTGCGCCAGAAGGAGGGTTATGTTTTTACTGTATTAGGTAATGGTTAATTGCTTCCTTATTACAACACAAGCAGTCTCAAAAACAAAACATTAATTGGTATAGGCACGTCAATAAGAATCTAAAGCAAAATGAAACAACCTAAATTTTGCTCATTGGCAAGAACGATGACATAACTTAAAATCTGCAATGTTGACTTAAGTACTCAGGTGAACACGGCCAATTTTATTTTTTTTGCTAGAAAAATGATGTTGTGCTAAGCCTAAAAATGATGGACCTAGAGAGGTTGTAACTTTACGGTTGCTGCACTGGTACCACTCTTTATAAACTTTTATATCATCATACCTAAATAAATACCATCCATACATAAATTATGACATTATTTTGTTTGACATTGTGATGCAATAATGATATCTTTAGAACACATCATGCTGCTGGTTCTTTTCGTTAATCCTTAAGTAAGAGTCTCTTTAAAACAAACATTATCACAATGTCAGCCAAAGAAATGCTTTACTTCTAAGTCAATTTTATTTTCATTCAATACATTTAATTTTTTTATTATTAGAGTAGTTGATATTCGAGTTAATTTAAACTAAATTAATTTTCAGAGTTTCCAATGAACTATATTGCTCCTAAAGACATAACAGAATAACATTCAGCTGCTAATAATTAAGGCCTCGCCTAGTTATGACTGTTACAATGAAAAACCAATCTCCATAATACCTTGACAATCTTAAGTTGGTGCCTGGTAGTACATAATGGCTATAATCAAATCTTTGCTATAATACTGCATAATACATGGATTCTGCATGTGGTGACCAGATATTAATTTATTTTACTGCTGATATATCAAGCTGGTTTCCAAACATAAACTAATATTACAGTCTAGTATAAAATACATCTTTAGCGAATAATGATTAAACTACAAATTGGTATCTTCCATTTAAAAAAATCAAATCACCATAATAATTTTCAACCCATTAGAAATGATGTTTTAAGTATTTGATGGCTTTCATTCTGAAACGATTGAACGTATTCATAAATTTCATGTAAGCAGACAATGACAGCAGCTTGACTATCTGTGCAAATATTTAATTAATGATTAAGCTGCAGTATTGGGGCGGCAGTTTACGTTAAACTGGTACTATTATTACAAAAAATACGTAGATTCAGTAGAAAGGCCAATTGTTTCACAAATAGGCCGCATTATAGCGTTTTCAAAAGTAAAATTGATGACTAGACAGCTATGAAAAAAAAGGATCGATAAGTAGGCTGCTATCGCCATCATGACCGGTGCAGTATTACAAGGATATTATAGCATACCTGTCCCCACAACGATGACCTGGAAATCGGTCGGTAGATCGTCGTCCATGATTTCTGCTTAATTTCTATCCACAAAAATTAAAAGTTATGAAATTAACAATTACAAAATTGAACAATCTCACTTCTCTAGATTTGCCACTTGACACTTTGACAGTGACTGTCAAACGGACGATGACGTTTGACAACTAAGCATCTGCGTTCGAAAACTTACCACGAAAGATATCGCGAAAACCCGGGTTTAGGAATAGGTAGTGGTTGTAGTGATGAAACACCTACATAAAACCTACTGGGAGTTTCCATAGGCACTAAAGTAGCTGAAATGATTATTATCATAGTCATCGTCATTGTGACCTTTGTCCCAACCACTACTGTGTATAGCAGTGGGTGGCACAACCCTTTATACCAGTGGTTCCTAAACTTTAAAGGTAACGGAACACCAACCAAATACCTTTTATTTTATAGAACCCCATGCCAAGTGATTTTGTTGACAAATGAACACTGAAATTTATAAAGGAACATTTTTTTAAAGAAATGCGTAATATAATTGAAACACATTATTCTTGTTTTTGTGTGAAGGATGGAATTGTTTTACTGTTTTATGAATAAGCTAATAATAAATAATTTTGGCGGAACCCTGATGATTTTACTGTTTTATGAATAAGCAAATAATAAATAATTTTGGCGGAACCTTGATGACTATTCTACGGAACCCAGTTTGGGAATCCCTACTGTATACAATATGTTCGGTTTCGGACTGTACAAACTTAAAGGGGTGGTAGTTTGTTCTATTCTATCAATAACATTATTCTACATGGGGTGTCCGAACCCAACACCCCCCCCCCTTGATTTTTGCGTTTTGAGTTCCTTCTATGGAGAGTGCATACTAAAAGTGCAGTAACTTTGAAATTTAAAGCCCAATTATCATAAAAAAATACTTTTAGCAACGAAATAGTATTATCAATGGGTTAAATCACTGAAATAATAACATTAAACGCTGCATCATATTGAAATAAATGCTAAAATATCAATTTTACGTTAAAAATAACATCATTTGTTGTTAATCAAGGTTATTAAAAAATTCACCCCGGGGAACTACCTTTTTTTATCTACTCGTCTAACAGGTGTTAAGTTCACCTAAATAATGATACCAAAAAGCCGATTCTACGATAAATAGTTTAAGAGATACTGTTGTTGGAACATGGGCTTGCGCAGGTAATGAGTTCAAAACGATTTGGTTTTTCTGTAGATATTTACAGTCATCACAGGTCAATGATAAACAAATAACAAGTATTAATTTCTATTTATTATTTACAATACACAATTATAAAAGTTGTTCAAAATGCCCCCCGCCATTTTGAAGGCACGCAGTAGTTCCGATCGCCACCTGCTGTGTTGACCGTCTTAGCTGGCTCGAATCAGCCTTAATTTCTGCAACGCGAATACGCTCCAGCAGCTCTTCCCTGATGTTAGCTGGCTCAAAATAAACTTTTTGCTTCATTCAACCCCAAAGATAAAAGTCATTTATTTCAATATGATGCAGCATTTAATGTTATTATTTGAGTTATTTAACCCAAATAATAACATTAAATGATAATACTATTTCGTTGCTAAAAATATTTTTTTATGATAATTAGGCTTTAAATTTCAAAGTTACTGCACTTTTAGTATGCACTCTCCATACAAGGCAATCAAAACACAAAAAAGGCTGCCATTCATTTTCCGACCCCACATGTAGAATAATTTTATTGATAGAATAGAACAAACCCGGAAATATTGCATAACTAATGCCTCCTCCAAACTTCCGTGGTCTGTGCGAGTCTCATCCAGGTCTTCTTCGAGATCCTCTATAGATCGTCCACCCACCTGGTCGTCGTGGTCGGTCTGCCAATGCTCATTCTACCGTCTCCCGGCAACCATTCCGTTACGGACGTAGTGACGTCTACCCAAGTGTCCTACCCACTTCCATTTCAGAGCCACTACTCGTAGTCCGACGTCTTGAACCTTAGTCTTACATCAGATCTTTGAGTTACCGACTCGGTCTTTCAATAATATTATTATGGTTTCAATGAACTCAAGTCATCGCAGTTTTCTACTAAAGTGATTTATTGTAAACACCCCTTTACTGCAACATATATATAACCACAGAACACGGAGACGCTTCGGCGGCCGCTAAAGGACTTTGTTTGTCAGTACTTTCAACACAAACCAAGCGTCTCAGAGAGCGTCACCGTTTAGGCGTTTACACACAGTAAGACATAAATGAGAATAAGGTCAATTTAGATACGGCTATGACTGGCGGCCCGTGACAGTAGCAATGCGTTTTAAACAAGACGCTTGGTCCACAACACAGACTACTTTTTTGTCCACAACCTTTTGCATGCACTTGCTGGTACACACGTTACAGCTAAACATCAAACTATACATTTCCAGTTTACGCCGATCTCGCACTGTACGGAAATCCTATACAATGCGAGATCAGCTTATACTGGAAATGTATAGCTTTATGTGTAGCCGTGTGTACAGAGCCTTCTTTGGTGGTAAAAATACAGTAGGTAACTACTTACTACTGCAGCTGCACTCCATAAACCAGACGGTTATAATAATTTCGATCGATTGTTCCATAGCCGGGAAGAATATCCGATCACACTTTAGTTTTGAGTCGATGTTTTGTTATGTCAAAACTGCCAATAGGTACCAGTTGTACCAGTTCGATATTTTTCCGCGGGAATATTAAATCTTAGCAAACACTGTGCGCACTGTGCGCGTCGAATAGATCAAGGTATCTTTTGTCCACTATTTTGTTTCTCAAAAACGGTCTCGCGCAGAGTAAGTGACAATTTATTTCTAAGGTTTATAGGATAAATGGTCTACATGATTTTTAATTCATCCGCTTATTCCATTGCTGATTAGGCATTGATATATTCCAATGTGATTTGGTAGGTATTCGTATTTAATTTAATAAGAGAGCTCGCGCTCAATAAACAAATCAAAAGCTGTACAGGGAAATTAATTAAATTTGCGCCACCTATTCTGAATAAAATTCAGCTGATTAATATGAAAATGAGCTATCCAATACATGAGGATGTTTTATGTTCTCTGTTATGAAATGCTAACAACTCGTTTATTTTTTCATTGATATTTTTTTAAGATTAAGATCATTATTTTCATCAGATGTTTGAGTATTTCCTTGATTCGTACCCGAACGTTGGTCGCAGTTTTACGACTACCTATGTGCTTTCAATGACTTATTATACTAGACACTACAAATAAAAGTGGATGAGCACCTACTTTATTTGCGTAGGTTTGTCCCCTTCGTTTATTGTAGCTACGATATGCAAATCAAACAAAATTTTGTAAATATTACAAAATGTTGGTACAGGTTTGTTTTGTCGTTTTATTATGTTCGAATAACCTAATACTCAAGAATTACCCAAGCCTGCTATAGGATCCCAAATGTTGTTCCTATCTTAGACACGGCACATGGTAAGCACCCAGGTCTTAATAGGGCGCCTATGTTGTGTTGATTTGGTCTTAACGTTACTAAACTAAAACAATATTTAGTCAGCCTTAGGTAGGTACTAGTACTACATGAAGTACCCACAAATAAATAAATAATTGGGTCTATTAAGTGAAGTTAACAAATTTTTGAATCATGAAAATGAAACAATAAATGAGTTGTGTTTTATATTTACAGTTTTTTTACATACATTTCAACATTTTACAGACTACAGGGAGCTCTTTTTAATTCGAGCAACGAACATTACATAAACTAACACGTAAATCTAAATCGTAATAAAAACGACTTATGCGTAATCAATCTACTGGGCCCGCGTGTGGCTGTGGCGGGATCGAAACACCCAGAATCAATAAAACCCCGGTGTCCGCGTAACATTGTTACTAACAAGAACTTACAGTGGCAGTTTACTTGGAAAATGACATTGGTACGAGCAACATCTTAGGCCGCTTCCAACTTCAAATTATTGTTCAAAGGACGTATTGGTCTTCTGTGCCCTTGATTTCTAAGTAAAACTGTAGTTTACAAAACTAATTAAGTATAATACAAATACACATTCTCAATTGACTTCACTGACGATTATCTACCCTAACAAGTTAATACATATCTACATTGTACAAACACCATGTGAGTCGGCAATGCTTTGGTTAGATCATCAACCGCACTTTCAGTGAGGTTGGCAGTTAGCCCGGTAGAGTTGAAAACTTTGTAAATAGAGTGGTGATTTACAGAAGTTAAAAATTCGTCGAAAACTATTATATTAAATAATTACATTAATTTAATGTAACTACAAATGACTAATTCGGCAAATCGTTACATATTACTTTTACATCGAATCGAACACTATGGTGAATACCAGCGGAATTTGATAAGAATGCGTGGGTAATTATGTTTATTGTACTGATCAGCCGTTAGCAAAATAAATACACATGAGCAAAATTTAACTAATTTGCTACCTATGTATACACATACGCAACATATATTAAGTAATTAGTACATTGTTTACAATTTTTCGTGGGTTGGGAACATCAACATTATGAAACATCAATTTATTAACAAAAACAATCTATATACATGAATGATTATCACATATTAAAATATCGACTGTTTTCAATCCAATTGATAGTAAAAAATAATAAGCGCAAGTACAAGCGACAAATTACAGAAATCATGCTTGTCAAGAAGCAACAGCAGTTTCATATGATTTTACAGTGCGTTAGTTCAATAGAGTAGGTATGAATAAAATTTCAATTTGGTAGTTTTAAAACCAAATGATATGTCGAATTTTATGATATGTTAAATACAAAAAAATAGTTTTGGCAATGGAAAATGTCGATATTTTAATGTGTTAACTAACACTAATTTTGCCAACGGTTATATACTGCCGTTCGGCATAGACTAGAACAACGTTTCTCGCGAATGTGAAGCACGGTCCAGCTGCAATGGCAGTGTTGTTGGACGACTAGAAAGCTCCGTGCACTCGCCTACCAACGTGGCCTCACCACCTCCACTATCCGTCGAAAACTGCTCCACTTCATCATCAGTGGAGTCCACATCATCCTCTGCAAATACTGAATCCGCACCCACTGACGCTAATTCACACTCTACCGCATAGGACGGGCCTACACTGCCTACTGACGCGAGAGGGGCAAGTCGCTCACTAGGGCAAGGCGATAAGCGGCGTTCTGCCAAAGCACACACTACTGATGAACCGCGTCTCTCCAAATAAGAGCTTCCTGAGCTGGAACAAGTCGCAGAGCTCAAACGTCGGTCGCGGGGACCACCTGATGCTCGACGCTCTGCGAAACGTAACGCTGAACCAGGAAGCGAATCACCGCGTACGGTCGACAACCGACGAGCCGGCGTTAATAAGCTCCCATATCCACCTCCATATGACGCAAAACGCGCTGTTCGAGGCCAAGGGGGCTCCTCGCTTATTGAAGGGCGAGAACGTGCACGTTCTGATAGTGCTTCCTCTAGCGCTGCCGTAAGTTGCCTCTCCTCTTCGACTGCCTGCTCTTCGGCAACAACAGCTTCAGCCATTTCCACTAGTCTTGGGTCGTTTAAAGCCTTCACGGATTTGCTACGGCTTTTATAAACGATCAGAAAGACCATTAATGCAAAGAAGCCACCAAGAGTAGCGGCTATTCGTACGCCCGTCATGACGTCATAAGTGGCATAGAACTCGATGCGCACCCGGTCGCGTTCGGCGGCTCGGGAAGTATTATCAGTAGAATTCCCGGTCGCCACCGGCTCGATGCCAGTCCATCCATCTCGGTGATCCATCGCGCGGTCAAACGTTCATCGCCTGCGAACAATGAAACCAACTATTACTAAACTCGTCCGATTTTGGGGCAACGTATGCTTACACCAATTATTTAGAAACCTTTATTCTACATTATCTAAATGAATGAATCCCCGCAATGAATGAAAGTGGTATATCAAATAAAAGTAGGTACTTAAAATATTATATTAGTCCGGATCACTTTATCTCTGTGAACTAAGTCACAGGATAAGTGCTTATTGGATAGATGCAACATGTTAAAATTTCACCAACGTTAATTATTCTACATAAAGAGACAGATTTATTTTTAAAATTGTGGCTATGTAGGTTAGTAATTAGGAGATATTTTGCACCAAATCGATCATGTGGATAAGGTTTATGTTGGTACTAGGTACCTACCTCATAAGTCGAACAAGAGAGACCACACAACAATGTTGTCGCTAGGCGATTTCCGTTCGCCAGTTGCATCGGACTACACTCCCGACATATCTGGGACACGGCGTGTATATTGTGGAATAGTTCCTACATTTCAAATTTTCATTTAAATATTTAGTTTTCATCACATTTCCCAATAATATACATCTGGGCACTTTTACAAAGTTTAAACATGAAAGTGAACGAGCTTTTAATATTTTGTCGTGTACCGGGGGGTTTAAGGGCGCTGTCACATTTTTTCTCGAATTTGAGCGTTTGACTCGAGATTTGGTGAGTGATTATGGATTAAATATAAACAAAAAAAAATTAAAAAAATATGTCCTACAAAATTTCATTATTTGTCTAGGGAGCGCTCTAAAAAAATATTTCAATTTGTTTACATAAGTCAGTAAAAACCTTGTCTCGGCAAAGGATGTTTCATAAAATTTTACTTTCGGGCATCTTTTGATGCTTTGTTACATGGAACATATAATAGTTTAGTAATTTATAAAAATGTCTATGGTAGGACTGTACCTTGTTATTTGGAATGCTCAAGGCAATTTTTTATGTTTCATACAGTAATACACCAAAAATAATTCCGTAAAACAGAGAGTTTATGATAATTTTTCGTCTGAAATTACATTTTTTATCTATGTATGTTTAATCGAAATTCAATCAAAAAGTAAGGTAATAACTAAGGGTACTATGTCAGCTTACTTGAAAAAAAAAATCAGTAAATTTTAAAGCAAAATAATATTTTTAAACAATTTTTGTATACAATGCTATAAATCAATATAAATCTCGAGACGCGCGGGCCTTAGCTTTAGTCCGCGCCGAGCGCTTCCTGAGGGAGGGTGTATCGCTCGCTGTTGCCGCTTTGTGCGGTACGTAGTCTCGCCAATTTGCCAAGAATATAGCGTGAGCAACACTTCTTGATACAAGTTATAATTTTTTTTGTTACACATTTTGCTTTATTATTCTAGAGCGAATATATTAAAATAAAATGTAATCTAAAATTTAAATTCAATTCATTATTTTCAGATTTAGTACAACGTTATATAGATTCTGCGCCTTTAGTCAAAAGTTTACTGTACTCTTACAATTTAGACCATGTGCCTTCCATCAAACATAGAAAAGAGAACGAGTCAAGTCAACCTTTAACTCAACTTTGCTGTCAAATGAATTTACAAATAGAGAAGTGTGGCCTATTTATAAGTACCTACAGAGCATTCCTTTTTAGGAGCTACACCTGATGGAGAATTTGAAGACGGTGTTGTTGAAATTAAGTGCCCCATATCTGCTTTTGAGGTGGATCCTGATACTGCCATTTTAGAAAAGAAGTTGAAATGCTTCAAAATCCATAACAATGGCGAAGTAATTTTTAGTAAAAATCACGATTACTTAGTATTATCAAATACAAGGCCAACTACACATTGCAAATAAAAATGTTTGCTTATTTGCAGTGTGGACTAGTACTGGATACCCACTAAAATTTTTAAATATTAAATTTATAAAGACGATGATTTCTGGAACCAGAAAATGTTGCCAAAGTTACTTAAGTTTTATGAGGAGTGTGTTCTTCCCGAAATCATAGATTTGAGGAAAGCAAGGTCTATGCCACTTCGGAAAATATTATTTTAACTTATTTTAACAATTATTATACTTTATTTCCTCAGTCTGGGTTTTTTACACCCGTTGTGCCCATCTATAAAATTATATACTATCTCGAACGATACACATTTAAGGATTGCATCACTTTAAAATCGCGGTGAATTCTTTAAATGTGTACATTTCATATAAATTTATTTGGTACCGCTATAAAACAATTACATTAAAAATAAAGGGCATACAACCCCCATACAAGAAACGTAATTGTTTCGGTGTATAATATTACCGTGGTACTTTCTTTAGTTACGGACTAAAGTTAGTACCACGGACACCTCGGAAGTCCGACTCGCACTTGGCTGCTTTTTTAACTCATCGTATACATTTCATACTACTATTATCGAAACTGATTACAACTGTTGAAGCAATATCACAATGCATTTATTTCTCTAAATAAGTACCACGAAATAAAATTCAAGTACTTTTTGTGCGACACTACTCACTAAATTAGCCGTTCTAGGTGATAACTTCCATCAGTACAAACAAAATTTCACGAACTATAATAATAGTAATTTAATTTATTTCGAATTCAAAGTGGCAAAAGGTCATGTTGGTTTGTTCCTGGCGTCCGGCGTATAACGGTTTACATGTGTGCGTAGCGTGCTTCACTAGACGCACACGCGCACATTGGCTGCCGCGCGCCGTCAAAAATACCTAAAACTGAGCACTTTCTTTTTGTAACAGCCCTCTTAATACGAAATCCTTAAACGCGTTTAAGTCATAAAAATTACCGAACATATCCATTTATTATAAGAGAGATTTTGAGTATGATAAATAGCCATCACAACATCCCATCATTGAGTCCGTGAGTCTCCATATTCTTTCACTGCAACCTACCCATTTTAATAACTCGGGTGATGATACTTGGGTCGACTTAATCCTTACATCCACATCCTCTCTTGTTCCTCTCATGGTCAGTGCCCCGCTCCTGGATTTTCCCATCATGACCTCATTTACCTCTCTTATGTCCTAAAACGGCCTAAACCTGTCCCTAAAGTTCTGCACATGCGGTGTTTTGCACGCATGGACGTTGAAAAGCTTCGTCGACATGCGTCAGACCTCTGTTGGGAACACCTGGCAGCGGCGACAGCTGTAGACGAAAACTGCACATTTTGAATCGGACGATCCTTGCTCTCTACGATAAACACGCTCCCCGTCTGCTGCTCCTTGGATGACGATAGGGGTTAGTATGGCGATGAGGCGCAGGGATCGGGCCTTTCGTAAATTTAAGAAGGATCGCAGTGAAGAAAATCTGAACTTTTCAAAGCTGCTAGAAATAGGTGTAATCAGATGATACGCAACGCTAAACGCCGTCATATTCTCGAGAACATATCTTCTTCTTCACCTGCTGATATCTGGAAGTTCCTTGGTACTCTTGGTATCGGCAGACCACGTCATGTGGATTTTCCTAATACCATTGGCCTCGATGATATCAACCGTCACTTCACAACCAAGTGTCATTTGGATTCTCAAATGTTATCCCAGACGGTTGATTTCATTACTGCCCTAGGTAGTCTCATCATAGAACCATTTCACTTCGCTCCGTTCACCTTGGACAAAATTAAAAAGATCATCCTTTCCATAAAATCTAAGGTGGGCTATGACGACATCAGTCGTAGAATGGTCGTTTGGATCCTGGGTAGCCTTCTCCCTCCGATTACCCATATCATCGACTTTTCTCTTGATTTCGGACAATTCGCATCCCTGTGGCGTATGGCCTATGTCCGCCCACTCCCTAAAATTTCAAATCCCTCCCTACTCAGTCACTTCCGCCCCATTTCCATTCACCCATTCCTGTCTAAAGTACTTGAGGCCAGCGTACACAAGCAGTTTACGGGGTTTGTTCATCGAAACAACCTTATTAGCACTTATTAGTCTGGTTTCAGGCCTGGACACAGTACATTCTCCACCCTCCTTAAAGTGACTGGTGACATTAGAGAAGCCATGGAGGATACTAAGGTTACCGTTCTGGTATTAACCGATTTCTCTAATGCCTTTAACGCCGTCAGCCACGATATTCTTCTTACTATCCTCTCTCATCTTATGGTTTCGCCCGAGGCTCCGGGATGGTTCTCGTCTTATCTTCGGAGACGTCAGCAATCGGTTCGCGTTGATGAGAGTTCGTCGAATTGGAGTGAACTTGATGCTGGTGTTCCACAAGGCGGTATTCTTTCTCCATTGTTATTCTCAATCATCATTAATTTTATAACTTACTGTCTTCGGTGTTCGTATCATCTTTATGCTTATGATCTTAAACTTACATCTGAGCGGGTAAAAAGTTTATCAGACGCTATAGCATATGTAAACCGAGACTTGGATGCAATCAAAAAGTGGTCTGATAGTTTTGGGGTTTCAGTAAAACCCTCATAGTGTCAGTCCATTGTAATTGGAAACTTGCGCATGATAGGTAGGGTGACGCTTAGCTCTCTTCCTCCACTTATTTGCAATAGTAACCTTCATACCCATTACCCCTACTGTGAAAGATCTCGGTTTGCATCTAGACTCGACACTGAGCTGGCAACGCCAGGTCTCTGGTGTTAGTCAGAGTCAACGGTACTCTGCGATCCCTGTATCGCCCGAGGAACTTTTTGCCCGCTAAGACAAGTGTTAAGTGTTTTACATAAATTATGCATGCAAGATTCACATCTAGTAGATGTCAATCGAGAATATTGTGTTGTAGCTGATTTTATTGCAGTTGTGATTGTACATCAGTTTTGTGAATTACCTTAAAAAAAAAGACGAATACCATGCTTGTGTAGACTTTGATTTTTCCTACCATGGACTATGGTGTGCTACTTCGATTTGAATGCGCTTTTGCTGGATAAGCTCGACAGACTGCTCAATAATTGTATCCGGTTCATTTTCAACCTTAGGAAGTATAGCCATGTGTCGAGCTATAAGTCTGAGCTCAAATGGATCTCCATTCGCCAAAGAAGTTTGCGCGCTTTGTCTACGATTTTCTCCTTTCTCAACTCTCCTACACCTCCATGTTATCTTGTCTCATTTCCAATATCTATATTCTTCTCACACTAAGAATCTGCGTTCTTCTAACAATCTTCTTCTACTCTGTCCTTCTCATGCTTCTGACTTTGTTCATTCCTTTCATATTCAGTCCATTCTTCTTTGGAATTCGCTTCCTCTTGATATCAGGACGGCCACCAGTCGGTATGCATTTAAGCGGAAATTGCAGAGGTATTTTCATTACGAATAGCATAGAGTCATTTAAACTCCTCTTTCCCTTGAGAATGTTTATTTATCGAATATATACTATAAGTTTATAATTATTATAGTAGATACGCATGTTTGTATAAGTATTATAAATTTATAACCTATTTATGTACCAATCTTATTTATTATTCATTATGATATAATTTGTAATCATTGTTCCTCTCAACCTAAGCACCTGCCATCTAATCTCTTCACCACCCTTTGTTGACTGGTAGAGAATGCCTAAGGCATTAAGTCCGCCTTTGTACCTTTTTGTGTGAGAGAAGTTTAAATAAATAAACAAATTGAACCTGTGTCCTTAGAGCAATACGGGCATTACAATCGTACGAGTTATTTGTCGAAAGAATAAAAAGATTATAACACACACGCGACCACAAGTTACAAGATTAGATGCACATACGGAACGGGATGTGTTCCTACAGACCATCTCTACTGATCTTCCGGACACAAATACATAACAAAATACGTGTCATGTCATGTAAATTTCAAACATTTCGTAGAATAAACATCCACAATTGTCCGATAGAAGCTAACAACATCAGTCTTCTACGAAAATATACTATGAAGGACATTGAAGGAATTGCTGTTGGTCACGTTCCTGGCTAGACACAGGTAACACAATTCAATATTAAATCAGTTTGATCCTGCAATCAAGTTTATATTCGGCGACGCACACTGGTTTGATAGGTAGGTAAAAACAAAATAAAATAATAAATCTTCTCGGGAATTGATAGTCTTATATTAATTTGATTTTATATAAATAGCACCAGTTTACAACACTAATCTAAGAGAACACAGAATACCACTAACTGAAATATTTATGCCATAAATACGATTATATTTATGAGCGTGAAAGAAAAAAATCCAAGAGCACGTTACCTGTTGTTATGTAGGACAAGTATTTAGCTCTCACATCGGCTGTCTAAAACAATGAACGGATATTCACGTAAGAGGCTAATACCGACAAGGGTGCCCGTCCTAATTACGTAGCTGCCTACTCAATCCAGATACCTAACTCAGAAAATAGCTGGGAGAATAAAGAAATTGTATTAACAATTTTATAGAAGATTTTTATCCAATTAAGTTTCATGCGATGAAACCAGTAAGTAATATACAAGCCATCGTGTGTACCTACATAATAACGTTATTAAGGTAGATATAGGTATACAACACAGTTCTAAATTGCACGGCAGATCGATGTATTACACCCAACACACAATGAAACTAAATATAGCGACGCAGGTGGAGCACTCGGTCACTCATGAAGGAGTAACAGCTCAAATCATTACCTACAATATGGGCGCTGTTTGTTTCGTTAAGATTGAAGCTTATTATGCATCCATGTAACAAAGGAAGTCCACGATTTTATTTTATAGCGCAAAACTGCTGGACCTAAATATACATTTTACGGACGAAAGCACCAGAGAATATGAACAGAAACGTGAATTATGTTTTACGTAATATGGAATTTTATAAAATGAAGAGCGCGGCTGTGCTTTTATCATAAATATGACTACCTATACGATTTAATAACTGTATGTTAAAGAATTTATGTTTGTTTGAACACAAAGAAGTAAGAACGATAACTTTGTCGAAAAAACATGAAACTAAATACAAAAACTATTTTTGCAATCAAAAGCTTTTGGCTAGTTTTGAATGATTTTTTTAGGCTTATAAACATAATTACTACTATGTCTTTAATAGCACACTTATCATACATATGTGAAGCAAATCACTCGAGGCTATCGCCAGCTGGACGGTAGGACACACTTAATCTGATAATCGATTGGAGGCTCCAATGTTGTGCACAGCCAATTAAAGAATTTTGAAAAAGAGCACACGTACGAGACATTTACCACCACCACATCGGAACCTACTGGCGATTGGTGAACAAATAACGTGAAAGACCTCGTCAAAATAAAATCTCCACTCTCAGTTAAATAAATAAAATCACAAGCTTACCTATTTACCTGAATTTGAGTAATCATATCGTTTTGTTGGTGGCTCTACAATAGTAACATTCAGTGAGACTTGGCAAGCGTACAAGAAATTATTAACATAGTGCATACCATGCGCATGGCAAGAAATTACAAACGTGAGTCATAAGGTCTAAGGCCTGGCTTTGTCATGCAATCCTTCAGGAATCCGCCACAACAGACTTTTTGATCTGAAATTATACTTCATCTTTCCACGCTTTTGCTTAGTAAGTTAGTTTAAAGGCCTTCTTCTGGTCTTTTAAACCCTCATCGAGTGCCAGTTTCTACTAAGCGTTCGTTTAGCGCACTCTGGACAGTCTAGCTCAAGTCAAAACAAGAAAAGTAGAAGTCTAAAGTGAGCTGCACTGACTTATTACGTTTGGGGGATGTGCGTCTTTTGTTACGGTTATTGGACTATGTTAGCGGTTATTTATCACGCGGCGTTAACATAGTGCTCACGCGCCTTCAACTTACAAACAAAACCTTATGGCTAAACGATTCACGCGGCTTTAAATAAGAGACCGCATAGTTGAGACATGCGTATATGCGTACAGTTAGGAAACGCTAGGGTGTTATTGTAAGAGAACTTTATCGAATTAATATGTTAACGGCGTTAGCAGACTTTTTATTAGTACGATTATTTTAAAGTTAGGTCGTTTGAAAACAATATATTATACGGGTAGTCCCTAGACACTGGCACGCGTTGGGCGGTCTACGTGTCAAACGGTGGGAACTCTAGATTTATTACCTGCAGGTTCCCTGGGGGCACCCTGGGTCAGTAAAGTAGATTTCTATGGATCGTCTTATATAAATTAAATTGTACTGTACGAATAATTATTTCAAAGATTTTTTGTTTGCATCGTTTTAATTTTTGAACAAAATATCGGGATGGCTTTTGTGTTTCGATGTTCGAAAAATACTAATGTAATTTCCGCTTACGGCCTTGAGTGTAGCTACCCCGGCTAAGTGCGTCGATCCAGCCTGCCTGATAGTAGCTATAGCCATGTGCAACACTAATGTAGTATACTTTAGATAGCCACCAACACCGAGTGTATTCAAGTGTCTGTGTAATTACCGAGTGTCCTAACTTAATATTTTAATGCGAAAGTAAGTTCGTTTGTTATCTTTTCACGCCTAAATCATTGAACCGATCATTCTGAAATTTTGCATTTATGTTGTCAGGTGTACAGAAACGGACATAATACCTTACATCCTCAAAAAAGTACTGTTCCCGAGGAAAACAACAATAGCGTTCTTATGATAATAGATGGCCTCACATGTCTTTCGAATCATGATTGAACCGAATTGATTGTCAAATTCTAAATTAACGCGAGCGAAGCCGTGGGCAAAATATATTGCACAGGTTAACAAAATTGTTAAATACCTATGTCTTTAGGTTTGGTTAGGATATTTATGTATTTATTTTTAGTGTATGAGTATGGTTAGTTATTTAGGTAGAATCTTAGATAGGTACTTTGTTCTTATTTATTTTCTTTAATAAAATTCATTATGTGAACCCAACTGTATAAAAAATTATTAACGAAAAAAATATTGAAGTTGTAGATTTTTGTCTACAGAGAACAAAAACTAAGTTTATTTTGCCTTCTTCATCTCTATTTTTACTAAAATAACAGTTAATTTTATTTTCCAAGGCACTACATTTAGGTTATAGCAATAGTTTTAGTGGTATATCGTCTACAGATAAAATTTATAGCAATCGTCAGAGTAATAAATAAAAAACAGAGAAGTGACAGTTTAGATTCAATAGTTCCAAACTTCTTCCCTAATAACTCTACTTAGTAGCTTGTTTTTGTTGAAGATAAGCCAGTCAACTAAGATGGGGCCTAAATCCTAGTAATGTTATAAATAATCTTAAAGTTTGTGTTAGGATGTCTGTTACTAAATCAGGCTAAAGAGGCTGAATGGATTTCGATGCAAGTTGGGACACAAATTCCTGGATTAACATAATAGGATATTTTTTATCTCTGTAGTATGTTCCCGTGGGATAATTTTCGACCGCCATGTAGGCGAAGAAGCTGGACAAAGCTAGTCAGAGTAATAAAATATGGCTGACATATAACTTCAATTGCAACGTCTTTTTTTGCGATCTTCAAAGCACAAGTACGTATCAAATGCTTGTGAGGAGCTATTGATTGAACTTGCTGTATATAACATAGATCTATGCAACACACAGAAGGAAAAGTGCCTATAATAGGGTATTTTACTCTATACTAGAAAATTTCTACAAATATATTATTAAGATAGCTTAGGCAAAATGCAGTCGGAAAATGTTAGTTTTTAACCGATTTCAAAAAAAGGAGGAGGTTCTCAATTCGACTGTATGTTTTTTAATTTTTATGTTTGTTACCTCATAACTTTCGACTGGGTGAACCGATTTTGATGATTCTTTTTCATTTGAAAGCTGGTGCTTCCCGTGTGGTCCCATTTTAATTTCATATAGATCTGATGATGCGTTTTGGAGATAGACAACGGAACTCTTAAAAAATAACAGTAAATAAACGGCGATTGCTGCTATCGCATACATATGCATTGTTTTGACCCCAAGGATGATGAAATTTCGAATTAGTGGGGTAGGTGATATAACTAAAAAGTGAAAAATAAAAACATTTCCAAAAAAACAACAACCGACTTCCGAAAAAACACTACAAAGTGAAAAATAACTTTAATTTCGGAAGGCGGTGACAAAAAATTAAAATACATATCCAAAGTCACCGACTTCCGAAATTAAAGTTATTTTTCACTTTGTAGTGTTTTTTCGGAAGTCAGTTGTTTTTTTTTTTTTGGAAAATGTTTTAGTTCAGGAAACAACAAAATAAATTTTAAAATATAATTAAAAAATTTCACATTTTTTAGTCTGTCTGTTTTTTGAACACCATGAAATAGTAGCCGCCATGTTATTACGTCTTAAGACATGTCAACTGAGCAACTTTGTACTTTTATTATTTTCGTACCTATCCAAAGTAATATTATATTACATGATTGAGAGGGAACGAAGACGTTGGCAGTCCGTGGGAACATGCTGGCTCGCAGGTTTAAACGATGCCCAAACGAGATAAGTAAAGTACACATTGTTCAGGGCATACTGCCAATCGTTTTACACGAGCACCCTGTGGATCAGCTGTATTCAGCGGGCACTCAATGCCCTTCGTATACAATATAATAATGCTTTTAGGATGTTGTTGGGGCTGCCGAGATGCTGTAGTGCTTCTGGCATTTTTATGGAGGCTCGGATTGATGGCTCCACGTGTCTAATTGTTTTAGTTTATTTCAATTGTATTGTAATGTTACTAACTTAGCTTTTAAGTAAGTACTTACTAACACAAATATGGATACCTGATTCATCCGAAATAAATGATTATATATATCTTTATTAACATTTTGCATTCAGGAACAGCAAACCAACGATATGTAGAAAAATAACTCTTTTTTTTAATTATATGCAATTGTCTTATAAAATATCAGCGCATTTGTTTAAATAGCAAATTGACGTCATACCCACAGAGCAATATGGCGTCCACTGCGTCCAACGTTTTCGGCAAATTACGCGCGAAGTTTGAAAATGTCAAATTGAAATGCATTTGTATGGCACTAATTTATTAAATAAAAAAATGATTTTTTAGTGGTTTATTTATTAGCACACTAGGTTTATTAATCTAATTAAGACACTTCAAGCAATTTCTTGTCCCTGACATTATGCAAGCAATTTCTTGTCCCTGACAATATTCTTGCTTCAAACAAATATCATAATTTTTAGCGGAATTGCAAAACCTTTACAGCCAACAAAGACCCAGTTTCCAGCAAAGAACGGAAGAGAAAAGAGGTCTTGTCTCTTCTTTATTATGCCTTGATATAACCAGATTAAAATTATCTGTTTGGACACCAGCAGGCTGAGCATGATGCTTTCTATTTCTATGAAGAAGAAATATAGACAGTGCTTTTTCTATAGAAAGTCACATTTTGTTTCTCCATTTTTGACATCGCACCGTAGATATCCTACTACAATCTGTAATTTTGTCTTTTGTTTGTAACGATCTTTGTCTAGGTGCTATTGTATGTAGAGTATTTCAGAAGAATATTTGTTCCCAAACTGTCAAAATCACACTGACAACAAACTTACTACTCGACGGACGGCCACAAAGTATATACGATTATCTACAAAATCATGATTAGTTTAGAACGCACAACTGTGATAATTAATAGAAGAACCTAGCTATCTTCTCCTATTGTACATCATTTAGTTAACAGTTATATCTATTCTTCCGTCGACAAATCGGTGCTCGTGCTAAGCCTGCAGGTTAACATTTTTCTTTCCTGAATCTCAAGCAAGGATTGCTCTGTATAATGAAGCCAGATTGGATGTGCAATTTTAATCTTCTACTAATAGTGAAATCAATAAGCTGCATTAGATTGTGGTGCATAGTGATTATAGGATCTGCTTATGAGCAAACCTGACTCGAAAAAGGAAATAATGTGCCAAGAAAATAACCATTTCATAAATCACTCTACACTAGCAAGCAATTTTAGTAGAAGTTTGACCACCACGAATATCAGGTTCAACTGAATAAATTTTAAAAGCATAAGCTTAGATCTTATCTTAGGCCAACATGCTGGAGTGGCCCAAGTGCCTGTTCACATGCACTTCTGAAGACCTAAACAATGCCACAATCAATGTGGCCGCCTACTGGGCTTTAACAATATAATAATAATCCACCAAAGAACCATTGAAACAAAAGAAAGAAAGAAGACATAATTATGTCTTGAATGAGTTGACAAGTGAATCCGTTCATGACAATGGGAATGGTAAGTGATGATGACATCAATCTTGATGTTTATTGATCCTATTGAAGGGCCTCCCCTTGCATTTCAAAATACATAAGAACAAAACCCAGAAAACTGCAAAGATTTTTTGATCTCAGACATCCTGTTATACAGAAACGTTTTCAGGTGATTGTTCTCTTGCATTCCCATCATGTTATGGCAACAATTATTAATCATAATGAAATATAATTAATGATACAATATAAAAAAAAAACTTATAAAATAATAATAACTGTTATTATTTAGCTGGAGCTACTCCAAAAAAACGAAGATGTGAAACAATTACTAAAAAAAACTGATTAATAAATGAGAACATTTTCAAACATTCCACAGGTCAAAGGAAATAAAAATTATGAAGATTTATATATTTACCAGCTGAATAGCATGATTCGTCGCCCGCAGAAATTGAAGAACGTCGTGAGTAACGATGATTTATTATGTACATGTCCTTGGTAAATTATTGAAAAATTCTATACACCCATTCATTGAAAACACTTAAATTAATTTATGAACTACATTGTGCACCGATTTACATCTATGAAATTTATCGCACCAATGAATTTGAAAATTATTATGTACTACACTGTAAATCACGTTCCTGACATTATTTCAATTAAAGTAAATAAAACACCAATTGTTATGATCTGGTTGGTTTTTATCGGATAGTAACGATTCCATGCAATATTTAATAATTTTATAGAAATTGGTAATTCACTGTAGCTACTCCTCCAATCACATGAATGACACAAAAAAATTATGAAAAAATGTTAAAAACCACGATTTTTCAGTGCTGTTCATTTTACGGTTCACGATGGTAGTGTCGCCACTCGGCATTTCAAAGATATTGAATTTTATTGAGTGGGCCACACTAGCCACACATTTCTGGTATTTATTTTACGCATTGAGTTTTTATTTTGTCTTTTGTTTTGCAAAAACACGTATTATTGAATAAAAGTTTGTAAAAATGGTTATTATTTTAAACTCATACTCATTAGCCGGCATTGCACCTACCTTCTGTCGTTTCTGTGCCCATGCAGGTTTTTATGGAATAAAATATTTCTATTTTGGAAAGCCTGCAGTGGTCTAACCCAAGTTCGTAGAGAACAGCAGCTCAACGTTACATTTTTTTTAAATGTCCTGATTAAAAATAGGGCAAGTCAAACCCACAAAAATGTGCGCAGGCTACATATTTCCCAATCTATTCCTATATTCTATGCTACATAATCTGTGCTGTGTAGCTGCCAAATGGCTCGTGCCATTTCCATACATAAAAAAAGTACTCTGTGGGCTCGAGTCATTTGATTTGACATGAGTGACATTGACATAATCCATAAAATAATTTATCCATTTTCTATTCATGCACATTGACGAGTAAATTGTAAATTAATTTATATAAACTCAGAACTTTGTGCATCGGCTGCATTATTAACTCAAGAATGGCAGATGAATGGAAAAAGTACGTGAACGATACAAGAACTGTTTGTAAATACGGAACTAAATGTTATCAGAAGAATCCGGAACATCACCAAAAATTCAAACATCCTCCACAAAATAGTAGAAAAGATGTGCATCGTAACAAGAGGCGATTCTCTCCATATACTAGAGACTCTCCACGCCATTCCCCAAACCCTCGTGGCAAGGACGAATCACCTAGCGGTAATAGTGAAGATAAGGCGGCAAAAGACGGCGATGATAGTAAAGAAAATCCGGCAGACGATGACAGCAATGAAAATATAGAAAAGGCAACGAAACACGGCGGTGATAATAGACAACAGGCGGAAATCGATGACAATGACGATAAATCTGAACATCCTGCAGTACCCAAGCCTGAATGTGATAAACTGAAAGCTGTAGAACTTCCTGAAAATATTACATTTTACGATAAAAGTACAGACAACAGTGTCCTAAAGGAACTGTTTTTAGTAGAAATGCCTCAAGACTTTTTTAAATTTTTTGAATGCATCAGTGATTGTGGCAAATCAGTGGATGATACCTTAGCAAGTGTGAATTTGATGCCAATCGGTCCTTATGAGTTACTGTTAGGGAAATTGCCTAAGTTGGACAATAAGGAGTTGTACTTAACTCACTGGAGATTCTTTTATGATCCCCCAGAATTTCAGGTACTTTTCAATCATTTTGAATATTAAAAATCTGCACACTTATGCCATTTAATAATGTGCTGGTTCACCATGCCCAGGTTGCCGAGCTAAGTACAATGAAATTAAAACTTACACGTAGCATAAGATTTGTTCTGGGTTCACATGATATCATAATAGGTAATAGGTAAAACGGGCTGTTTTCTGCAACTCCACGTCAAGGCGCGTATTTTGCGTACGGGTGGGGGAAAAAGTTATTCGATCCACCCCAGCCTCTCGAGAAAGGCCAACAACACCTTGGTGTTGCTGACAATCTCACATAGGGTACCTGGGTTAATGAAGTATTTTGCTCTGTAATTAGCTACCACCAGCCAGTTCAACAGCACATGAGCCGCTGTCTAGTCGTCCTCCATGGAGGCCCTGCACAGTGGATTGTCTGTTACTCCTATGACAAAGAGATGTTTGTTAAGTAACCCATGGCCAGTTACTGCTGCTGTAAATGTACGCAACTGTGGTTTAGTTAAACGGAGAACCTGTTTCGTGACGCGAGCATAGATTGTAGGAAGTGCTTCCTTAGCCTGCGTGCACTCACTTAGGTCCAACCATATTTTGTGATGTTGATCCCTGGTTCGTTTCCTTACCAGAGTGTGTAGATACCCGAAGGGGAGTGGCGCAATGGGTTCTGGTCCAACTGGTGCCATGCTTGACCCTGTCCTGGCAAGTTCATCCGCTGCATCGTTGCCTAGCGAACCGCTTTGCCCTTTGATCCACTGAATGGTAATATTGTTGAGGCTACCTACCTCGTTGAGGCGCTGGTGGCACTTTTGATCCGTCCGTGAAGATACGCAGCTCTGCGGTGCGCAAGTCGATCTCCATGCAGTTGGATTCTGTATTTTTTTATCAAAGATAAATTGTTTGGGCAGCCAGTCATATATTGCCCTTGTAATGGGGAACTCACTATTGAGTTCCTTTAGCAGCGCGGTGTGTTGTGTGTCTCTTTTACTCCAGAGATTTATAGCCTTTAGACTCGCCGCCGCCATCGTTGCTTCCTGCTGTATGAACAGGTGGAGCAGCGGCAACCCCAGCATGACCTCGATCGCTGCAGTCGGATTAGTCCTCATGCAGCCCGTGGTCGCCACACAGGCTAGTCTTTGCATGCGCTGTAGTTTGTTGGCGGCTGTAGCTAGGTTGGTGCGGGGCCACCAGACCACGGCCCCGTAGGTGATCATGGGGCGGATCACTGCGGTGTACAGCCATAGTATAATTTTGGGGGATAGACCCCACTTCTTACCTATCATTCTCCTGCACTGCCAGAAGGTGATGCAGGCCCTGTTCAGCTTGTTGTCTAGGTGACTGCTTCAGTTTAGCTTATTGTCCAAAGTGACCCCGAGATACTTGACCTTGTTGGCCAACTGAAGTTCTGTATTGAACAGTTTCGGTAGACGAAAAGGGCCTAATGCTCATTTTTGGGTGAACATGACTAGTTCAGTTTTGGTGGGGTCACTGATACAAATTCCCTGCACCATCTCTCTACGATACGTAGTGCTTGCTGAGTGAGGTTACAGATCGTTCCTGTTACCTTCTCCATAACAAGGATTGCGAGGTCGTCCGCATAACCTATTGTAAAGTAACGGCTTGCGTTGAGTTTGGTGATAAGGTCATTTATCACCAGATTCCATAGAAGGGGGGACAGCACCCCTCCTTGGGGGCAGCCTCTGGCTATGGCCAGCTGCTGCTCATCCTCAAGGCGAACCATTCGTTTGCTAAGCATGTTAGTAATCCAGTCCGTTAGTACCTGTTCTACCCCATGCCTGGAGAGGGCGCTATCCATGCTGGAGAAGTTGGTTTTGTCGAAGGCTCCTTCGATGTCTATGAAAGTGCCCAGACTGGTGCGTTTTTGGTGCATCGCTTCTTCTATCTGGCTGACCACTTGAAGAAGAGCAGATTTGGTCGACTTACCTGAGCTGTATGCGTGTTGGTTACCGTATAGCGGTATGTTTTTAAGAGCGCCGTCTCGCAGCTCCCTATCACATAGCCTTTCCAACGTTTTCAATAGAAAGGAGGTTAGGCTGATTGGTCGGTAGGATTTGGCGTTAGTATAGTCACCTTTACCTGGCTTTGGAATGAAAATAACTTTCACTTCCCTCCTTCCCATCCCATGGGAACGTATCTAAAGGCCAGGCACGCTCTCATTAGAGGCACTAGTCTAATTGCGACCGAGGCTCCCCCCCATTGCAATAAGGCGCGGAACACTCCATGGGAGCCAGCTGCCTTGAAGGGATGGAAGCTTTGGATGGCCCATTGGAGTTTCTCCAGTGTGATCCCCCTGTGTGCGTACCGCCAATCATTTTCTGATGGTGTTTGAATAACGTCTTGCCAGTCGATTACCTGCTCGAAGACACATCCAGGGAAGTGAGTTTCAATTAGGACGCGTTTTGCTTCTTCAGGCGACGTCGTGAGTGTGTTATCAGGTTTGCGGAGGGTAGTGGGCCCTGATGTATACCGTTGCGCCAGAACCTTCCTTACCCTGTTGGCTTGCTGGTAGGAGCCGATGCCGCCACAGAATTTGCGCCATCCCGTGGTACTCCTGTATCTGATGCATTTTTTGTAGCGGGATTTGGCTGCATAGTAGCCATCCCAGTCCACATCCGCACATGTGTTCATGGCTGTATTTAATGCTTTCCTTACCTACCTACGCCTGCGCTCCAGGTCAGCGCCCCACCAAGGTTGTTTACCCGGTGTGCTGCGCGAGGTGGTCTCAGGGCAGGCAGTATGGTAGCTGTCTATCATTGAATTGGTTATCTGGATTACTTGTGCCTCAATCTGTATTATGTCCGGAAATGGCGTCGGACCGGTTGGTGTTGCAAGCTTGAGATCCAGGCTGCGTGTATAGGTGCCGCAATCCGTGTTACGCGGGTTACGACGTGGTGTTACAGGCTGAGCGCAGACCTAGATATCGAAGTGAATCCACCTGTGATCAGAGCAGGAAGCATCCTTGGAGACCTGCCACCCCGTGGCGATTTCCGCCGCGCCCTGTGCTACCAGGGTGAAATCTATGATTGTGCGGCTTCGCCTTGTTACGAATGTCGGTTCGGCACCGGTGTTTAGTAGGGATAGGTTAGTCGAGAATAAATAGTCAACCAAGGCCTTACCCCTTTCGTTCTGAGTGTCCATGCCCCACAGTTGGTGATGAGCCCAAGACCCTCGCAATGGCTCACGACGGGCGAGGCCATGCGGGGGCGGCGCCTCCGCCTAAGGCATGAAGGCCGAGGCGAAGACGATCACCGACTCCACGGCATCGACACGTATGTTCAGCTTAGCTGCAGGTACATCTCTGAAACAGAATTCCATTAAGAGCTGTGTTTTAAGGTTACCTGTTACATAGATGCACGACCTGGGTTGATCGTGATCAGTGGTGACCAGGAGCTTACCTCCAAGATTGGACAGTCCCTGTATGTGGCCGGCCCTAATCCACGGCTCCTGGATCAGGGCAATGGCCGTGTGTTGAACCTCCAGCCACTTGCGGAGCTGAGCCGTCGCGGTCTGACTGTGGTGGAGGTTCGCCTGGAAGACTTTACAACTGGACAAAGGGCACGACATCGCTGGTCGGCCCCTCGTCGTCTTCCCCCAGTTTTAACCCGGCAAACAGGTCGCCCTCGTCGAAGCCGTCCTCTTCTCGGCAGGCAGCCGGGGACAGGGCTATGTCGTCCAGCTTCTCGCCCAAGGAAGGGGCGGCCCCCACGGTGGCGGCAGCAGGGGCGGCCGACTCTGCTACAGCAGTTTTAGCGACGGGTGCTTCCGGGTTGTTTGGTGGAGGAGTGGACTCCCCCACTGGTGTCTCTGGTCGCTGCACAGTGGCCTCGGAGAAGGTTTCCGTGGATGGGTCCCAACCGTGCGGGGCATCGGTGTACCTAGTAGGCGTGAGGCATAAATATTGGATTAGGTATGTGGATTAGGTATTTTTCGATGCTAGTCCGTACCTAATCCAAAGCGTCGAGTATTAGGTATGGCACAAAATATTCGTACACAGTTTACACAGAAGATTTTCCGTACCTTATAATGTGGGGTTAAGTTTCAAGTTTATCTAGCACTGCCGCAAGCGCCATCTATGTAGAATACCACTGGGCTAGTTAGTGCTCTAGCGATGTATGTCGTAACAAATATACGTCGTCGATATGTGGCGTTATTTTAAGATGATACTCTTGAAGGAAAATAACAAAACTTTCACGTCTTGTATTGAAAATAAACGTGTAAAAATCAGAAACGCATGTAATAATATGGGTGAAAAGCATGTTGATAAAATAATGCTCTGGTTTTTAAACATAAGTACACCAGTTTTAATTTTTAAAAAGACAGAAAAAAAATGTCGTTTGAGTTGTTTTAAAAGAGTAATTCTACAATGAACTTTAACCTTGACCTAAGTTTTGGCCATTGTTGCTAACCCGTACTATAATTATGGGGGCGTACGATAATTTAGCCAATGGTACGATATACGCTAATGAATGTCTAATGTACGATAATTTTGTGCTTTGGAGAGAAAAAAAAATGTTCCAACAAAACATAGTTGTCAGAAAAAAATTAAACAAAAAAAAAACACCAAAATCACAATGGAAAATGTTAAGATGACAGCATCAACAATTAAATGTCTGTCTCTTTCCTTTACATTATATTAGCGCACAATTCTGAAAATATTCTCATGTTTCCATCCGCATTAAGCACAAAGCCGTAAACAAAACGTCAAATGCCTTTTAGGTGAAAAATTTAAGCGAAGTTTCTTCAAGACTTTATTTAATTTTTACGGTAAAAAAAAAAAATCATTTAAAATATATAAAAAAAAAAATCAAAAAATCAAAATCATTTATTTGCATAAATAAGGTACAGAAAGTTCTTAAGATATTACTTGATCACTTATTATGCCATTAATGTCGGCGTGCAAATTTACATGCTTAAATACTATTTTACGAAATTAATTAATAAAGTAGAATAATGCATGCGATTAGTAAAATAAAATTCAATTCAATTAAATTCGGATACAATTATTGAATTCGGACACAATTATGATTAAATACCACGATTCACACCTTACATTAAATACACACAGTTCACAACAATACACACAAATACAGACAAAAAAAATAAAAATACACACAATTCACAACTTATAATCCAAAAACTCAAGTACACTATAAAAGCATTTATCAATAAGCATTTTTGTTAAATTACGCTTAAATTTAAAAAATGGAAGTGTTTTTATGTTTCTTGGTATTTTGTTAAACAATTTGATGCACATGATTTAGCTATTGTTGGACGTGAGGGTGAGATTTGTTTTGGGTTGATACAACTTGTTAGTATTATGAGATCGAGGGGCATAATAGCTTGTCGCCTGCTGAAAAAGATTCTTGTGTTTGAATACAAACAAACATGATTCCAAGATATAAATGCACGGTAATGTTAGTATTTTATTTTTTCTAAAGTAAGGGCGACAAGACTCTATTTGTTTCAGTTAACTTTGTTTCAGTTAATTTAACTAAACACTAGGACAAAACACGTTTACGGTTTGATCTGTTGGTGAAATTTGGCACATACTCCTCCTTTAGTCCTTTGACTGTAATCCACCGTTCCACAATATATCAGAAACGGAACGTCCATACTCCATGCCGAATATTTCGTACCCAATCCACATACGATACATAATATCGGTAACAGGCCAGCGGCTATATTGAACATTTTGAATTCGGATTAGGTATCGTTTTTACTTAATCCGACCCATGTCTAGTACCTACCGTTCTGGCCCTGGAACCTAATGTACACCGACGGAGTTTTTGGCGGGATCACGTTGGAACATGTCGCACGAATTTTCATTTTCATGAAATTTAGTGAAATAGCGTATTACGTTGTATAATTTTGGTAGTGAATTATTCAATTTAGTTACGTGTGAGTGCACAAGTGTAGTGAAGGTGAAAATAAGTGACTAACGTGGACTATTCGTGTTCCCCCCAAAAACTCCTATTAGGTTGTTGTAAAGTTTCTACCGCTTTACAATAACTTCGACTTGACTGACTAAAGACGACTATTACTGTTTTGTAACTTCGTGCCCGATATCGGAACATTTACGATCGAAAAGAAAAATTACTTGACACTGGCTAAATGCACAAACCGTGCGAAGCCAAAACGCACAAAAAAAAAATGTACACCGACCCCACTCCTATTGAGAGCCGGCGCTCGGCCCTCATTAGGGCCGGAATCTGATCCACAGGGACACCCACCACGACGAACCATGCCGCGGCCTGCTTGTTGACGTGCAGGAGTACCCACCTTTTGATGTCAACCAATGGGTTTTGGTAGCTTAGAGCGCGCCCAATATCCGTCGGCTTTTCGAAGACCCCCTGCTCGTCTGGTCTCATGATCCCGCACCTTGCTCGTCTCTCAATCTCCGATTGGCACTTCACAACTAGCGAGGTGCTAGTGAGGAGGGACAGTGCGGGGACAGTTTCTCTCAGCCAGGCTAGAGTGTGATCATTGTCGCACCACAGTTTGAGGGTGGGCACCCCCGGCAAACAATTTGAACCGAATTTCGGCCCTGGGGTGTCTGACTTGGGGGACCAGGCCTCAAGGGTGATCTGCTTCTAAATAGCAGTAAGCACCCGGTCCGAAACATCCTTGCTGAGAATCCCCGTGCGGTCACAAGTGATTGCGACGTTGAGGGTATTGCTGGCAGCTTGGGCGTAGCTCCGTATAGCACCCGGTTCGATTGATCCAGACGCGGCCGCTTATGATCTCCCCGAGGTGTTGATGTCTCGTTGAGAACTCGCTTGGCCGCGGCCTGATCCTTCGAATCTGGTCGCTGTGTTGTCGCAGCCGGTCTCTCTGGGACACTGGGTGGCCTCCGACTGGGCGCAGCTCGACTCGGGCCTGCCTCAGTTTGCGACCGCTTCCCAGTGGAGAAGTTCAGCTGGCCGCTGGTTGGTTTGACCGGACCAGCGGCAGGGTGCTGCGGGTTTTTAGACCCCTTGCCTGGCCTCCTGTGAGCCTGGCGAGCCTGACGTCGCTCCTTCCTCGTCGCCCGTCCGCTTTGTGCTGAGGCGACAGATGAGCCTGAGGGGTCTATGTAAGGGCGAAGGGCTTGTTGGGTGCGTTTACCCTTGCCCTTACCTCGTGTTCCCACGACCTGCCATACGCGTGAAAATGCGTCCTCGGTGAGGCTGGCCGTCTCCGTTTGGCCGCTTCCAGTCGCCTGGTGTGAGGAGGTTGGAGGAGCCGCAGGAGTGGGAGGGTGCTTCACAGTGCCGGTGTTACCCGGCACCGGAGTTCGTGTGGCATGGGTCGGACCGGCAGTGGCATTAGTCGTTCCCGCCTGGGTTTTAGAGGGGTCGGTACTGGTCCAAATCAGCGCCGACGCCCTCTGTTTGTTTTGGGACTTATTCTGTTTGGTCTTGGCTGTGGTTCTCGCCACAGCCGGACCGGCGCCTGCACTGGTTCCTGCGGCGTTAGCCGCAGGGTGACCAGGTGCAAGAGAATTGCGATCGCTTCCCTTGGGGGTTTCGTCGGCTTTCGCCTCCACTCCGTTGGCGTGGGTTTTAACTGGCCTTGAGGCATCCATGTTAAAGGTACAAAAAATTCGTCTCTCTAGCTCCCACCCACCATGGAGCCCGCACCTGGGAACGTCTCACTGTGAAATAAGCTCGAACGTTAGGACTACCAGAGAGATATAGGTGCGCAAGGCTGGTTTACAGTGCGACATCGGGTGCTCGATCAGGTTGGCCCCCAACGAGCTGAACAACCTTCACTTGCACCGTCAGCATGACCTTTACCTACCGCTTCAGTCGTCCTAGGACAACCTCAGCGGACCTCACGCACCTCGCCTGTGGCCCTCTGTCGGGACACTGTGGCAGTTTCCCTACGAGCTATTGGGTAGGGCCACCGTTTCGCTTGAAATTCAGACCAAAGGGGGCGTGTTGCCTCACGGGCACATTACAACCAGAGCCACTTGGCTCAACCCCCCAGGACTCCTTCATCCCCGCTCACGGCGCTCAACTGCGCAGGTCCTAGCGCAGGTGACTAATTGCTCCTACTCGCCGTCAGCTAATTTTTTTTATTTTTTTTTATAAAAAACGTTGCCCCACACTAGGAATTACTCCTGTATTGTGGGTGCGTTTACAAACATTTAAACTCACATACACAAACAGCCAGACCCGAAACAACTATTTGTAGGTTATACCAATATTTGTTCCGTGCGGGAATCGAACCCGCGACACGCAGCGCAGCAGTCAATCGGTTAACCGCTGCGCCAACCGTGCCGTCAATTGTAGTGATGCTCGAGCCCGCCACCACCCAGTCATGACGGGGTCGCGGTTAGGAACGGAAGTACGAGGGGTTGTAATGGAAGGAGTAGGGATGTAGGTGGGATGGAGTGGGGAGGGATTATAAGAATTTGGGGCGGGAGGGCTAAAATACGGGAAAATGTGGGGTCCAGGTAAATAGGAAGGGAATGCACTGGCGCCTGGTGGTGGTTTTTGTTATATCTATTTCTTAAGGAATTAGACCAAAAACGGGGTGGTAACCCCGGGAACGTACATCCACCAGACTTGCCTTGAGGATCTACACGACTGCAGCGCTCCCCCTTAAGACCCCGCCACCCTGCTGCTTCTGAAGGAGTAGGCAGGGTAGGCCTGCATCTATACTACCGAGCAAAGCAAAGCGAAGCCTGTCGTTGTGCAACCGTGAAAGCATAAATCCAGACCCTACCCACATGATATCTTTAATCATCTTTTACAGGCAGTTCTCAAGAAGAAAAAGAATAGTGAATACCACATTGGATACTTTCGAGATGATCCTGATCAAAAACCAGTATTTGTAGCCAGTAATGACAGTGAGAAAGGGTACCACATAAATCCTATGGCTCAGAACATATTTGGAGCTGTTTAGTAAGTATTCACAACAGTGACATTTTAATTTGTAACTCTTCTTCTTAACATTTTATTTTTTATTTTTGTACATCTACATTAGTTGCAAATAAATGATTGATTGCTAGTTTCTAAGATTACTTCAATCTTACATAATAACGATGCGCTACGGTAGCCTGCAAAATATTTTTTTTTTTGCGTTTTAGCAATTTGCTGGACAGTGTCAGGTTATTATGATTTACGCCCTAAATAATTGGCTTTTCAGAAAAATAAATCACTAGCTTTTGCCCGCGGCTCCGCTAGCGAGGATGTCGGTTAACCTGTAAAAAAGCCTATGTCCTTTTCCATATCCCGTGCTATATCTCTGCCAAATTTCATGACGATCGGTTCAACGGTTTAGGTGTGAAAGCGTAAAAGTCAGAAAGACAGAGTTACTTTCGCATTTATAATGTTGGTAGGGATAAACACCATGAATACAACCCTCTAAGTTAATTTAATCCCATTGAATGACGTTTACTTATACTTAATTTTTAAAAATTCTCTTTTAGTGTGTATTTACAAAATGAGAAGAAACATTCACCTTTTACTGCAATGTCTTGTCAAAAATTTATGGATAATATTAAAGCCTATGCTGAAAAGAACAACATTTCTTTGGAAGAATTCACTATGAAGAAAAGATTACCCCATATAGTAACAAGATCATTCCATGGTGCAGGCATTGTTGTGCCTTACAATAAGAAAACACAATTAGGGTACAGACATTTAGTGGAAAATGATGGTAAGATGATGTCATTACTTCGGTTTTTTTTTTCTACTTATTTAACCAATCTTGATTTAGAGGCGTTTATTCAGCGGCAGTGTAGTGAGTATGTTTATTCACCTGTACACAAGACACAAGACATAATAAGGTGAAAATAAGAAGGTGAATATTGAATAAGGTGTTAATTCACTAGTTAGTGTCTGACTGAAACACGATTTTTAACTAAAACCGAATGAATATTCAGCTCCTCTTGTAGTTTCCGGCGTAATCATGTCGTACCTACCTACTGAAACAATTTTTCTTTCTTCCAACAGCCTACATAAAAAAACTGTTTGCTAGCCTAGAGAAAGCTACAGATCAAAAAGAAAAAGATAAATTACTGTCAGATCTACAGCCTGTTATAACATATGCGAGTATAGCTGTAGACGAATTTGACTTCGGAACTGGCTTGGAGGCGGGCATAGCTCTGTTTTGTTCTGGACTCAAGGAACTGGAACCCGGTGCAATGAATAGCTTGACTGCGGCGTACTCTGTGTTGAACAGATCATCATTTGGCAAGATAATTCAGGTATTTTAGACCTATGTTAAAGTTCCAATGTTAGTTTATTTCATGTTGAAAATATCAAAATCAACAATTCTTGCTTTTTCAGGCACATCTGAAGTATCGTCGCAAAGGTCCAAATGTTTCGCTGCTGCATCTAAAATAGTCGAGTGTATAAAATTAAATAGCAAATGTAATGAATGTTAAGAAAGGAGGTAATATTCTCTTCTCAGCTATCTTCACTATAATATCACTGACTGACAATAGACCTTACAACTTAGAGGATGCTGGTATTTTTTTGGGTTATGTGAATGTCAGCAATAGACATAATCATTTATGTAATTGTAACAAATGCAAGATTATTGATGATTCCATCATGTTGACGAATATACACATATATAATTATATACAAATACATATTTTATATGTGTATATTCATCAACATGATGGAATACATTTCATGCATTCGCTAATATAAATCATCATCATATAGTTTTGGACCCTGTCACAGCGCTCATCGCAGTATGTGATCCTCATAAAATACAGATGCTGGTGTTGCTTTTAGCCAGTTGGCCTCGTATTAAGATCATATTATATGAGACCAACTGGCTGGATAAAGTAATTTTTACTAATTATTATTAACTATGACCACATTAACCATGTATTTGACATATTTATCAAGTTCATTGTCAGTATATTTGTTGGAACTGATACTAAACAAATAGTGCCTATAGTATTAAGACCTAAAGAACAGTTATGTATTTAATTATTTATACAGGATAAATTTTTAACCAGTGCGTAAACTGTAACCATGAATTCAGCATATCATTCTAGACTCCCCAGCGCAGAATTTTTTCGTCGGTTATACGCGCAGTTCGGCTTCAGGCCCGGGCTTTCCACCGAGAGTGCTGTCTTGTGCCTCAAGCAGACTGTACAGTATTACACGAGTAGAAAGACCCCAGTGTATGCATGCTATCTTGATTTATCGAAAGCGTTCGATCTTGTATCGTACGATATTCTATGGGGTAAATTAAGGGATGAAACTTGTCTACCTAGGGAAATTATGCTATTATTTATGCATTGCTATACCTACCAATCAAAATAATTTTGAAAGATGGGCAGGCGCTGTCTCGGAGGAGTACGAGCTGGAATGCGGGGTGAGGCAGGGTGGGCTGACCTCTCCCACGCTCTTCAACCTGTACGTCAATGGATTGATCGATGAGCTCAGCAGCACCGGCGTCGGGTGTCATATAGATGGAGTGTGTGTGAATAACATCAGCTATGCTGACGATATGGTGCTGCTGAGCCCGTCGATTGGTGCATTACTAAGGCTCCTGAAAATTTGAGAGTCCTACGCGGTAACTCATGGGCTCAAATCAAATACAACACGAAAAAGTGAAATAAGTAATGATTTTCAGGCCGAACAAAAAGCGATACACATTCCTCCCGAAATTCACTTTATGTGGTACAGCTCTAAATAAAATCGAGCAATTTAAATATTTGGGCCACTGGGTCACTGAGGACTTTAAGGTGGATATTGAAAGGGAGCGCAGAGCGCTCTCTGTCCGATGTAAAATGTTGGCCCGCAGGTTTTCACGGTGTACGAGGGCTGTCAAAGTGTAGCTGTTTCGTAGCAAAGTGCAATACCTATGTGGTCAAAATACTGTTTTTTTTTTTAATACGGACAAAATTTCTGCGCTCTGGGAGTCTAGAATGGTATGCTGAATTCATGGTTACAGTTTACGCGCTGGTTAAAAAATTATCCTGTATCTACTTATATCGTTAATGAATATGAATGTATTTACAGAGTTTTTAAAGATCATGTTTTTCAGCCTTTTTATTAAACCATTACATTTATTTTGTCTTGTATTTGTATTCTATTTAACAAATGTAATGTCCCCTTATTATTCCATCATCATATGCAATAACTTTGAACTTGGTCTGTAATGTTGTGCATCAGTGGCGAAGGGAGGTTTTATGGGAGAGGTAAGTCGGAGACAAAAAAAAAACTCTGTTCCTAAATATTGTCAAGGGATCGGCTAAATACTAAATTTAATATATGAGCGTAACATGGGACGAACATTGCCATAAGGCATGCATCGCGGATTTTAGTTTGTACTTTACCGTGCTCACCAGACATTACTGCCGCGCCGCGCTGTCGTAAGACTGACCAACTAACTTATTCCTACAACGATACTGGTCAAGTATTTCTAACAACTGTTTGGATAAAACTTCAGCGGTTGACTTCCGCTAACATCATAAAAACCCAGGGATCGTTCTTTGATTCCACTTTCAGATAAATATCGAAAAATAACTGTTAATCGCTCCCTATGACTGACATCGGGAGTTTCGTCAACCATTACAGACAGAAATTGAGCTTTTTCTATCTCGAATCTAATGTGATCTCGTAAAACTGATACAATATTATGTATTAAATCATTTTGAATATCACTAGAGAGACCAGAAAACGTGGGGTTCTAAACTGAATTACAAACTTCTAAATGGGAGTCCATTACTGAATTGAACGTGCTCAGATATAACAAGGGCTCGATATAGGTACCGCGGTTATCGGAATTCGGACTTTCATCGTGGCCGCGAAAAGCTACTTCTTGTTTACCTAACAAAACAACGATTTCAATAAACAGATCCATTAAATTCCTATTTCGATCTACTGTTCTATTATGAGCTTCATGCGAATTTGCGAAAAAATATTCTATCTTACCTGTCCCGAACTCATGTAACTGTAAACAGCTAGGTACGAATATGTTTTTCAGTCTGAACATGGTTTTTTTAACGAATTTGTCAGATTATTAATATCTGTAAAACCCCCTTTATTATATAAACTACTAGAATCGGAGAAAAGTCAACACGGGAAACAATACATTCTAGGTATTTAATTTACAACTGCCAGTCGTAAAGAGAAACATTAAATGTTTAAGAAAACCATCGCGTCGTTTGTAATTTATAGTCATATCTGGGCGAGCACGGCGTAACATAATTACGTGTTTCTTATTTTCAAAACTTGAAAAATAAGTTGCCTCACACAGCAAATAATCTGTTAAACAACAATCTAAAGCTATTATTACCGCCTTAAAATACTAATTACTGTAGGTACTACTTATTATAAACTGTCAACTACTTACCCCAAATTCCTAATTAAAACACTTAACACAAATCACTATCTTTATCACTGTTTTATACCATTGTGGCGGACATCTACAATGCCCCACATACGAAACTTCAAATCAACAAATGCGGAAGACACTAAAAGTGAAGTGGCGCCATCTACAATGCCATAATATATGCAAACTACTCAAGACTTAACATCACACCGCAACTACGTCAGCTACATCGCGCAAGCAGAGTTTACCGCGCGATCTGCATATATACAAACATCCCGACATCAATCGTCGGGCAGTTGCCCACCAGACACAATACCCGTCTGGTCGGAGGATCCTCCCTTTACTATAGAGTACGAGTGAACTTAACACTCTGTTCCCCATACCTCTATACCATCAAACATATACTTACTACTTAACTATAAACTATAAAAATACATAAATGAAACAATTCAATAAATACAACAAACAAAACGCAAATTGAAAGTAAATATAAGGTTTTATATGCAATTACGTCAATCATCAACCACACTCTCACTCATCCGACCGAGGTCCGAGTATCTCGGTATTGCTCCATCTCGTTCACGCGCACGCATTCTTTATTACTGTCTATCGTAACTCGATATATTTTGGGTTATCTCTCCCGCTAAGAAACCGGGGTGTCACGTGACCGAAGTGACGTCATGACATTATTTTTGTATAGAAATTGAATTCACGACAAGCTGGACGCGCCTACGACTTATTTTAGAGCAAAATGTTTTGTTATTGGGATATGAAGACATAGGTACCCTCGGCCCTGTTGTGCATGTTTTTTACACCCCTTGGGTGGCCCTGCCTTGACTTAGGATATAATTCCAACAAAATGTCTGTTAACTACTGTCTCAACGACGACTTCGCTAGGAATAGTAGCCTTCGTATGTTCACGTCGCGCATAACATGAGTGACAATACTGCCAAGTTTCACCACTAGTGGCGCTAGCGGCACAAATAGTCAACAAACAGCTTTCTCTTAATTATTCTCGCAGCCCTTAGTAAACACCAAGATCCAATTAAAGCATCGCAATGCTACAGGTACACCTCGATACAAATTAACACATGGATGGAGAAATAGCGTATCAAAACGAGTGTCAGCAAATCAATTCACGTAACGGTCACTCTTCGAAAGAGAAATTGTGCACCAGTCATACTCGGAAACGATGTATTGCCTTAACGTTAAACAGCCAAATACAACGGTATGCACCTGGACAGGAAACAATCCTGTAGAAAAAACATTGAGAAAAAACGAGATAAGCTGAAGCACCGCATGCAATTACAAAAATAGCTAATAAGAAGACATGCAGTAGGTATCTCTCGGCAACAAAATACTTATCTATAACACTATCATGATTCATGAAGCCAGTATGGACCTATGAAATTGGACTGTGGGGAGCAGTCAAAAACTCCAATGTCTAACTCTCAATGTCACCAATGATGCTGCAATGATACCTAAATAAATTTGTGAAAACCCACGTTTGTACCCACGGGGGTTTACCAAAATGTCTGTGTGCTACATGACTGCCCCAAATAACTATTGTAAATGAATAATAAACACAGAACAAAACTTTACAAAGTGCGCATTGAAAAGCACGTCAACAGCCAGGCTTCTGTACCTACTGACCCACTAACTGGAACGCCAACGATTTATGTTCAAGTCAAGCAACAAGAAGAGGGACGGCCGTCACTGGACTACTACTGGCAACAAGCACAGAACGAATGTGCTATGGGCTTGGGTAGCCTATAAAACTGTTATGTTGTACTCTAGAATATAAAACATTATGTTAAAGCGTAATGTCTATCTTCAGTCATCAGCAATCCAAAGCTGCTTGCAGTTTCAAGTCCAATTCAGGAACTCCTTCGGCTCCACCCCCAGGCACTGTGCATCATACACGCTATGAAATAGATGTATCTACCCCATTTAATCAAGGACTCAAGTCCTAGATTAAAGTGCTGTTGATTACCTATGTATTTTATCTTGTTATTATTAAGTTAAGAGATTGAACATTAATTGAAATACGCGATAATCGAAAAATTAAGTGTAAAAATCGATTATCTGAATACTTCGATTTTTAAAGGCTATTCAATCTTAATAGGTCTGCAGCGCTAGAGCAACAATCGTGATTGTATTGATTAATTGAAGTTTAGTTTTTAAATTTAAGTAGAGAAATTCAGGTTGATAAGACCACGGACCGATTGCTGTCATGTTTAAGATAGTCTTACTACTTGCAATAATAGTTATTGCAAAAATCTTCTGCGAGGAATCAGACGAGTTCCGTGTACACATACGGCATCAACCAAAATCAGCATATCATCACAAACCACGTCACGGTACAAAGCACCGTGAATATCAAAATCCACCAGTAGGACTACGGAGATTTGATAAAATAGTTTCAAAACTCCTTGCCAGTGATACCTTTAAATTTTCACCAAGTGTCGTGCGAAAACCACTGACTGAAGAACATATTTTTGTAGCGTCACCGTCTGATGTGAATTTTGATTTGTACAAAAAAATAATGTCTTGGATCAGTGAACTTAAACGGAAGTGGAAATAAAGTGAATTAAACTTTGCGACAAATAAATTTTGGATAAACCCATTTTATACAATTCTTCATATAAGATTAGATCGTGTTAATATTAATATCTGGATGACCGAGCTTTACTCGTTTTTCTTTTTTGGTTTGACGTTTTCTAAAAATGAAACCTAGCTAGATCGATTTATCGCCCCCAAAACCCCCTGCATACTAAATTTAATGGAAATCGTTTTAGCCGTTTCCGAGATTCGGATTATATATATACATACATATATACAATTTGACGTTTGCTGAAAATGAAACCTAGCTAGATCGATTTATTGCCCCCGAAACCCCTGCATAATAAATTTCATGAAAATTGTTGAAGCCGTTTCCTAGATTCAGATTATATACAGGATGTAACGGAAACCCGATCAGTTAAAAAGTAATATACTATCTTTAGTATCTTAGAATGTCAGCGTTTATACAGGGTGTAAAGATAACAGCTGGTATAGAATCACTATACGTAGTTTCAGCTCAAAATAAAATACTCGCAGGTAATCGACATTACTAAATTAAAAAGTGACTAAGGGCTTACAATTTACATTTTTACTAGAATTTTTACCATCCGTTGCATAACAAAACAAAAAACCACAGAAAAATATGAAATGTATGCTATTTGCATACATTTCATATTTTTCTGCGGTTTTTTGTCCATAACTCGAAATATGATTTTGTTGGATAACGGCATTATAGCTTGTGGACGGCAGCATGGTCTACTACCAGTTTATAGCATCAAATAAAAAGAAATCCGTCATTGGTTTAAGAAAAAACACAAAATAGACAAAGTAAAAAAGTCGGGATTATCGTTACTCCTTAGAACACAGACACCGCGCTTGCGCGCGTTTCAAAGTAAGTAGTTGCGGCACGACGCACGGTGGGCTGAAAATCGGATTTCATTGACTTAGGGATTTCAATTTAGAAGGGCCGGATTTTTTGGTGTGCGTTACCCAGGCCAGATGTTGTCGAAAATGGTCATTTGAATCTTATAGATAATTAGTTTTGCGGCTTCTGTAATTGTTGCGCACATTTTTAAATTTGTTGCGCTTATAGTTTTTTAATTATTTCACAAAAACATTTCCTGCTGGGGTAACGTTACCCCAGCCAGACCTTTTTCTTTCTAATGGGAATATTTAAATAATTACTAGCTATAAAATTAGTTGTCTAGATGAAGTAAATGTTGTGCCTTATTTTGTATTTGTTCTTTCATCGGTTGCGAAGTTATTCGAGATTTTGCTGGGGTAACGTTTTTGGTTTTGCTAGATCTCTGAAATGGTTAAGCGGATTCTTATCATATTTTGTACATGGCTTCTTAGGAATTAGTTTAAATTTGTTCTGCAATAAAAAAACTAAAATAATACATAGCTTAAAGGTTATTTCATTAAATAGAAAAACACTTCAATTGGTCCCAGCACTCTCAATAAGAGCTCTAAAGACGTACTTTAAACGTTATTTTAAAGCTTGTAACTGCCTTCAAATGTACGTGAAGTTTCATTAGTATCCTGTAAGTATTTAACAAGTTATGATGATATTGAGTTCTTCACGAGCACGGTCTTGATGCGCGCGGTGTTATTTGGCCACTGGATTGGATATATGAACTGAATGTTATGTCAATTATTAGTTTTTTAGTTCAGTTGTATATCAGTAAAATTTCAGCTCAGTACATTGGATAATTAATGAGATAATACGATTAAAGTCATTAGGAAGTGAATGACCGTGGTAACCCGACCAAGTTTAGGTGGTTACGAAAAAGCGAAAACGCAAAACATTATGGTACCTTCTAAAATATGTAGGATAGTGTTACAAATTTAGTACAGACATGTACACAAGTTTAAAAAAAACTACGTGATTATTAAATAATTTTTATTGACAGGTAATATAATCATTTCAATTGAACTTTTAAAGTATTATTAAACTTATACTTAAAAACAATCACAGATTAAAATTACAGATAGTAATTTTGCTTTTTTGAAATTTTCTATTATTTTTTAATTAAATTATAGATTTCAGTATACACAGTACACAGTTACAGTTTTTATTTAAATATACACATATTGGACTGTGTAATGATCACAGACAATAAATAATATACAATGGTTTTTTTCAGTTAACACTAAACTTACGGTGCGTACAAACTATATAACATAACATGTTATATAACATTTTTCATAGTGTGGTCATGTTATTTATATATATACCTAGCTAGATATAAGTATGTACTCACCGTAGATTGAGAGTTTTACAGACGTAGAGGAGAACGTCAAACGATATTTTTTATAACTTCACCACGCAGCCAGTATTATGTCGCCATCACCGCGTCCATCATCGCGGCCCACGGCTATTGCTATGTTGCCATTCTGTTTATGCATACAATAAAAACAAAGAGTACATTTTTTTTGTCTAAATCCTTAATGGGGTTTCAATTGTAGTTTTGCTACCTACATATTTGAAACTCGAATCGTCATCTATTTGCGAGTTTATATCAACGCGAGTGTCGCAACAAGGTAATTATGGATTTCTTAAAGTCTACGTGTCCAAGGAGTTTGTGGAAATAAATAAATACCTACCTGTTGCGGTAGTCCCGACTCCCGACATTGATAACGATAAAAATCGGTCGCTAAGTCATGAATTTCATTAATCAAGTTTCAAGTCATATTTTGACAATATACCTATACACAAAAACCTTCCACTTGAATCAATCTATCTATTTAAAAAAACTGCTTCAGAATCCGTTGCGTAGGTTTAAAGATCTAAGCAAACAGGGACAGACAAACGGGAAGCGACTTTGTTTTATAGGTACTATGTAGCGAAGGATAAATATGTCGTTATCATTGTTGAGAATTCCAGTCTAGGTAATAATTAAGTACGAAAGAAAAGAAAATAATAAGTTCCTAAATTTAAATATTTAAGCCTTAAAAAAATACAGTTTTAGTGATGTACCTAACAACATGTACATACCTATTAATAATAATTTTGCTACTATTTCTGTAGTTACATTATACAAGCTTACCTTGTTCGTGAATTCATCAAGCAGCCTGCACCATAACTATGATCATCAATAGAAGCACTCCACATTAGCAGTAATTCGCCACACTTATTATTTTACATTAGCTCTCACGCACTCTATAAATATTTGCAAAAACAGGAAACGGAACTGCCGAAACGCATGCGCACTCTACAAGGTGAATTATGTGATTACGGAGCATGTTTAGTGCGATATGCAAACAATGCGCCCCTTCACCCCACCCCTTCCGCGTCCCACCGAACGACATGTTATATCAGTGATTTTTGATAAGTTTGTGCAACTGGAAGATAATAATAATGTTTTCATAGTACAGATATTATTATATTATTAATGTATTTAACAGTGTACGCGTCTGTACCGAAATTGTAAGGTGTATTATACTAAACATTTCAAAAGATAGTATAATATTCTGCGTTTTCGCTTTTTCGTAACCACCTAAACTTGGTCGGGCTACCACGGTCATTCACTTCCTAATGACTTTAATCGTATTATCTCATTAATTATCCAATGTACTGAGCTGAAATTTTACTGATATACAACTGAACTAAAAAACTAATAATTGACATAACATTCAGTTCATATATCCAATCCAGTGGCCAAATAACACCGCGCGCATCAAGACCGTGCTCGTGAAGAACTCAATATCATCATAACTTGTTAAATACTTACAGGATACTAATGAAACTTCACATACATTTGAAAGCAGTTACAAGCTTTAAAATAACGTTTAAAGTAAGTCTTTAGAGCTCTTATTGAGAGTGCTAGGACCAATTGAAGTGTTTTTCTATTTAATGAAATAACCTTTAAGCTATGTATTATTTTGGTTTTTTTATTGCAGAACAAATTTAAACTAATTCCCAAGAAGCCATGTACAAAATATGATAAGAATCCGCTTAACCATTTCAAAGATCTAGCAAAACCAAAAACGTTACCCCAGCAAAATCTCGAATAACTTCGCAACCGATGAAAGAACAAATACAAAATAAGGCACAACATTTACTTCATCTAGACAACTAATTTTATAGCTAGTAATTATTTAAATATTCCCATTAGAAAGAAAAAGGTCTGGCTGGGGTAACGTTACCCCAGCAGGAAATGTTTTTGTGAAATAATTAAAAAACTATAAGCGCAACAAATTTAAAAATGTGCGCAACAATTACAGAAGCCGCAAAACTAATTATCTATAAGATTCAAATGACCATTTTCGACAACATCTGGCCTGGGTAACGCACACGATTTTTTGCCGGATATCGCTTCTATTAGTTATTACTATATACAAAAATGACACCCGAGTTAATTCTGCACAAAAACTTGTATGAAAAATTTATATGAAACTTTCCCATAGTTTAGTTTACGTGAAAGTTGTAGTTATGGAATAAAAATAATAAATTAAGTATTATAGTCCGAGAAATAAGCTTTCTTTCCGCAATTTTTTTTTTTGTTTATTTTATGGAAGTATATAAATAAGCTAACTCATATTCAATAACGTAATTTTGACGCAGTACGTTACTTCAATTCAACGCCAATTTATTCGACAGTTTTTGATGGAAATGTACAAGTATTTTACATTTTTGGAATGCTTTTATTCTTCTCATAACGTTTCGTAATTAATATTATATTTACTGGTTTAATAAAAGAAAATTAAACAATACAATTTGAGATGCTTTTGCTTTTGAAAGTTATTTTTTTTAACGAGACGCGTACCCTTTACCGCTGCTTGCCGCTATCGAGATATTTGTTGTATTAAGATCATTATACATCCGTTTACGCAAGGAGAAAAAAAAAGTTGCGCATATTTGCGCATTTTCTGGCATAGTGCCAAAACATACCTATCGCGAGATAAAAATTATATTATTTTCTCAATTCCTTCTTCTAACCATGATTGATGACAAAGTGGCACAACTTTTAACTGAAACTCGTTTGAGCGCTTCTTGTCCAGTTTGTAGTGCTACTCAAGGGCAAATGAACAACTTAGAGGCAGTTAGGACTAGAGATGTGTACGAAAGTTCGTTTCAATACGGACTGTCAACACTAAATGCTTAGATTAGGAGAAAAGAGATGATCTTAAACATTACCTATAACTCGTCTTTTGAAAAGTGGTCACCTACTTAGATACTACACCTGAAAATAAACAACAAAGAAAAAAAACTAGTACAAAAGCGGTTTAGGGAGGAAATGGGATTGCTGTCGATAAACCCCGACGAGGCACTGGAAATAGTACTGCAGTCATAGAACTTACCTAGATAAAGAACCTAACTACCTTAGATATAGAATCTACAAGTGTAGACGTAGAACTTATAAAACGAATGTACAGACTCAGCACATCAAGCTACCCCAATCGGTCAAATTTCTTTGATAGATTTTCATCTTTATATAACAAGCATAAGGTTCATATGTTCAATTGAGAAAATTTGACAGGTCTCTACTTAATACGTACTACAAACCATTGGGGAGTTATTCAACAAAAACTGTTTACACTTATTTTTTCCTATGGACGTACCTACAAGAAAAAATTGCATTCAATAATTAGTGTGTAACGAGAGGTAAATGTGAGATAGAGAATAGAGTGTATGTTGAAATGAAATTTGTTTCATGAAACTGCGACGTTTGGCTATTTGATGAAAATCATATAAAACAGTTTAGTGCAGAGTTGTAAGTTTTTACGTACGTTGCTTTGAATTTGTGTATAAAGTGTGTGAAAACAGAATTTGGAAAAAATATACGCTTCAGAAGATATTCACGTAAAAGTAAAATAAGGTTATTAGGTCCAAGTACTTAAAATATGAAGTCTAGAGCCTAACTTACAACGTTTGTTTCTAGTAAGGGTCTACAATGTCTTGCCAAGTTTCATTTATGTGCTCTTTGTTATTAATAAGCAATGGCATAATTTACTACGACTGGACCACTATTTTGTATGACATCCGATTGTGGAAATTTTTAAAGGAAAAGCAGTAAAATATATTCCAAAATTTAGTGTATTAATGCAACTATTCACATGTAAAATTTCAGCTCATTACACTAAATAATTAAAGAGATATAATAAAAATACCAGAGCAACCGTAATACATAGATAAACCGACCAAGTTTAACTGGCTACGAAAAGGCAGCCTTGCAGTATAAAGAGCTACCGTTCTAAAATTTCCAGTTTTATACCATTATTGGATTGGTACAGGTGGGCACACAATTCTTGAACAAGTAACTAATATATTCGTGATAAAACTAGCAAGTCTCATGTTTTTTCTTAAACTTACGAAATGATTACAATGATAATTGCATCTGTATTACTAATGCATTTATTTGTCAAAAACTTACAAAAAGTTGTAGTAGGTAATTATTATGTCCTTAATATTCTGGTACTTCCAGCGTACAAATATTTTGTGACAGGGTACAATTTGATTAAATGATTTAATTAAATTGCCCGCTTTTTCGTGGCCTTACATGGACCCAATGTAGATTTACTAGCATCCGTAGCCTGGCTGCGTTTCCTAATAGTCACTATTTGATATTCTAATATTTAATTAACAACGTATTTTATATGTATTTAATGGAATAGGATATGTTGTTGATATAAGCTCGACCGAGAACAGCAACTTCCGGAAATGTAATAATAAAACCTAAGATTTACTTATTTATACATAGATGGGCTTTTACAGTAGGCAATATATTTGTTATTTACATTTAACAAAAAACACTTTATATCAATGTTTTTGATATCTGACATATCTCTGGACCCTGTGGTCCTAGTCCTTTGGAAGACGTACGAGAGGTCGCATCGAAGCCAACTCGCATAGGCCCCTTACAATTATTACAATTTAGATGGAATGAGGCACCAACTGACGATTATCCCAGTATGCACTGTGCAAATGCATACAATATCAATGGTATTAATACTTTGTTACTTAGACCTTAACTAATAAATACTTTTAAGAGTAGGTACCTACTAGTAGTAGCTACCCCAAAGTTAATACAGTTGTTGTATTTTCTGCTAAACTATTGTGTACGAATCTGTACGAAACTATTAAACCGAATAACGATACTATACTGGAAATTTTAGAACGTTATCTCTGTATACTACACAGCCGCTTTTTCGGAGCCACTCAAACTTGTAATGAGCTGAAATTTTTACATGTGAATAGTTGCATTAATACACTAAATATTGGAATATATTTTATTATTCTTTTCCTTTAAAAATTCCTACAATCGGATGTCATACAAAATAGTCGTCCAGTCGTAGTAAATTATGCTATTGCTCATTAATAACAAAGAGCACATAAATGAAACTTGGCAAGACATTGTAGACCCTTACTAGAAACAAATAAACGTTTTAAGTTACACAAATTCAAAGCAACGTGCGTAAAAAATTTAAACTCTGCACTAAACTGTTTTATATGATTTTCATCAAATAGCCAAACGTCAGCGCAGCAGAAACTTGTTTGTTTCCGCAGTTTAATGACACACAAATTTCATTTCAACATACACATTTACCTCTCGTTACACACTAATTATTGAATTCAATTTTTTTCTTGTACGTCCATAGGAAAAAATAAGTGCCGCTAGGATGACGTAGTCCCAGCGGAAACAGTTTTTGTTGAATAGCTCCGCAATGGTTGGATGCACAAATTTGTATTTACCATACACAATTACACGACGTCATATACTAAATATCTGCTAAACTGAAAATATGAAATTCGACACTTTTCCACTGCGACTATGCACACAAAAAAAGTGCCGCTAGGATGACGTAGTCCCAGCGGAAATAGTTTTTGTTAAATAGCTCCCCAATGGTTGGATGCACCAATTTGTGTTTACCATACACAATTACACTACATCATACACTAAATATCCGGTAAACTGAAATGAAAAAATTCGACACTTTTCCGCTGCGACTACGCACACATTATTTTTATCAATGGGCGCCACAATTATTTTGTTTACTCTACCACTAACAAAAGTGAATAATAATACAATGAATTTCCAACATTACGAGTTCCTTGGTATCTTATCTGCTAAAATGTAACTTTTAAATAATGGGTACTAAGACAATACCTAATAAGTATTAAGGTGGATCTTGTCAAGATTTTTGCCGTACTAACTTCGGGAGGGTATTCCTCCACTGTTCGACAGTGTACACCAAAAATTACACATGGTATAGTTTTGCCCATTATTAATATTGTCTGTACGGAAACAGAATACTAAAATAAAAAAGCCGTTAAAAAGTTATGAGCCAACAAAGATTCGTTTTTCTTGCTAATTTGACCGACAAAGCTCAATCAACTTTATTGGTCATTGATTTATGCAGTGGTTTGTTCATAAAACCCGATCTTCCGGAGGACTTTTCTTAACATTTTACGCGCCTGTTGTACTATAACTGATCCTGCATCTCACTGAATACTACCTCTGTCGGACACTGGTGAGACAGCGTGCTTTTTAGCCAGGCCCACCAGTGAGTTCGAGCCCGCGACTAGATTCCCCTTAAGACAATAGGTACCCATTTTTTATTGTCCGTTTCAATGGCGCGGCCACGGCATAATTTCAAAAAAATAATTTTACCAAGATTTTGTAAAAAAAATGTAAAAGTTGATTCCCAAAACCATAAATTTGACAAAGTTATGGTAAAAAAGTTATAAGGGTTTGAACGTGGCCGCGCCATCGAAACGCAGAGAACCGCGCGGCCACGGAGATCTTTAAAACTAAGCGTTGCAGAGACCTGAAATTTAGGTAAATGATAGATTGAATTTGTAAAAAATGTGTAAAAATATAGAAAATGAATAGAGTCTAGTCTGGTCTAGAATGTTGAATTCATTAGAATTTGCTGAATTCATGGTTTCATTTAGATATAATTTCTTATACAATAGGTGGAAAGTTTTCTGTAAACAATAAACCATGGTCACCCTAACGAAAAATTCAAAACGTATTTTAAGGCTTTATAAAACAAAATAATTATTTTTTGTTAACTAATAATGGTAGTTCTACATATTAATAGTTGTTGTTTACAAAAAAATCTCGCTACTACTTACTTTCTTCAATAGATAATCACGACTTATTTCAACGCAATACCGTACTACAGCTCCTGAAATATAAACCAAGGATTTTTTGTTCAATTTTTACTAATTTCGACAAATTCAAATCTAGGTTTTGCACAAAATGCAACTTTAAAAAAATGGTCATTTTTTAAGTTGCATTTTGGATTTCCCAGAGTGAAAAATAACATGTGTTATCTCTTGAATGGCATATTTATTATGGCTACCGCGATGAGTACTTTCATGTTACGGTTAAACACGTTTGAGCAACATAAGACTTATTTTGAGAATGCCTAGATTTGTTTGTTTTAGTAACATGTTTAGTGCTATAGAATGGTAGTAGACCATGGTCTGAACGTTTGTTCTAGTTCTAGCAAAAGTGTGATTCAAATATCACCGTGTATTTAAAAGAAAAGTATCCTGGGCATAAAAAATATCGTCTGCATTGTTGTCAACAGGAAAGGTGCCCCCAAAAGGCTAGCAGCATTGCCACTTTTGTGAGTAGTTGACTGAATAAATTTTCAACAGCCTATCGGATGTCTTGCTCTTGACTTTGCGTTTATTGCCTAACTATGACACGTCGATTATTTTCGTCCCAGAAACCGGCTGTGAATTTTCCATGTTCATCATATTAATTATGATGGTGTGAGGTACCATTAAAAGTAACTAATCCAAATGTGTGTATTGCCTCTATAGGTACAAATAGGAGTAAATTTCTAAGTATTTTTATGGACGTAATAATAATGACGCCCGTCAATACAGGGGTGGCCAATACCTTCAAGTAGGTTCCAGTGGTCTAACATAGCAGCCTTTCATTAGGTACGCAGATGTCGACGTTAAGCCATCAGTCAGGAACTCAGGATAGGACGCAGGTGGCCAAAATTTAGATGGAGAGAAGTCAATGGAAATTGCTTAAATATATTTAAATGGGATTATCTATGAGCTGACGGTTATCTACCTACATCCAAAATGATTTTATTAATACATTTTAAACAGGCACATAGTGTAACGTCTTTATTTCAAAAATTTGAAGGATTTCACAAACAATTCAAAAATATTCAGAAAAAAATGTTGAGATTTCAAAATGAGTTTTAAAAACCAAATTAAATCAATTAAGTCAGATCTATTGAAGTTATTCCTTAGGTTTGTCAGCGGTGCTCAAATGTAGAAATAAAGACAAAGGACAATGGTCGCTACCATACACACTGTCTCTAATTACGTTATCACACAAAGCTGGTAGCAGTCTTTCTGATATTATGAAGTAATCCAAACGCCTGAAACAAATACAAAAGGACGACATTTAATAGGTACTAGACATGTTAAAAGTTGCCAATGTAATTTTTATGCCTAACCACCTCAATTCGTTTACAATTGTTTGGTATGATGGTCCATGTGGAATTTTAATTAGGTAGGTATTTAATTAGAAGGTTATGTCTGCTAAAAATAGGTATGCAAACATGTCACGGAGCTAGCTACGTTTGTACTTATGGTCGAAACATTGAATGCGGTTCAAGTTGGAACTTTCCTGCAGAACTACTATAATACCACATAACTGCAGTTTTATAAGTAAAACAAAAAGCTTACCATCCTACGTTTTTCGCCCGGCTATTCATCATGTAAGTCCAGAAGGTGTAAGCGCCGGTCTTATCCGGGTACAAGTGGCGGTAAGTGTCGACGAAGCCGTCCCCTAGCAACTCAGTCATCCCTGCGCGCTCCTCGTCAGTAAAGCCGGCGTTCTTTTTATTTGTTTTAGGATTGGTTAAATCTGCAAGTGATTACGTGAGTCAGATTTTCATAACAGAAAAAATGTCACATGATTATCCTGATGGGAACACCATACTTAAATTTGAATAATCAACCCAAACTACAGCTTACCTTACTTTTTAGCAAAAAAACAAAACTATAATAATGTGTTAGACCCATCACATTACTAATGAATTAATGTTATAAATTAGAATAAAATATGTACCTATTTCGTTGTGTGAAACATTCATGTCACCACAAATTATCACAGGTTTCTTCTTATCTAATTCCTTAATATGTCGACGAAACTCTTCGTTCCATTGCAGTCTTTTGGGTAGAGTGACTAGTTTGCGGCCCGAGTTTGGCACATAAGTGCATACTAAATAAAATTGCTCGTACTCCGCTGTAATAATACGACCCTCGCTGTCCAACTCCTCGTTTTGTAACCCATAAACGACGTTCATCGCAAGTTTTGTGGTATAAATGCCTACGCCTGCGTATCCATCTTTATCGCCAGCCACCCAATATGCGTGATAGCCAGGTATATTTGCTACTTCAGTCGGCAGTTTGTCTTGTGAACATTTGGTCTCTTGTACACATAATATGTCAGGTTTCTCGTATTTAAAATAATCAAGACAACCCTTAGTTGCCCACGCTCTAATACCATCTACATTCCAGCTTGAAATTTTAAAATTCCATTCTTTGCCCTGACTATTGTTGGAAGAGTTGGAGAAATCAATAGATTCAAAATCTGTTACTGATTTATTTTTAGTGGGTGCTTTCTTTTTCGGTTCTGCTGCAGGCGCTGAAATACATTACATTATGAAACTGAACATAGGACAATTTAACAAGCCATTACTTTGTTGTATGTTGTTTCATTTTGAGTACAGATTGTGTGCATTACCGCCATCCTCTTAGTCTATGTCAATGAAAGCCCAATACAACATGCACATAGTACTTTATATAACTGAGCCAGTTAACATTTGGAAACAATTTATTCCAGGTCTAGCATATCTCAGTATTTTCACGACAGACAAAAAACATCTATGCACTGCAATTACTTACAAATAAGAACCACTAAATAACCATACTTATGAATATTATCTTATCATGCGAAAATTTTTATTTCGTTTACACCTGTCTTAATTACTATTAGTCACCACATTGGAAACCCAATATTATTTAGTTATATGTTTGATAGTAATGAACTACATTTTATTGTCTTGATACTACACAGTGCGCTTGATTGTTAGCCAGTCCCTTTTTATATCCAAATAATTTATGAAGCAGCCCAAGTGCAGCATTACTTAAATTAAAATATGTAAGTACCTATGTATAGTAATATTATTTATACTTGAGAGTACAGAAAGGTAGAAAAATAATAAAGCATTGAACATATACATTTGGAAAAGTTTTATTATGAATAATCTTTAATGATAAACACACTTAATAGTAACTCAAAACAATATTTGTCAAATGTTTAAATTATAATCAATAGTACTAGTTACCCTTTTCTGCAGCTCCCTTACGCCGACGTTTAGATGTGGGCTCACTTTCTTGTGGTTTCTCTTCCTCAATATCTTCATCGTCTTCTTCATTTTTTGCCTCCGCTGGAAAGAGAAAATTAGCCATTGGTTTAACTGAACTCAGTTAGTAGAAATAAGTTATACATAATTAGGGCTTGATTTACCTTTTTTGGTCACCTTTCTTTTCTTAGAGGATAGTGCTTCATCGTCATCATCGTCATCATCCTCTTTAGGTAGGGCTTTCTTACCCTGGTTCTTCCTGCCTCTGGCTTCTTTCTTTTTAGGCTCAGGTTTGTCTTCTTCTTTCTCATCATCCTCATCCTCATCTAAATCAATTTCTTGAACCTTAGCAGGGGCTCTTTTCCTGCCTTTGGATGCAGGCTTGACTTCGTCCTCAGTAGTATCGGACTTGTCTGCTTCAGGATCAGGGTCAGCCTCAACTTTAGCCGCTTTTCGTCCCCTACCCTTAGCAGCTGGCTTAGGTTTTTCTTCTACGTCTTCTTTAGGTGTGTCTCCACTTTCTTGTTTAGCTTTTCTGCCTCTGCCAGATTTTGGTTCTGGTTTCTTAGCTACTGGTTCTTTCTTTCCTGCCCTCTTCCGACCTCTACCTGAGGCTGGGGCTTCCTCCGTGTGACCATTGGTTTCTGAATTGTCGTCACTCTGTTCGTTCTCCTCAGTTTGAGCAGATAACTCCTCATCACCTGATTGTTCACCATTTGATGGTTGTTTGTCTAGAGAATTAGAGTCATCTACATTCTTCTTGCGACCCTTCTTGGCAGGAGGCCCTACTTCTTCAGGTACTTGTGGTTCCCCTGAATCACTGGCAGCTTTCTTTCCACGCTTTGGCTTCTTATCAGCAACAGGGGCTGCTTTTTCATTCAGTTCAATGTCTGCTATAAGATCTGGCTCTTGGGCAATTTTGCCCTTCCCTCTACCTTTTTTGGGAGCATCATCTGTTACTTTAACATCAGCAGCTTTCTGCAAAAATTAGCTATGCTTGATTAATCTTTCACAAAACAATTCCAACTCAAACCAATGGATAGGTTTGAGATTGGGAAGCATAGTTGTAATAGGTATAACTATGCCAGATAACAAGTTCTAAATAACACCAAAGGTAATGATGCTTCCTAATTTTTTAATTACAACAGCTGTATCAAATAAAATGAGTTTGATACTCGGGCTTAGCGACCTACGATCAATTGCCTGTACTACAAATGTTTTATAGTTCAAAAAATAAGTTAGTAACGGCCAAGGAATGCAGTACGGAATAAGCTTCAACAACAAAAGTGGCGCCAATTGCCGCCAATGACTTACATTGTGTCTAGACATGTGTTTTAAAAACCGCGACGCAACGCAATGCTAACGGGAAAATGATGAATATTTTCAAGTAACATTTAGAGAAAACCACAAAAAATATCATAGCAATGGTTTCCTATAAATTAAAGTTGAATACGTCTGACACCACTGTTTAAGTGCCCATCGATAACAATGCTAAAACCCGTTTGTAAATTCAATGCAAATACTCGAGATTACTTGTGGTTTACAGCAAATATAGCATACCTTAGCTTTAGCAGACCTAGGCGCCATTGTCACGAGGCAAATGTATCAGGAAATATCACCGATTTCACAATTATTTCAAGGGAATCACTGCTTCACCCGTCTGAAAACGCGTTGATGAGAGCAGGGATATCGGGCGAAGTTTCCGGCAAAATGACAGATATCGCGCACCGCCACTGCCGCCAAATTTTTGCCGTATATTTTTTTTAAACGTTCTTTTTAAAATGGCGGACTATTAAAGCTTCGACCACACTATAAAACTATTGTCTATGGAACGTGACTTTTGAAACTGAGAACCAAGTTTCATATACTGACCCATCTCAATCTCAACCATACGGATCAACTTGATTGCTCCACTACCAATAAATTAAATAGTATGTGTCCCTATAGCAAAAACAAACGAAGTTGAAAGTATTATTTGAAAATATGAATCGAAAGAAATTTGAAAATCACTAGGTAGGTAGCTAATCGCTAGGCAGGACAGACCACTAGACTAACTACCTCGTTGGACTAGTGGTTGCAAGCACTACTATTGAGCATGAGGTCCTGGGTTCGATACCTAGGTCGGGCAAAGTGTTATTGGGTTTTGCTACGTAGAATTTCTGTCTGGATTTATGCTCGGTTTATGGCATTAGGCTCGCACCCTGTTATACGGGGCTTAAATAAAACTGGTGAAATGTGGGGGTTCAGTGGGTACACCTTTGCACAATCTGTCAGGGAAACAAGGCGTAGTTGTTATGTTATATTAGGTTTTTTTTTTTTTTTGGGTGGGAAATCATCAAATAACTTCTCCCGCTCTGGGTGGAGCGGGAGGGCGTGTCAGACTTTTACTGACTAAAACCCACCCGTGTTCCCTCAGTTGCCTGTGTGCCAGGGGCGGCGGTATCTCTTTCGAACAACCCGCACCCCTGGCAGGCATCGGCCCTTGCGGGCCCCATCTGTTGCTGCTGACATCTCTTTGAGGCGCGCGTGGAACACAACGCGCCGTCGACCTGGGCTTGGTCCTTACCGGACAGCGAGCTACCCATTACTCGCCGTCCGCAAGCCCGTGCCTACGGTGGCCGGGAATCAGCCTGGGATTCCCGACGCCCAGGGCGTCTCCTGCGAAGGCCACGGCTGCGAGGGCGCATGTACTGCATCTACCTCACGTGCGCCGCCTCCCTCTTTGCGAGCATAACTGCTTCGCTGAAGGAGGCGACTGCTAGCCATGCCCTCTCGCTCCGTACCATGGCCTGGACCAGGGTCGGACACGAGAGATCGCCACCGCCGATCACCTCCACGAGGACACGGCGGTGCTCCGCCCAAGCTGGGCAGACCTCCACCGTATGCTCCACCGTGTCCTCTGGGCGATCTTCACAATGGAAACACCCGGGCGTTTCCTCCCGCCCTATCCGAAACAGGAACCTCCCGAAACAGCCATGTCCGGTGAGGACCTGTGTCAGGCGGAAGGTGAGGACGCCATGCCGCCTCTCAAGCCACTCCTCAAAGAGGGGACTTACCGCCGCAATCGTGGCGTGCCCAATGTTATATTAGGTCAAACGACAAAATCTGTATGGACGTGAAAGCGAATCGCTGTCAAATAAAGTCACTGCTTGTGTACCTAACATAAGGGAGGCTTTAGTACGATTTTTCGATTGATTTTCAACATTGTAGGCAAGCAGAACCAATAAGCACTAATTACAGTGGGCCAGGATTCAGAAATATAGCACAGTGGTTTTTTATTTGTGTAAAGCATTGTCACTTCGAGGGACAGCTAATATAAATGTTATCCGTCTGTTTGGCGTTTTCATTGAACGTCCCCCGACATGACAATGCTTTGATATTACTTTGAGAATACTACCTACAACTTCTTATTAAACATAAAAGGCGATATATTTTATTTGTTTACTTTTTAGAGGTTTCTGATTGGGCCGGGGGTTTAAAAAAAAAACTTTTATTTCCTGCTTTTCAAACATCATATAGTAATATTAATAGTAAACACGCTATGATCGACAGTGGAATTTATCTTCATTCCTTGTTACTACTCCACCATCAGACCCTGATCGTGATCACCATTTATCTATAACCTATTCATTGAGACCTTTTTAATGAGCCCAAACAAGATACTTCTACTGTCTGTTGGTGACGAAGTTGGGACACCAAAAATCAAAAGCAAAAATCGCGAAGTCTTTAATAATTCAATAGCAGGGGCTCTCAATCTTAGTTGCACAAAAAACTGGGGACAGCAATGGGTATAATGATACAAAATTACGGAGGATATGTAGTCCCTGTACAAAATAGGTTAAAATGTGTTTTTTATTTTTGTTGGATGAACTTTACTTCAACTAAAGATATAAGACGGCAGCTCTGTGGCAATGTTCATTTTAATTCGAATAGATGGCTCTAAACAAATTGCAGCTTGTCAACGTGGCGAAGCTTGGATAGCTCATTACTACTAAAATAGCATATTTTTAGCCGACTTTAGTTCCACTGCTCACAAAGAAAATAATTCTTGTTAGAGGTTTTAAATTACATTTATCGCACAATATAACAATTTATTATTTTTTGATCAATTGTAAACACAGTATTTTAGTTAAAAAAATAGTTTTTTTATATAAAATATTTAAACCGTTAGGTCATGTTTATTGGTTATATTATCAACAATTATGAATTTTTATGAAAATAAGGAAATTTATCGTCTCACGTGTTTAAAATGAAAGACTTTTCCCTTTTGCTGCATATAATTTGGACGAATGGTTAAAGAGATATTATGACATAGATATGGAACCGCGACCGTGTCATAATCTATTGAGTGATATACAAATGTTTACCGTCCAAAGAAGTGGGCACGGGTCAGCTAGTTAACCATGAATTGGTAGCCCTAATACAAACGTCTGACTTTTGCGCCGGTATTTTGCGATATTTTGTTTATTTTTGTGATCTTTCTGTGTTATATTGCTGTTACCAGTAATCCAAACGGGTAATTTTGCAAAATTCTGGTCAGTGGGTCGTCTTAGGTCACTATGTCAAATCTTTACTTAAATTGTGTTATACGATAATTATCATCATATCATAGTAATAAAAACATGATTCGCTAAATTGTATTTCATTGTCAATCCTTCTACTTAATAAACTAAAAATCCCTTTAAATATAAAGCTCTATGCATACCGGTGTCTTTTCTAGAGGTAGTTCTAACTATGACTATCAGATGGCGCTAGTTTCTTCACGAACGCAAATTACTCTATTCTATTCTATTTTTTAGTATGGCAAGCGAAGCCGATGTCGACTATTCTGCCAATGTGTATAGTGGATTGGAAAAGCATGAGTTTGTTAATAAAATAAAATAAAAAACAAAAAGAAATTTATGAAGAACGATCGTCAATGATACAGTTCGCAAATGACTCGTTCCACGGTCAAGTTTGGGTTTTTCGTTTGGCTTTGACAGGTTGACATTGAGATTTGCCCGACGCAGCTGTTTGACATACGGTGGAAGTTGTCAGTGTCGTGGCAACGTGCAAATCCTTCGTTTACTTTCGTGAGAAAGAATTTTTGCTTGATTAGAATTGCTGACTAAAACCCCGCGGTAATGGTAAGATTTCTGAAACTTAATCTTATTTTAAGACCCTTTCCAGTATATTGAGAGCATACGGTTAGGTAAAATTCCTCGCCTAACCATTGGCAATATTCCTCAAGCCGGGATTAGGAAAGGATACTATGAGTAACATATGTTGTGTAAAAAATTTATTGAAATTTCAGGGTACATTAGATCGTAAAGGCACCTTTAAGGTGGAATATCTTCAAGATATTGAGAAGAAAGTCCAGGCGAAATGGGACAGTGAGAAAATATTCGAAATGGAAGCACCGGACGATGGAAAGCCTCATGAAAAATTTATGTGTACGTTTCCCTATCCGTACATGAACGGGCGCTTGCATCTTGGTCATACATTTTCTCTATCAAAATGTGAGGTGAGTGCAACCTGCTTCATTTACTGAAATCAATGTTTACAATAAAAGCTATCAAGATAAACGAGTACCTACCTTACATACATGATGCAATAATATTGTAAAAATCTCAACACCGTTGCTATGCAATGCTGCCGATGCTAAGCAATGTTGTTAATCAGCTGTAAATTAAATTTCTTATAGCTAAGTCGTTTTTTCAATCATATTATTGTGATACTATGCTCATAATACAATTTTTTAGTTCGCAACAAGATACTATAGGCTGAAAGGTAGAAAGGTGCTGTTTCCTTTTGGATTTCACTGTACCGGTATGCCAATCAAAGCTTGTGCTGATAAGTTGAAAAGAGAAATGGCTCTATATGGTTGCCCTCCGTTATTCCCTGAAGAAGAAGAGGTTGCAGTAAAGGAGGAAGGTGATATTGTCCCCAAAGACAAGAGTAAAGGGAAAAAAAGTAAAGCAGTGGCAAAGACGGGAGGGGCCAAGTACCAATGGCAGATCATGCAAAGTATTGGAGTCCCTGAAGAGGACATCAAACTGTTTGCTGATGAAAGCCACTGGCTTGAATACTTTCCTCCTCGGGCTGTATCTGATTTGAAAAGAATGGGTATTCATGTAAGTATTTTTCACTTTCTGTTAAATAAATCCTGTACAATGAACAAAGTTACTTGTATTGTATTGTGATCTCACAACGATAATGGTACTATGCAACTAACAGTAAGTTTAATAAAAAAAAGAGAAGTAATATTAATAAAGTATTATTAATAGTTTTTCAGTCCCTATTAATAGTAATAATCCAGGAAAGAATTACATAAAAGTCAAGAATTTAAACTATTGTTGTTTTGCAGGTAGATTGGCGTCGCAAATTCATTACTACTGACGCAAATCCGTTTTATGACTCATTCGTAAGGTGGCAATTCTACCATCTCAAAGAGCGTAATAAGATCATGTATGGTAAACGCTTTACTATTTTCTCCCCCCTGGACAAGCAACCGTGTATGGACCATGACAGAAGTACTGGAGAGGGGGCTGGCCCTCAAGAGTATACACTCGTTAAAATGGAAGTGGTTGAACCATTTCCAGAAGTTCTCAAGTATGTAACATCATTACTTCTAATGTTATCTACTTACCGGTGTCGTATTGCTGCCCAAAGCTAAACATAAGCATCTTCCAAAATGTATGAATTTCAAATAATCTTCCATTTTAGGCCTCTTAAAAGCAAAAAGGTGAGTTTGGTTGCAGCAACATTAAGACCAGAAACAATGTATGGACAAACAAACTGCTGGGTGCATCCTGATATCAAGTACATTGCCTTTGAAACAGTTAATAATGGAATATTTATTTGTACAAGAAGAGCAGCCAGAAATATGGCTTACCAAGGTTTTACCGAAAAGGATGGAGAGTTTAAAGTATTACTAGAAGTTGTAGGACAAGAGCTTATAGGGACTGTTTTAAAATCCCCACTCACTTGTTACCCTAAGATATATGCTCTTCCTATGTTGACCATAAAGGAGGATAAGGGCACCGGTATTGTTACCAGTGTACCTTCTGACTCTCCTGATGACTATGCGGCACTTGTAGATTTACAAAAGAAACCAGCTTTCAGAGAAAAGTATGGTATAAAAGATGACATGGTTCTCCCATTCAAACCCGTGTCTATACTCGAAATTCCCGAATTTGGAACCATGTCTGCTGTTCACGTATATGATAAGCTTAAAATTCAAAGCCAAAATGACAAGGATAAGCTAACACAAGCTAAAGAGATGGTTTACCTGAAAGGATTCTATGACGGCGTGTTACTGGTTGGAGAATACAAAGGAAAGAAAATCCAAGATGTCAAAAAGAATTTGCAAGCAAAACTTATCAAAGAGAATGGTGCAGTGATTTATTATGAGCCTGAAAAGACTATTATGTCAAGGTCAGGGGATGAATGTGTAGTGGCTCTTTGTAATCAGTGGTATTTGGACTATGGTAACGAGGAGTGGAAGAGTCAGGTGGAGAAGGCTCTTGCTGCTATGAATACTTACCATGATGAGGTAAGGAAGAACTTCCAAGCCACCCTGAAGTGGCTTCATGAGTATGCATGCTCCAGGACTTATGGTTTAGGTAGGTTGTTTGTTTGGAAACTTTAAGTAATCCAATGCCTTATTTGAGCTTTAATATTAGACAGTGATTTTCTTCTTCAGGAACAAAACTGCCCTGGGATCAGCAATGGTTAATAGAATCTCTGTCAGACTCAACTATTTACAACGCGTACTACACAATCGCGCACTTCCTGCAAGGCGACACATTTAGAGGGACTAAGGATAATGCTCTCAAAATTAAACCTGAAGACATGACCATGGCGGTCTGGGATTACATATTCTTCAAAGACGCACCCGTCCCGAAAAATACAAAAGTGCCCAAAGCATCTTTAGATCGTATGAAGCAGTCTTTCCAATTTTGGTAATTTGCCTTACGAACTTTATACTTTTTATCATCCCATTAAATGCCATCAAAATTATTATTTTAGCGAGTTTCGGTGCGTATCAAAAGCACTTAGCTTCGATAATTGTTTTGACGCCTATGAGCGTATAGGTACGTGAGCTACCCAACCCGATAAGGAATTAAAAATACGCCGATAGTCATTATCCGTATCGTATGTCCGTTTCAAATGGGTTAATGCATGCAATTATTTTCTTCTTCAGCTCTTAATCCAATTTATTCGGGGAAGCGAAAAGACAAGCAGCAACAACCGAATAAATTGAGATGATTGCAGGAAATTATGAATATAATATGAATATTTCACGCATCACATCTTTTTGTTCAATTCACATTTTGATCATTTGACATTTCAATGTTTACATGCTATTATCTATCTTCGTTCTAATAAACTTGTACCTATTGTATCTTTTTTAGGTATCCCGTAGATCTCAGAGCATCAGGAAAAGATCTGATCCAGAACCATTTAACGTTCTACATTTACAATCACTGCGCATTATGGCCTAAAGAAGAAGAAAAATGGCCGAAAGGCATCAGAGCTAATGGTCACTTAATGTTGAACTCTGCAAAGATGTCCAAGTCTGACGGAAACTTCTTGACACTGACGGAATCTATTGATAAGTTCAGCGCAGATGGAATGCGTCTTACTTTAGCGGATGCGGGAGATTCAGTGGAAGATGCCAACTTTGTTGAGAACACTGCTGATGCGGCGATCTTGAGGTTGTATACTTTCATTGAGTGGGTGAAGGAAATTATTGCGGCGAAATCGACTCTGCGCACAGGTAAAATGTTTATGCTACGTACTTTATAATGACTTTTAGAGAGTTCGAAATGGCTTTTGTATAGTCTCATCTTTTCTGGGTAGGCTTTATAAAAGTACTGTGTTTATTCAATCACCATGCTGTGCACAATGCGGTTATAATTTCAACTTACTTTTACAGGAGAGCACAACTTCCACGACAAAGTTTTCGTAAGCGAGATGAACACTAAGATCAATCAGACTGACGACAACTGCAACAAGATGTTGTTCAAAGAGGCTCTGAAGTCTGGTTTCTTCGAGCTTCAAGCAGCTAGGGACAAGTACAGGGAGCTATGTTCTGACGGGGGCATGCATGCTGAGTTGGTGACGCGGTATATTGAGACGCAAGCGAAGTTGATGTCGCCGATCTGTCCGCACGTCGCTGAGCATGTGTGGGAGCTGCTGGGAAATGTGGGTATTTGCAAATTAAGCATACTAACTTAAAAGAAGGGTCTTGTGGCACAATAATAACACCCGCACGGGTCGATCGATGAGGTTAAGCTATGTTTGCAGCGGTTGGTTCGTAGATGGGTGACCATCTTTGACCTCATGATGGGTCACCTCCCGTGCCTCGGAAACCACGCTAAGCCGTTGGTCCCAGCTGTCATTCGTGGATCTTTGACAGTCGTTACGGGTCGTCTGAAGCCCAAATGTCTGGCAACCAGTCTTTCCAAGGGGCATTGTGGGCAGAAAATACCGAGTTTTCATTGCAACTTGCAACAGATCCAATGTATCCGCATTAGTAGGTAATAATTATATACAACTAGGTGCCCCACATACGAAACTTAAAATCAACAAATGTGGAAAACACAAAAAGTAAAGTGGCGCCATCTACAATGCCATATGCGAACTACTCGAGACTTGACGTCACACCGTAACTACATCAGCTACATCGCGCAAGCAGAGTTTACCGCGTGATCTGCATATATACAAACATCCCGACATCAATCTTCGGGTAGTTGCCCACCAGACACAACACTCGTCTGGTCGGAGGATCCTCCTTTACCAATAGAGTATGAGTGAACTTTACACCCTGTTCCTCATACCTCTATAATATGTTTCTTAAATTCAAAGCATAACAAACGTGTTACCGCACTACGTAGATCAATAAGTTTCCAAATTACTTGCCAATATCACGATATATCACTTCCAATTGATGTGTTTATTTCAATTAGATGATTTGGTTTCTGATATCGTATGTATTAAAAATTCTCATAACTTCCGAACGTGTAGAGACAGGATTCAAAAACCCTTCCTATATCGTTTGATATCATCCAAAGAAGCCGTGCCCTTGGTATGTATATACCCTTTCCGTTACACGTTGTATAGATAATAGTCAGTACGACGTATTGTAGTTTAAACTCAGAAAATTGCAATCTACGTATAGTATCAATGAGCATGTAATCACAACTTTCCAGGTCTGTCTATAAATCTCGCACCAAGTCCAAATTAACTTTTTACATTTCATTAAAATTAAGGGCGCGAATCGGTAAACGTAACAATATATAACTTTTAGAAATACTTTCTGATAATTGGTTTCATTCCATCAGAAAACATGTATCCTTCACGAGCGCTGGCCTGTAGCGGGCGAAATCGACGAGGTTTCTATCAAAGCCAGCAACTACTTGATGGACGCAGCGCACTCCTTCCGTATATACTTGAAGAACCACTGCGCAGTGAAGAAGCCTAAGAAGGGAGAGGCACCTAAACCTGAGAGGAAACCAAATAAGGCTGTTATTTGGGTCGCTAAGGAGTACCCTAAGTGGCAGCATATCATTTTGACTACTTTAAAGGAAGTTAATGGGGTAAGTCTTTAGTTATCTTCTCAATTGATGTAAAACTTGACGAAAATTGTTCAATCAATCAATCGAAATATTTTATTTCACGTAAACTGACATGGGTACTTATGAAACTTCAGAAGCTAGGTGCACGGTTCCAATTTGTTGTTTCCTATAGAGAAGAGCCGGCGAGATAATTACTCTTACTCTTTTAAAAAATATTGTCAAATACTCGTTTTGCCTTTATCTAGTCTTTATTTTAATTTATCCTTGTATGAATAATCATGATGATCAAACTCTTTGTTTTTTTGCATCGAGCTTTGAGTACCAATTACTTGGCATACTTCTATTTTATTCTTGTAATGTATGATATTATAAGAAGTGTAAACACCTTACCAACTTATCATTTCCAGCCAGCAGGTCTTCCCGACAACAAAGTGATATCGACCAAACTAGGAGCTATTCCCGAACTAAAGAAATACATGAAGAGAGTGATGCCATTCGTGCAAGCAGCCAGAGAAAATATGGAGCGTATTGGTATCGAGGCGCTGTCTGTAGGTCTGCCCTTCGACGAGGCCGCCATTCTGCTGGAGAATAAACTGTATTTACTTAATACTTTAGATGTGAGTCAATTATTATTCACCTCTGCTTTCCTTTATTTGACAAGATTGCTGAAGTTTTGTTCAGAGTATGAAATGTTTTTTCTGTTTTACGATATTTTTCAAATCCATGTCGACAAATGAAGCCTGGATTTCAACCAGTTTTGTGACTATCTTCCTTCGTGACCGCACTCCACTTTGATGACGTGACGTGATAGTGGTAGATTTTTTTCGATCCAAACTCACTTGTGCGCGCCAGCTCTAACAGTTCGTTATAGGACATCGGTGACATTTTTGGTACTTTCAAACGCAATTAGCAGCCAGAGGGTTAGTTCGTTAGTTGTAGACTTTCGTTGTAGTAGAAAAAATGTTCAAGATGTTATTTCCCGAAAACAGTATAATTTATTGATGACTGTTTTTTTGGGTACGAAATGAATGATGTGCTTTTGGCGCTTGCTATATAGAAACCTTCGACTTCGACCAAAACTTCGACCCATTTAGTTTCTATAGCGAAAAAAAAACTCGAACTATTATTTTATTTTACTTTGTCATAACCAGAGGTAGGAGTAGGTAGATTGATTTTATATACTTGCGTCAAGATATTATAATATGGACATGCCATTTTATCCATAATGTGCGGGAAGTACCGGAAAAAGTTCCGGAATTGAAATTATGGAATAAAATAAAGTAAAAAACATACAGATAGGCTATTATATGAATGATTGATTGAATTCAATGAAAAATTATTTTAAATTAAACAAAAACATAAATAAATTATTTTTAATCCTCATCGTATACAATTTCCATAATTTGGCTTTCAACGTTAATACAATTAAAATAAATAATAGCTAACACTGGTAGCGTAGATTGATATTATTAATACGTTTTTCACCTTAAACACAAATTCGTGCTAATTTCAAAATTCCGGAACAAATATCACAATAAATATGAAGTTCCGGTATTTTGGAGGCATATCCATATTATCCTCTACGTTTGACGTCAACGACCTTAAATCAATCTACCTACTCCGACCTCTGGTCATAACTATAGCCTTACACAAATACCAGATACGCTGTAGGTGCATTAACACTGGAAGTAGTTATTGTTGTAATTAAATCCTCAATTCTCATTAGTCGCAGAACGTGCGCCCAAATATGTAACGACTGACTAAGCTCATAAACTTAATAACAAAACTTTATTTTTCCAGCTGGATTCAATAGAAGTAAAATTCACGGATGACGCTGAAGCCCCTGAGAAAACAAAAGAAGACTGCGCGCCGGGTCAGCCTCACATCTCGTTCAGCGTCGAGTCGGGCTTAGACGCCACGTTTATCAACCCGACGGCTATGAACGGACTGTTCACGGTATCCGCTACCCTGTCCGATGGTGATACTGTGGAAAGAGTGAAGGCTAAGATCGCTAAGGAAGTCAAGGCGATTAAAGGTCAGAATTTTAGAAATAATTGAGGTCTCGACATAAATGTAAAAATAAATATGGAAAACACATTAAATCCTCCCTCCTAATTTTGCTGTGCCGGACAGGGTCCATATTGATCTCACTGTTTATAATATATGTATATATGTAATACATAAGGAATGCAATAAAGAATTGAGTATAGAGTATCTAATTCACAATGTCTACATCAAAGTTTACTTTGGGCTTAAAGAAAGTCAGTAGATGAAACAGCCAAGCGGACATTTACAAATCGATCAACGAAGTGGACCAAGCCAGCTCACGAAGCATACGTAACGTGAGCTCGAACGATTTTAATATAGGCGGAAAAACGAGTACGTTTTGCACATATTTACCTAGATTTAAGACTGTATTTATATCTATGGGTGACACATATTTATTTAAACAACTTGTTAAAGAATAGTTGTATTTTCAATTAAAAATCGCTTGAGTTTATGTTACGCGTTCGTGATAAGGGCCTCATGCAGGCTGTCGTAGTCCACCATAGTTAGATGACCCAGTATCAATCTCGTTCACAAATCTTTGTCTGTTATTAGTAACTAATTGAGCTTATTTTACTCTTTTCAGACTTGAGCAGCCTAAAACTGTGGAGGTACAAAGATCCCTTGTTAGGTCCCCGAACGATTCCCGTTCCCGGACACCATGAAAGCAAATGTGTAGTTTTAGACAACGCATCGGTATTAAAAGTAGACTTAACTGCTGTAACTGTGGAATTAGTCTCTAATGGTACGAACCTGCCTGTGGGCACACAAATGGTGTACACGTATGAAAAATAATTGTGTTCTTATAATTTAGGAATAAATTATTTATTGTCATTTTATGTTTGTTGTTTTATTAGAATGTTCTAATATTTCATTAGAGTCAGCCCACATCTGAAAAGGAGTAGCGCGGTTGCTACTGTAAAAAAAACAACAAATATCAACATTTCAATCCTCAAATTAAAGTCAATTTTTCTTTGGCAATGATAACCGCTTTATCAAGTCTGCGCCAGCTCTTATCGAGATAAGCAGAACTGCCAAGAGAAAAAAAACCCGCCCAAGTGCGAGTCGCACTCGCGCACCGTGGGTTCCGTAGAAACCTGTAGGTATTTAAGTAAAAGTTTTGAATTTCAATTTCAAACTTACTACCCCTTTCCTCATGAACGCGTAGACTTCATGAGGAAAGGGGTAGTAAGTTTAAAAAGTGTGTTCTCCCACACATTCCAACTGCAAATGTAAGTTGGTACGCACAATATTGAGTGATTTACAATTTTATTTTAATATCATGGGCTTCTTATAGGTTTTCCCATAATCTTTGAGTAGAAAACTTATTTTTGTATTTTTTTCAAAATTTTAGGTTCAGTAGTTTCGGAGATAAGGGGAATGGTCAATTTTCGTCTATTTTCTTGAATAACTTAGAAACGATTTATTTTAAAATTACAAAAAAAAATTATTTGAGATCCTCACAACAAGCCCTTTCATTTGATATGTCCACAGAACAGAGGATATGTCACACGATGCAGTTTGCAATTTTTTTTTAATTTTCCGTCTTGCCCCCCAAACGCAGAGGTGCGACGTGAATAGACGAAATCTGTTTATGGGGGACATACAGATTTCGTCTATTCACGTCACATCTCTCCGTTTGGATCACAGAAATTGATATGTGTACCAAATTTCAACTTAATTGTTCTAGTAGATTCGGAGATAATTGACTGACGGATGGACCGACGGACACACGAGTGATCCTTTAAGGGTTCCGTTTTTTGATTTTCGGTACGGAACCTTAAAAATCAAAGAAAGCACATGACATGCTTTGGCTATGCATCTTACGAGATCAGTTATTTCGTAAAAATCCGTAGCGATATTATTATAAATGCGAGGTAACTCTCTGGTGTTAGACGGGGAGACATAATTCCTCCGAAAAACTTCACCGCTGTACTGGAGGATGTCTTCAAGGTTCTGGACTGGAAAGGGGCCGTATGTAGTCGCCATCAACATTAATGGCGAGTACATCACTCACCTTCAGTTTGCCAATGATATAGTTGTCATGGCTGAGACCATGGATGACCTCAGTACAATGCTCGATGACCTCAGTAAGCTTCCGAAAGAGTGGGTCTTAAAATGAACATGGACAAGACAAAGGTAATGACCAATGCCCATGTAACACCCGCTCTCATAACGGTCGGAGGCGCTGCACTCGAAGTTGTGGACGAGTACGTTTACCTAGGACAAACTGTCCAGTTTGGTAGGCCCAACTTCGAGAGAGGTCAATCGTCGAATCCGACTCGGCTGGGTAGCGTTCGGGAAGCTTCGCAATATCTTCTCATCCCACATACCGCAGTGTCTCAAGACGAAACTCTGACCAGTGCGTGTTGCCAGTGATGACATATGGAACCGAAACGTGGTCGCTCACAACGGACCTCATAAGAAGGCTTAAAGTCACCCAAAGGGCAATGGAGAGGGCTATGCTTGGAGTTTCCCTGCGTGATCGAATCAGGAATGAAGAGAAACAAGGTAACTGACCTAGCCCGAAGAATTGCCAAACTTAAGTGGCAGTGGGCAGGGCATTGCTCGCAGAACAGATGACCGATGGGGCCGAAAAGTTCTGGAGTGGCGAACGCGTACCGGAGGACATAAAGTTGGAAGGCCTCCCATAAGGTGGACCGATGACCTTGTGGGGGCCGCAGGAGTCCGCTGGATGCGGGAACCACAGAACCGGTCGAAGTGGCAGAGCTTGGGGGAGGCCTATATCCAGCAGTGGATGTCTTTTGGCTGAAATGACGATGAACTCTCTGTTACCCTTTCACGCCTAAACCACTTTAGTGGATCGTAATGTTGAATAGATGTGTCCGTTTCAATCCGAATCCTAAACAGAAACGTAGCCTGGAACCTGGATCAGCACACAGGCTATTTGCTCCTTCGTCACTTTCGTACATTTTCTATGAACCAACACACTAAGTTACAGGCGGGCCGCCGCACTTTTTTGTATGAAAATGCGTTGCGCTGCGCCCCGTTGCGGCTGTAATGTGAGCTTGGCTTTTACTGGCAGTATACGGTACAATCATGCTGTCTGTATAGGACCATTTGGAACTGCATCGCTATACATATCTGTTAGTGCTGGTCAAATAGATTTTAATGTCTGGTGATGATAGATCAGATCACGTTTTAGCAAATATGTTATATGAAACTCCGTAACTGGGTCGTGGAGGTACAAAATACTGGTATTCAGCTGCCGAACCCAACATAATAGGGAATAGACCAGACAGGTGGTGGTAAATAAAAAAAAGGCTTTTTTCTGAATAAAAACAAAATCAATCTTATATTTCGGTATAAATAGATTAAATTCATAATAATATGTATAATTAATGACAATAGAATGGCCAAAAATTGGGCTGCTAAGTAGGAGCGCTGGGAGCAAACAGTCGTTCTAGGCCGGCGCCCTCGGGCGCGTCGATGGTACTGCGAGGCTTGTCCTTCACCACGTGCATGGTCGGCAGGTCCAGGATGTAAACTTCTTTCTTAAATAGCTGGCCCACGTTGCGGCCGATCAACTGTAAACGGGTTTTTAGGTTAGTATGGCAATCACCACTACTCTGAAAACGGTGAAAGAAAACATCGTGAGGAAATGTCCTAGAACCAAAAATTCGAAGATATGTGCCATCCACTGACCCGCACGAGGCCCGCGTGGTGGATTATAGTTCAGATCTCGGAGAGCCCTCGGAGAGACCTCACGGAGAGGAGGCCTGTTCTTTTATATATGTGACTGTATGTTTGTGGTAATACGCGCCCTGTATAATATTTTCGGATCCTAAGATCAGAAAATATTATACAGGGCGCGTTTGGTTTTATGGAACTTACGGTCGAATTCCTATTATGAGCAACAACTGTCAAAGAAACGAGAGCTGGATGACTGGGAAAATTAAAATTGCATAAGAGTTTGCGCAGTATTGGTACAACAAAGCTAATAATTAAAAACAATGTTTCCTGAAAAACCTGTGGTTTATAACCAGCCACAAATGAAACCATTTTTTTTTCTCTAAAATGTCCTGTCTTATTTGCAACCGAGGTACATCAAATTCAACACAAGAAGCTCGTGTGTGTGTTTAACTAACCATAAATAAATAATGTGCAATATTAAACTCTTATTACTTTAATAAGATATTTTTAAAAATTGCATTTGAAATCTACGAATAGATCATTGTTACATACCCTAGAAGTGATCTTCTTGAATAAGTCCCGTTTGCTCTTGTCTATTTTGGAAGGCTTGGTGTTCTGCGCGGTGAGCTTTTCGTCCAGTCGGTGCAGGTCGTGCGCGTCCACGTCGGGGATGGAACGTAGCACCACCACTATGCTCGGGAATAGCGGGCGTAGGATCTCGTACGTCTGAGGAAGAATTCATTTATTTATAGTGACAGTTATGACAACTTATGGGGAACCTTGTCGCGGGCTCGAATTCACTGGTGGGCCTGGCTAAAAATCAGTCAGACGCTGTCTCCCCAGGCTATGTGTCCATCAGAGATAGTATCAGTGATGAGCAGTTACACGTTAGTTACACGCACAACGTTATTGAGTGAGATGCAGGATCATTTATAGTAAAAATTCGCCAACAAAATTAAGAAACCTCCTTTGGAAGATCGGGTTTTATGAAAAAACCACTGCATACATTAATGACAATAATGACCAATAAAGTTTATTGAACTTTTCGATAATTGGACTTTGTCGGTACCGACTTGGTTTTGGAGATTTTACACTTCTTTTATTACTTAAACACGCCCAAAGTTAGGTTAAATTAACAAGAAAAACGAATCTTTGTTGGCTCCTAACTTTTTAATGAGTTTTTATTTTAGTATTCTGCTTCCGTACAGACAGTATTAATTATGAGACAAAACCATACCGCGTTTAATTTTTGATACACATTGTCTCACAGGGACTCCCCTGTGAGACAATGTACAATACACTCCCGAAGTTTGTATGGAAAAAATGTTGACAAGATTCACCTTAACGTAGAAAGTAGTACGCAGAGATGAGCTAGTGTTCCAGTACAATCCTACATAGCGCAAGCAAACATTAATTTAGAAAAATTCCGAATTGTATACACTATCTGAAAGCCGACCTGAACAGTCAGGAAGTCGTTGCCAGATACTTTACTGGCTGGTTGATACTCCATTTTTCATTGGACAAGACAAGACAGATTTCTTCTAAAGATATTTGTCTTGTGTTTCTAAAGATGTTTGTTTTGTCTTTGGTTTAACACAATGCAGTTTTGTGCTTTGTTGAGTTGGGTTTCACAAAACGCACATAACATTGAAGAATGGCTAGGGCCAACTACGTCGCCTGCTTAGCATTATGTTGTCCATTTACCCTCAAGGCATGTAGTACACACGGCTACACATCAAGCTATACATTTTCAGCTTACGCTGATCTCGCACTGTACGGAAATCCTCTACAATGTGAGATGAGCTTATACTGGAAATTATAGCTTGATGTGTAGCCGTGTGTACTCCATGCCCTGAGGGTAAATGGACAATATGATGCTAAGCAGGCGACGTAGTTAGCGTATCAAAAAAGCATATTATAAGATAAAAGACTACGTTGAAAACAGGGAAGTTTGGCATTAATTCCTTCTGCACATGTGGCTTCCCTGGTCCCTCATTAACAGCATAACGTTGTGAGAGTCTATTAACTGCTTCCAAATTACAATGTTAATTTTTATTATTTTTATTTTTTACACTTTCTGACATATTCTCGTCATTTTTGACATTATACATTGCTTCAAATATCAACTATTTATTAGTGATTCTCATGAAAATCATGTCACTTTGTTTAAATAGGTTGATCTTACTAATGTAGATTCTTTTACATATTGTGAATAGGAGAACATTATAGGCCTTACAGACTAGATTTATAGACGATTTTCTATTCTTTATTTTCATTCCTCTAAGTACCTGGTACTTATTGACAGGCCTGCACTGTCCTCCCATACCTATTATCACTGTAATTTGAAAACATTGTAAAACCCAATTATTTTTAAAAGAGTAACCGTGAAGTTTCTTGCCGGCTCTTCTCCATAGGAAGCGATAAATTGGAACCGTGCACCTAGCTTCTGACGTTTCATAAATGCCCTTGCAGGTTTATGTGAAATAAAATATTTTGATGTGATTTGATTGTGTACCACAGTGAGCGCTCCTTTTAGCCTCGCCTGGACAAATGAGCATAGACCGCAAATATATTGAAGTCCTATGAGAAACTCTTTAGTTTTCTTAAGTTTTTACCTGTACAGCCAGTGCCAGCAAGGCGGCCTGGTTAGCGTCATGCTGTCCATGCACCCGCAGAGCCTGCAGTACCGCAGTGAGGGCTCCGTTAGCCTCGCCCGCGCCGACGCGACCCGCTTGCAGGGCTGCACGTAACGCGGGCATGGCGAGGGCGGTGGCGCGGAGAGATGATGGCGAGTCGTTCCAGGTTAGTGCTCGTATTACCTGAAATATTTGCGAGTTTTTATTTACATTTGAATAGAGCGGAAATTAAGTTACATTTTGTGTTTATCAACTAATTGCATGGTCAATTTCTCTAGTGGTTGAGTGCTGAATGCGCTCCTGGGCTCTAATGCCTGGTCCAGCATTATATGATTGGATTTTTAAATTAGAAAGTTTTCAGTAACAGTCTTTGGCCTGAATTTTGAACCGGCCGGTCAGGGCAAGCTTTATGCCTACGCCCTAATATCATTCGACTTATTCGACTTAAGTCGAATGTCGGTGTACCAACCTACATATAAAATTAACTTAAAACAGTATTTCGTACTTAAACATAACTGCCCAAATGTGGGTGTTCCATACATCTGTGTACCTATTTGGATAATACAGACGAGATATTATTGTATGTTCTCACGGTATATAACGCGGCAGGGCCGGCACAAGGCTGCGCCAGTACCAACGCGCCCAGCTCGGACACAGTGTCGGGCGACCGTTGTTGCGCGCTGCCTGTCGTCGTGTCGTCCTCCATGTCATCTGCGTTGTTTTCTACGTTCAGTCCGCCATCTACGAGTGATATCTGGAAAAAGCAGAGGCATAATAAATATTTTATCAAAAATAAAGATTGGTAAAATACAGTATACAACGTGTAACATACTTAACGCAAGATCTCATACACCCCAATTAGATTATTGAGTTAAAAGCATAATCCAATGACCAAAACGTATTTTTTTAAAGGTAACTGTAATTATTAAGAAAAACGTGTTGACCCAAGCATTACTTTACAATAGAAGCGTCAAGTGCTGGGATAAACAGCACCGTTCTCGGTCTGCAAGTCACCGAAACGCGATATTTACTTACTGTGATACCCAATAACAATGTTATGAATAGAAATGTAGGCACGGTCTGTAGCGTAAGTGCATAACTAAACTACTGGTTCTATTAAAAGTGTACCATGAAAAAGTGCCTAATCAGCACGTCTAGCCTCTCTCACAATAAACAGCGACCATCTCAATGTGCACAGCGACTATGCAATAAAAAAAAATGTATACAGGGTTTTTGTAAAACCGACGTAAAATATCGGCGCTAGGGGGTCTAGAATGATATACTGAATTCATGGTTACAGTTTGCGCACTGGATAAAAACTTATCCTGTATGGTCACTATGCATCTACCACTTACTTTTAAAACTTCAAGATGTTCCCTCGTCAGGTTCCTGACTAGGATATCTTCAAGCACCTCCTGTGATTCGCTGCCACCTTCCTCTTCGAGCTTGCCGGATTCGTAGAGAGACGAGATGTAGTCCCAACGTAATGAGAGATGGGTCAACACTGTAAGAATGAGAATTTGTTACTAATATACTATTTCATAGTATACATTGTAGTTTTTTATTTCACTTTTTTTATTTGTTATAGTATTTTGTGTTTCACGAACTGTGTCCAAAAAAACGGTATTCTCTTTTTCTTTCTATTAACAGACGTTTGGGAAGGAATGTGATGTGGTTTTCTAGCAGGCAACATTACCCGAGGGCTAATGTTGGGCCTATGGATTATAAGTGCAACTTTCTTGACTAATTTCATTCAATTTACATCATCTTCTTTTCAGCCGAAAAACGTCCACTACTAGACATAGGTCGCCCCCAGTGGCATGCGTAGAGTTTTTAGACAGGGTAGGCAGAAATAACAAGAATAACCGATTGCTATACCTACACAGCATACATACTGTGAGGCAATTAAATGAACCATATTGTTTTGTATTGGATTTACGATTGACTTTACCTTTAGTTTGTATTAATTGCAAATCCGGTGGACAACTACTTTTCACGATCATTTGTTATTTTTTGTTCACCGAAAGATAGTTTTAAACGCATTATTTTTTCTCTTCTCTATACACACACCACCTGAACCACTTTCACGGTGAACATTATCTATTTTTTCACACTATTATCAACGTTAAAATCTTAAATACATGCTGCTATTATAGCTCACAAGCACAACCAAAACAAACAATGGCGTCGGAATATAAAAATACATAATACGACAAAAAAGTAGTGGTTGTTTATGTAGCGATAATTTAATGAACCAATGCTACTTTTTAAAATAGTCGCATATCCAACTTTGTTCGGAAAACTTCGGTAAGTAGCGTAATTCATCGTGTTGTAAAAAAGCGTAAAAAAGTCAGTGACTACGGACGTGGACGTTGTAAGGTTGTGTACGTTATTTGTTACACTGTGTGCCACATATGTATAGGAACGCACAGTTAATAAATCTGCATGACCACGAGAGCACACATATAAACACTAAGACACGAATAGTTCGTGTCTCTCCCGAGGCACTCAGCGGCGCTAGTGCATCGCAATGCGATGTTAAGTCAAATTGTGCGAACGAACAGGTATTGTATCGATGATACTAATGATACGACCGACGCTCCACAGGTGGAGCTGATTTATGAATAAAGTTTTTTTTTTGTTTATTGATTTTTTTAAATATATTTATCTGATTTAGGTAGGGTAGGCAGTGTCTTTCTGTCTTTATGGACTACACGCCACTGGTCTCCCCAAGCTCCACCACTTTGACCGGATTTGTGCTTCCCATATCCAGCGGATTCCGACGGCCTTCACAAGGTCATCGATCCATCTTCTGGCCTTCCAACGCTAAGTCTTCCGATACCCAGTCGCCACTTCAGAACATTTCAGCCCCATCGCCCATCTTTTCTGTGAACAATGTGCTCTACCCGCTGCTACTACGTATGGCAATTCTTTAGGCTATGTCGATTACTTGGGTTCTGTTCTGGATCTCGTCATTTTTATTCAATCACTTAGGGAAACTCCAATTTTTTGCCTTCTATACAATCTTATATATGAAATGAGTAGAGGAGTGGGTCTATCTACAACTTGCATTTCGCTGGCAGTCAGCAAGGAAATGTTGAATTTAGGTACTAAAGTAACCACTTGCCTCGCGCAGGAGTACGTGGTAGTGCTTCCCTGTATGAGCTTCTTCATAAAAAATGTCTACTTGATATGTAACTTACTGAAAGGCGCGAAATGCTCCAACAGAGGTAACGCGACGTCCGCATAGTGCGCGGGCGGGCAGTGATGCAACAGCGGCTTGAGCGCGTTCCTGACGATGGGCCGCAGCCAGTGGTCGGGCAGGCCCTGCAGGCCGTGCAGCAGCGAGTCGGCCAGGCAGGCGGCCAGGCCCGGCACGGCGTACAGCTCGCGGCCCAGCGTGGCGGCGGCCGCGCCCACCAGGTGGCACACGTTCTCGTGCAGCGTGTGCAGGAAGCTCTGCATGCGCTCCTGGGGACGCACGTTTTACTATGATTTATGTATAAAATGTAGGTGTTATCGATCGATGTTTTACTGTAATAGTCTTAGAGAGTATTATTAATAAATTTGGTGGTTTTACACCAAATTCACTGTTTAAAGTTATGTTAGTAGTTGTTATTGGTTGATCGAAAAATTACATTGAATGCCCCACATACGAAACTTCAAATCAACAAATGTGGTAAACACAAAAAGTAAAGTGGCGCCATCTACAATGCCATATGCGAACTACTCAAAACTTGACGTCACATCACAACTACATCCACTACATCGCGCAAGTAGAGTTTACCGCGCGATCTACATATAAACAACATCCCGCCATCAATCTTCGGGCAGTTGCCCACCAGACACAACACCCGTTTGGTCGAAGAATCCTCTCTTTTCTATAGAGTATGAGTGAACTTTACACCCTGTCCTCATGCCTCTAACACCGCATAAAATCATTGTAAGTAAACAAAAGAGAAGTTGGTTCTAGCGTATTTTTGTACAGAAATGTGGCACAGAAAAGAGTCATGTCACTAACAATGTACACGCTAATATCCGAGACCACCCAACTGAAATTAATGAAATTTTCTGAATGTGCCGTACACATTCAGAAAACTTCCAGCTTAAAAGATACGATAGTTTTGGACCCGACAGGTGGCACTGTTACCGTGCAAAGCAGGGACGGGTCCTGTATATGTATAATATACACATATTGTAGCTGCAGTGATATTTTTTTTTACCCCAAGAACTTTCGAAAGGCTTTGCAGTGTGTCTAGAAAATGCTACTTCAAGACGAGTAAAAATCAGTCTTTCGTAGTCCCTTTTTCCCAGTAAATTCCTTCTACTGTTGCAGGGGGCGTTAATGCCCTTTTACGACTTATAATTACCTGAGGACGAGTAGAAATCGGTCCTTCATGGTCCCTCTGCCCCAACAAGTTCCGTCGCTCGGCGGCAGGCGGCGTGAGCGCGCGCGCGTGCGCCGGGTGGCGCAGCGCCTGCGCGTGCGGCGCGTGCAGCTGGTGCAGCGCGCGGTTGAGCGCCAGCGCGGCCGGGAACAGCGGCAGCACGTGCGCGGCGCACGGGTTGCGCCACGCGGGGTTGCCGGCCGCGGTCACGCCGGCGCCGAACCCGCCGCGCGCTGCCTTGTCCGGGTCCGTCGGCACGCAGGTGCGCTTTACTACACCTGGAAGTTATGGTACAACCATTAGGTATAATAACACCGAGGGATACGGCATATAGTATAGTAAACCATATTTACTCAATACTTAATACTCAATACTCAAATTTTATTTGCATTCCACAATGTGTACTTAGGTGGTAAATTAAAAAATAGTGATCATTATGGACCCTGTCGAGCGCAGCAAAAAATAGTAGGAGAGAGGAAGCTTTAAATAAGTAGCTAAATTTACATCTAAACTATTTAACGAGTTATCATTACGTCCCACGTAAAAGGAGCAAGCCTAAAGCCATAAACCGGTCACGAGTCCAGAGCCTGGGCTGCTCCTGAGCAATTACTGATGAAAAAAGTAACAATTTATCCGACGTAAAATTCAAACCCAAGGCCCCATGACTGTCACATCACTACAGTCATTTACTAGATACAAATAAATAAAATTCAAGTGTCTATTTGTAATGTCTCAATAACAACTTTTAAATAAAAGTATAATTATAAACTAATTAAAACAACAAAAATAACAGATTAAAAAATCTGAAAAACACACTTTAAAAACCAAACTAAATTAGCAAAAAATAATTTCAAAAAAGCGTGGGGTGCTTTTTGAGGTATTTTTATAATCAATTAATGTAAAGCGCTTTTTTAGGGTTCCGTACCTATAGGGTAAAACGAGACCCTATTACTAAGACTACTGTCCGTCCGTCTGTCTGTCTATCCGTCTGTCACCAGGCTGTATCTCATGAACCGATAGTTAGACAGTTGAACTTTTCACAGATGATGTATTTCTGTTGCCGCTAAAAACAGAAATAACAAAAAACAAATACTAAAAAACAGAATAAAATAAATATTTAAGAGGGTCTCCCATACAACACATGATTTTTTGCCGTTTTTATAGATAATGTTACGGAACCCTGCGTGCGCGAGTCCGGGTCGCACTTGGCCGGTTTTGAAATTATTTTCTGCTTTTTTAGTTTGGTTTTTAAAGCGCGTTTTATAGAACTACTAATCTATTATTTATCATCTATTAATTAGTTCTGCTAACTACAAAAGCGTGATTTTTTAGTATTTTTTTGTTTTTAATCTTTTTTTTACATTATGGAACAAATTTATAAAATTATTGAATTGTCATCGGTCCTCGATATGTCTCCAAAGTTTAAATGAAATCTGTTCGTTTGAAGTGGGTCAAAATCAAGTCCAAAGGAGTCGGTTACAAACATACAGGCGAAGCTAATAAAAGCGTGTTAAAAACAGTCTGTGTCTGTTTCTTCCAGCTAATCTCCAAAACCGCTATACTGATTTTGACGGGACACGTACGCGGGCAGGCGGCGATACGATGCCGACGAGTTGGATCCGGGAGACCAGAAATTTCACGCGGATAAAGTCGCGGACAGAGCTAGTCCTACTATCCTACTAATAGTATATATGGGAATGTTCAGATGTGTGTTACAATCCGTTCGGTCGTTTTGCGTGATTGTGAAAATCACGCAAAAACGCCCGAACGTATTCGGATAAAATTTGGCACACAGATAAGCTATCTGTGTGCCAAATTTGGAACTTGGAATAACACTTGGGATACTTTTGATCCCGGCAGTACGGTTTGCGGGATAATTACCTTCCTTCCGCTGGCGCAGCCGCTGGCAAAAGCTAGTAACCAAAATAAAATCACAAAAACATGAGGAACAAACACATTCTACACTATTATAGTGCACATGCTACTAAAATTATCGACAATTTCTTACCCAGTAATAAAGTAAGCGCGTGTAAAAGCGTGCGTCGAGCTCGTCCACATTCGTCTTCCTCTTCCGTTGGTGGCGCGTCTAAGCCTACTAAACGCGCTAATCCTTCAGCACTGGATAAGTGTGGGCTTAGATTTGCCCAGCGCTCGCTGCAGTCTCCGAGGACCTGATGACAAAGGTCATCATTTGAATAAGGTATGTTACGACCCGAAACTGAAAATACTTCGTAGACAGCTGGCATTTATTAGATTGAGGATGGAATCGTTACCCGCATAAAAGTTTTACGCCCTTCCCGTCTCATCATTACGTCATTAACCCCTCAAGCGTCAACGGAACACCAAGTGTACATAGTGTCACAGCTGCCATTGGACGATGGTGTTTTACGTTTATTTGCACTTGCAACACGATTTGGCTGTATCATTCGACTAATCGATTCATAATTGACCGGTTTTAGTAACATTTTAAAGGGAACACCACCAAAATGAACGAAAAAAACCTTTTACAATATGCATCTGTGGTTTTTGACGCGAGACGCCATTGTGACGCCATTCGTGTCAAGATTCTGCCGTGTTGTTTTCGTTTGTAAAATGAACGTAAGACGAAAGCAATGAGTAAATTTTATACAGAATTACTGAGAATTAAGTTTAGATTTCGAATTGATTTAAGGTTTATCGAAATGTGATATAAAATTCAGTAAAAAACGCAACGAATGTTTTGTAACGCACAAATTTTGACGATGATGGATGCCGTATTGAGTCAATTTGAGTCATGTTTTTGTGATAAATATTGTTGTATATTGTTTGAAATACACATAAGTGGCTAGCTTATTAATCTACGAACATAATTTGATTAATAGCTACTAATATAATTGCGTATTGTCATTGGAAACGTATTTCAAAGAGTAAAATTCGGCGATATTGCCGGTACCATGAGATAACGAGATAGCGGTCATGGTACGGGGGACATTCGTCAGTGCAAAGTACTAACTGCAAAAAAAAAAACTGATTATAGTTCTTATAGTTTTGTGATAGCATTTTTATTATTTTATGTAGTTTTCTAATCTATCATGTCTATGAATAATAAATGTCGAGAATTTTTTTTTTCTATTGATACATCGCGAAGTATAAGTTCAGGCAAATTTTATCATGATGAACAACCATAGCAGTTACCTCCACATACTTAGTTTTTGTTGTTTGGCATAATTGGACTATTATGTTCCCGCTGCTGGGACACAGGCTTCCTCTCTGAGAATGTGTGGGTTGATAGATGGATTTAGGTATAAGGAAAGATAGATATAATAATTTAGTAATGTACTGTCCAACATAACTGTTACATAGCTGTTAGAAAATTAGTGTACAAAATAATGATGACTCATTATTTTCAAAGAACAATATCGAAATAATGATTGGTATATCTCAAAACAAAAAGTCTGACGTTTCATTGAACAGGTTGTTATTAAAATCTAAAAGTAACAGAATATAATAAAAATAATAGTTTTTAATAAAATAATAACAAAAAATCTTACTTGAAAATTATAACATACAAATATTTCGTTCGCAGCGTTTTTGCGCCAACGGTACTTGTTGGCCGCTGCCCGCCATGTCAGATTGCCAGCGAGCGGTAGTTTAGCGACCGCACGCGCGAATTTGGCGCCATATTTTTTCGTTGTGTTATCAAATAGTTTTTATTACTTTTTACAGTGTAGGACCTTATATCTAAGCGGAATAATTTGTGTGAACGTTGCCTACACATTATTGTGTTATCCTGTAAATGTTTTTTGGTGAATAAATGTGTGAATTCGTTGTAATGTGATAAAGTTTTACGGCTATGTCAGTGAAAATGATAAAAGTGAAAACATATGACATCACTGCGAGATAAGGTCAGATTTATTTGCTTATTGAATGGTATAAATAGTTAGATAAACTCATAACGAAGCCAGGAAGGTATAATATATACCATGATAATGGCTATAAATTGCCGATTTTTCAGTTTTTCTGAAGGTCTACCCAAAAATCAAAAAGTACGTTCAACTACACCGACACTTGGGGCGTTTCGGCCAGCGGGCGGCCAGACGTGTGAGGGGTTAAGAGTTTCCCTATTTACTTTTATTTATAGCCTTTATTTAATAATCTTCACAATATTTTTTACTTAATCTATTACAAGATGTTTCTATTTAACATTTTTAAACCGGTTACAAAAGATTGTCTTGCTTTGTAGCATAGGTCTATAGAGCTTTCCACTGTATAAGGTTCTGCGTTTGTCTCAACCAATTAGTACCCGCTGTTCTTAAAACGTCATCCTTTCATTTACGACGCTGTCTCCCTTAATTTCTGTGTTGTCTTGGGAAATACTCTGTAACGGTCTTAGACTATTTTTCCTTTTTACTCCGAATGAAGAGTTTTTCTGGGGTACGAATTAAGGAACATACCTGGGCCACCAGCGCGCTCTGCCGCTCGTAGCAACAGAAGTGGTTGGACACGAGCAGCAGCGCCTCCTGCAGCGTGACGCTCTCCACCGCGCTGAGGTCGGGCCGGGCCAGCGCCGCGCGACACAGTAGCGAACATACCTGGGCCACCAGCGCGCTCTGCCGCTCGTAGCAACAGAAGTGGTTGGACACGAGCAGCAGCGCCTCCTGCAGCGTGACGCTCTCCACCGCGCTGAGGTCGGGCCGGGCCAGCGCCGCGCGACACAGTAGCGAACATACCTGGGCCACCAGCGCGCTCTGCCGCTCGTAGCAACAGAAGTGGTTGGACACGAGCAGCAGCGCCTCCTGCAGCGTGACGCTCTCCACCGCGCTGAGGTCGGGCCGGGCCAGCGCCGCGCGACACAGTAGCGAACATACCTGGGCCACCAGCGCGCTCTGCCGCTCGTAGCAACAGAAGTGGTTGGACACGAGCAGCAGCGCCTCCTGCAGCGTGACGCTCTCCACCGCGCTGAGGTCGGGCCGGGCCAGCGCCGCGCGACACAGTAGCGAACATACCTGGGCCACCAGCGCGCTCTGCCGCTCGTAGCAACAGAAGTGGTTGGACACGAGCAGCAGCGCCTCCTGCAGCGTGACGCTCTCCACCGCGCTGAGGTCGGGCCGGGCCAGCGCCGCGCGACACAGTAGCGAACATACCTGGGCCACCAGCGCGCTCTGCCGCTCGTAGCAACAGAAGTGGTTGGACACGAGCAGCAGCGCCTCCTGCAGCGTGACGCTCTCCACCGCGCTGAGGTCGGGCCGGGCCAGCGCCGCGCGACACAGTAGCGAACATACCTGGGCCACCAGCGCGCTCTGCCGCTCGTAGCAACAGAAGTGGTTGGACACGAGCAGCAGCGCCTCCTGCAGCGTGACGCTCTCCACCGCGCTGAGGTCGGGCCGGGCCAGCGCCGCGCGACACAGTAGCGAACATACCTGGGCCACCAGCGCGCTCTGCCGCTCGTAGCAACAGAAGTGGTTGGACACGAGCAGCAGCGCCTCCTGCAGCGTGACGCTCTCCACCGCGCTGAGGTCGGGCCGGGCCAGCACCGCGCGACACAGTAGCGAACATACCTGGGCCACCAGCGCGCTCTGCCGCTCGTAGCAACAGAAGTGGTTGGACACGAGCAGCAGCGCCTCCTGCAGCGTGACGCTCTCCACCGCGCTGAGGTCGGGCCGGGCCAGCGCCGCGCGACACAGTAGCGAACATACCTGGGCCACCAGCGCGCTCTGCCGCTCGTAGCAACAGAAGTGGTTGGACACGAGCAGCAGCGCCTCCTGCAGCGTGACGCTCTCCACCGCGCTGAGGTCGGGCCGGGCCAGCGCCGCGCGACACAGTAGCGAACATACCTGGGCCACCAGCGCGCTCTGCCGCTCGTAGCAACAGAAGTGGTTGGACACGAGCAGCAGCGCCTCCTGCAGCGTGACGCTCTCCACCGCGCTGAGGTCGGGCCGGGCCAGCGCCGCGCGACACAGTAGCGAACATACCTGGGCCACCAGCGCGCTCTGCCGCTCGTAGCAACAGAAGTGGTTGGACACGAGCAGCAGCGCCTCCTGCAGCGTGACGCTCTCCACCGCGCTGAGGTCGGGCCGGGCCAGCGCCGCGCGACACAGTAGCGAACATACCTGGGCCACCAGCGCGCTCTGCCGCTCGTAGCAACAGAAGTGGTTGGACACGAGCAGCAGCGCCTCCTGCAGCGTGACGCTCTCCACCGCGCTGAGGTCGGGCCGGGCCAGCGCCGCGCGACACAGTAGCGAACATACCTGGGCCACCAGCGCGCTCTGCCGCTCGTAGCAACAGAAGTGGTTGGACACGAGCAGCAGCGCCTCCTGCAGCGTGACGCTCTCCACCGCGCTGAGGTCGGGCCGGGCCAGCGCCGCGCGACACAGTAGCGAACATACCTGGGCCACCAGCGCGCTCTGCCGCTCGTAGCAACAGAAGTGGTTGGACACGAGCAGCAGCGCCTCCTGCAGCGTGACGCTCTCCACCGCGCTGAGGTCGGGCCGGGCCAGCGCCGCGCGACACAGTAGCGAACATACCTGGGCCACCAGCGCGCTCTGCCGCTCGTAGCAACAGAAGTGGTTGGACACGAGCAGCAGCGCCTCCTGCAGCGTGACGCTCTCCACCGCGCTGAGGTCGGGCCGGGCCAGCGCCGCGCGACACAGTAGCGAACATACCTGGGCCACCAGCGCGCTCTGCCGCTCGTAGCAACAGAAGTGGTTGGACACGAGCAGCAGCGCCTCCTGCAGCGTGACGCTCTCCACCGCGCTGAGGTCGGGCCGGGCCAGCGCCGCGCGACACAGTAGCGAACATACCTGGGCCACCAGCGCGCTCTGCCGCTCGTAGCAACAGAAGTGGTTGGACACGAGCAGCAGCGCCTCCTGCAGCGTGACGCTCTCCACCGCGCTGAGGTCGGGCCGGGCCAGCGCCGCGCGACACAGTAGCGAACATACCTGGGCCACCAGCGCGCTCTGCCGCTCGTAGCAACAGAAGTGGTTGGACACGAGCAGCAGCGCCTCCTGCAGCGTGACGCTCTCCACCGCGCTGAGGTCGGGCCGGGCCAGCGCCGCGCGACACAGTAGCGAACATACCTGGGCCACCAGCGCGCTCTGCCGCTCGTAGCAACAGAAGTGGTTGGACACGAGCAGCAGCGCCTCCTGCAGCGTGACGCTCTCCACCGCGCTGAGGTCGGGCCGGGCCAGCGCCGCGCGACACAGTAGCGAACATACCTGGGCCACCAGCGCGCTCTGCCGCTCGTAGCAACAGAAGTGGTTGGACACGAGCAGCAGCGCCTCCTGCAGCGTGACGCTCTCCACCGCGCTGAGGTCGGGCCGGGCCAGCGCCGCGCGACACAGTAGCGAACATACCTGGGCCACCAGCGCGCTCTGCCGCTCGTAGCAACAGAAGTGGTTGGACACGAGCAGCAGCGCCTCCTGCAGCGTGACGCTCTCCACCGCGCTGAGGTCGGGCCGGGCCAGCGCCGCGCGACACAGCTCGTGCAGGCGGGAGAACACCGGCAGGAGCAGCAGTGGGTACTGGGAATAAAAAACACAAGAGTTTCATAAATACTTCGTAATATGCAAGGATTAAACTGAAATAAGACGGCTTGCTACTAACTACATTACTGGTGTTGACATTGTGCTGGCAATATTTTTTTTTTGGGTTTTGGCTTCGCACGGTTTCTGCATTTAGCCAGTGTCAATTAATTTTTCTTTTTGATCAAGTAAATGGCCCGATATCGGGCACGAATTTACAAAACGGTCATAGTCGTCTTTAGTCAGTCAAGTCAAAGTTAGTCAAGTCAAAGTTATTGTAAAGCGGTAGTAACTTTACAACAACCTATTAGGAGTTTTTGGGGGGAACACGAAACGTCCACGTTCAAGGCGATGCCGCCAAAAACTCCGTGCTGACAATTTGAAACTTATGTTGTGTAAATGTCATTAAGGGGAATATAGTCGCGGGCTCGAACTCACTGGTGGGCCTGGCTTTATGATTATACCCACAGAAACCTAAATAAATTTAAATGATATTAAGGTGCAGTAGTTAACTTTCGACTCATTCACCGCGACTAAATAGAACAGTGTTGATATTGTGTGCTAGTGACGTGTGTTAAATGTATTAGCGGTGTTCTAGTTCATTTTAAAATGTAAGCAAAATTTAAATGTAGAAATGAAAGCGAATATTATTGCGCTGCATAAAAGCGGACTTAATAATTATATCACAAATATCTGATGAAACCGGACTGAGTGTGAGTATTATGATTTCATTATTTTATTAAACATTTATCTAATTAAAGTATAACTGCTGATCCTTGTAGTTATTTTTTTAAATGTTTTATAAATATCATATAGAAGAAAAACATACAATTTCAAAGTTAATTATTTTCCTTGATTATTGAACGATGAAAATAATATTTAATTAATATTTATGTGAAATTTCTATTTACATATTAGTATGCATTTTGCTTAGTAGCCTAACAGTACCCCTTTTTTGTTTTAGTGAAATACTGTGAGTCGGTGGGTGAAAAGATATTATGAGAATGAGGGTTAACCTTGCCCGTCGAAAGCAAAGTGGAAGACCCCAGCTTATAAAAGAGGCGCAGCGACAGCGCATGTTCAGTGAATATGAAACAAGTGGTTTCATAACGATAAGACATTTTGCCGAATTATTCAACACGTCTTTACGAACTGTGCGCCGTGCACTCCCCGCAGAAGGTTTGCATCATCGAAAACCAGTTCAAAAACCATATTTAACGGAAAACATTAAGATTAAATTATAAATATCTATTGATTTTAGTAATATTCAAATAATATGGTGTCATATACATAATATGGATTATTTTGAGATTTGGTTTCAATCTTCTTTTCGTAATGACAATGAATAATTAAGCTATAACCTCAATAAGACCTATTAAATACGATTTGTACCTTGAAATGAACTGATTAAGTTATATAAAGGAATGCTTGTTTATTGACATATAATATCATAGTGTCTTCCTACCTTCGAGCCTAACTTAACGAGTAGTCCAGCAGCATGTCGTCGCACATTCTTGACAGATCGAGATCGTCGGTCGTCAGGCGGAGTGCCCTCGTACACCAACGCTGCGAAGATCTTGTCTAATACACGCGGGAGTAGGTCTGCACCGGCATTTCCCACGCCTGGACCTGTTTGTTGTATGGAGAAGGTATTAGTGAAGAAGGTTGAACTAACTTTTGATCTCAATAAACTTATCTGAATAGTAATATGATTGTGGTTGTAGCAAATTGGCTGAATGGCCTTTTGACTATGAAAAACTTATGTATTTTAAAATTTGAATAAAATCATGTCCATGATTATGGTACCTCGGTACAACACTGATAACCGTCATTTGGGGATAATTTATATAGAAATACCGCAACGAAAACTTATTCTAAATTAAAAACAACTTGTTCTAAATTAAACTTATTCTTAATTTTATTTATCTAAATCTATATAATATAACTCACCGGCCAGCTGGCTGTAGGCACAGCTCAGGAACACGAAGAGCGCGGAGATGAAGGACAGCAACAGCGACAGTATGAGCGGCGCGGCCGGCGCGCACGCCACGCAGCGCTGCAGCAGCTGCAGGCCCTCCACCACGGACGGCCGCGGCTCGGCCTGCAGCAGGCGGGACAGGACTATGTCCAGCACCTGGCGGGACATATTACTAGCTTCAATGAGACACCTGGCAAAGTAATAGGGTAATTTACTCTATATGAGAAAAAAATCTAAAAATATATTATTGAGATATCTTAGGCAAAATGCTGTCGAAAAATGTTGGTTTTGGAAATAAATTTTATAATTCAATTCAAAGATTTCCGCTTTTTTAATCTGTTTTTGAATACCTTGAAATAGTAGCTGCCATGTTATTACGTCATACGGCGAGTCAATTGAACAACTTTGTACTTTTATTATTTTCGATACCAAAGTAATTTTTATTTAAATAATATTTTGCATTCAGGAAAGCAAACCAACGGTAAGTAGAATAATAACTCATTTTTTAAATTATGAACAATAATCATATAAAATAATATATAAATTTGTCTATAAAGCAAACTGACGTCACAGAGCAGTCCACTGCGTCCAGCGTTTTCGTCAAATTGTAAAATTGAAATGCATTTTTACGGCACTAATCGATTAAATAAAAATGATTTTTTTTTGTGGTTTTTTACCACTTTAGAATCTAATTAGGACACTTTTCAAAAATGGGTCTAATACCCTATTGGGATGATAATACCGGCCTGGGAGAGCAGTGGTGGCCAAGTGGTAACGGCCGCGACTTACGAGTTGTAGGTCGTAAGTTCGATCAAGACAGGTGCTTTTCACTATGTGTAATTTATTTCATCACCACTGCTCTCAAAACGGTGAAGGAAAACATCGTGAGGAAACTGGCATGTCCTAGAACCAAAAAATTCAAAGACATGTGACATCTACCAACCCGCACTGGGCTCGCGTGTTGGATTACGGCCCATTCCCTCTCACATAGAGGAGGCCTGTGTCCCAGCAGTGGGAATAATGTAGGCTGATTATGGTTAGGACGTCTTACTACAGGCAGAGGACTCTTCCTATACAGAGAAGGAATTAGCACGTGCTCACGTAAATATTTCGAAAACACGAGCAATGCTAAGCAAGCAGGTGACCATCACGAAGTATGAATAAAGAAATTGAACAATGCAAGAAATGCAATGCATTGGAATACCTACAGACATTCGCGACGCAATGAACAGGAAAAACGTAAAACACAAGCTCAAAGAATATTACAACTCCATTTTACCCTAATTTTGCAGTAGCGCGTTGCGTAATTCCAGACCATAGCATGCTAAGACAGACCCCAGAGGTCTAATAGTGTGCTTTGTTTAATTATAAGGACAAAATATTGTTTTTAAATAAATAAAATTAATAAATAAATAAATAAGAAGAATAACGCGAAAACCATCTCACATACTGTATATCTGCGGTCACCAATCGATCACACGCATTATGGCATAGGTACGCCAAAATAGCAAACACAAATGCGAAAAAACTTTTTCATATCAAGCATAGTCTTTCCTGGTATGCATTGCTTAGTCCAGTTTTTGTTATAACTTTATTAACTTTTGCCAGTGGCTTCGCCCGCGGTTTTTATCCTAAGCCTTCCTCATGAATCGCTCTGTCTATTAGTGAAAGCGGCATAAAAATCCATTCAGTTGTTTTGAAGTTTATCGCGAACAGACAAACAGACGCGGTGGGAGACTTTGTTTAGTAATACGTAGTGATTTTTTCGTTGTTATGGTTACCCTTATTATATTAGTAAGAAAGACTTACCAGAGATAGAGCCTCCCATTCGATATACATAGGATGGTGCGAGTCAATTTGTTGTGGACAACTGTCCACTTTGTCCAAAGCGGCGCGCGTCCATTGTTCCACGTAGCCCCACGTCACCAGCGGTGCCGCTTTCATGCAAAACCTGTAAGTTTTATTTTACAAGTCATTAGATTTTGATCAAGATTTTAGTTGGCTTGGGCAGTGTTTGGAAAAGCGTCGAGTCTTCTTGTCGCCTATCCCGCAATGTTTGAAGACTAAGGACCTGCCCGATACGACATACGGTGCCACAACGTGCACACTGACAGTTGGGCTGGTCTACAAATTAGTGGCACAATAAAATTTAATATTAAAGTTGAACTTACTTAAAACTGTCTAATATCTCGGTGCGGCACCGTGCGAAGAATATGGCAAATTCTTGTTCACTGTCGTAGTCCATACAGGCGTACGTCACGGCGTCGTTGGCACTGCTCACTCGAGACGAAGGGTATGACACCTGGGAAAGGACATAAGTGTTTTAAGGGGATTCTAGTCGCGGGCTCGAACTCACTGATGGGCCTGGCTAAAAAGCACGCTGTCTCACCAGGTATCGTGTCCGACAAAGGTAGTAGCAGTGATGAGCAGTTAGACGCTAGTCTACACGCACAACATTATTGTGTGAGATGCAGGATCATTTATAGTACAACAGGCCCGTAAAAAATTAAGAACAGTCCTTCGGAAGATCGGGTTTTATGAAAAAGCCACTGCATAAATCAATAACCAATAAAATTTATTGAACTTTCCGATATTTGAGCTTTGTCGGTACCGACTTGGTTTTTCAGATTTTACACTTCTTTTATTACTAAAACACGTCCAAAGTTAGGTTAAATTAGCAAGAAAAACGAATCTTTGTTGGCTCCTAACTTTTTAATGGCTTTTTATTTTAGTATTCTGTTTCCGTACAGACAATATTAATAATGAGACAAAACCATACCATGTTTAATTTTTGATGTACATTGTCCAACAGTGGAGTAATATACTCCCGAAGTTTGTATGGGAATAATGTGGACTAGGTTCACCTTAAAGGGATTTTAGTCGCGGGTTCGAACTCACTGGTGGGCCTGGCTAAAAAGCACGCTGTCTCACCAGGCGTCGTGTCCGACAGAGGTAGTATCAGTGATGAGCAGTTAAACGTTAGTATACATGCACAGCATTAATGAGTGAGATGCCGGATCAGTTAGTTATAGTAAAAAGATTAAAGAAAAGTCCTTCGGAAGATCGGGTTTTATGAAAAAACCACTGCATAAATCAATGACCAATAAAGTTGATTGAACTTTTCGATATTTGAGCTTTGTCCGTACCGACTTGGTTTTGGAGATTTTACACTTTCTTTTATTAATAAAACACGGCCACAGTTAGGTTAAATTAGCAAGAAAAACGAATCTTTGTTGGCTCATAACTTTTTAATGGCTTTTTATTTTAGTATTCTGTTTCCGTACAGACAATATTAATAATGAGACAAAAACATACCATGTTGAATTTTTGATGTACATTATCGAATAATGGACTAATACACTCCCGAAGTTTGTAAGATTTACCTTAAAGAAGCATTTTCCGATTCATTCTAAACTACGATGTGTCCTAAACTCATCATCATCTGCCTAGGTTTTTCCCAACTATGTTGGGGTCGGCTTTCAGTCTAACCAGATACAGCTTAATACCAGTACTTTACATGGAGATACTGCCTATCTGATCTCCATAACCCATTTACTCAGTAACCCGGTAAGACTGGTTGTCAGACTTTTGGGCTTTGACTACCCGCAACGACTGTTAAAGATTCATGAATGACGGCCGGGACCAACGGCTTAGCGCGCTATCCGAAGCACGGAGAGGTCTTGGTATTTAAAGATGGTTACCCATCCACGGACCAACCGCGGCAAGCGTAGGTCAACCGGATCGATCGGCCCGTGCGGCTGTTATTATTTAACTACAAGCCCCTCTTCGATTTGTCCTAAATTATTGTTTGAAAGAGACCATATTATTGAAAGTGCAATAATTTGCGCTGATTTCAGCGATCTGAACAAAGCCTGTTTGGGTTTGTAAAAAGGCATAATCTATGGAAGTATCATGTGTGTTCCGTGTGATGCCGGACGTAAAAGAATAGCACCATCCCATTTCTTCCCGTGGGTGTCGTAGAAGGCGACTAAGGGACTTACTAGAGAATGGGCAGCAGCGTTCTCTATGCATTTGACCACCATATTGCGATCGCCAATCCGCCTGCCAAGCGTGGCGATTATGGCAAAACCCCCTTTTGGGGGCGGCTTATGTCCAGCAGTGGACGTCTTTCGGCTGATATGATGATGTGTGAATAGGTACTCATGGTAATAGTTGCGAAGCATTGCAAGATTCAAATGAGATTTGCAGCTATCCTCTATAACAAATTCTCATGTTTCGCTCTGCCAAAGACTCACGAGAGAACATCTTTCTACATAGGCTTGTTTTGGCTAACTCACGAATATTTATCGGATTTATTAGCATGAATAAAGCTTCGAGCAAAATTCAAAATCTTACCTTAAGTACTTTAGGAGCAGACGCCTGCAGCCACCTCGGCACGACAGCCAACACATACGGCAGCTTCGATATCTGTTCATGCTTCAAAAACGCTAACCACACCGAGTTAGCGGTATGCGCAAGCGTCAGAGATGGATGTGACGTCAGCAGCAACATTGTCTCTAGGAGCATCGGCAGCCAAGACTCTACGTCCGTCGCGTAGCTCCAGAGCGATGTGAGTTGTTGAGCTAGACCTGCCAGGACCTGGGTGGAGAAGTGTTAGGATTAAAATATGATGATATCGTCGTCGAGAGGCAGTGTAGAAAAGGAAGGAGTTCTACGTAGTAATGGAAAGGTCTGAGTAAAAAACCGGAAGGCTTCACCTTGCAGTGACACTTGAGACATTTTTAAGGTCCTTTAAAAAAACGAAGTAATACAACAATCAAAGTACATGAAAAAATTTGAAACACAAGATGTATTTATGGGTTCTAATATACCTACATATCAAAACTAAAAAGGGTTTTAGGTATAAATAAATTGCGATAACAAGGGTTTAAAAGCCTTCATATAATAGTTGGTATGTATGAATAGCAGGCTTTATTTTGCATTGAGTTTCACCTTCGAAGAGCAAATGTGGGATATAACAATATAATTTCAGTATAGTTACCTGTGAGAACTTCTTTAGGAACAAATAATGAGCTTCATCAACAGTATTGATGCTAGCGACTGCAGCGCGATGCATGCACGATATCGCATCTTTACTAAACAATATTACTAGGGGTTTCTTTTCTTTTGTCTGAAAGAAATACATACAATATTATTTGAATTAGTTCGAACATTTTTTCACAACTATCTTGTTACATGGTCATGGTCATAGTATATCGAGTCGTGTCGCACATCAAGGATTAGCAAAAGTTCGGTTTTGTAGAGAGCGTCGTCTGAAAGAGCCTTAGCAAACCTGCGCCGCAAAATAAAAAAAACTTTTATTGGAATCACATGGGAAAGAGATAGAATCATAATGGAATCTGTGCGCAAGAACAGGCAGTTACGCTTCTGTTTCGCTTGTCGTACGACGTACAGATCATGGCAGAACTACTGCGGTTTTGCTGATATGGTTTCGCGACGAAGATGTGATAACCGCCTCATAACTGTATGACAGTCTCGATGCACCATATTTACGGCTGTATACTATAAAAAGTTACTTACAGATCCCTTTCTATTAACTATTTGCAATAAACATTCGGCGGCGGGTAGCTGGAAGACATCGTCTTGCAGTAAAATGCAAAGAATTTGTAGCATGCGCCCATTGTTCATCACTACGTGGTTTATGGATACCCATTCCACGTAACCCGTCAGAGTCAGTAACACAACCTGGAATGTAATGTGTATATATTATTTACCTACATTATGTATTGGATTACTTTTATTGTGACGAAAGTAAGTGTTAGGACAGTCAAGGGCGACTGTCGAGTTGGTGCGCCACTTTTTACCGAACTTGGACCACAGAGTTCATTTATTCATTTAATTCGGATAAAAGCGTGTGTAATGTATTTTCTTAGGCGTTCTGTTTTTCACATTTTCTAAAGGTTAGTGTTTCGTGACCTGTTCGATACAAGCGCTAAATTAGCTAGTAGGTAAACGTAATTTATTGGAAGGAAGGTCCTTAACGCGACTTACGGTAGGCGTTGACTGGTAGAAATTGCCACGTTAGGCTAAGCGCGCACTACGTATTTTAATCGTTGCGATAAAAAAAGAGCCAATCTGTGAACAAAACCAATATACTAGAGTGCGCGCACTGCGGTAAAAAATCGCTTGAGAATTACCTTGAAAATTTTTATGCGTAAGTGTGCCATTTTATTTCGCATGAACACGCGATTATTAAAAACGCATCGCAGTGCGCGCTTTGTCTAAAGAACGTTAAGCGATGCGATTTTCTCTCTTTGTCTATTTCTATTATTTACAAGTGTGTGTGTGCGCGTGCGAGTACCGCGTAAGCAATTTTTTTTCTGACAGGTGTCGCATTTTATTGTCCATATAAATGGATGACTCTTTTTTACCTGAACCACCTGCCCGTGGCTAGCAGCGGCAGCGTAGTCCCCTGCGGCAGTCTTCTCTCTAAACTCCTGAACATGCATCTCTATGAGACGCATGAAGAACGCGAATATCTCCGACATGTTGCTAGTTAGGCCTTGGTTTATATCCTTCCGTCGTTGGTTGTTTTCTAAAGTCTGGAGAAAGAAGTTTTTGCGTTAGGATAACAGTTTAGTAGGAGTAATGATAATCAGTATTTTAAAATATGTATAACTTTTTGTACAAGTATGTATTTTATTATACACGTCTAGTTTGTCACGTCACACACGTTGACTTTATCTTCTCTCCTATAGCAGGTAAGCTATAAGAGATGCTTAAAAAGCATCGCCTTTGTACATATTTTTCTGTTGCTTTCTTCTCGTCTGTTTATATGTGTGTATATTTGGATAAATAAATAATACTTTAAATTAGACATGGGTAGCTCGTGAGCGAGTGATAAAAAAGAGATATCTCTTTTCGATTGATGTCGCTCTTGCTCACTCACTCGCTCGCTAAATACATAGCTCACTAGCTCAGTACTTCAGCGAGACACCGACGACCGACCGAATTCACCGGCCGAACGGCTTATTCGGCTCCCTTCGGAATACTTTAGTTCACATCATTCGTTCTTCCAACAATAGCTCTCCGGCACAAATACGTCATTGTAAACTTATCATATGACATAAATAACTGTAAATTTATCTTTATGACTATTTAATTTAAGTAGAAAATACTTTGGCACATTATAAAAAGGAACCGCAATGTTTAACAAAAAAAAAGAATGAGCTAACAGTCGGCGTCTGAGTCACTGAGATAAAGAAGAGCTAATGAGCTAGCGGAGTGATATAGCTCTTTAGAGTGGAAGAGCTGATCGCTCTTTTTTTTCAGTGAGCTATTTCACCCATGTCTACTTTAAATGGAATTTAAATGAAACTGTTCATTATTTTTTACCCGACTGCGCCAGAAGGAGGGTTATGTTTTTCGAGAGTATGTATGTATTTATAATTGTTTGGCACGCTCTGCAGCCTGAACGGCTCGATGGATTTTAGCTCGAGAGGTGTCGTTAGATTCGTATTTACTGTGAGAGTGACACTGGGTATATCAAAATAAAAATTACAAAAATGGCGGATTTTTGGCGCCAAATTCAAATGTTAGGCACGCTCTGGGGCCTGAACAGCTCGATGGATTTTAGTTTGCGAGGTGTCGTTAGATTCGTAATTACTATGAAAGTGATATCGTAATAAAAAAAAACGGTAATTTAAAAACCTAAAAAACCCGACTGTTTTTCTGAGTATTCATGGAAAAGCCCTAAAACAAGAAAGTCGTTGTACCTGATTGCACTTAACTTAAGAATCGCCAGTTGCTAAGGCTATGCTTATAAGCAGATCAATTGTAGCAGTCGGGACCCATTCTAGAAATGGAGGCTTAGTGAATTGAGAGCACATACCTATATTACATTGCAGATTACTAAAATCTACTGACTAGACGGCTGACTTTCTAGAATGGGTCCCGACTGCTACAATTTATCTGCATCGCCTTAGTAACTGGCGATTCTTAAATTAAGTGCAATCGGGTACAACGACTTTCTTGTTTTGGATGTGTCGTCTCGCGGGTCAATCTATGAGGTTGTCGACTACGTAACCTGACTTACCTTTGGCTACCTTAATCATTTGACGCTTCCAGCCAGGGCTTAAAAACATAAAGTGATAGCGACTACACGTTAAGGGCACCTTCTGTGGGGGTACGGACCTCGGCTTACAGCGCCGCTGGAAGAGGGCAGCAAGAGACCAGCTGGATCGGAATGATTGTTATTTAGGGACGAATTTAATGCTACAGGCTCAGCGTCGCTGGAAGAGGGCAGCAAGAGACCAGCTGGATCGGAATGATTGTTATTTAGGGACGAATTTAATGCTACAGGCTCAGCGTCGCTGGAAGAGGGCAGCAAGAGACCAGCTGGATCGGAATGATTGTTATTTAGGGACGAATTTAATGCTACAGGCTCAGCGGCGCCGGCTGGCTCGAGTAAGGATCGGGGCGGACATGGATTGGTAGGTCGCGGCGGGCATCGGCGGCGAGAACGGGAGGGCGGCAAAAACGGTAGGGCGGCGGTTTGCGACAGTGAATCTTCTGGTCTGGTAGGCTTTAGCGTGTGCGGTGACAACGCACGCATAAGTCATGATGGGGTGTATGAATGCGGTGCAAAACCATAATTTTTACAAAGGGTCAATTTTCTGAGGGCGGTCAATATGAAGTGGAGTCTACTGAGAGCGAAATCAGCGCGCTACTGAGCCCTCTTTATGTTCCCTGAAGGTAAGTTGGTGGGAAGGTGGTCAATGATCACACCCAAGTATTTGGCTTGCTTCTCTCAAGGGATCGGCTTACTGTACATAGTGATCGGACTGGTGAAACTATTAATACAAATGAAGTCTCTTTATAGTTCCAGCAACACCTTAGTGGTAACGAAGTCGTGGCAGAATAATGATTTTGCTGTTGGTAGATCATTAAAGTTATAAATGCTAACGCATTTTAAATCCATACAAGCATAGATTCAACTGCGCGGAACGATAAGCCATCACTGAAATATTACACGTTAGTAATCACAGGTAATTTGAAATGGTTGAGGTTTTTTAAATAAATGATCGAAAGAATTTGAAGTAAAATTGGACTATTTCTTCAAATATTCATCAATTATTTATTATTTTCAATTATTCATCTTAAGGTAGCTAACAGGCTGACGACGCCAACGCATTGATTCACTTCCAAGACCCAACAGGTTATCAATTAGTTGCCGGTTTTAATCTTAGGGTCAAAGTTTATAAGAAGCATGTGTCTGGGATTTCGCCAGTACCTATAACCCTGTAAAATTCGGACCAGCAATATTGCTCTGTTTTCGTATGCGGGCAATCGTGGCAGTAAGTTCACAGTCGAATGTTATACCTATAATCATCTCATTATACTGCAACGCGACTCGTTAACGTGGATTCAGAAGACGATCCTCCTGCTTAAAAAAATTTCGTCGGTTGTTAAAAAAGAATGTTGTTTCATACATTTGAGCCATGTAGGTATTGCACTTTTCTATGAAACAGCATTTTTTTAAGTGAAAACTTCTTTTTGCGCGTTGGGCATTTTTTGAGATGGGGAATAAACAATTGAACTCGCGACACCGTTACCGACACCTCTGTATATACTTAAGTTAGTTTTAGTTGAGAAAATGGTAATATAATTTTTGTAGTAGTAGTTGATAATAACGAATAAAAAAATACTTCATTTATAAGTATTTCCTGCACAATAAAAAACTTTTTTCAAAAAAATAAACAACCGACTTCCAAAAAAACACTAAAAAGTGAAAAATAACTTTAATTTCGGAAGTCGGTGACTTTGGATATGTATTTTAATTTTTTGTCACCGCCTTCCGAAATTAAAGTTATTTTTCACTTTTTAGTGTTTTTTTGGAAGTCGGTTGTTTATTTTTTTGAAAAAAGTTTTTTATTTTTCACTTTTTAGTGGTTCACATGTGCTTACCCCTTCACAGCGTACCGGCGTGATGTTATGTTATTAACTGGTGTAAACTATTGACAGACATGAGATTACAGCAATCCCTGTCCATTTGCTATCATTTATTGAGGAGTTCCGTTGCCTATCTCCGAAGTTCTTCATCAGATCTTCACCAAATTGAAATGGAACCACTCCGAGAAAGTACTCTTCCAAAAACTTTACAAATTGTTTCAAGTGTGCCTATAAAATTTGAAGAGTTCTCTCTATTTCTCCAGGATCCCATCATCAGATCCTGACTTGATGATCATGGGACCACCTGGGAAGTATACCCTTTCGAACAAAAAAAAAATTTTCCAAATCGGTCCAGCCATCTTCGAGTAATCGGGGAACATACATAAAAAAAAATAAAAAAAATAAAAAAAAAGGTTCCGACGAATTGAGAACCTCCTCCTTTTGGAAGTCGGTTAAAAATATTTCCTGACGATTCAAGAAATACACACGTAATTGTTCAAGTTTTCACTTCTGTAGGCACTCCCGGAGCGCCAGTTTTTTTTTAATAACCGACGCAAAATTTCTCCGCTCCGCCGTCTAGAATCAACAGTGCTGAACTCATCCTCTCATAGTTTCAGTATTCCCGTCGATGTCGCTGCCACTTTATAAAAGCTTCAAAGCAATAATAACGACATAAGTCGAGAAAAGGTTCCAAGCGCGTTCCTTTCTGGACATTTGCGTAATTCAGGAAACATTAAAACAGGATGTTGTCTCTCATAAATAATACTTTAGTATTTTCTCACTCCAGCACACAAATCTATTTTAGTAGAAGCACGACACAGTGTGAGATCATCAATGCAGTTTGTACACAAACATTGCATAGTTTTAGGTATCGAAAGTAAATCAAATATTCACATGTAAACGAAGGTCGGTCGTGACCTGTGTCGTTAGGTATTCATTAGCAATGTCGGCAGATAACGTAGCTGTTATCTTACTTCGAAAATTTGGGCTTCCTCAAAAATCATTTATTGTAAAGATAATGTTTATTTTTACCCCAAACCTGTGTTAGTGTGTAACATATTTTCTTAATAATTGCAAGGAAGAAATTAAATTAATAAGTTACAAAGCTGACCAAACAAGTGCCCTTTACTGCAATAACTCTTAACAGCTCAATTGCTATTGACCTATTTTACTACATACTTGCACAATGTCGATTTCACACATTATCCTCGTTATTAGTTGTGTTTTAGCACGTACACACACTATTGTATGAGCAGGCTTTCTATACACGCCATGGTGGTATTTCTATAGCGTAGACATATTGGTGTCCATAATAATAATGACGACTCTGCAATTCTTACAATAAGAAATAGTGCTATATACATTTGTAAATATGCACTACTTAATATAGCAGACAAAGATATTTTGAACATTGGGCAAATGGATTGGTGATTAAAATTATGTTTTCATTTTCATGCACTCAATAAATTCCACCTAGTTCTAGAAGACTAATGAAGTCTGCTAAATCCTACTAATATTATAAATGTGAAATTTTGTTAGTATGGATGGATGGATGGATGGATGGATGGATGGATGGATGGATGGATGTTTGTTTGTTACTCTTTCACGCAAAAACGGCTGAACGGATTTGAATGAAATTTGGTACACAGCTAGTTTATAACCTGGATTAACACTTAGGATAATTTTTATCCCGGTGCTACGTTCCTGAGGGATAATTTCCGAACTCCACGCGGGCGAAGCCGCTGGCGGAAGCTAGTACTCAATAAAATTTTACTCACTTGTAATATAGCTACATCTTCAGCCAGCCTTAAGAACACATGCAGCACTATCTGTGTATGCATGTGTCCTCTGGAACACGCATCACTCAGCTCGGCCAGCAGAGTGGGCCACTGTTGCGGCCACTCTCTCTTTATCATCTCGACAATGACGCGAGCCAATGCATCGTTCAGGTGGCTGGTCTCCCAACCACCCAGATAAAGGAGTTTCATTGCATTCTCCTGTAGGAAAAGTTTCAGTTAAATAGCTAGCTTTTAGGGGGAGCTAAGGTGGCTACCTTAGCTCCGCCCCTCGGACAGCGCCTGGCTAGGCTCGGTCCGAGTGGGGGGGGGGAGGGGTCCTAGGGGTCAAAGACGTAAACGTAAAGCTTAAAATAGTAATTTTTCGAAAATATAATCAATTTTCTTAATAATATGTAGGTAGTCTTTGTCTGTGACCCGCCAAAGTCTTGGGCTGCGACCGCGCCTGATGGTAGCCCGCGTAAAACCCATATTGGCAGGTCAGTGTCAGATTACATGTTGATATGATTTGCGACCCTAACAATAAGGCTGTACAGAATTATAATATCATCTTCTTTTCGTGTCGATGGTACTTGTACACTCTATTTTATTTTCATATTGTTAGAGGCCAGTAGGTGGCCACGTTTATTGCGGCATCAGTGGCTTTATTGGAATCATCCAACGTGCAGGTGAACAGGCACTTAGGGCACTCATAATCAACATCATATAATTAGAATCAGCAATACCACTTCTTAAGTTAGAATTAGCCTCCACTCAATTATAATGATTTCATGATATTTTAGTCATTCAATAGTGTAATATGAACATAGAGAGTTGTATCAATGATTTTTATGGATTATAATTCTTTAAATAAATATTTGTTGCGTCCGCAAACCACATTTAGATCAATGACTACCTGATACTGACATGAAAATTGGAAAAACATAAGAAAAGTTGAATTCAAATAAAATATGGCTACCCTATCAAGTCATCATTTACTGGATGGAGCTTATTAACTAGTCAACACCCTCTAATGAGACACAATTGATTTTCTATTGTATTGTTCCACATGTGGCACGAGCCGTGCTGAACCGGTTAAATCTCTTGAATACTTTTGACTTTGTTGAGTTGTAAAAAAGGTTTAAAAATTAATGAGCATTATCTTTGGAAAATTAAACACAATAAATTAAATTATAACAATATAGATGTGTTTACTCTGCTAGGATCAATAAACACTATTATTGAAACAGATGTAATCTTAGCTATTATAAAATTAACAACAGATGCGTAGTGTACAGCCCATTGAACATTACATACAAACATATGCAGTGTAGTTAGAGATAAAATAATGTTTCTTTAAATAGAAGAACGAGCAATGAGTTTCTAATCAACATACTTCAATTTATTAATCATCAATTCGAATGGCCTACACCAATTTTGAACAATTTCTTTATAGACTAATTAGTCAATTATTATTCCTATACATAACATGGTTTTAATTAGCAAAGAACTTTTAAGTAGTCTGTATCATGTTGTCATTATTGACAAACATTGAGCAATAATATTATGAATTTGAGGAAAATGAAGACCTATTCATATTATGTAGGGAAGGTTATTAATATTACCTTAATAAATATCTTCTCAGCTTGAGTAATCTGAGTCCATCTATACTTCACAGTATGTTCCATGAGTTGGAGACCAAAGTGTTTCACTCCGGGAGAGTATTGATTGCCACTGGCCAGCAAGAGACCAGCCTGGGCACACCATGGTGAATTCTCTTTGAAGCTACAATCATTAAAATGTTGAGTACACAAATACAATCCAAAAAGAAATCAAAGACAAACATTATTTGGATATGGATTTACAATATTTTCTTTTCTTTCTTCCAGCTTTTTTTTTAAACTTTTGATCAAAATAAGTCACAACAGTCACAAAAATTGAAAACATATTTTACTGTGTACCCCTTGGTACACAGTAAAATATGTTTTCAATTTTTTGCAACTTTGTATATTCAGAAATTAAAATTACCTTTCACATGCATTATAGGCCTGGCTACGTTCCTCATGAGAAACAGTTGGGATCAGAGTGAGCTCAACAGCCCGACTGAGCTCGTCAACTAGGAGACCAACCTCCCCGGTAGCCTCGCTACCTACACCCACCACATTCATTGTAGCTCAAAACTACACCTAAAACAAAAAGAAAAAATATTTAAATTATTTTGCTAATTAATTCAAAGTTAAACACAAAAAGAATAACTGCTTGAAATTCAATCATTAAAGTTTAAGAGCCCATACTTTGTTATAAAGATAGTAGATGTGCAAAATTAGTGTCAGCTTGTTTATGTTTTTTTGGTAACCTCCCGACTCTTGACACATTTGCCTTTGTTGATTCAAGAATGACAAAGAAAATTATTTGATTTTATTCACATGTAATAACAGCTTAAATCCATGTACTATATTTGTAAATACTTAATTGAATGTTAGAAATGTTTATTTGTCATGCAACAAAGTGATTTATTAATGAAATAAAATTCGAAAACTGATGCAACATGGAAAAACTTCAAACTTACCAACAGCAGTCAAGAATATAATCCCCATAGAATATTTTTCACTTCATAGTAACTTTCTCGAGTCTGTAAATTAATGAAAAATAAATCGTTTCTGGTACATGTAGTTGGAATTTAAAATATTTTAATTTTGTTCCGTAAAACAATAAACGATTGCAACCGGCAGGGCATGCCAATGTATTAACAAAATCAAATTGGTCAGGTTTATAATTGCAATTCTAATTAAATTTTATGACTAGGAGCTATAATAGTAATTATTTTACCCAATTCTAATGAAGGAATTTATTTAAATTTCATAAATCAAATTCAAAACATTGGAAACACCTCGTGTCGACCGAAAAAGAATCGAATATCGGCCACAGACTAAAGTAAAGTAAGCAGAAAAGTAGACTAGAGTGGAGATGAGATGACATACCTACGATATGTTGCAAGTTTAATAAATGTTCGACAGCTGACACATTCCATTCAACATTATTTTATCAGGAAATAAAATAAGTGATGTATTTAGATTACTTAGTAAGAAATTAAATCAAGCCGGAAAATCTTCACCATCGTCTTTCATTTGTTTTGCAGCAAGTATTTTGTGTTTTTACTATTGTTGAGAATGCCTTTCTTTGAATTGTGGGCGAAGCGACAAGACTTTTCAAGGTTTTTGACTTTTCTTTACGTCACAGAAACTTGACAGCAGTTTGATTTGAATTCTGTTGGGAACTAATGTTTTGCGTTTATTTTCCTGAATAAAGAAAATTGTTTGTTTCCAGAAATGGAAAACAAATTCACTTACCTTGAACCATCTTTAGAAAAACAACTAAAAGGCCACCGCAATGGAATTACTGCGTTATATTTCAGTCCCAATGAACAACAAATTGCTAGCAGCTCACTGGATAACAGTGTTTTGGTATTTTTTGTGTTAAACTTTACATAAATAAGCTCTTGGAATAGTGATATACAATGACATATTTTGGGATTAATGTTTTCTGTTTTTGTCCTAGCTATGGGACCTACGCGGTACTATGAGAAGCTACAGGTTTCAAGGCCACGACGAAGCCGTTATGGATGTAACGTTTTCCCCTTCGGGCAAGTATATGGCCTCTGCGTCGCGCGATAAAACCGTTAGGCTGTGGGTGCCCACTGTGACAGGCAGCACTGGCATGTTTAAGGCTCATTCACAGACTGTGCGGTCAGTGCAGTTCAGTCCTGATGGGACTAAGGTAACATAGACAAGTTTCTTAGACTCATAAAATTTCCTCCATTAGTACTCATTACGTTAAATAAAAATTATACTTACTTTCCAGATAATCACTGCCTCTGATGACAAAATAGTGAAGCTCTGGTCTACTGATAAACACAAATTCTTAGCTTCATTCGTTGGCCACACCAACTGGGTAAGATGTGCCCGCATGTCCAGTGATGGTTCAGTTATAGCCTCTTGTTCAGATGACAAGTCGACCAAGCTCTGGAATGTGGACAATGGAGAGTGTATCCACACTTATAAGGACCAGAAAGGTCATGGGTTATGTCTAGCATGGCACCCATCAGGGTGTTATATTGCTGTTGGTACTTCACATGGAAATGTGAAGTTATATGATGTGAGGACACATAATCTAGTGCAATATTATAGGTAATTAATTAACCTTTCCTAAAGCAATTACTTTATTTTGCATACAGGATTGTTTTCTGACAAATTAAATCTTTTTGTACAATTTCAGTATTCATAATGAGGCCATAACTTCAGTAGCATTTCATCCTAGTGGAAGTTACATCCTAACTTCAAGCAAAGATGGGAAAATGAAGGTATGCACAAGTTCTGCTACCAACAGTATTGAGGGAACTGTTTCTTAAACATACTGAAGATAAGTCAAATAAAACATAAATTAATGAATTACAGATACTGGATCTTTTAGAGGGTCATCCAATATTTACTCTAAGTGGGCATTGCGGTCCTATCAATGCTGTTAATTTCTCAGCTGGGGGTGATACCTTTGCCTCTGCAGGAGATGATAAACTGGTAAATATATATATCTATATTAGAAAATAACATAATAGTGTCTGAAACAATGTTTTTGTATTATTTGAATGTGTTAGTGTGTGGCATTATATAAGAACTGCTGTGTAGTAAGTATACATTGATAAAGAGAATTGAATTTACATAACAGAGATGTTTGTCTGAATCATATTTGCACATATGTTAATGTAAAATATTTTATTCATGTTTACAGGTTTTCATATGGAAAACGAACTTCACAGAACTAGCAGGTGATTTAAAGGAAAATGTTGTAGAGAATGGATCAACTATGCCTAAGTGCAACTCTCAATCTTCCAAACTAACTTCCACATCAAAAGAGAGGAATCAGGTTGCTCATAAAAGATACTACTTGTAGAACACACAGTAGCACATAGTCACTAGCTAATTGTAATTAATTTGTATATATTATTTTATTTTATGTGATATAAAAAATACATTATATTCTAAATTAATAATAAAATTCTAAAACTCATTACTCTCCCCATTCAGGACAATTCATTGAGATCCATTTCCAACAAGTATATGGTAGCCTTTCAAAAAATAGAATTCAGAGAAAACTGCAATAATTACTATGCATTAAAACGTTCCTCTTCATACTAAGTTTGCAACATGAGTCCAAGTATTAATACAGTTTTCGTCATCCTTAAAATAGGGCTCAAAGGCTTGGTATCAATGTTATCATACTCATAAGATTCCTGTAGCTACATTTGTCCACCTGGATGATGTCAGCCAATGTAACCAATCCCCGAGACTGAATTGTACAGAAGAACCAAATTGTAACAGTACAATGGTTGAACCAAGATTGTGGAGTCAAACAGATCCTTGTTTACGAAACTCATATACAATTGTAAGTCCAGCTCGAATAAATACACCAAAAAGTTGTGTATGTGTACCAAAAACCACACCAGTTCCGTCTGAATACTCTCATCTCTCATCTGTGGATTGTTCCCTACACAGTGTTGGACATGTGAGTCATATTCCTCGAATCCCACCCAGCCCTACTACATACACGCTACCCTCTGTTTTGGATAAGTCCAGGGGATCCACAGGGACATTTGGAGGTGGAAATGGACAAGGTGATGACTTGTTTGGAATGATCAAACTAAAAGAAAATGATGTTTGTTACACTAGTGGCACTATCGAGTGGGTGGGTAGAAAGAGGAGCTTCCCTATAAACAGTGGATTTAAATTAATTAATGATGAATTTGTTACACAAATGAAGAAAATAAAAAAAATGAATACTACTAATACCTGTGATTTGCACAGAGATATGGAATGTAATTGTCCTGATGTATTGCCCACTGTTAATGCTATGGTTGACCATCTCAATGCTCTCCATGAAGCTGTAGATCTTGTTGACTTGAGACTCAATACTCTGGAAGATGTTTTCAGCAAGAAAAAAGAATGAAGTAGATGTGGACGATTTTAATTTTACTAATAAATGATAATTTTCTTTAGTCTCTTATTAATATCATTAATAAACTTTTAATAACAAAAAATGATTGAATAAATACTGTTATAGTTACATTCTATACACTTAGCAAAATATAATCAATTTAAAATGATGTACATGATACAACCTTATTAACAATAGAATATTTTTCAAAATTAGTATAATGTCAACTTTTGGCTCAAGGCATTCTCAGTCGTCTAATTTGGAGAGATCTTTGTATTATACCATAATACATTGATAGCATAAATTGTGCGGTCTTATCTTCTGAACCTTTCTATTACTATTTTAAAGTTATCTTCTACACTAGCACAACTATTGTGTGCCCACATATGTTGTTTTCTTGCCAGTCTTCTTAATTACTTCCAGCAGCTGGTCAGCACTGAGTGTGGATGTGACTGTAACCTTCTGGTCTGGCAAACTTATTGAAACATTATCCACACCCTGACCCTTAAGCCTGTTGAGTACTCTTTCTACAGCACCTGAGCACCCCTCGCAAGTCATTTCAACGTTGTAAACGTGTGTCTGTAATTACAAGCCTGGGACTTTAGTATGAATATAATATTTATCAGCAAAAGAAGACTATACTTGATAATAGGGTTCACTCACCGATGACATTATTACTCTTATTATATCCTTTATTAGACGTGTGATTTCTAAATTGATTACACGTAGAGAAAGTCCAAGATACAAATGATTGTGGATTTACGCTTATCAATAAGTAAGCAGCTCGAGTGACGTTGTCAAAAATTATTCAAGCAAGTTGAATGTCCTCTTTATGTGCAGGTAGTCAGTTCAAAATTAATACATAATACAAAGGAATATGATTCAATATTCGTTCAATCTCGTTTTACTAAGAAATGAAATGTTTGTTTATTATCTGACAAGCAAGCTGTCATCGTGACAGGAGACAGGACGTAGTCCGAACCACTGACGTTTAACGAACAGGGACAGATACAGAATGCCCAGGGTATAAAGTCCGGAGAGATGAGAATATCATTATTATCGTTTCCTCTCCGACCCTGATGACCCCATCACTCTTCTTCAAGAAAGCAGTAGGGCCACCAGCACAGCACACAAAAACAGACCGTGTTTCCGACCTCGCCGCCGAGGTCCTCGCGCCTCGCGAAGACCCCGAGTAAACGAATCCTCCCCCAACCGTCCCTTGCCCGCAGAAGTGCCAGCCCGCGCCGAAGCTGAGCAAGTAGAGTTAAAATCCCCATGATTAATAATAAAGAAATTATTGATCCAGCCTGTCCCCACTTGCTGCCCTCCCTGAAAGTGACTCCCTGAGCCGAGGCTCGTACCCCGCAGGGGGTGCCCTCAGTGCGCAGTTGCTGTAGGTTTTTAATTTTAGTTTGTAAGCCCTGGCTGGAGGCTCTTAGCCTAAAAACTATTAGTCCCCACAGGAAAGCCCGGTTAAGTAGTTACGGCCTCTCAAGGTCAACTACGAGATGCCCTTCCAAAAAAAATAAAATATCATTATTAGCTAGTGAGTGCACGCGGGTAGCGCCACTATTGGCCCTGGTGTGTTCTTATTAACATTCTCGATCTAACGCATCGATCGCGTTCGGCGCTCCAATTGGTCTTTCATCAATCCATGGCCAATCGGAGCGTCGAACACGCTCGATGCGGTAGATCGAGATGGTTCAAAGCAACTCACACTAGGACCTCAGGTTTCCGGAATCATGAGCTTTAAGATGACCCAGGAGTTCTAGATTGCGTGGCAAGAACACAATCACAAACTCGGCGAAAGATTCAAGCACGAATGCGCACTTGGTGCACAGGTGGCAGTGATTATGTGTTGTGCTTGTGGGTTATTGCAAGTTTAATTTCCGCATAGAATTATAAGTAGAAAATATTAGTTTGTATATTTGTGTTACAAATATGTTCTTTCGCGCGATAGTCGCGGAAAAAAAATAGTACATTTTTCCGAAAATAATTTCAGTTCAGCGTAACGAAAACCGTTACGCTCCCGTTTTGCTCGACTTCATAGATAAAATAAAATTGTGTAATGATTGGATAAAATAAAATTTATAATCTGTTGTACACATTACCGTGGCTGTCATTTCATTGATGGTGGTGCCGTATGTCTTCGAGTTTTATTTTTAATTATTTTTCTTGAAGTCATGTTAATTTAACAACTAATGAAAACATGTCACTCAGGGAAAATTTAAGTGAACTGGGCTGGTAATTGCATTTTTGTAGAAGTCATTGTTTTATGGAGACTACTCGAATGTTCACAGTCAAGCTAATATCTGATTCTTTCAGGCACCTAAGTGAAGAGGGTCTTGATATTGTTAGTGAAAATGGTCAAATAGAGGATATAGATATCCTATCTAAGAAGGCATTAGACGTGAGTGGTTAGCGCAGCTACATTTTATTATTTGTCAAGGTCTACTGCTCAATTGGTTCTGGTTGTGTTAATGCTCAATTCTTATTGTTTTCCAGTACGATTTAAGAGATATAGGAGATGCAGCGCTTCCTGAAGACTTTACTAAAGAACCAACTAAGTTGGAGAAGCCTGTCATACTCCAAATACAGAAAATTAGAAATGTGTCAGCACCAAAGGCAAATGAGGAGTCTACCTCTGCTCCTCGAATGCTTAAGTTGACATTACACGATGGTAAATCAACATGTACAGGCCTAGAAACTAGTCCTATCACCAATATAAGTATTAACACTCCACCTGGTACAAAAGTGATGTTGAACAACGAAGGCCTTGAGGTCTGTCATGGCGTGTTGTGGTTGGTTCCTGATGTCATAACAGTGCTAGGTGGGAAAGTCACTCATATGATTGAAAAATGGGAACTAAATAGGAGTCTCGCCAAACATACTAGAGGTGAGCTGGTTCTGCTAATTTCAGGTTTACTGCCAAAAATGAGAAAGATATAATTTGAATTTATATTGACTATTCTCTCCTCACTACATAATGTTGTAATTTTTTAATTATATTTCGATCAAGAAAAACATTATTCCACTTTAACATACAGAATATATATTTTATGTATGTTTCATATTTTAATATGGCCATTTGAACATGATTGCATTCATTATTTTGTTGGAAAGTTACTTAATTTATTTGGATGTTACAGTTGTCCATGTATCGATTTAGTTAATACACTATATCAATTCACAATATAAACAACATCACAGCTGTATTCCCCCAAAGGTTTGTGTTGGGCAATGAATGTATAAATAGAAAATTGACCTCTTAATAAAGGGGTCTATTTTTGTTTTGATGCAGATGTATAAATAAAAAGAATGTAAATTCAAATTCTAAAACGATTTGTTCAAAATAGACTGAGGGTCAAAAGTTACAGCAAACTAAACATCAACCACTCGCTAAGTGTTTAAGCATGTTTCTGAAAACATTAAAATTAATTTTTAGGGGGCCCTGGTGTGGATGGTGGTCCTCCCCCATGGATACCTTTTGGTCAGAGACTAGAAGCTCTCGCACAGGACAAGCAGTTCAGGAGTTTAACAGAAGCTGCTAAGCAAGATAATGCTGAGTTTGAAGCTCAGAGAAAAGGCGCAATCGCTGAAGCACAGAAATTGGCTTCTGGTGTTAAAAAAGTAATGTGTTTTATATTTATATGTATACTAGTAATTAGCTAAAAAAGTCATAATATCTGCTAAATGCACAGTGTAATTCTGATTTGATCAACTACATAGTATGGACCTGCAGCCTGATTGCATAACATGCTGGCATTTGCTTGCGTATTAACAGTACAGTGAAATACTTTGATTTATACTTGATCTAGTATTTACATGATGTTTTGCAAGGTTTTAAATTTTTGTTTTTGCACAAGGTTAAAAAATGGAACACGGAGCGTAAGGTGGGTGAACAAACAAACCCCTATAGGGATTGTGTGAATTTAATAGTATAATGTATTTTCTATTAATATTTGATTGATTATATTATTTAATAATCAGTACTTATTATTCGTTTATTGATCTTTTTAAATATTCAATACATTTTTAAATATTTTTTGAAAAACTAAAAAAAAATAAACAAAAATTGTCGCCCATCGGCATCAGGGACAGGGCCCAAGCTGCCGGGGGTCAGGGCTCTACAGAGAGGAACCTCCTGACTATGTGTGCCGTGTCCAGGAGTACTGCTTTCTGAATCAAGCCTATGACCCAGCTGCGCAATGAGACCCACCTGAGGCGTTGGTCGGGGCTCTTCGCTATTAAACCATTTTGTAACGATTATTAGTACAATAATTGCAGAGTCCACGTGCCACAACCTCGTGTGCTAAGTCAAGACACTTGATTTTTTTTATCGTGCTCTGCTTTCACGAGATTCTCGTCATGAGGGACAGCGATGTCAACAATAATTGCACGAAGCTCTCGTCGATCTATCACCACAATATCAGAATTATTGGCTACAATAGTCCTGTCAGTGATGATAGATCGATCCCAATACAATGCGGCGTGACCATTCTCGAGAAATTGGTCGTGCACATTCCTATCGTATGGTATTTCGGAGTCCACAAGGTTGTACTGCAAAGCAAGTTGCTGGTGGATAATACTAGGTACTAGACTGAGTCTTTGCAAGTACTCGCCATTAGCAAGACAGAATATCCGGAAACAAATATGTCGGATTGATTCACCGGCCATGTCCGACAGATGTCAACGGTACCGTCATTGCCACTATACAGGTATACACCTGTCGTATGGTTGTTCGGCTCCACAAGGTTGTACTGCAACGCAAGTTGCTGGTGGATAATCCTAGCTACTAGATTGAGTCTGTGCAAGTAATCGCCGTTAGCAAGACGAAAACAATCGGATACAATATGTCGGATTGATTCACCAGGCATGCCCGACAGATGTCAACCGTACCGGGTCATTGACAATGTATTTCCGATAATCATGAGTCATGATAACTTCATCCATAATCGCACAGACAAAACCTTCGGTTTCCCCGAAGAGGTCGCTACCACTTTATTCAGGCGGCCCAAGAAGCGCTCCCTCAACGATTGTTTCATGTCGGCAGCATTGATGCATAATGCTTCCTACATACCCAAATACTTGTAGGTTTCGGTTGAGGAGAGGGATCTAAGGTGTATAGAATCCGTAAGTTCCCCCCCCTCGCTTTACATGCATGACAAATGTACAGTACATTTGTCCGCACCAAATTCGATCCTGATGGCGCTACTGAACGTTTCTGTTACCTTAGTACCTTCATCAGTCGCCAATTGTTGGGGGAAAAGAGTTTCAAATCATCCATGTAAAAGAGGTGGGATATCACCTGACCACCTCTTTTCAACCGATAGCCTTGATCTGATTCCTCCAGCAATGGGCTTAGAGGATTTAAGGCTAAGCAAAACCAAAGTGGGCTCGAAATTATCGCCCGGATCTGTTGATATCCTGGATAGCAAAGGACCGTCCTCCACCACCCATACACGACATCAAGAAGGTAAGAAGGTGCGTAGAGTTGCGTCTATTTTGTAGAACTCAAGCACCCTAATGAGCCACGTATGTGGCACCGAGCCATAGGCTTTCTTATAATCTATCCAACGTGTCGACAAATACTTCCGGGATCTACGAATCTGTTAGGTTATGGCCATGTCTATAAGGAGCAGCTCTTCAGTATCGGGGGACCCATTCTGAGATACGGACATAATTGGGTTTTTTTCATTAACGTATGAAATTTTTACCCGACTGCGCCAGAAGGAGGATTATATTCTTGCTATAAGAATGGATGTATGAACTTTATAGACCGTCGGTAAACATGTGATTGGTCTATACTTTTTAGGTTCCGCAGTACTACCCGATTTATGGAGCAGGTGGGTAACTCCAAAGAACAGTGGTAGCGACCCAGTCTCTAAAGATGACTGGAATTGCGAGGCTAAACAGGTGTGTGACCTTTGTAGCCATATGTTGTGCGGTGTCCCACAGGGATCGGTCCTGGGGCCGCATCTGAGGGACATCGGGTACGACTGGGTGCTGCATGCCGACCTCCCTAGCAGCGTCAGCGTAGTTTGCTACGCGGTGCAAGAGACGTTCTCCCATGCGCTTGCCCGTCATTACTTTTTACTGACAGTTTTGCCAAAGAGAATTACACGAATTGAATAGTTGCGGGGTTGCTAGCACAATTAGTTGATTACAAATAATCGAATATAAACACAAATAACATTAAAACTTTGGTCATAATACATTGTGTCAAATGGTGCGATTAAAAATAAAAACCTAACAATACTTTCCGCTTCAGGAAGTCGATGCGCTTCGTGATTAGGGGTACCTACATATTCTCGAGGAGTAATACTAGTTCCCGAGAACGCCCGCCTCCCAAAGCGTGTATCACCTTTAGCGTGTATTGCCTTCCCTGAAGCAGATAAGCTTTCCGATGAGGACCCTGGCCTCATTAATACGACGCTCAATCCTGCACTACCAGAGAGGGGCAATTCTTATAATTTTAAGAACGTTCACAGTCTGATCTCAGTCTCAATTGGTCAAAAATACCTCGAGTTTCCATACATTTTTGACAAGTTTTTGACATTTGCTTGTCGCTGAGATGACACTGCGACTAGATTTTGAATATTTTTAATTACGAGAATTGGCCTTCAGGTTGGTACGGGGGGTTTCGGACGTGCAGGTCATTGTTTGGAAATTTGACACGAGCTATACGACTTGCCGCAACAGCCGTGCAGTACAAGCTTGAGCTTTCAATAAAATTTAGTAATAGCGCATCCAGTGCTCCGTTTTTTTTATTCATAAGCAAACGTGGTAGCCGTGGTCTAAGGGCAGGTGATGTGAACCGGTGCTCAGGGATCGCATCTTCCAAAATGCTCTTTAATTCCGCATTGCACGGGTTATCTGCAGATATAGCCCTGGCGTCATCCTCCTTATCATGCTGGTTCCACTGCCCACAGTGAAACATCAGCAGGTGTATGCACGACATTCTGGGATAGCGGAGGGTTACTAACAGAGCTATTCTGCATTTTCGAGCGCAGCCGATCAAGTTTAGCGTCATCCAATCTATGATTGTGTTGAATGACGCGCATCTGATCCGAAAATCATTGGACCGAGACCTTGACAGCTGGTTCAAGCACCTGAAACAGAGAGAGCATCCGACTTCGGTACGGTGTAAGATTAATTTCTCCCTCTGTAGCCCCATAATATGCGGCCATCATATCTGTCTATCTAATACCTTTAAACGAGCAATTCTTGTAAATATGTATAAGTATATAATATCATCTGAATCTCGGAAACGGCTCCAACGATTTTCATGAAATTTGGTTTCGGGGGCGATAAATCGATCTTGCTAGGTTTCATTTTTAGAATACGTCAAACAAAAAAAAAAAACAAAAAAGTCTAATTTTTGTATATTTTATAGTCCGTTTTATATGGTTTTTCATCTGGTACTATCGTAGGTGTTTTTAACTGATAACAAATTCAAACATACAAACTTTCACATTTCTAATATTACTAGGATGACACAGTCGAAATGGACGTAAAAATATCGCGGCGATATTTTATCGCACACTGGCCTTTTAAACTCTGTGTTGAACGTGTATTATTGTACAGAATCAAGTTCTTCTAACTTAACAGGCAGGTGTGCTGCTGGGGAGTTTGTTGAGCCACTTCTTTCCAGCTAAAGCACTAGGAAGTGGTGAAGGGCGGGCGTTTTGGGAGAACTGTCTTATGTAATTTTGACGTTCAAAAAGTGCTGACTCTCAGCCTAGTTTGAATAAATGACTCTTGATATCGATTTTTTTGATTTTCTAAATACTTCGCTGGGTGCCAGTCGACTGAGGCGTGATAATCGGCGCTTTCTCACCAACCCCCACGCAGCCGAGAGCTACTCAGTTACGCAGAGACTCGCAGCCAATTATAACGATTAACCACTAAAATATCGATCGATTTATCCTGGCCTGGCTGCACCTCACCCAGCCTTACTCTCGCAGGGTTAATCGTTAAATTGATTAAAAGTAGTATAATAGTATTATTGAAGGTATATTATGAATATATATATATTATTATATAAGTGTATGTTACAAAAGCCGTAATTATGCAGTTAGGGTGTTGATTTAGGAGAGGTTTGAGTCCAACTATAACACACATGCAATGGTTATTCTAATAAGATGTCAAGAAGTTTTTTACCCAGTTTTACTTTGTCTAGTTTTAGTAAGTAAGTTTCTCAATCAAAAGTTCAGCTACTGAATAGAATAGAATTATATCCAAATAATTATGTTTCTAATATCTGTTTATGTTTTGCATTTTAGGTGTTTGGTGGCGGCACAAAACCTCTATTGGATGCAAACGTACAGAAGATAGTTGATGCTGGTTTCTCAGAAGAGCAAGCTGAAAATGCTCTCAAATATACTAAAAATAACGTCGATAGGGCTCTTAAAATTCTGCAGAAGAGGGACAACTCAGAGAGTAGAAGTAAAGAGAAGCAGCAGAAAGATACAGATCCACCCAAACGAAAGGGACGGAACAAGGATATGAATGATGAGGACATACAAGTCAAACCATCAGGAAAAGTGTCCTTATTTGACTTCTTAGAAGATAAGCTGCCTAATGTACCTGATAAGGATAAGAGCAACCGCCAGAACAGCTCCTCGCAAGAAGACAGGAATGATCGAAATAATTATAGGGAGAGAAATAATGGGAGAAATAACTCTCGTAATCAAGGAACTAGATTTGATGGTGCCAATAGACAAAGATCTGACACTAGAGGACATTATTCTCATGATAATAATCATTCGCATAGAGATGATAGAAAGTATCAAACACAGAGTGAAAAGCCACCGAGGTTTCAGAGGAAGCTAGAAGAGAAAAACAAGCAACAACAGCAGTACCAGCATCAACAGCTGAACCAGAATCAGTTCCAAGCTAGCCCCATTAACCTGAACATGCATTACAACAATTCATATCACAATATGCCGCCGCCGGCACAGAGCCACTTTAATGATAAGAATATGAGGAGTGACAGGAATTATAATAATGAGAATAAAATGCAAATGCAACATCAGCAGCAGCAACAGCAGCAGAATTACCGCAACGCTGCGAGTGCGATGGACAGTTTAGTGGACGCCACGGCGAACTTGAACTTATTGGCGACTCAGCGGGCCGTGGAGGAGCTACAACAGCCGCGGAACTACCCGCCGCTAGACCAGGTGTACGCCAAGCAAGCCTACCTCGCGGCGCAGGGCATACCGGACATTCCGCCCTTCAGGAGGGGCAGCGACCTGCAGAAGTATCAGGAGCAGTCGTACCAGCGGCGGCAGCAGCCGAACGGTTACGTGGAGCCGCGGCAGAATAACTTGTACGGCAGTGTGGCCAGCTTCATGGGCAACGCGGCGGCGGCGGCGGCAGCGGCCGGCGGCTACGCGGGCAGCCAGTACGGCTACGGCGCGCGCCCGCAGGAGTACGCCAACGTGCGCGGCGCGCCCTTCCTGGCCAACTCGCTGCTGGGCTTCCAGAACGCGGCCGTCAACGAGCAGGCGCGCGCCATGCTGGGCGTCGCCGACATCAACTGGAAGGTGGGCGACCGCTGCCTCGCACTTTACTGGGAGGACAATAATGTAAGTTGACTTATGTGGTGCGTGACCAAAATCGGAACTACCGCTGTTATCTTGATTTTTCAATACATTTTATAAATGTGAAACCAACAGCGCCTCCTTGTCAACGTCACTAGAGCGCCTAGCGCTAAAAGCCAAGAGATCCTTGAAGCACTATAATTACCTTAGAGAATATAACACTAGAGCCAATAAGCGCAATGTTTAGGACCAAAAGCCTGTCACTGTTGGCGGGGGGACGCGGTAGCTACTCTCTTCCGCAATGACAAATCCGTACAATCTTTTGTTTATTATTATAAATTTGATGAATCTTTAAAAAAAATAATGTTACACGATTTTCAAATTATGAAACCATTAGAATGAAAAAAAAAACAACCGACTTCCGGAAAAACACTACAAAGTGAAAAATAACTTTAATTTCGAAAGTCGGTGCCTTCGGATATCTATTTTAATTTTTGGTCACCGCCTTTCGAAATTAAAGTTATTTTTCACTTTGTAGTGTTTTTCCGGAAATCGGTTATTTTTTTTAAGTTTTTATTTTTCACTTTTTGGTTATGGTACACACCAATTTGAAATTTCATCATCCTTGGGGTCAAAACAATGGATATTTATGCGATAGCAGCAATCGCGATTGATTTGCTGTCATTTTTTGAAGAGTTCCGTTGTCTGTCTCTGAAACGCATCATCAGATCCATATGAAATGTATATGGGACCATTTCGGAATAAACCCCTTTCGAGCAAAAAATAATTATACAAATCCGTCTACATAATATGATGTTATGCCCGAACATACATAAAAAAATATATAAACATGTTGAATTGATAACCTCCTTCTTTTTGAAATTGGTTAAAAATGGAAAACATTGAACGTAAAAATCATCAACAAAAACAAACAACAACAAAAAATTACTGATTCATAGTCAGAAATTACAGACATGTTTTATTTATGTTGAATGTAATGAAAAAATCGAAATGTTGTTATAAAATGAGGTTACGATTTTGAATTTCAATAAAAACAACACTAAATATGATTTTAAAAAATACCGAAATGTAGAAAGATATTCCGTCTTTATGTGATTACTAGCAGCGCTCCGCAGTTTCACCGGCGTAGTTCCCGTTCCCGTGGGAATACGGGGATAAAATATAGCCTATGTTACTCAGTGATAAACTGATAATGTACGTTTCAAACGGAAAAATAATTTTTGAAATCGGCCCAGATGTTTTTAAGTTTATTCGTTACATACAAAAATACAAATCTTTCCTCTTTATAATATTAGTGTAGATGACGTGTTTGAATTCTTCGGACGGCACGGACTTCCGCGCGCCTTGAAAACGCTTGACGGTATTTGTTACAATCGATTGAACTTCTTACTATTGTACTTTTACAGAGGGTGAAGAGAATAAAACACTGGAGAACAGTATTACATTCTTTAAAGTAATGATTAATGAGTGTGGCGTAATAGTAAATTATCATGAAATGACAATGAAACATTTGATGACAAGTTTTTGACATATTGCTTTTACAAGCTACGCCATCATTATATGTATACAAGAGATGATTGCCAGTCTATTTCAATATAATTATCACGTTATGTCTATTGAGTAAGTTTTCCTCACTACCAAGTATTATAATTTCAGTTCTACGAGGCCGAGATCACGGGCATATCGGCTAACACTGTAGTTGTCAAGTTCTGTGCCTATGGTAATCACGAGGAGATACTCAAGACCAATTGCCTGCCGTTCCCTAACCAAGGTTTGTGCGTTTTATCCAGTAGTATTTGAATATTTTTTTTAAAACTTTTTTTGTTCTAAACTTAACATAATAATAAAATTATGAATATGAATTTAATTCAAATAATCATCAATTATTGATAATATTGCAATGTAAACTATTTATGGGCAATGTTGCCATTATTACGCTTTAATTGTTGTATCGATTTATGGTAGAATCGAAGGCTTTTTAAAAGTTTTTATGTATTTTATAAGTATTTGAAAGGAAAAACTATTTTATGTACAAGGTGTAACAGAATGAACGCAAGTCCTGAAAGTAGTTTGTTCATAATTGACTATTGAATCAATTTCAGTAACTTATAAGACTCAATTTTAATGCTTAAAGTAAAGCTATGGTCAACACAATTTCCTAAATAATACCAGAAGTTTTGGTCATTGTATTATGCTTTTAATTCAATACTCTAATTGGGGTCTATGAGGTTTTGCGTTAATTATGTTGCACGTCATGAATTGTGACAGCATGAAGGCCGATCAAGTAATGTAGCCGTGGCGGCGTTGTCCGTAGGCTCAGCGGCCGACAGCGCGGCGTACCTGGCGCAGCGCGGCGTGTTCGCGGCGCGGCGCGCCTAGTGCTGCGCCGCGGTGCCGCCCGCCGGGCCCGCGCGCCCCGCCAGCTGACCGCACCGCGACACGCACCACGCCCGACTGTCCACGCACGATTTTAACGCGCTCTGGATTTTCAACTCACTGCTCGGCGCCGAGAGCTGACATTCCATTGCGCAATCAAAAATCGGCCGTGCTACCTGGGCGGACACAGCTGAACATGAAGCTCGATATAGCCCGACACACCCGATACAGGCAGCTACATTGAACCCCTGTTCCGAAGTTGCACAACATTGTTTCTGTGTGAAGCATGGTGCTAACAACGTGATAGTCTCGTATTCATGGGGAAACAAGTGGCACAACGGTCTTAAGTCAATATTTGTCTACTTTATATCCCCCGTGAATACGAAGCTTTATTTTGTAAACGCATTGAGGAGTGTCTGGTTAAGAACTAATCGAATAATTCCATGATAACTAATTTAAAAACCTTGTTATATTTTTACCGGGTGATTTTTTTAGGATGAATTGAACATTTACTTCTTGAAATATTGTTTTTAACATAAAAGTTTTGGTACCAATTTTAATTTCATCCTAAGAGGAAAAAAAATTATAAACGTGAATTTATTGGTTTTCGGTTAGTCAAATCCTCAATTGGTTTCTCGGTACAGATAATGAGCATTATCGAAAGTAAGCAGTTTTTCTGTGACCTTGTGGCATTGTATAGAATGAGTTCCTATGGTCACACATTTTCTATGTGCCACTTTTTCTGGACTGATCTCGCGTTCGTATCGATGCCTATTAAAGAAGTTCGTAATTGCTTATATTAGCATTACAAAAAGTGCTCCAAAACTCTAAACAATCCAGTATTATCTTTCATATAATATGTACAGACGCCAGCACATCAAGCTATCTTTCAAATTTCTTTGATAATTTTTCAAGTTTACTGCAAAAGAATAACGTTCAAGTTCAATTGGGAAAATGTGACAGTTTGGGATAGCTTGATGTACTGGCATCTGAACGTAGTCCATATTATGAGTTTCTTAATTGTAACATATTATGCTACGGAATATCAGTCTACCGAATGCTTTTACGCTGCGGTCGCCCAAGACTGCTCAAGGCACTCCGTTAAGTCAATGTTACCGATGCCACAAGTATCCACGTCGAACGCTACTGGATGTATTCTGTCAGTGCGACGGACTTCAGAGGTGCAATTCTCGTAATTTTAAGAACGTTTACAGACTGATCTCAGTCTCGGCGGCCTAGTCTGTGAAAGACTGATCTCAGTCTCAATCTGTCAAAAATACCACAAGTTTCCCTACATTTTGACTAGTTTTTGACATTTGATTGTCGCCGAGATGAGACTGCGACTAGATTTTGAACGATTATGAGAATTGGCGTTCTGGTCTCCCTCAAGATGAAGCGATTGCGAATAACTTCCTTGTAATGTTGAGGCTTAAACATACTTATCAGTATCGATTTGCTGTTGTTTATTGAGAGATTTTATTTGTGCAAACGCTTTGTTATTTCGTCACACCTTTTGCTAAAACTTTCTTCACGATTAACTGAGAAGACTGAAAATATAAAAGAGTTCACCGCTTACTGTACATTCAGTTGCATATAGTACGTTTCGGTTCGTTTATTCTGGCTGACATGCATTGTAATAATTTAGTTCGACGCGCGATAATATGCGTACACTATTCACAGTTGTTTTACCTCTGACTATAGCAACCTAATAGCAACCTTATTGCAACTACAATAAATATCACTGTGACTTTTACAGACTTGTCAATAGCAGCAATCCGACAGCAACCTTAATGGAATGGCTGTAAAGGTCACTGTGATTTTGACAGTGATATAAAATCAGAGGTAAAATTACCGTGAAAGGATGGTAGTAGTATTCAATGTTTCAAGTGAATGCAAATCGATATTGATAGGAGTGGTTTGAGCCGACCAAGCTCTCGAGTGGTCGAAATGATTCGGTTGAATGTTCAGCTGCACTATAGTTCGGGATGAGTGAATGAATTTGAAATATACTTGCGAATGAAACGTTTGGTAATTGCTCCACAGAAGTTTCTCGCTTGCAGTCAACATTTTAAAATACCTCCTAAAGATGTATTACATGTTAAAAAATTTAAGTACGTGTTAAATGTTCATATTCAATTCCGTATGACAAGCGGAAGTGAGTTTTCAACTGACTTCACTTCATGTATAAAGGGAAATGAAAGGGCTCGCGCGCCGCTGCGTAGCTTCTAACTTGATACTTGTAATGTTGGTGTACAAAGGATTTGAACATGCGTTTGGATATTGATAGAAAATTATGAAACTCCTTACAATTTTTTTTTGTTATATATATTTTTGTTTGATTCGATTTGAAGGAAGTGCAGATATTTTATAATACACGCTCTATAGGACGTAAAAGTACATAATACACTAAAATCTCTATGCTAATGTTTCGGCACGAATCTTCAAAAACGAATATGCAAGAAGCTGTTTTTTAAATGTCTATAAATTAGGGAAAATGGCGTTATTAGAAAAGTTATAGACCGAAATTATACATACTTATAGAAAATTGATTGGTAACATAATGTGTGGTGACGTCACAAACTTTGTCTGCACAGACGTGAATAATTTTGTATTGAATCAATCTATTACGATAGCTTTTGTTGTAAATTTAATAGCATAATACAATTTTGGACTACAAGAGATGTGCCAAGCTCATAATGGATCTTATCTTGTCTCAGCTACGTTCTTCTTTTGTTCTTAGTCAGTAGGGATCGGAAATAAACGACAAAAAATAAAATATTATTTAGCGCTATTAGGCCATGTTTGAAATTGAATATTATTTATTGTGTTAAAGTTTTTTCTTCATGCAAGATGTATATTTTAATTTGAAGGGTTTTTGATCGAGGAGTTTTTATATGGCGTTCTGGGGCCACTGTGGCCCTAGTGTGAGTTTCTTTTAACCATCTCGATCTAACACATCGAGCGCGATCGGCGCTCCCGATTGGTCTTTCACGAATCCAGGGCCAATCGGAGCGCCAAACGCGTTCGATGCGTTTGATCGAGATGGTTAAACGAAACTCACACTAGGGCCTCTGTACCTTGCGGTAACCATAGTCGAGCTTCTAAACATTGAACTGCTTTTTGTATTCCTATGTCGGTAAAAGTCTGGGTGCCCGATTAAGGTTCCTCTCCTATTGTTTTTGCTTCAGAAGTCAGTCCTCATAGAACTTTGCTTTGAATAAAATATACAGCTTATATGGTTTTATCTTTGTCAGTTAATTTATAAGAGAAGCTACGCAGGTCGTGTTGTGTATCTAGGTCTAATTAAAGCGTTCTTAATGTTTAAATATAGGTTATATAATGTTAAAAAAGATGTAAACTCTCATGCGTTAATTTATTGTCAGTCCGTGTAACCAACAGCAGTAACGAGTTGCCTGTATAAGTGTATTTTGTTGTATTTTTAGCGAAAAATATGTAATATATGAATATAATTTCAGTTAAAAATATTATTTGAAATGTATTTGTTTTATTTTATATCCGTGTCTAAATAGATATAAATAATTGTACCTACGAAATCACCAACCGTTGACTGCTTCTTGTTTTAATTGTGTTTGTAACAAATGAGATGTATCTATAATTTTTAATATCTTACATTTATACGGGATCACTAATAATTCGCACTTGTGATGGATATAATATCCGAGCCAGGTGCGGATATATTGTGAATTCAGATAGGACCTACATGCTGTGAGAGGATCTACGTTGTTATACTGATCACATCTATTCGATAACATGTTATACTTCACAAGTTCAAAGCACTGGGTTGTCTATTTATTGCATAGGTTCACTTTATCATGACCTGCGCGCGATCGTTTGTAGATTCCTTGAGACTTTATGCCTTAGGTTTTGTTTAGAGTTATTCAAAGATTTGTATAACACGGGTATTTTTGGTCATATTATATAGTTTTAATAAGTGTAGATAAAGATCATCTAAATACTCGCTGAAGAAGTTATAACAATATAAAGATTTATCCACATAGAACCATAATATCTATGTGGTCTGCCTAAATATGTAATCTTTACGAACGGCCTTATGTTCCTATCTTTTTAGATGTTTATAACTTTAACAATTAAGTAGAATTTAAACAATTTGGAAGCAGTTTTGTTCATTAGATCTTTGCTTGAACGCGCGCAGGTCATATATTTTCTTGAGTTTTTATCTTAAACTTATTTTAATAAACTGATTGCAATATCAGAGTATGATTTCATGTAAACCAAAGCTCAATGACATCTTAGTAGGTAGTAGACGCAGTAATGCTCATATTGATGTACAACCGCGTTGATTACATTTGTACCACCACTTTATAATTATGTTGAGTTGAGGTGAACGTTTATTAACAAAACGCTAATAAAAGAAACCGTGACAAACTGTTGTTTTATTTATTCAGCCTAGTTCAGTGTTGTGTGCTGCAATTATTTTATTAGCTAGTTATAGTCTGGCAACCCTAATATCTGGGAATCGAGCCTATTACCTAGGACCTGTCGTTCAACAGCCGTGCTTGTAATCACTGCATAGTGGGTCATGAGAGCAACTGATGCTATGTTGTGTGCACGAGGTCAATGAATTTGTAGACGAAATCACAAAATCATTACCTTTCTGTACAGAACGCTTAGTTATAGTATCTCTGTGCAAACTATTATTATTCATTTCAATGTTATAGGTCCCTCAAATAATGAATATATGATCGTTACATACAAAAGAACTCCCAAAAGTTCGTTCACTTCAAACGTCTTCCGCTGAGTGACGTCGTCTTTATTCGAGTTTGGTAGTTTTATTTTGTAAATATACGAGTAAAATGAATTAATCTTTTCGTTCCGATCTTTCGTTGTAAATCGATTCGTTACACGTTATTTAACTGACCTAGTTGCGAACACATAAACACGTTCGTAGGACCCTTCGAAGGCTGTCCCATTCTTCCTACAGCCTACAGCTTGGTAGGTGGGGCGTCGCCCGCGTGCTTGACTCGACAAACCATAACCAGTTGACTCTGTACTACCGGCCGCGACGCACTTGTCGTCTTCCATAACAAACAACTCTTCAATGAACTGTTCAAATTAACTTAGTAACTGTAGTGAGAAGTAAGAGTGATGGTAAAGTGAAACTGTTTGAGCTAACGGTTCTGTACACGACGATATCGGATTTCGTGACAAAATGTAAGTAAACGCCACGACGCGACCGACGCAAAACGTATGTTGATGTTGACATCAATCGGGAGTTTTTAAACTTTAAACTACTGTTTGCACGTTTTGGCCGTTTCCTATGTTATTGTTTTACGTGCTCGTTTTAATGAAGCATCAAACAATGCTACTTTCACTTATAAACATCGTTAAGAGAATGGATTAGATGGACCTTGTGTTAGCCGGAGTATCACCTTGAGTGTTTGCGTCCGCGCAGGTCGCGTAGCTCCTCTCTGCAAGTGGTCGTAATACTTTATGCGCGCATGACACACATAGCATTACATTATGACATGTAACTGTAAGTAATAATATACACATATACTTTTATTGACTAATAAATAAATCCAGTAGGTACCTACTATCTACATACATAAAAGTGTACCTACATTTGCTAAGCAGAGTTAGTTTGCGTACCCATCTATCTACCTACATTTATAATTGCATACAATGCACAAGTAGATAAATAGCTACCGTAGAACCAAGTTAGCGTGAGGTTTCAGACAGATCAGCAGGACAATTTCTAAAACAGTTTTTTAGAGAGTGGTATCTTCATAAAACAGTCTCTCAATTGACGACAACACAACTAAGCCCTCAGGATCCTGGATTGAACCTTCTCAGACACCTCGACTTTTTTTGTTTACTTTGATCATTAGGTAAATCAAAAAAATGATAGTGTTCGATTATCCAAAAAGAACACGTAACTGGGTAGCTAGCTATATGCTAGTTATTTACCTACGTAGCAACCTGATCTTTAAAAAAAAAAATATTTAAAGGGCTTTGTCGCTTAGCGACCACATCGCCCAGTGCAGAAAACCTGATCTTTAATCTTGGAGCCATTAAACAATCTTTTTATTTCAATTAGTTTTGTTTTGCACACAACTACATGGATATAGAACTAGAACAACATTGTATTACCTACCATATGTAGGGACCTACGGACATAGGTAGGTAGGTATCTGTTTTAAGTCATGAGATCACGTACCTAGGTACATACCCACCTACTATCTTAAATAAGATAAGTACTTGTGGGTACAAGGAAAACATAACTATCCTTAGCAAATAAAAACAAATGTCATTCCAATCCTAATAAAGCTAATAAAACACATTTCAGTAACATGATCAATACTAAAAATCGTTTTAAAATCCATTTTAAATTACGAAGAAAAACGAAGTCAACTTATTGGAGGTAAGAACTGTGCTATTTATTTATCTGTTACACCGTGGCTCACTGGATAACCTAGCACGAGTACAATGTCGCCCACATCCTACTGACATGAGCAATCATATAAAACACGATTAAATATAATTCACTCGTGTCAGGTACTCGGACCTAATTAGATTCAAGTTTTTGTACCAAGCTTAGATTGATTACAGGGCTGTAATTAGATGTGTTGAGTGAATCATCTGAATAGCCGGATTTGTCTCATGATAGTAGGTATCTACTACCATCAGACAAATACGGCCGTATGTAATTTTGATGTGTGTAGATTTGGCAATGAATTGTTAATTAGTCCTACCTAATTTGTAGTAGGTACCTAAGTCAAAAATCGCGGATCGCGGCGGGATTTTTGGGTCGCACTGAGTCTTCAACTCACTGCTTAACGCGAAAATTGAAAATCTAACAGTGTTTCTTCGACAACAACCCAAGATAGTGGCTAATCTTGGGTTGGTGGGTTCTTGTAAAACAACAGCATCGACTGCATCGGAAGATTTATGACTGAATAATAATACAGGTCAAAGATGGGAACCTATCGTGCAAACCTCTGACCGGCTAATTTTGTAATTGACATTATTATTCTCGCTCTCTGGCTCGTGGGTATGGCTATCATCTCAGTAGGTTAAAAATCCTATACTAGCTTTCTACAAGACCCAGGATATTGTGATGTGGTAGTCAAGTCATTGTGAAGACCACACACACGTATACTTTTACTCTCATTAAGACATGCCAAAGCGTACCATAAGTACCTACAAACCTACTTAATGTCCTATGCACGTGAATGGCATACAAACAACTGGATATATTGTAATTTACTTTCACTGTTTAGTGCTCAAGGTTGTCGTTAATATGTACGTACCTATGCACCTGTGACTGGACGTTAATCTAACAATCTACAAAGATCAAAATCTTCGCAAAACTAAGGTAGCAAACCGGAAGTTGCAATGCTCCTAACCTGCAGGTAACTGCCGAAATTCATGTCAAACCTTCATGTATTTAAACGCACGTTCCAAGTTGTTAAGGCATTCTTGCATACATTTGTGATGACACTTTTGTTTTTATGCTCCAGAAGACGAATTTGCTCTTAACAAGTTAGAATTGTAATCCATTAAATAAATAAATAAGCATACAAGAATCGTGGGAGTCGTAAAAGACGACAAAAAATATGAATGTCGCAGATTGGTTCCATCTGTCGTTATAGTTCAGTCAACACGTCACCTGAACGCATGGCTGAGAAAGTTAATAAGTCGTGCATCAGCGCACCCCTCGTAAGACCCACGCCTGGGTTAAATTTGGTATCTTTTTAAAGGAGCGAAGGTCGGTGGTTAGTTCGTATTGTGAACTATTGTGAAGTATCTCAGAATCCATAATCTAACATAATAAGTTCAGTTCAAGAATTTATTTGTTTGAACGCGCTAATTTCTGAAACTATCAGTCGAATTTGAAAAAATCTGCTCATGAAGACATCATCTCGGTCGTACTCGAGCCTAGCAAAAAAAAGTCAGAAGGAATGCTAAGCGAAAAACGAGCAATAGCGCGGGCGGGCGACGCGATGCGATGCAATATGAAGTGGTCGGGGGAAAATAAATTTTACGCGGACGAAGTTGCAGCAGAAGCTAGTTTATACGTAAATAACATTAAATACAGTGTACATTTTTAACCAGTGCGCAAACTGTAACCATGAATTCAGCATATAATTCTAGACCCCTAGCGTAGAAATTTGTCGTCGGTTGTTTGTACAAAAATAATCTGCTGTTTCTTAGAAAAGTGCAATACCTACGCGGTCAAATGGAATAGCTGTTTTTTTTTTTGTGTAACCAACGAAAAATTTCTACGCTAGGGGGTCTAGAATGATATGCTGAATTCATGGTTACAGTTTGCGAACTGGTTAAAACTTTATCCTGTATAAATACGTACATCGCTGATATTTTTATCTACTTTACGTGTCCACAGATTCGCCATGGGAATGGGAGGAGCCATGGACAGTTGCGGCAGATGTATGAAGTTCTCATTAATATGCATCAATGTTGTCACCTTCGTAAGTACCTACCAACTTCTTTATATACTTCTCATTATGGCCTAAGAATCTTTACAATTTCCGTCCAGTAATTTTGTCTATGCATGGTATACAAATATGTAAGAGGATACGAGAGATATGTGAATAGATTCTCAGGTAACTGGGGCTAGTGAATAAGAAATAAAACAGGGATTTACGTCTAAACGAACAACCTTTAATGTTATCTTAGATTACTCCTTTCAAATTCAAACCTCATGGTACATCCTGGCGATTAAATGAAGCAATAACTCAAGACGAACGCATTAAGACAACAACATGAAGCAATTTAGATCGTATCTAAACATTAGACTGACAACCACCTGCATTCATCAGATGAAAAAAAGGTCGAATTCACACAAAAAAAAACTGTATTGTCTATTTTATTGATGGGGTATAATAAACAGGTGATTACGAAGTTTTGGTTTGTAAGACAACAAGACTAGTTCAAGTGCGTGGTTTTTGGCTACATAAATTGAAACTACCTGTAGAAAATACGTACTTCTTCTACCTACTAAGAAAATATTCGGATGACCATGTAGTAAGTAGGTCTTATTACATGCATCCGTTGCTAGTCGTCAATGTCATATGTGAGTGCATGAGTGACCTTTTGATGACATAAAAGACTTTTAATGAGTCTTTAATGTCTGGTGCCACTTACATCCACCAAGTACAACTGGGTAGATTACTGTTCATCACGCAGAAATAATGATCGGACCTTACAATTGAATTTATAGATTTATCCATGCATAAACGTCGGCGGTTGCTTTTTGTATTAAGTATATTTTAGGCCTTCTTGTACCTGTGCTGTGTCCACATATTTTTTTTTTAACTTTGACCACCTACAAGACTTTGCACTTTCCTACATATTTAATGCAACCTTTTTAGTTTCAAAATAAGCGCAAACTAACAATATACTGGCCACCTGTCTTCCCGTTATGATTTTCTTTTTCTGTTGTTTTTTTTTCATGCAAAATGGCTTTTTTAACCTAAGCCAGCCTTAAATATAGGTCCTACTTGATTGGAACCTCTTTTATAAAACTTTATTTAAACTGTTTTTTTTTTTAATTTGTTCAGTTGTCAATAATATTTGTATTGTTGTAAACAGAGCAGAGTTTTTAAAACTAGCAGGAGAGATTAATTTGTTTCTACTATCTACATAAAAGACTTCAATAATACAATCAATCAAAGGAATCTTAACTAAGTATAAATCTAACCCATTTAATTTCTGCATTTCAGATTGGTGGTGCGATCGCGTTGGCCATAGGCCTGTGGGTATGGGTCTCCCGTTCCTTCTCCAGCACGCTGATGAGCAACAACATGTTCATAGCATCGGTGGGCGTGGTGGTGGCCATGGGAGCTGCGCTGATGCTGCTGTCGCTACTCGGGTGCTGCGGCGCCGCTAAGGAGGTCAAATGTATGCTGCTTACGGTGCGTTTGTAATAAGACCGTATATAGCACTTGAATTATGAAAGCGAGTTTAATTACTACACAATGAACACGCTCTCACATAGGGCATGGAGAAGCCTCAGTTTGTTAACACTTTCATACAACAATACCATACAAACCAAGAGTGCGAGTGGACGTCACTGATTACTCGGAGAAACTGAAGGCCCGTGAAAATTCTGTCAATGCATTGTGTCAGCTGAATTTGCGCTCAGCGCTAATTGATCGGGCACTAATAGGTATTAGGCGTCTCTGTCGTTGTATCTCTGTGTAGGTAATCAAACTGTTACCATTGACGTTCGTCTTAGTCTGAGGAACTGATAGAAGTATTGTGACTATAGAAAAATTGCACACGCCTGAATCAGATGCAAATAGCTAGAAAAAAAAGTTTGTATCCACTGGTCAATAGCGACGAGCATAAAGAAATGGAATTACACATACTTAGTCTTAAACTATTTAAAAATTTACCAATCAGGAAACTTTTTTAGTTTTTAAATAACATGTACGTATTAAGATTTCCTGTGCAATACCTAGTAAATTTTAGCCTTCAAACACTCCAAACAGAAAATAATCCCTTAAACAATGTTATTTGTCTGATTATCATTTTATACTATTCCAGTACTACATCCTGGTCTTCATAATCTTCGTGGTGATGCTGGTAGGCGGGATCCTACAGTTCGTCTTCAGAGAGAAGGTCATCACAACCCTAGACCGGGAGTTGTATGCCGCCATCCCTTACTACGGGGTCAGGCATGAGTATACCAAGTCCTGGGATGACACTCAGACGTACCTGAAGTGTTGCGGTGTTAAAGGGTACAAGGATTGGAATGATAATGTGCCTGAAAGCTGCTGTCGAGAAGTGTATCCGGGGAAGGTAAATGTTTTTGTATATTTTTTACTCTCGCAACATCAAACAATAATGTTTTAACTGTGTGTGAATGTTAATGCAACCTCTTTTGTTCTTATTTTGACAATGCCATGGAATCCGTAGGTACTATAGCCGATAGCAATTAGTAGCCAATCATCACTGGCCATATGCCACCAAAATATTTTAGATGCCATTAAGTTTGTTTTTTTTTAATAGTAAATGGCTATTGTCTTTTTATTTTCATCAAAACAGGCCAGTCTTTTCATAATCAGACTATAATCTCCTTTGTAAAACTGTTTCCTATGGCTATAAGGCTGATTCTATGTGTATCTTCGTCGCCCGCGCTTTGGGTGGTTCATTTATCAATGCGTCTTTTTACTGTTTTTTTTTTAATAATCGTTGAGAAAGTAAAAGAGGTTAAACAGTTGCATGAACGATTAATACGATTTTACTATGTTTGGTAAATAACGGAGGGTGAAATGAGAGACGGGCTTGTGGCTAAGTAATAACATCCGCGCGGGTCACTCGATCAGGTTAAGCTAGCTTGCCGCGCTTGGTCCGTGGATGGGTGACCATCTTTACATACAAGACCCCTCCTTGCTTTGGAAAGCACTCAAGTTACTCAGTTAGACATGAAGCCAACCCCAACATGTTAGAAAAGGCTAGGCAGATGATGATAAATAACGCAATCGTAACATTTACTTATTGAATGTTTCAGAGGATGGATTGCAAGGGGTCTCCAAATCCTACTACGATGTACGTGGAGGGATGCCTAACTAAGGTGATAGACTTCCTACGAGAAGACGCCGTGTATGTCGGCACAACAGCAGTCACCATAGCTCTGATAATGGTGAGTATAGTAGAAAGTAAGCAAGCAGAAAAGGAATAATTAACACAACAAATCATGCAACAATTAAACGTGTAAGCCCACTTCCCACAAACGTAATAAAATCGCGATGGCATTTTTTCGCGCGCTGGATCTTCAACCGTTTACCCGAAAGTTGCAAATCGAACACCATGTTTTTTCGCGACGCGCTGGGACTCACTCGTGCTGCACTTTGTTGAATTCTCAATTCTTGTTTCAACACCGTGAGTGGAAAATCCAGTGCGCGATAATAACCCACCGTGATTTTATTACGTCCATGTGAATGTCAAGGAAAGAATCAATGAAACACCTACAATCAATATAAGGCCACCACAAATTGGCAAGTCTAGTAGATCAATTACCATGTAGTTTTCATACAAATTGTTCTATTAGTCTCATCGCGCCGTTCTGCGGGAGTCTTTAAGGAGGCAATATTTTTTTCTCGTAACAGTTCCGCTTAGTTCGTGGTTTATGTAAGCAAGCGGCGAAAGTAAGATTTAATATATATACATATAAATAAAATTGGAGTGTCTGTTTGTAATTTAAAATAACCGCTTTTTTCTAAATGCATATGAATATATATACGGACATATACCAAAATAACATTTTTTTCAATTTTTGTCTGTCTGTCTATCTGTCAGTCTGTCTGTCGGTCTGTCTGTCTGTTTGTTCCCGCTAATCTCTGAAATGGCTGGACATTTTTTTACGGGACTTTCACTGGCAGGTAGCTGATGTAATAAGGAGTAACTTAGGCTACTTTTATTTTAGAAATTTTATTTTTGTTTATTAATATATATAATATAATAAAAAATAATAATAAAAAATAACTATTCCGCGAGGACGAAGTCGCGAGCATAGCTAATAGGAAATAATTAGTTAATTTAATGCAGAAATTATTGATTTGAAACTGGTGAACTAAGCGATCCTCTCATAGGGCAAAAAACAGACTGAGGTAACGTATAAGCATTCCTACGCGTATCCTACGTGACTGAAGCAAAATATGGTAAAAAAAAAACGTTTCATACTCGCATGATTATTTACTTAGTTTAAATTACCAATTCACCTGTTTCAAGGGCACTAATGAGGGCTATGCTTTGAGTTTTCCTACGCGATCGACTCACAAATGAAGAGATCCGTACCATGGTAACCGACATAGCCCGACAATTTGCCAAACTGAAGGGGCAGTGTACAGGGCACATTGCTCGCAGAACAGATGGCCGATAGGGCGGAGAGATTTTTGAGCAGCTACCGTGTAACGGAAGACTTGGACCGATGAACTAGTGAAGGCTGCAGGAATCTGCTGGATGCGAGAAGCACAGAGCCGGTCGAAATGGCGATGCTTGCCGATGATGCCTATGTCCAGCAGTGGACGTCTTTCGGCTGAATTGATGATGATTATGATGATGAATTCCTCTGTTTCAGTTGCTGGCTCTGATATTATCGTGCGGATTGTTCGTGAAGATAGAGTGATGACCACACAATGACAAAACCAGGAGTGCAGGACCAGACTTGTAGAAGCAAATCGAGTATTAATTGTACGATTATGAATGGTGTACTAGTGATTTGTTTGATTCGTGTCGTGTGCTTCAGACTTTTCTACTTATTTAGGTATAAAAATATATTTTTGCAATAAAAATGTGATTGCAGCACGTTTTGTTTGTTTTTACAATTTTTGAAAAAAAAAAAAAAATTGTCTGATTCAATGTGCACAATTTGAATTTAAATCGTGCAATATAACGCAACATGCATTAAAATGCATGCTATTAGAAAACGCCGTGTGGTTGAATGATTAAATATTACAATTTAATGATAAATGAACTTCCAGCACTGCTTGTAAAACTTCTGTCCAAGTACGAACTAATAACCATATACTTGTGTACAATATATGGTTAGCAGAAAACAAAAGTTTAGTTTTAGTTTTTAAATTTTAATAAAATTCTTTAAAAAACATCTGGCAAAATGAAAATAAGTAGGTACTCAAAGATTTTGCCTCATTTCTTCGGTTTTCGTCTTGGCGGAAACTTGATGGTGTTAGGGAGGCCCTCACGATATTGACCAGTGCGGGTGAACCAGCCACAGGAGCGGATGATACAGTCCGATGTGGTGGTGCCAAGGGGCAGCCCTAGCGCGCTGATTCGTTCCAATGTTGGGGGCGGCCCTGCCACGATCTATGGTCATACAGTTCAGTTAGTTCAGATTGTTTCGTTCCAAATACAATTTCGAAGTTCATATTATTTCGAACTAGCTTCTAGAAGGATGCGTGAATTTGGGATTTTTCTAAATAAACCTTTCATTAAAAACGCAACAGAAATGACAGGCAAAGTTACTTTCGCACTATAATATTAGTATGAACTTAACCAGTCTGTTTAAATTATTACTAAAAATATGAAAATATGACCAACACCTTCTTCAAAAGTAGAAAAATAGACGTACCCTTCCGAACACCACGTGTTTATTATCGAACTGTGGCAACGGCTTGAATATAATGTTGAACTGGCCGCTAACCTCATCGTTAGAAGTAACCACCATAGACAATACACCTGTAAGTAGTACATTTAGACAGTTGTCAAATTGTGTCGTGCAACCTCCTTTTCGCGGTTACAACTTGTAAAAACCTGTGGTCTGACATAAGTAGAGATCGGATATTCGGCTGCATATTTACCTAAAGTTAATAATTTTAATATTGTATGGAAGGGGGGAACTGCTTAAAAAATATTTTTTTTATAAAAAAATCCCGGGATGCCAGGAACACCGGGAATGCATAACTAGTCAGGTGTATAGTATGGAAGCGACTTCTAAATTATTAGGATTGCATAGCTATTCAGACCCATATTTATTTAAAATTAATCGCGATGCAAATATGTGTAAGTAGGGTGTATTGAGTCTGAAAGAGTGGCGGTGGTGTGTGTTAGTTAAAACATTTTTTTTACATTAAATGAAGATTTTTTCAACACCGCAAGTTTAGGTGAATATGCATCCGAATATCCGATCTCTGGACATAAGTTACAGATATCTCAAAAGCCCACTTTTCAGAATTGCTCTTGAACTGTAGGCAAGATTTAACAATAAACTATTGGCGCACAGAACCATGCCCCGATGCTAATTAAAATAAATCAGTCTATCGTCCTTAAACAGTAACAGTACAGAAAGGGAGCAGCCGTTGTAGGATCGAATATGGAGCCCGCTGCGAGGCCGTTTTGACGACAAAGTGACTTTTGTAACAGCTAGTAGGTAATTGCTGTTACAAAAGTCATTTTGCCATCAAAATGGCCAGGACCGGCGAAATAATTATGATATGTGTTTTAAAAACGAAATACTACACCCGGCTAAGACCACCACGAAGGACTTCAGCATATGCGGAGGAACTCCACGACTTCCCGCGTGAAACACACCAGTGCCCATCATGGGGTAATTATATAACGTTTAGAGAGAGAGATGGAGCTACATGGCGCGAAAGTACCATCCCATCATTTTCGTTACGGAATTATAATAATGGCTTTGACACTTCATAAAACTGCATATTCGTCATGGAATTACTAGTTATTTACCTGGTACAGAATGATTCAAGTCACGGCTCTCAACAGACATAGGTTCAGTCAACGCTCTTTCTTCACTTGAAGGCTGAACGTACAATCCGAAACCATTGTCTTTCATGACGTCACCGCCGCAGCAGAACAGATCAGGTACTATTCTAAACACAAAGATTTCTATATTTGGGTGTTTACTTCTTACCAGAAACCAAAACTTTTAATATCACGCCTCTTATACTTATTGAAAATGACAGATTTCCATTTCCATACAAAAGTTGACACCCTCCTGACCCCCTTTCGGGATCTAATTTCAAAAAATCCTTTTTTATTTAGCAATCATCTACGCCGTACCTTTTTTTTTTTTTTTTTTGATTACGGGGGGAAATCCTCATGGATGTCCTCCGCCCCGGGGAGGGCGGAGGGGTCTGTCAGACTCTTACTGACTAAAACCACCCCGGTGTTCCGTCTCTCACTTGCACCGGGGATCACGGGAACTAGTGTGACTTCCGCGATCCCCGGATCTACGCCGTACCTATGGTAACTTACTGGCAGAATGTTCAGTTCAAGCAGTTAGTAATCCTTATCGAAGATGTAGATAACTAGCGCTTCGCCTGAGGTGTTGGCCAAGTGTAAACCGAACTTGACACGGGGATAATGTAGCTTTCGATTAGTGAAAGAATTTTCGGAATCGGATCAGTTGTTCCGAAGATTACCCCTACGAGCTACGTACAAACTCACAAATTTTACCGCATAATAGGTACCTATTAGTATTAATCAAGAAGGAGGTAAGTATTAAAATAACCAACCGAAAGAATCTGGTGCCAGAATAAGCATGGCCAGTTTCAGTTCCTTTGACAAGGTTCAAGAATAATTTGCAAGTTTCCGGCACGATATCAGTGAAGAGCTCGATCATGACTTTACCTATCTTCGACCCACCTCGGACCCAGATGTCCATACAAACCCTGTAATAAAAATATTTGTTACAAAAGTAAACATTGATAGCAATTATTTTGTTCCTACCACCTAAATTTAAATTACAGTATTGCTATCTCCTACTGACATATCGCGAAAGAAAGAAACAAGTGACGCTTTAGTCAAACTAAATGACGTCTCGATTGTTGCGTCGAAGAAAATATTAGTTCAACCACGGAGTAAATACAAAGAGGAGACGGCCTAAACAACTGTGCACTGTGATTCTCGACTAAGTCCTGACGTCATCAAGTAGGCGTGGCCTTAGTCAGTGTATTGTTGGCGTTCGTCCTGACAAGTAACAAAAACACAGGGCCGTAATGGAATCCAATTATTGTACTGAATATTCCGCACCTGTCTCATAAATGGAAATACTCATAAAAAATACAATCTCCTATAAATGAAATATTCTATCTAAAATAATTTATTTAAAGTACTTTCCCTCTGTGAGACAACTATTATGGTGCATACTAGTTGTCTCACGGAGGGCAAGTAAAGAACAACTACCATACCATATGGTAGTTGTTGTTTACTTAATTAAAAGTACTTATAGCCTATCTAGTTTATTTAGTTAAATTTTAAATGATGTATGTTCTAGATTTCTTTCGATCGACTTTCCGAAGATAATCTAAGACAGCAATGCATTACAAAAATTAATATCACTATTTCAATTTAAAAAATACGTACCTAGTTGGTCCACAAAATTAATATAAAAAACGGAGTAAGTAACTTACACCCTGGTACGAAAATTCTGAGTACGACCCTGTTGCATCCTGCACTTAGTGACATCTAGTGTGAGATACTTACGTCACTACAAAGTAAAATCTACAGAACGAGCGAGTAGTTTTGCCATTGACCGGTAGATGGAAAATAAAGAAGTGGGCGGGATCTAACACCCCCTCACCCCGCAAATTGTCACGCGTTGTTCCTTATGGAAATCTAATTACACCATCTCCTCTTTGTATTTGCTCCGTGAGTTCAACTGAATTTGACAGCTCTCAGTTATTACCGTCTGCTTCTTGTTTCATTATAAAGAAAAAGATAGCAATAGCTTATATTAAGTTTAGTTGGTGCCACAACAGATTATCACCATTATTGAAGAAACTACTCTATTGCTTACAAAGTTCACATGATCAATAGCGCTACAAGGTTCTTTGGGCGCGTGGTTGAAATTTCACAACAATTACCAATGCAAATTACAAATACAAATATTGCAATTACAAATATTTACCAATGCGCCGAAAAGATCCTTAAATCAGTGTAACTTAGGGACGTGTGACGTCACATGACATCAAAGAGGTTTTCATTCAGAGAAGGTTCTATTGTTGTATTAGCCAGTGATAGAACTTAAAAGAAAAGGCGAATCACCGTAAGCATAATCAGCCTATAATGGTCCCACTGTTGAGACAGAGGCCTCCTCTCTTTGAGAGGGAGTTGGCCGTAAATCACCACGCGGGCCCAGTTCGGGTGTTGGTAGATGTTACGAATTTTTGGTTCTACGACATGCTAGTTTCCTCACGATGTTTTGCAGTGGTAGTATAAAGCAGTGGCGATTATACAAAGTAAAGCATCTGTCTGGGTCCGCGCCTACGACCTACAACTCGAAAGTCCGTTCCCATTCACATTCGGCTTTCGAGAACAGAGGTGGGCCACCTCTGTTCTCAAAAAGGCGAATGTTCATATTCTAACAGAAACACTATAAATGCAAGCAAAAGCTAAACTGTATTGAGATTAGTAGATATTTACTCGAACAACAACAACTACAGTCTCGGTAGAAAAACGATATAGTCAGTAGAACTAGAAATTGTGTGAAACTAAATAGGCATAGGCAGGTACTACTTACTTAGTTCTGACGACGTGCAAAGGTTTATCAAACGCTGGGTCTTTTATATCACGATCAATTTTACCAGTCTTGAATAAAATAAATGGTAATCTGAAAATCAGCATCAACGTTAGGCTGGGTGTAGTGCTTAGCTGACGGCAAACTGACTCACTCGTGTATGAAGAAAGATGAATACAAAGTTTGTAAATTGTAAAATATATGTGCGTATTATTTAGGTAAATGATCGGTCAGTCACTCGACCAGTGTAATGCCCGTATATACACCGACATAGCGCGTCAGTCGACCGACGTATACCCACAAAACATATATACCTCAAGACGTACGCCTGACTGACGAGCTCGACCGACGGTCCTCATCAGCGCGACGAGATGTAGCTTTACGCGCGTAGCGATTCATCAGCGCTGCACTGTTGTTGTTCATAAGTTTTAATTGAAACAGTTACGTTCGACCGATGTCAGCGCTGACCGTCGCGCGTCGGTCGAGTATTCAATCCAGCCAGAACGTACCATCGCCATCGGTTTGAAAAGAACATGCTAGAATTGTAGGGTACTCACGAGGCGCCTAAAATCAGTTTATGTTTTGTTTCCTTCCATTCTGCATCCAATTCTTTGGTAAGTAGCTGCTCCGATCTCTGTTGAAACATTTGAATTCTTAATATTACATTACAAAAATTACGTGCTTCGCAGGGCCAGAAGATTAGATGTGCTGTAGCGGCACTGACGTTGTTGGCATATATTCAAGTTGCAGTTCCTATTTCCCACCAGACAAAACACCCATCTGGTCGGAGAATCCTCCCTCTTCTATGGAGGTTGAGTGAACTTTACACCCTGCTCCTCATACCTCTATAGTGCAATGGCAGCAGTAAATCATTGATTACATGAAAATAGTAAATATTGAACCGGGCACAAGTAAATACTGGCTGCTTAAAGGCTCCTGCAAACAGGCGCAACGCAACACACTACAAGTGTCGCGTCACGTTGTCGCGTCGCGCCTTTTTGAAGAAGCCTTTATGGATAAACAGTGGTCACCAAAAATAATTAATGAATAACTGAATAAACAACTTCCACCAACACGCACTGAGCCCGCGTGGTGGATTATGGCCCACTCTCTGTCACAGAGAGGAGTCCTGTGTCCCAGCAGAAGGCTGATTATGCTATGCTTATGCTAAACAACTTACAGCAACGAGTAGTCTGGAGTAGAAATATAAATTAGACTTCTGTATTGCGTTCAGTCCTCGTTGACGTTGTTTGCAGAGCAGCTTATTGTATTTATTATTAGGTTCAGGCGACCAGCAGTCCACGTACCCCTGGAAATATACGTAACGTCTTTAAATGTTGCGTCTTATTAGTGGGGTACGTTCGTTAACTCGCTGCAGAGAAGCTTCGAAATGGAAATTCGAATGGATTTGGATTTTGTATTATAGATTTTACAACAGGACCGCTTTTCGTCATGGGATGTGACTTCATCTAATAGAAACTGACGCTTTGTGGCAGTTTATCTTTACTTGCTATTTATGGCAGTATAACTATACTATCATGTCGTAGAGTACAGTTTTCCATAATTTGAACAAAACCTGAAAAAACATACTCCAGTTCTCTGTATAAGATTGATCCTCTTGAGCAGATCTTTGTTAACGTTCATGTTCTCTTCCAGCTGCCGTGCGTAGTAGTCCAGCCTTCGAGGCTTCAAGTACAGTTCCGGAAAAAGCTCCGGCGGATTATCGTCCACTTTAGGCTTCGCCATTTGCAACTAGATCAGAATAAAACTTGTCAAGTGCGATTAAAGATATTTTAGTGTATGGAAAATGTATTGATAATAAAGCCACTGTTGATGAAAGTAATGAATAATAAATAATTCTGCTAATACAGTGTCATACGATTTACCTCTTTGAGATGATTGCACCAGCATTGATAAAACTCTGCCGGTACTAACGAAAATTTTGGCGGCTGTGAAGTAAGACGATTAATATTTAGTATCAAGTTTAGAAGGTGTCTCATTTGAAAATTTAAAAATAATGATGAGGTTACAAGTTTAAAAACGCGTGGACGGCGAACGCGTGGTGGCCTGGGCTTCTCAGGTTCGGGCGGTGGAGTCTTCAAGAGCGGGTGTTCCAACAATTCGTCGCATGTTCTTTCGCGTAGAGGATGCATGGTTCACTGCTATGGCAACTGGTATTTTTAATCCTTCTTCTGAGCTAGAAAATATCTTAATTTAACATGAGCTATATAGAATTATACATCGCGACGCCTACGAGCCTCTAAAAGCACATAAACCGTTGGTCCCGGTTGTCATTTGTAGATCTTTGACAGCCGCTACGAGTAGTCAGCAGCCCAAACGTCACCCAGTCATACGAAGGGTACCGTGTTACCCAATTACTGGGTTATGGAGGTCAGATAGGTAGTCACTCTATGCAAATGTCTGACTGATGGTGGCGCGTGTGTTGGATCATTCGGTTCCCTACAAAATGGTTGAGCTGGATGGTGCTGATCCACGCGTCAAGTTCGTGAACGGGCGCTGTGGGTTGAGACTGGTCATCTCCTAACTTCAAGGGCTTATTTTTATCTTGTATTTAGACTTGTTTATAATTACATTTTTTACATTGTTCTCACATACAGAAGCAACATGAATAATGTTCCCAAGATTTTGTAATATTTCAACTTGAGTTTAAAAGAGTGAGTTTCTTGCCCGTTCTTCTCCATAGAGATGTACGTTTTGGAATGGGCAACTAGCTTCAACTTTCCAACTGATCGACTTTTTGACAGTTCAAAAGTGCCTGTAAATGGTTTAATTGAAATAAATGCTTTGAGTTTGAGTTTGAGTAAAATACTGGTAATCAGCTGGATCCGGTTAGAATGGATGCCGACCCCAACATGATTGGTAAAACGCTCGGCAGATTGTTGGATGAACTATACAGAGATCAAACACCATCAGAGCTATGACACACTTTGACGCACTTTACACTTTATGTTGGTTTTTTATTTTTATTATTTTGCTGTATGTGTCTTTTTAGTATGTGCTAAATAAATATATTTTCTTTCTTTAAATAGATTTGGAATACAGCAGCAGCAGCCTTAAAAATGTTAACTGAAATGCGTGATACCTTTGTGGTGGATTTGGGATTCCCCTGCTATAAATATACATGGATAGCAAGCAGTCTTCCTGCACATAAACTGAATTCAATTGAGTGTGTAATGTTATTTATAATTCACATTTATAATTTGTTTTTGGTGAGCATCCATGCCAGTTCATGCTTCTCACTCAATTTCTCAACCATCGATAAAACAATAGATGTACAATTCTCAACTTTGAAAGAAGATGTTGTCATAAATGTTTTCTTTTTATTATTGCCGTGACAGAATAATATATATTCGTCCTTGTGTAAAGAGGATTAGTATAAACGTATTTTTCGAAATATGTAGCTCAAACATCTTACACAAAAGCTTGTTTGTGAATTAAGTAGATGATATTAGTGTTCGCCCAGTGGTCGAAATTCGACCATAAATTATATAAAATTTAAGTTTGCATAATGCATTATTATTAAAAAATACTTTTCTGCACTTCTTCATATAAAGTTTTGCTGTGCAATAGTTTTCTTAAAAAGGGGGCCCAGAGTTTTTGTTTCATGTAAGTATTAATTAGATAAGCTACTGTCAAGGCAATCAAATACATCTGCTGCTAGAGGACATGTTTATTAATATTTTTTTTTTTGACGAAAAGTTTGCTTTATTTGCCATACACTAACTGCAGTGTGTCCGATTTTGCAGCGGGCACAGGTGCGTCCCTGCATGCTTCTTTCTGCTTGGCTTTGGCAACTACGTCGTACGTAGACATGCTAATCTGGAGCGGTTTATAGGAGATGGTCACAATTTGTGTCAATTTGTCGTAATAAACAGCAGGATTTGATATCATGTTGTTTACTTCAACCCTGACGTAATCTATTTCGTAACATTCTGGAACCTGCAAAATAAATGTTAGAAAATAATTATAGATATTCGTATTGTGTAGACTTGTTTGAAATAGCTTCAAAATAAACTTTAGCAAAGTGTTGTTTCGGATTTATTATTATTTGCACTGGTTTTCTAAATTATTTATCGATCAAACAGAAAATCTCCGAGGAAACTAAGTTTTTATTCAGCAATAAAAAAGAGGAATGAATTTCGAAAGTTTTCTGTAATTGGAGAAATCGATCGCCTATATCATGTAACTGCTTTAATTATACTTACGGTTAAGAGTAGCGTCCTTGTTTTTTCTAATAGCGAAATATCACCTTGATTGTGAGATACAACTCTACTGCTCGGAGCATTGTCACCAAACTCCCACACTTCGCCAAACGCAAACTGTGTAGTTGTAGCGATACAAAGAATAATAGTGGTTTGTGGACTCATTGCATTAACAATTAAAACCTGCTTCGGTGACGACTACTCGTCAAGCTCCCTACGTTTAAATTGTTTAAGCATGTGATATAAATATAACGTTTTAACCTTACTGCTGTTAACCCTTAATATATTCAAATTAACAGATTCATTTATTTAAATAATGCTATTTCTCACTGTAATTCCTTGTATTACGCAGAGCAAATAAAATTGATTCGTTCAAATTGTTTGCTCCATATAATTTCACATATTTTCACAGTGTATTAGCTGTGCCCATTGAAAATGTTCGTAAATTCATACAATATTATTGTAATAGAACAAACTTACAGCTTTATATCAAAATGTATGTGAGAAGGTTCGTCACCAGAATACATATTTGCCTATTATCCGTTACATACACCTTACAAGCATATTTTCAAATATACACATGCTATTCAGAATGCGATTTGCGACAATCACTGATAAAAGTGAGCATACAGATTATGTAAAAATAAACCGTCTTATTAGTCTTTAGGCAAATCGCCATAGTGAACTAGACAGATTCGTTATCTAAATATTACAAAATAATTATAGGGCCAATGTCATGTCCCTGGGGTACACCATCCTCATAATGATACAAGGCTAAATACAGCCCTATTATAAGCTTCTAAACAACAGGTCTAATTTGGGAAATGCAGAGTGGGATAACATTTTTTTTGTTGTTTGGTATCGAACATCGCAACTCCTATATAGGAGAAGGTATTTAAGTGGCATCTGAGTGTGGTCTGTTGCACGTTTAAAGCACTGGCGTACAGTTAAAGTGCAGTTGGAACAATCAATCTTCGCATGCGTTTAACCCCGCTTACGATTCAGGAGAATTATCTATTATTTTTACAGCGTTACTTTTATGAAGCAGATCCGCATAACTAAGTTAGTCGTTGTTAAGAGTCCATAGCAAAATACAACTGTCGATATCATGTTTTAATTTCATATTCTAAGGGTTCCGTACCTCAAAAGGAAAACAACGGAACACGTATAGGATCACTGCGTTGTCCGTCCGCCTGTCTGTCTGTCTGTCAAGACCCTATTTTCAGGAATGCGTGGAGGCACTATGTTGAAATTAATATCAAATACGATGGTCTTCGGTCCCTTGGAGCTCTAAAAAAATCTAAGTCAACACGTAGTAAATCAAAAACAATTTTCTTGGGATAGATTCATCCCAACTACGGAACCCATCATTGTCCGTGATCCGAGACGCACTTGTTCAAGTGATTAGTGCAATCATAAAATCGATGTCACAGCTTAAACTGTGAAATTATGATTTAGCTCACATAAAATTACAGACTTGTCTTAATTACTAGCACGCAACAAATTAGTAGGTAATGATGGATTATTTTTCCACTCCTAATCCTGTAGCCAAAGGATTAGGATACATAAAGAAAACCAGTGCAACGTAAGTAATAATATTATTTAAAGAGTAAAAAACGTTTTGTGTTTGAATTTGTCGTAATAGTCTATATATTTTCGCTAACAGGAATATTCTTACGAAAAAGGCCTGCCACGTTGTTGCAATGGTGTTATGATGCAGCCCTGCTTCCACACAGCCTTCGCCACTATGTCATAGGTCGAGGGGCTGTGTTGCCATAACTTGTAGGCAATAGTAACCACACTCGTATGTGTATTAAAATCCACTTTAGGGCTTGATATCAAGTTATCGATTTGCACACTTACGTATGTTATAACGTAACATTGTGGAATCTGTAAGAAATCGTTTATTGGTTTTGTGAACAACTTGGGGTCCTGAGTTCGATTCCTGGGTCGGTCAAATTGTTTTTGTTTTTGGAACGAAGTTCCTTATCGCGCGTTGCGAAAGGGGACTAGACGGAAAAAATTAAGACCAAAAGTTGTAACGACACTTTTTGCTACATTGTTGTAAGCCGTGCAGCGTGCGCGTGTTTCTCTGTCTGTCTCTCTCTCTCTTATATATGTGTGTGTTTCTGTATGTATATGTACAATTTTTAAATTTTATTACTTTCTTAATTCCTTCATTATTAATTCCTTCACTAATTAATCGAAAGGAACTTCGTTCCGTCCGGGTGTCCCTTGACAACTCTCAAGTTTTTTTTTCTACATGGACTTTCTCAGTAGCAGCCGGGACTCTGGGTGCTCTGGGTTTGTGCCAGGTGATGGCAGTAGGCTCATCCCTTATTAAATGGGACTTAAACATAATTGGCGAGAGAAAATTATCCCACGGGAGTGTACTACCGGGATAATATCTATCCTATGTATTATCTAGGTTATATAATCTATCTATGTGCCAAACTTCATTTAAATTCGTTCAGCTGTTTATGCGTGATTAAGTAACAAACATCCATATATACAAACTTTCACATTTATAATATTACTAGCTTTTGCCCGCGGCTTCGCCCGCGTGGAGGTCGGTGTATTATACATATAAACCTTCCTCTTGAATTACTGTATCTATTAAAAAACCCGCATCAAAATCCGTTGCGTAGTTTTAAAGATTTAAGCATACATAGGGATATAGGGACAGAGAAAGCGACTTTGTTTTATACTATGTAGTGAAGTAGGATAGTAGGATTTAGAAATCCATCTACGACTCGTACTTACCGTTAAGTTAATTTTCTTAGTACGTTCGAATAATCCAACTTGTCCTTCATTATGAGCGACTACTACGCTGCCCGGAGTATTAGAAACGCCGAATTCCCATTGTTCGCTCCGTACGATTTGTGCAATAGACATCGACAAGACGATACTGAGAGTGAGAGATGTGTAGGATCCCATCGCACTGTACGATCAACCGATTACTTACCTACATTAGTAATATCGATACCACATGGCCAACACTTTTTAAAACCCAGTAATTTTAAATTTGACTTAACTCGCTTTGGTGTTATGTACGTAATTTAATTTTGATTGTACGTAATAGTAGACGTACGTTACATCTATCGATTTCAAGCGAAATTGATTAGTTCTGTCCGTTTGTACATTGTGACATTTTAGTAATTTCACTGAGGAATTTGTGCCGTTTACATCAAAATTTGATGAGCAAATGCAATCTTGATTATACCATAGACCCAAACAATGCGGGAAATATAAATAATTACTCCAAAAATAAGTCTTCTTGTAGAGCATTGAGCGATCGTGACTTTGTGGACCAGTTAAACCGAGGAAACTTGATCTTCGCAGAGTGACTGGTAACAGCTGGAGAGCAATGGCTAAGAATATAGTTAAATGGCATGGTATTGGAGAGGGATACAGATCAGCAATGGACTACTAAAGGCTAATTTAATTCCAAATAAACTGGATTATTAAATTATTTTGAAAATAATGTTAAACTTTAACAAAAAATGTTACGTCAGTCTAAACGGAACGGAACGGGGCACGTTATGTCAACAGGGAGTCATCTATTTAGTCAGTCAGTTCTGGTCAAAGAGTATAATAATTTCTGGTACACTGTCCTCCCATGCCTATTAGCACTGTAATTTGAAAACATTGTAAAAGCCAATTATTTTTAAAGACCGTGTAGTTTCTTGCCGGCTCTTCTCCATAGGAAACGGTCAATTTGGAACCGTTCACCTAGCGTGCACGTTTCTTAAGTGCAACAAAATCAAAATATTTCATTTCACATAAACCTTTATGTTTATGTGAAACGAAATAATTTGATTTTTTGCTGGTGGTAGATTTTAATGGTGGTTTTCTTGTAAAGCGAAGAAAACAAAATGGTTTCGCATATTTATCACTGTTTATTTTAAAATTGTTTTAAAAAATATTTCGTTTTACTTGGGTCACTGGTAGGCGACTCTGATTCGTCTTTATTTGATGATTCGTTCAGTTAACCATAATGCGTCCGTTCAGGAGAGACGGTACATCCCGGTATCCATACAGCCTTCCCAAATATATCAAACGCCGAAAGACTGCTTGACAATGCGGCATAGTGGATGGTCACCACATTCGTCTTTGAGTTAAATTTCACCTCTGGAGTTGAAATTAGATTTTTAACTTCTACTCTCACGTACGTCAGTACATAACACTGTGGTACCTGTAATTAATGCTATTAATTAATGAGCTATTATTATTTTCATATTTATTTTCCCCATGTAAATAATTAATATAGGTACGAGAAGTGAAAACCGTGTGGTGCCGGACGTAAAAGAATAGCACCAACCCATTTCTTCCCATGGGTGTCATAGAAGGTGACTAAGGGACTTACTATAGAATGGGCAGCAGCGTTCTCTATAAATTTTTACAATCATACTGCGATCGCCAACCCGCCTGCCAAGCATGACGATTATGGCAAAACCCCCCTTTTGGGGGAGGCCTATGTCCAGCAGTGGTCGTCTTTCAGCTGAAATGATGATGATAATGGGGTACGAGAAGTCACTGATGTTGCTGCGCATTTGCGGACCAACCGCGGTACCTGAACGATCGACTCATGCGGCTGCTATTAGATATTGCTTTGCTTCAAACCCCATCCATTACATACCGGGAGTTCTCCGTGCCTCGGAAAGCACGTTAAGCACGTTGGTCCTAGCTGTCATTCGTGGATCTTTGTCAGTCGTTACAGGTCGTCAGAAGCCCGTAAGTTTGACAACCAGTCACACCAAGAGGTATCGTGTTACTCAGTTACCACGTACGCAAAATACGCGCTTTGTCGTGGAGTTGCGGACACCAGCTTGTATTACCTACCCAGTAACTAGGCTTTGGAGCTCAGATAGTTGTTCCATATAAAATACTCGTGTTCAGCGGCTTTCGGTTAGATTTGAAGCTAACCCCAAAATTGTTGAGAAAAGGCTGGGCATCATCATATACACCGAATCGAACCAAAGAATACAATTTCTTAAATGGTCTGCAAAATGTTTGAGGTTGGTATTGTGAACCATATTACTCGTACTTACAGCTAGTTTCACTTTCTTATTGTGTTCAAATAGTCCCATGTTGCCTTCCTTATGAACGACTCTCAAACTTCCTGGAGTATTAAGTTTTCCGAATTCCCAAACCTCGCCATACGAAACCTGTACAGCCGAGAGGACTAAACAAAGTACAGATATCGTGTGAGGTCCCATTGCACTACAACCTACCGACTATATAATTAAGTGAACCCGATTCAATGAGCCCACACTTCTTATAACTTTCCTGTGAATATTTGCCTTTGTAACCCCAATGTTATACATTCATTTAATTTAATCATACATAGCACTGCACGTTGTTAGTTACCTAGATCGGATCCAGTAAAATTGATTTGCTCAGATTTAATGTAAGTAATGTTTTGTATTTCTTATTGTTGAATTTGGGATGCCTTGAAGAAAATGCCAGTACATTTTTGCGTTAATTGTGTTATTATTCTTTAAGTAAAATTGCTCGAACTTAGTGCGCGTGTAAAAATATTAATAATATAATTTAAATAAGATAACTGCGCGAATGGATCGTTTATTATTTCTAGTTATAATTATTGTATTTACTAATCTCGGAGTATCGGATAACGTTCCAAGCATTTTTTTAAATGGATGGATGGTTTTACTTTTAAGTAGTTTTTTATGAAATACTTTGGTTAACAGTTTATTAATTTATGTTTAATCAAATTGTGTTAATAATGGTATATCAAGAAGTTCTTGTCTTTCATAGTGAAGGTAAGTAGAGACTGAGTTGTTTGAATCTATTTGATGCTCAATTAGAATCAATATTGGTCCGAAAGTGCTATCTGGTTGTATTCCTTGTAAAAAAAGGCTAGGAATTGCTTCCATTGGTTAGAGTTCAGCTTAAATATACTTTTAATAGCTTTGAATTGACCTAAAACCACATTCCATTTAATTTTGTTTTGTAAGAACATAATTATCACAGTAATACTTAAAGTAAACGGTATGAAATGTCTTCAGCTAGTCAAATACCTACATGTTTAAACGAAGACTTGTGATTTATTACAAATTAGCTTTGGCCAGCAGCTTGCGGCGTGGGGGTTTAAAGTTATCCTACCGGGATAAAAAGTATCCTATGTGTTATTCCAGATTACAAACTATCTGTGTGCCAAAGTTCATCAAAATCCGTTCAGGTGTTTTTGCGTGATTGAGTAACAAACATAAAAACGAAACATACAGAGAAATTGGGCGCGATCTTATGTTATTTCATTATTAATACGTGGGGAAGTTTGATAAATGTGCGATTTAATATTTGTGTTTAAAATATGCCGATGGCACGATTACAGATGAGGATACGCAATAAAAAAAAAGGAATTAGTACAAACAAACCACATTTTTTCTTATCATTTTTACTTTTACTTTTCCATCCTACGTCTTCAATGTTTTAATGTGGGTCCTGTCACTCCTGTGAATCTTGTTGGTGCCGTGGGGTGAGTTGGATCTGTTGGTCATCTAGGCTTTGTCGGTAATAATTGCCCTGCTGATATGGGCCTTGTGGGGCATATTGACCCTGTTGAGGATATTGGCCCTGTGGGGCAAACTGCCCTTGTGGGGCATATTGACCCTGTGGGGCATATTGGACCTGTTGTCCCTGTGTTTGTGGCGCCGGTGGATTCAGTGGACCTGGTGGTTGAGCGTAACAACCCTGTTGCCATACCGCCTTAGCAGATATAGTATAGGTCGATGGACTAATTTGCCATAAGCTGTAATGTAACGTTACTATGTTCGTCTCGTAGTTATAATAAACGGTTGGACTTGAAATGCGATTCTTCACTTGCACTTTTACATATGTTACTACATGGCATGCAGGTACCTGAAAAACAAAAAAAAACTTTATCGTTGCTGTTGTATCCTACTTAACATAATTTAGATCAGGATAAAGCTTTCCCTCTCTTGAGTCTCGTGCCGTGGCTAAAGTATGGTTTGGTGCCATGGTTGCTCATATAGAACCAGATCACTCAGGTTTTAACATTAATTGACGAGTATTTTTAATTTTGCTAACGGTACTGGACCAACTAAAAACGTGCCATGTTATTTGAAACTATTCAATTCTACATAATTATGTACTTACAAGAATTTGTATGTGTTGTTCTTTTTGAAAAAATGAAAACTTTCCGTTGTACTCGGTAATTACTACGGCTGCAGGTATATTATCCGCACCAAATTCCCAAAGTTGCCCGTACACAATCTGTATAGCCGAGAGGCCAATACAAACTAAGAGTATTGTTCGAGATCCCATCGCACTTTGGCTCGGTGACACCAATATGATGACAATTTGACGAATCCTTTGTTTTATAAAAATGGTTTATTATATAGAGACTTTGTTTGCAATAATACATTTCCAATATATTTCAATTGTAAGGTAAATTGATTTGTTCGGTCATTTGCACAATAATAAATGTATTTTGTTGATTTTATAAAGCGTAATTTGTCACACTTAAAAGAAGTTGATACAATATTGGCAAGTTTAAAATATGGTTTCGGTGTAAATAAAACTTTATTATAATATGCGTTGTTAAATTCCGTAGTTTCGATTGTAAATGGTAAATACAAAGATGCATTACGTAGCTGAAAAGTGGTGTGGAAATGTGTTATCATGGTATGGGCATGAGATACGGAGGATTGAGGAAAATGTCTTTTTTTTGGCTGGGAAATCATCAAATGACTTCTCCCGCTCTGGGTGGAGCAGGAGGGCTTGTCAGACTTTTACTGACTAAAACCCACCCGTCTTCCCTCAGTTGCCTGTGTGCCAGAGGCCGCGTTATCTCTTTCGAACAACCCGCACCCCTGGCAGGCATCGGCCCGTGCGGACCCCATCAGAGGAAAAGGTCTTGAGATTTTTTTTTTAGATTGAATGTCGGCTATAAGAGTAGGGGGAGACCAAAGAAACGTTGGATGGACTCTGTGAATGATGATATGGTTAGAAAGGGGGGGACTACCGATAACGTCTAATACAGAAGTGTGGAAGAAAAAGGCATATTGTGCCGACCCCAAATAAATAAGCGCAGGAGAACGATGATGTTGCAATTTAGTAGCTATGGGTTCTTCACCATGACGAGGTGTAGCCCCGGTCAAACTTCAGTGCGTTTTATTGGACACTCCTGAGCATCTTGGTAATTTACTGACGTTCACCACCGTGGGACTATCGACTGTATACAACGTGTAACGGAAAAGGTACACTGAGAAAAATGTCATTTTGGCATAATCTTAAAATATCGTGACGTTGGTTTAAAATAGATGCGTTGTCTTATAATATGTTGATAATAAGTAAATATTACGCTAGAACTGAAATGTGTTAAGATGGAATCGAATTTTTTGGGTAAATAATGCAATATTATGATACTTGTCATCGTAAAAATTTGTAATTATGAAATAACATTGTCTTCTTCAAATAATAACACAATGTAATAGAAAATGGTCCACTGTCCCATAAATTAGTATGATAATTATAAATAAGATTCTAATTAAAAAACACAATGACAGTCACCGTAATATAAATAGATTTCATAGTTTAATATGAAGAAGTATCTCTAAAAATACGATGACCTCCCCCTAATGTACTATATTAAATTATAATGCTTTAAACTTATATTTTTAAAGTAAGCATCATTTTTTAATATTACAGTCATATTATTTTATGTGAATCCTATGATAATACGATTAAATAATCTCATATTTTTAGAGTAAGCATCAAAGTTCAATAATATAGTCATATTATTTTATGTGTATCCTACTAAATTATTATTACAGAGACCCATTTATGAGTAGCATTTGAATGATGTCCTACAAATTTAAGGTGACGGCATTATATAATGAGGTCTCCCTCTCTCACTTCATTCCGCCGCCGCGCCATTTCGGTCGGCCATTTGTATTTCACCGCTACAGCCGGCAAGTCACGACTCACGACTCGTTTAATTAATAGCAATAACAATTCCATTAGTGCCAGTGAACGTGTTTGATCAGTGCAAAAATGGATATGGCTACGCGTGATCTTTTGAAGAAGTGGAATTTGGAACGCTACATCGATCGTTTTGAAAGTAAGTTGACAAACCTACCTAGTAAGTTGCTAGCATGAGCTCACACATTACATTCACACATTCTAATTTCTAGCAAGAATAGGGTCAGAGTGTCGTCTTAGAGGCACTATGAAAATATACTTAAAAAAATTTCGCGACCAATTTCAAGGTCACAGTTCTAACATAACCTTACCTATGGATCCCTTCGACATCGTTTTTACGACAAACGGTTGGTCGGAGACAAAAAACACCCAGACACTTTTAGCCTTTCTAGGTGTTACATACTATAGAATCGAGAAAATAAACGATTTGCGAAAATAACACTTTTTTGGCCGCTGTACACTCCAACCAAGAATAGTCTTGTCGTATGGTACCTACCCACCTACCTAGATATACGTTCATATTTATATTATACACTAGATTCGATGTGCAACTGCAACCCAAAAAAAAACAAATAGGTAGAGTGCGTCTAAACTAAAATGACGCGCCCCACTACCGCATTTACCGTAGTGTACGTATACAAATTTAAGTAGTGGGGCGCGTCATTTCAGCTTAGACGAGCTCTACCAACCTACATTTTATAAAGTCGATGCGACGTAGTGCATTTCACAGCTGCAATCAGGGCGCTGTTAAATTTACCTTTTTTTTCAGCTGAAAGAATTGATATCGCAACAATGCAGATGCTTAGTAAACAAGACATACATAGTATGTTCCCTCAAATAGGGGACAGACTCCGGTTTGAAGCAGCTCTGGCCATGTTAAAAAGCGACCAACCAAAAGATATGGTTTGTTTTCATGTTAAATTGTATTTCAAAAAAGTAAATTTTGTTTTAAACTTTTTGCTTACACATGCCCTGCGTCGCTTAAATGCACATTCTCCTACTTGCATGTAGGTAGGTAGGTACCTACTTATTAACTTTTATTATTTTAAAGTCTTCTTAAGATACCTAACAATTTAACCGGTGCAGTATTTATTTAAAAAGTGGAATAAAATCATAACTTTTCATCAGTCTTGTTAGTTTACCAACTAAGTACATTATTATTACCTTTTTAAATTTCTTGTTAAATTTCAGGATAACTCCTACAATTCATCACTCTTTGAAGAGGTCCTGAGGAATGACTTGTTAACTAGTCTACCTTGTAACTTAGAGCCTCTGCCACCGTGTGAAGGACTGCAAAGCTCAATCCTCAACCAAGACTGCGAAGCAGGACTTAACCAGGAAAATTTGGTAAGTTCTGCAAAATTGTAGAAAAGTACTCGTACTTACTGTTTTTTGGTTCAAGAGCAATATGTATTAATTTGTAATTACATCCATACTAATATTATAAATGCGAAAGTAAGTTTGTCTGTCTATCTGTCGGCTGGGGCAGGACCTTTTCACATTTTCATACCTAAGACACTGAACCGATGCAAAATTTGGTATAGACATTCTTTGAGACCAGGATCAGTCCTGATCTTGATCGATTAGTTTTTATCAGGGCCGGATCAAGGGACGAGGGCAGGACCGTTCACACCTGCAATGCTGAACCGATTACTAGTAAAAAAATATAACACTTCCCTTGAGTTATCTCCGGCTAGGGCTAGCTATAGCCTGTTAGTTAACGGTCGCACTCGGACACATTTAGTGATTATTTCAACGATTATTGAGGTTAATTGACCGTACATACTCATATTATCACACCTTTTTGTTACATGTACTATTATAACATTGTCTCAAAGTAAATATTATTTTAGGATGGTGACATACTGGTGATACCACTGGACTCGTCGTCGTCAGTGGGTGAAGCAGTTAGACAAGAGTCCACCGGGAGCAATTTAGTAAGTTATTGCCTATTATCCTGTACTTTTGATAAGGAATTTAAATTGACATTCAATATTGTTAACCCCCGGCGTAAACAGATAAGTTTAACGTCTGTACCTGTCCTGTCCTGTATGTGTGTACGGACGGCCGTTTAGGAGCTATACTATATGTCACAAAGATCAGTAATATATTTGGAGTTGGTGACAGCTATAACTAACAACTAAATGCATGATGCCTAGACTGGCACCGACTCCAACTGATCATTATACTGAATGGAAGGTAGGTATTGAACCTGTATTTTCAACATTTTAGTGACATTTTTTTTTAACTTTTACCTTGCATATTTAGTTTGTAATGCCATACTTATACTATTTGTGTTTCAGGTGAATACCATACTGAATTCATCAGTCGAGGGAAAACAAATAATAGCAATTGGGCAGAAAACGGGCACCTTACCCTCAAACGTGCGTGGGCGTTTATGCAAGCTGCTTATGGAGAAGCTCATTACGGCCGAAAACCCGGTACTTCTGACAGATTCGCAGCTGCTTGCTCTATCCTACGACATTGGCAGATTATTTAAAGAGGAGTCACCACCCCTATACTACGCGCCGTACCTGCCGGCTGATGCTTGCCAAGCTAAGCGCAATATCTCTGGCTGGTTAGTCACCGCCAGAAGGGCTCGACGGCAGCATTTAGTTTCGTTGGGCCTTATTGAAAAGCCCAAGTCACGTTCTCGCTCCAAGTCCAGTCCTAGGCTAGACACCCCTCCACTCGCTGGAATCGACCTGACCGGACTTAAAGAAGGTAACTCCTTTACAAGAAATTTTATGTTTTCAGATTGAATTAAATTATCAAGAACAAAATTATTGAGAAAAATATCTGAATTAGTATAAATTTTCGTTACAAATTACAAAATATCTGAATCTAAGAACCGTTATTGTCATTGTACTAATTATTAATCGTTTTAATTTTTGTGTGCAGGTGAAGTGGAGGACGTAGCGTCAGCATTAGAGCAGCTGTCAAGTCCTTCAGCTGGTCCGTGGCAGGAGGTCAGTGCCCTGTGGCGGGAGACGGTGCGAGCTCGCCTCCGGTACTTGTACTACGAGGAAGGGACATTACAGGAGTACTTCAATAAGTATCCTATCCTGAAGTCAAGTGATGGATGGCGACTCCTGACTCATGACTACGAAGCACTGTTCCCTGATAAATCCGGGGGCCTCGACGCCTTGGATGCTTCATCGGAAAACATACTAAAAGCTGCTCAGCAGAAGCTTAACACCACAAAGGACTCGTTTCTTCGTCGAAAAATAGCTGATACATTGGCAATTTGTGACGGTAAGGAAATGATTCTGTTATATAGTTCTAGGTGCTCGACCTCCCTGGGTCGGTGAACCCGTTATAAAATATATAGACAAAAAAGAATTTAAAAATTATCTAACATGGTGCAGTCGTTCAGAAGTAACGGGCGGGCGGACACACATTTCGGCAATTCATTTTTACTTATATAGATAGATTTTATTTTGTTCTGATACTTTTCCCTATTTGCTCAGTTAATGATGATGTGTTGTGTCAAATATACTATTATTATTTTCTTTCCAGATGAACAACCGGAGACAAAATTAATAGCAGCGATATTGCTACTCGGCTGTCTCTTTAATATTCCTCCTGCCCGTCGATCTAGAAAAGACTGGCAAGCTTCACGAGCGGAGATATTGGATGGATTTGTGACCATCGTGGATGATGACGCAGACGTGCAAGTGGTAATTGAGGAGCGTCGCCAAAAGCTTCAAAACCTAGGTATTAGCCTCCAACCATTTATAATTTGGTGCCGCCAGTCAGGTGTCTCCTTCACAGTATGTGACAATACGTTTTACAAGTTCACAACACTAACTGAGGCTGTTGATGTGACTTTTAAAATATTTCATGCTACTGCGGCTAAATATCCTACTGAAAGCTATAACATTTGGCTTATTATCCAAATTGGTTTTTACAAAGTCAAAACATCGTACGATCGTATGTCACAATCTGTGAAGGAGATATTAGTTACTCTCGGAGTCACAATTTAAATTAAGATGAAGTGTCACAGTTGTAAAAGGACTTTTCCCACGTTTTCTTCACTTATTACCCACATAAGGAAAGAATGTGAAAAAATTGACATTACTGGAGTTTATAAATGTGGTGAAGACGCATGCTACCGGTATTTCACGGACGTTAGACAATTTAGAAAACATGTTAACTTAAAACATTTGAATAAAGTAAACACTCGTTATTTGCCATCCACCTCAAACGAGGCTTGCGTAGTTCCTATGTGTGAAACAGAGACTACCAAAGTAGCAACTGAGCACATATACATTGAAGCTGATAGTGAACCGGAAGTCCTTGATAATGCTGATAGTATTATTCATAAAGAAGTTTTGAAATTTATTTCAACGCTCTATGTAAATCCCTCTGTATCTCGATCGTCTGTACAAGCTATGGTTAGTCATTTGCAAACCCTTCTTGACAATATCGCACCGTCTTTAATGTCCGTATTCGGCCCTGTGCTAGCTGATGAGGAAAGCATGTCTGGAAGCGAAATTAATAAACGACTTCATAAGTTCAACACAGCTTTGAAGGGCATCTTTTTTCCGTTTCGTTCAGAATATTTGAGATTCCGAGAATTGAATTTATTAGGTTCTTTTATACCACCACATGAAGTAATCGTTGGTTATTGTCCTGACATTTCACAAAGGAGTAACACTTTAACATTACACACCAAGCCACGTATAATGCAAGTAATTCAACTTCGCCAGGTTTTGAAGAATTTTTTTTCCATTGACACTATTTGGAAAGATGTAACGGATTATTTGAACCACCTAAGGGGTAATTTAATAATCCGTGAAGAAAATCCGATGAGGCCAATGTGTCTAGAAAATGTAATGCAGGGATCTGTATGGCTGGCAATGTGTACACCGCAGGCGTCGGACATTATTCTTCCTTTAGTAGTATACTATGATGATTTTGAAATTGGAAATCCTTTGGGGAGCCACGCTGGGGTGCATAAGCTTGGTGGTGTATACGTTTCCTTGCCAGCACTCCCACCACATTTATTTTCATTGTTGAATAACATTTTGCTGTTAGCTATTTGCCATTCTGCTGACAAAACTAAATATGGAAACAAAGCTATTTTTGACCCTGTTATTGAGGAATTGAATTACTTGCAAAACAAAGGAATTTTTATAGAAAATAAGTTTTTAAAGGAACCGTAAAATTGAAGGTTGTTGCTATAACTGGCGATAATTTAGGCCTGAATTCAATTCTCGGGTTTACTGAAAGTTTTTCAGCTAACAAGTGTTGCAGAATCTGTAACATTGACAAGAAAGGTTTGCAAACTGCTCTATATGAAAACAGTAACTTGCTTAGAAATATGACTTCATACCACGCTCAATTGCAAGAAAACGATACACCTAACACGGGCATTAAAGAATCATGCTGTTGGCTTAAGGTGACAGGATTTGATTTATTTCAAAATGTAGCAGTAGACCCAATGCATGATATATTAGAAGGTGTAGCTCGTTATGTAATGACCTTTGTCATAAACCACTTCCTTGCCGAAGGTCTTTTAAAGATCTCAGTATTGCAACAAAGAATAATTTCATTTGATTATGGACCAGATAGGAATTCAAAACCAAGTAATTGTTTAGTTGTCCAAGGTTCGAAAGTAAAATTGAAAACTTCAGCATCAGAAATGCTTACCCTTATTAGATACTTCAGCCTAATAGCCGGGTTTTACATTCCTTTAGAAAATAAAGTATGGAAATTATACATTATGTTGCGGCAAATCACCGACAGGTTATTAAGTCATAGGGTCTTCAGTGACACCAATATTCAACTCCGGGTTATAATAGCAGAATTTAATCAATTGTACACGGAGCTAACAAAATCACCCCTGCAGCCAAAGTTTCATTTTCTGACTCATTATCCTACCATGCTAATGAAGTTCGGCCCCGTACGTAACATGTGGGCTATGCGTTTTGAAGCCAAGCACAGGGTATCTAAGTTAGTGGCTAGATCATCTTTTAATCGAGTCAATGTTTGCAAGACTCTAGCAATAAAATGTCAACTTATGCTCAATGACTTGTTTGTGAAAAATACAATACCTACAACAAAAATACTAGGAAAAAAATCTGCATTAAATTCAGGAGACACTGTCAAGTTTTCTCTCGGCACTGGCGTTGTCCTCAAATATTCGGTTACTTCCGCTACAATAGCTGGTGTTATATGGCAGCGGAACTCTATTGTTACTGTAGATATAGATGATGAACAATTCTTACCCACTTTTGGCCAAATTGATGCAATTTTGGTGACAGATACTGAAGAGGTTTTTTTCCGTTGCTGTATGTTTGAAACTATTGAATTTAATTCTCATTACAATTCTTATGAAGTTAAACGTGGTAATGATTATCTGTGCTTTCCTTGCCAAAATGCCGTTTCTCCGTGTCCTAACACGCTCACTCTAATGCGAGGTAACACGTCATATATTACAAGTAGATGGTACCTAGAGTAAAAATTTCAAAATTCTGTAGGTATTCTAACGGCTTACGGTCGCTGCTATAATACCTTGAAAATGCGCAAACGAGTTAACTCGTTTGCTCATTTTTAAGGTGTTTTTATTTTGAATCCAGTAATATCAATTTTTTTTGGAAACGTTTACATAATTATTAATTATGTACTTATACCGTACGCGGCGTTGCTAGTTTGAGGCACTGCAGAGTCCAAGGGCAGTTATTTTTTTATAGCAGAGTGCGCTCAACTAGTAATCTACCCTTAGTTACGGTATTTATCGGATATCCCTTTAGGATATCCTATAAAGACGGCCCGATAACGGTGTCCGCATAAAGTAATGGTATGAGCCAGCACCAATAGCTGGTTTAAGGTGAACGCACACTTATCAGAGCCGAAGGAGGCGAAGGAATCAAATTTTAGAATTACTTAAATGAAGTCCAATGTAACTTCGCACACTTATCCGCACCGAATCGTACGACCTTATTCGTCCGATTCGGTAAGTGTGCGAGGTTCCATAGGATTTCATACAAGTAATTCTAAAATTCGATTCTTTCGCCTCCTTCGGCTCTGAAAAGTGTGCGTTCACCTTTAGTAATAGATTTTAAAGTAAAGTATTTGTATGAGGGATAGATTAGTCTCATCGGAGTGTTTATAGTAGCACTTTACTTGAAAATAGATATTTACTATAATAATATAACCAATTTATTGTATGCAGCTTTAAGGTGAAAGCGTCAGGGTAGCCCGCGAAATTCAAATTTTCTTACGTTTTTTGCAATTTGCAGGCCAGTGCTAGGTTTTGATTGAAATGTTAGACGCGGGTGTAAGACGTATGTAGTACAACTTATGTACTTACACCCGCGTGCAACATTTAATTAACATACAACCTAGCACTGGCCTGCAAATTGCAAAAAACGGCTACCCTGAAGCAATCACCTTAAGGGCAAAAATGTTTTAGTTATAGGTACATTAATGTAAAGTTTGTTATTTTTTGTAAATTAAATTTCTACTCGTCTCAACCTTTATTTTAATTTGTAAAAACTAGAATTATTGAACATAATGTATATAATGATTCTTTATAATGACCGACAAATAGATACTGTAATCATTAAGGCGAGGATGTTTCTAAACAAAACAGTCTTCTTTTATACTGAATATAAATGTTTAGAGTATATAATAATTATTCATTCATACTATGGAAATAAAAATACCATTCAATTTTCTGTTTAATTTATACATACATCCCTTTTCACCTTCTTACCATTCTTGCCAAGGTACTTTTTTCTATTTTTTTTACTTACTCTCCATTTTTTTAAGGTTCAAGTTTAGGGTTCTTCAGTTTTTTTTAATGTTGAGCTCACACCTAATAATATTTAAAAGGAAAGAACCAATATTGGATACTTAAAAATAAGGGGATCATGTAAGTCCAGTGGCGCCCTCAATTATAGGAGGATTGTGATTTCTAATAATCCAAACAATTTCTGTGTAATCCACCAGTATTTAGTTGTAGTCCTACTGATGGAGAATGAGTAGAACTACAACTAATCACTGGTGTATTATAGAGATATTAATTGGTTTATTAAAAAACACAATCCTCCTATTGAGGGCGACCTCCGTAAGATAATAGGCTATAACCAGAGATATGAGGAAATAGTAGGAAAAGTAAGAGGACCTAACCTAAAATACGAGGAGGTTACCGAAAAATAGTAGAAAAAATAATAGGATATAACTGGATATATGAGGAAGGCACCGAAAAATAGTAGGAAAAATTGTATGACATAACTGAATATGTGAGGAAGTCACCGAAAAATAGTAGGAAAAATTGTATGATATAACTGAATATGTGAGGAAGTCACCGAAAAATAGTAGGAAAAATAATAGGATATAACTGGATATATAAGGAAGGCACCGAAAAATAGTAGGAAAAATTGTATGATATAACTGAATATGTGAGGAAGTCACCGAAAAATAGTAGGAAAAATAATAGGATATAACTGGATATATAAGGAAGGCACCGAAAAATAGTTGGAAAAATTGTATGACATAACTGAATATGTGAGGAAGTCACCGAAAAATTGTAGGAAAACTAATAGGATATAACTGGATATATGAGGAAGGCATCGAAAAATAGTAGGTAACTAAAACTAAATCCATGGTGACACATCATCTTAAATACTGTTATCATCAACATCAGTATTATCATCGTTCTTTTTGGTGAATCACTATGCTCCGTCCTTTGAGTGAATTCATCATACTTTAAGCTGAATTCACCTCTTTTATGATTGTCAGTTTTCTCAGTGTATATACATACGAAGGGCATGGCTTCTTTGGATGATATCAAACGATATTGGAAGGGTTTTTAAATCCTATCTCTACATGTTCGGAAGTTATGAGAATTTTTAATTAATTGATACCAAAACAAATTGAAACAAACACATCACTCGGAAGAGATTTATCGTGATATTGGCAAGTAATGTGGAAAGTTATTGACCTAAGTAGTGCTATGACACGTTTGTTATGATTTGAATTTAAGAAATACATGAAACAGAAAATTTGGTATCAATTCTTAGAGCATTTCATATTGAGCTGAAATGATGTATAGTGATTCTATACCAGCTGTTATCTTTAGTGCTTAAGGATAGCAATAGGGTTTCTGTTACACCCTGTATACAAAGAGTTGAAGATCACATCGCAGTGTCTTGGGCCCAGGACGACGAAAACTCGAGAAAAAGATTAATGGAGCATTATTCCGAATGTCAAAATAACATGGTAGCTCGTTACTAATCACCGTGGGTATTGTTTATTGCCTGTATCGTTTCAAACGTTGAATATAGCATCATAAAGGTTTTGAAAGTGTTGTATTAGGTCCTTATTAAATAAAAAACAAAAGTACAAATTGTATATTTGTAGTGTAACGACAAGTGGTCACGATTTTTTGTATGTAATATTTCCTCCCAAGAGCGATAGTACCTACCTATCTATTGTTTATTTATACATCTACAGCTAAATGTAATCGTGTATTCCAAGTGCTAGCTGCACTGACGTAACCAAGAACAAAAACACGCACTATGGACATCATTTGTGATTAATAAAAGGAAATATGACGTGTTTGTGGTGCTATTCTGTAAAAATCTCACCGTGATAACATGGGTGAAGTGAGCTTAAAGTGAGCTGTCATTAGTATTAATCCTTAGCATCAGATGGATTGACAGCTCTCACGGTGAGATTTTTACAGAATACATCGGCAGATTGGAAAGACTAATTTGACAAAAGCTTTTGATAAGGTGAATCACAAATTAGTTGGTTTATTCAGTAAAAGAAGCTATTGTTGGTTAGTAGGGACATTAAAAAATAAATTATCTAAGAAATAAATACACTTTAAACAAAAGAAAGGACTAGGATTTAAAATGGCAACTGCACTGATCTTACCTATACACTATTGTAATCAAAAATGTATAACAAAGAATATGTTAAGATGACTCTTCTCAAACAAAGGTGATGTCACGGAACATACTTATGTACGTGAAACATCCGTCCGGACGTAAAAGAATAGCACCATCCCATTTCTTCCCGTGGGTGTCATAGAAGGCGACTAAGGGACTTACTAGAGAATGGGCAGCAGCGTTCTCTATGCATTTGACCACCATACTGCGATCGCCAACCCGCCTGCCAAGCGTGGTCATTATGCCAAAACCCCCCTTTTTGGGGTAGGTTTATGTCCAGCAGTGGACGTCTTTCGGTTGATATGATGATGATGACGTCAAACATACCGTTAGCAGCATAATTGAACTCATAAGAGAAAATTAGAAAAAAATGCTGTCGAAATATGCGCTATACAACCTTTGACTATTAAAATTTTGACGTGTTACTAAAATGAAACATACTCGCAGTGGGCCTGCTGGTATATTACATCTTACTCTCGCTGGCAGAGAGGAGGCCTGGGTCCCATCAGTGGGAATATTATAGGCAGCTTTTGCTTATTGTATTGAAATGTAGAAAGACTTTCTTTTTTATTCTACGATATTTTAGTACTACTTACGATTAGTATTGGTTCAATTATGGATTAACGTAACCAACTGTTCAATTACTCCACGAATTGTAACAGTGTAGTAATGAATTGTAGTAGCAATGTGTAGTAATTGAAATGCAAAAAAGCTATTAGTTCTACATAAATGTAGAACGTGACGAATTAACGTCACGTCACGTCACGTGTAGAATGTGTTTGTTGATGATGTTACTGTGAAGGTGTATTCTTGATCGAAGCTGTAAAGTTCGGTAGTTAGTTGGCATCTAGCATACTGAAAGACAATCATATTTATCTAGGGATCGGAACACCTGACCAAGAAAGACATTTTTACAGAACTTTCAATTCCTAGAATATTTCTCAGGACACTACGTTGAAACTTTTTTAGGGTTCCGTATTCAAAAGTGCACAAATAGAACGTTATTCGTAAGCCTCCGCTGTCCTTCCGTCCGTCTATCTTAGTGGGATGTATCTCATGAACCGTAATGGGTAGACAGCTGTAATTTTCACAAAGTGTGTTTTCTATTGCCGTTATGACAACAAATAATAGAAATAAAATGAAGTTCAAATTAAAGGTGGTCCCCATACAAGAAACGTATTTAAAAAAATATGTATTGTAAATGTTGTATGATGGTACGGAACCCTTTGTGTGCGAAGACTTTTTTTGAGATTCCTCGGTCTCTCGATTATGTACTTTCATCATTCCTTCACGGTGACATCCAACGACCTCAAGACAAGCCTGGACTAAAACTATACTGTAAGTACCTCCACATATTAACAACACGCCCGATACAGGGGCCGTACACACGAGTGGTTCGCATTGGGAGCGAAAAAACCAACACCGCGCGTACTGAATACTGAAAATGTAACTAATTTAACTCGTGACTTGTATCGAAGGGAAGTGAGGTATACCGGAGATTTGGATGCGGCATATACGACGTCCAAAGAAAAATTTCGGTTCTAGCAAAAATTACAAATACCTAGAAATTATAAATGATTTTATTTCTGTATGTAAGATTGTACAAACCCTTTAACAGGTTAATCATATTTTAAAAACTGGATGAGGTCGGCGTTTCTTATCTGACTGCTCTGAGAAGAAAGGCAAAAAAAAAAACTGACGAGGTCACAATCTCTATTACAGTCTAGACATAATCTTGGTCAGATCATGTGAAGACGGTGAAGACCATGTAGATTGTTGTCTGAAATGGTATTTTTAGGAAAGAACCACACAGACTGAATGCACTTGTCTAGTCCTGAAAGTTTCCATTTCCATATTACACAACGGCTCTGATGAACTATGGTTTTTTTTCAATTGCATTATTTAGCCATGTATTTATTTGCAGATCCTTCAATATTTACCATTAATACAGTTCGTTTCAAGAATCAGTTGACTTGGAAAGTTAATCAACAAATATATAAGCCTTGTAATGTAGCTACTACACAAAATATAGTTAAAGTTCCTTTCATTATATTTTGGCGGCCATTAAGGTTTACAGTTTACAACACTACTAGTTTCGTCTGCTTACAATTCACATAACTATTACCCTATGTATCGAAAGTAAGTGAAGACCACGTTTGTATCGTTTTAATGTAGGTGCATTTTATGTGTCATATTTTTCCTCCATTTAATATAAAACATTCTCTAAAATATATCTATTTATGCACATGTGCTCAATGCCACATCCACAGTCCGCTTCCTTAGCATCTCCATACAATTGATGCACGTATGGTCAGTAAACGGCGTGTGTTTGCTCCGGGGCTGGCTTTTTGTCCGTCCGTGCGTCTCACGGTACCTACCGACTGTTTAGGGCAAAGAACAAAACACTGTCAATATTCTTAGTAGTGTTGAGTACGTGGTTTGGGTCAACATGCTGGTCTCTGGCTGTATAATACTGTGAACATTTATCCTGGTGGTTCTCTAGATCAATTTCCCACACTTTTTCAGTCAACTATAGTATGTAAGAACAGTCATGAGCATAAATAACTTACATCCACGCAATAAACAAAAACGATTTTGTCGCTAAATAACAATTGTGGCCTTTGAGAAGACACCTATTTTTAACAGGATTGTTTAAAAAACTCTACAAAGTGAAAGTTTCGGATCCGGTGTCTTTGGTTTTGTTTTTTTGCTACCGACTTCCAAAATTAAAGGCGCGATGTGACTCGACGACTAGTCCACTGTACTAAAAAAAAACACTTAGCAGTGTTTTTTTTGGCGGTCGGAAAATACAACCGAATTGAGAAGGCTCTCCTTTTTGAGAAGTCGGTTAAAATGACTATATTCGTAACATCGCACCGTCAACACTTCAGAAGAAAATTGTTTTTGAATATTGTGCAATTGTAAAGTGTTTATGGTCTGTTCGTGACTACTATATCATTTAAAATACATTCATGTAATCTCTCCGACATTATTTTAATTTAGCTTTCGATATGATTACGAATACGCGAACTGTAGCAGCACGATGGCGTATTTCAAGGGGAGGGCCATCAGTTCCATCGCCAGACTGTTGATGAAGAACATTTGGTACACTGCACAGAGTACATTATTATATACTGGTACACTGACAACGGCTCCAGTCGTGATGACGCGGGTTATGTTCTTTATGTCGCAGCGAGAGGGAACTGGAAACATAGAAGGAGATTAGTACGTGGCCTCTTTCATAAAAACTGTCCCAAAGTCTTCAATAAACCATTTCGAGGTATGAAAACAAAGTGAAAACTTCCACATCGTCCATAAAAAAGGGAGGATCCTACCAACCAGACGGGTGTTGCACCTGGTGGGCAACCGCCTGTCGTTGTTGTTGAGTTTTCTGTGTAGGTATAGAGTGCATGGACTTCGACGTGCAAACTGTAACCATGAATTCAGCACATGTTTTACACCCCCTAGAGTAGAAATTTTTCGCATTGAAAAATATCTGCTGTTTCATAAAGAAGTGAAATACCTATTCTATGCAATTATTTTGTAAAATTCAGAATCGTGTACTGAGTCCATGGTAACAAGTTGCGCGTCGATTTCTGCCAGGGTGGCTGTATATTTTAAGCGCGCATCGCCATGTAAGATACGCCAGTGTAGTTCATATGAGGCAGTATAGATGTCGCCACAGACATATCACAAGGCAGTAGTTGGAGTGGTCTAGGATCAAGTTACATGCCATAGTATTGGACACGCCTTAGTCCCTCAGAAAAACTACCATATAGACTAATGAAGATTATTGATTAAGTATTGCTATATGTAATTCCCAAGCTTGGCAAATGGTTGATGATCACTAATTGCTTCTAGTAAAAAGTAGATGCTGTTATCCTGTGTGCTTCCTAGCAAAAATACTTTTAACTGTCTGATGACAACTGGGTTAGGCACAAAAGTACAATACGGTAACCGGTCCCTAACCATCCTCTGTAAAACTCAATACAGTATCTGTGCATTAGCTGCCACTGATTTAGAATTAACAGAATTATGCAGCAACACGACAAGTCGACGTGAGGCATCGTTGCGGACCGTCTGCCGTCAATGTTGCACGCGTCAGGAGTCGCGCGACAATGAAATTGTGGCGGTGAATTCACTTTTGTTGCAATGTATGAGTAATTGCGCGAGTTTATTACTGTGGCTGTGTTCGTTCTTGTTTGGAGCAGGGAATCTACATAAGGATATGGTGTAATCTCTTTATGAAAGACTGCTTCTAGGGAAAAGTTAGCTTTTCATCTGGTGGGCATCTTAGAAAGGCAACTTATAATAATATGACAAACGATGAGAAGTCTGAGTATCTGTAACTTGATATTTGCCAAAGGTGGTGGTTATTATAACACTTTTCTCTAATAGTAATTAACTATGCCATGGTTGGAATGCCCATCGTAGATGAGATGCAAAATCCCATAGTCTCCGTATCGCATCTACGATTGCGGTGTTAAGTGATGTAGAATTTAAATACAAACCGTTTTAAATTTTCGCCAAAGCATGAATACAGCTCTCTACTTTGTAACAGTTTTTCTTCCAATAAATTTACTAAAATACATATCAACCTTAGTCTTGTAATAAATTTGATACTTTGCGAATCTGGTGCTACGATGAGCCGATTCCATCTGAAATTCTGTAAGTAAAAAAAATAAGGATTTATCCTACTCCATCCTACATCCTACACAGATAGTTTGTAACCTGAAATAATACATAGGATACTTTTTATCCCGATAGTACTTTCCCGTGGGATAATTTTCAACTTCCACGCGGGCGAAGTCGCTGGCAAAAGCTAGTACTAATATAAAGATAAGACCAACTAGAGAGACTTTTTGCAGTACGCTTTGGGAAATACACTAACCCTAACCAGTAAATGTAACCATGGGTCAAAAAAAAAGTATTTGAAGTGTCGATTCACCCGATTCAGTCGATGCGAATGGACTAATAAGGGACTACTCACACTTATTCAGCTCTGTTCAGCTTTTGTCCATAGAAAACATTGATTTTGTATGAGATGCGTGCGCATCCGTTCAGCCGCGGAAAGCTGAACGGACTCTATTCAAAATCGTTGTTTTCTATGGACAAAAGCTGAACAGAGCTGAATAAGTGTGAGTAGCCACTAAGTCGATGTTCAAATATCGTGGTCGAAACCCCTGAAGACGGTGCGTAGATAATAATTAGCACTTAGCTTTATTTCCACCGTAGTTATAAGTTTTCTCGCGCCGAGCAGGTGGTAAAAGAAATGAAACTGATTTCTTGTTTCAACTGTTAATAACGTCTTTAGACCACGTTCGTGTGACCAAGCGCGTGCAAAAATCCCGTCCGTGCGATTGTATTTAATCGGAAACCGAAAATGAGTACCTATGCTTGGATGATTTGGTCATGTGGAGAGGATTAATTAAAGGCACCAATAGTTATTTGTTATGCAAGGCTGCAAAGTTGTTTTTTGGCGCGAGTACTTGTATTGAAAGCTGAGCAAGCGAAGGATTCTAGTACGGAACTATGAGCGAGGCGAGTGGTTCAAATATAGAATCCTGAGCGTAGCCAGGGTTTCAAAGGTACAAGACTCATAATACCTTTGCTGCCGAGCGAAACACATAATTTTTCACCTCACTACAGCGAGGAAAATGCTAGGTGCAAGAAAAACAGCCTAAATAATATATTAAATTAGTGTATTTCAATGAAGTATGATAGATAGCATTGCCTTGTAGTCTTCGAAAACGTTTTGACGCCTTTAGAATGTATCCATGCATTGCACAAATTGTACGCTTTTATGTACTTTTCGTGTGATTTTTCCGGAAGAAAACTAAATTCTAAATTCGGCATTATGTACCGCTTGCACTTACGCAGAGTTTAAAAGGGGTTTTAGTTTAAAAAAGGTGTTAAAGTTATATCTTCACCGCTGCTGGACTCGCTCATACTTTATGATTTCTTACGATTTTATCAAAAAACAAACCAAAATTATAGAAAACAAATTGAATAGAGACGAAATTTTTTAAAGTTTTTTTTCTTGCAGTCGTCCTGCTGGCCAGTGCGATTATTCTAAAAATGGGGTTGGCTCACTGACATGAAATAATTATTTTGACGTTTAAGTTATCATCAGTATGCAACCGGTTAATCCATTTTCAGTGGACTGACTGTATAGAAAATGATTGAATAGAAAGGTTCGAATTTCAAAAACTCATTCCACGCTAGCGGGTAAAATAGGTAGGTACACTTTTGCACGCAGATTTCGAATGACAAACAAAATCTTTCCGAGGTTGTGAGGTGAAAAAGGTATTTATAAGACAAAAAGCGGAACGCCGGGAGAGCACGCCCTAGGAGGACATATAGGAGTATGCAAGGATCGTAGCAGGTGGCGTTCTGCAATTTCTGCCTTCCCCCATGGGAAGAAGGCGTGAATTTATGTATGTATATATGTATGTTGCTCTTCTATTTCCTTACTATAGTAACGATTTTAATTTCAACAGGAGACATACCTACTATTACCTGTGCTATCATCCTACTATCCTACTTACGAGTATATTATAAATGTGAAAGTTTGGATGTTTGCTACTCAATCACGCTTAAATGGACGAGCGAATTTGGATGAAATTTACCACACAGATAACCTGGATTAACACATGGAATCTTTTTATCCCGGTACTACGTTCCCTTGGAATAATTATCGACCTCTACGCGTTCGAAGCCGCTGGCAAAAGCTAGTACTTACATAAATACAAAACACCCTTTCAGTCAATTGAATAGCTTCAACAACTTCGTGGAGCGCCTGCTATATATTTTGATACATCTGGATAAGTATTTAAAAGCATCTGCTGCCATTTCACTTCTGTACTAACATCTATTATCTTCTTGATAAATGCTAGTCTTTCGTGTAAGATCAACAGTATTGTTAAATATAAAACAGCTTCAAAATCTTCCATACTAAACAACATTGTTATTTGTGGTAAAATCCACACCACGCTCAGGTTGGAGGCGGGGGTATCTTGGACCAAATGGCAGCCGTGGTTAATCAAGAGTATAATAACAATCAAAGTATTAAAGACGTATATTTTTATATTGAGCTTTCCTTTACCGGTAACTTATAAGTGTCTGTCTATTCCTTGCAAAGTTAGAAACAGTTTTACGTTAGTGTCTCGGTTGATTAAATTGCTGGTGACAATATAGCAGCGTTCAAAAATACACCCGCGTTTGTTTGGAATATAGACAAAGCTAATTCAAGGTTATTTATCGTAAAATCTACGCTGCCTAAGCCCCAATTTAGCTTCAAAGATATTATCATTATTATGCAGGTAAAGGAAATGGAAAATAAAGAGTATGCACTTTGAATCCACACCGGCGGAGATATGGCGTTACAACGAATATTCACTCTCACAGAACCTACAATTGTTTGTATATAAATGAACGGTTTAAATAATTTTATAAAACTCTCATCTAAAACATTTTTATTGAATTCCTCGAGATTAGATGCCATTATATAATCGTGGGTCAGTTACCACTGTACCAACTTTCGCTTTGGCGTTTAAACATAAAGAGCAATTCTCTAGTCATTTGTCGTTTAATCATTTAAAGGGAAAGCATTTAGCTGAGTAGTTTTGTATTTATTACCATCAGTATTTATAAAACCATTTTCTGGCTATTAGAAACTTTGTCACCAACGTATTCGATGTCACATGTCTTCTTACTTTTTGGTTCTAGGACATGCCGCATAGAAGTATGAGGAACAGGGTGTAAAATTCACTCATACTCTAAAGTAAAGGAAGAATCCTCCGACCAGACGGGTGTTGTGTCTCGTGGGCAACTGCCCGACGATTGATGTCGGGATGTTGTATATATGCAGATCGCGCGGTAAACTCTGCTTGCGCGATGTAGCTGATGTAGTTGCGGTGTGACGTCAAGTCTTAAGTAGTTCGCATATTGCTTTGCAGATGGCGCCACTTCACTTTATGTGGTTTTCCACATTTGTTGATTTTAAGTTTCGTATGTGGCGCATTGTAGATATTCGCCACACCGGTTTCCTTCACCGTTTTAAAAGCAGTGGTGACGAAATTATTTACCCAAAGTAAAGCGTCTGCCTGGGTTCGAACGTTACTTTTGTTACGTCTAGAAATGTCTCTATAGATCAATTAAGTCCTGTCAATTAGCTTAGAAGTAAAAAAAAAACTTTATAGATTTATAGGATTAGTAACACATTTTATTTCACCACCTAAACTCTAAAACAGGGTAATCGGCATTCCACTTCGGGTAAATTATTTGGAAGGTAACCATTTAATATAATTCACACTTTACGTACGCCGGGCGTGGCGGGGTACCGGCGTAGTGGCGTAGTACTTGCAGTACGCGCGGCTTGTCATTGTTCCCACACAGGCTCATCAAGTATGCGCCTCTGAATTTTGAGCGGCGTATTCAAACATGTCCCCGTAAGCCCCTACAATACGTATTTTATTGGCGCTTCACACGATATTCCTGTAATAAATGATTTACACAGAACTGTTTGGGATAGCTAGACACAAGCAAACTGGCGTGTTTCGGTTTTATGAAATAAATTAAATTCGTAGTATTTTTAGTAACCCTAACTTGAATACTTAAATAAATAATGGGATTTATTGAATTCATTATACAACCCTAGTTTTAGTGTATGCGAAACCTGAAAAACGAGCCTAGTGTTTTTAAGTAAAGAATCTATGTACAAAATTTCAAAACTGTATCATGGAAAATCACAAAGTTATAAGCTTGTTATGTTGCCTAGTTGTCTATACAAACATGGTCACCACGCGCCAAAATTATGTCTGGAATTATGTCTAGTTACTGTAAATAAAAAACAAATATAACACTAACTTAACTAAACCTATTCACAAATAAAAAAATGGCGTCGAAAAATTCATCCTCATCGCTGTCGACTGGTAATATTCCCAAGAGACTGGCAGCATTACCACGTTGTATGGCAATGCTTAACCGCTGGCCAAAGTAGAAACCAGACCTTGGGTCACAGGAAGTGTCAACCAGCCTTTTCGAGATTTCCTCGAAGAGACCATGAGCACTCGGACCCCACGGCTTGAGGGTTTCAACCCCAAATGGCTCGAAAATATAATTACAAATTAGGTTGTTACACTTTCGCCGTTTGAGGTTTTCCGCAGCCGCAGCGGCAGCGCCAACACAGCACACTGAGCCAGGAAGATGGGATGGCGCAAGAGTATCGACACACGAATTAAGGTATATCTTACTTCCATAGGATATTATAATTTTCGGGAATTAATAAAAATCACCACTGTCCTAATTTCAATGCTACTGGTATTTTTTTAGGTAGGTATTCCATAATGATCGTAAATGAGTCCCTTTATTACGAAAAAGCCAAAGGAAAAAAAAATATTTTGAAAAACTATCCAACACAAAACGTTGCAACTTTTTACCGTATCGAAAAACTAAGCACTAAGTTCTCGTGACTTTTCCATTTACGAGAGCGACTGGAATCGTATTTTAAAATATAATACGCTTTTATTTTGGAAAATTCCGCGAGTGGCTCTGGGGAGAGAAAGCTAATTTCAATTTCATTTAGTTCTGGCGCGTTTCCATGTGCCGACCAGAGAGTATGGTACGCCTTACCGGCAGACTGGATTTGTTCTTACCCACAAGATTGTACTGCGGCCAAGTTACTTTCTTGATTGTTTACATAATAGTTTTGTGTATTAGGCGCTGAACTGATTCATTAAGGCTCTCCGTGAATATATACAACCATAATTAAATTGAAAAAAAAAACATAGCATAATCAGCTTATAATGCTCTCACTGTTGAGTCACAGGCTGTGCGGGCCCAGTGCGGGTTGGTAAAACACAGTGGATAGTAAAATACGAGAATATGATGAGTACAAAATATGTCTAGATTATTTTGAAAGCTGACCAAAGTGACGAGAGGATCATGCCTGGTATGATGTTATCTACACCATTAAAATAACCTTCTCGAGTGGCGATACTCCAGCGCAGCTTGGGACAGCCTGCTCCACTTCCACTTCATGATATGTTTCTGTGGCATGAACTTATATATTTCGGTAAAAGAGAAGAAGTAGAGGCTGCCATTTTATTTATTTTTTCTTCTTTTTTCTTTATAAGTACCCAACAATGACACGAAGACGTTCTACAAAACCGATTAATTTCTTCTCAAATTTCATGACACATATCGATGGTTAGCTACCAAGACCTCCTAATTGACACATTTTGACCAAATGCGTTTTTACTTACTCTCCTCTTAAACATTTTGTCTCACATAATAGAAAAATCTCCATAGCATTAACATAGTAAATAATTATATTAAAAATGAACGGTTTACTCATATTTGTACTCACATCAAAACTAGAAGATTTTTTGCGGGTGCTGCAAACTTTTGATATATTGAGTTAGGAGATCAACCGTCGATACTATACTTTGCCTCATTGCCAAAACATCCAAAACCCAGGTATTTTCGAAATAGGAACGCTATACAGAACGTCGCATCTAATCTATGGTGGTGAGTGCAGCTCCACGGAACCCTTGGGAGCGTTTGGGTACCGTAGGCAGATTACACCCTGTCTGAGTCCCAATACGCAATTTCTTTGCAAGAGGATTTCGCATTTTTATCGGTGAATCTATCCGGTGTCTTTGCTATTAGAGTGCCCTCGCTTGAGAAGGCTTTAAGGTCTTTATTGGTTGTTAATGTAATGGGTTTTGTTGTGTTTGTATGGTGGTATTGTAAGCTTCTATCTGGTAAACCTATTTAATGAATCGACTACTTAATACTCGTATGTCATCCAATCAATTATTATTCGTTCACTATAGCATTAAAAAAAAATCTCTACGGGAGAGAACTGGCAGACGGCATTCTTGTTCGAGATTCGAGACGCCGAGCAATGAACACACATTGATTATCAGCCTAACAAATTGGTGTTATTTAAATGTTAGCGAGTAATTACAGTACTTATTATTTCGGTGATATCTGTGTGTTTTGTAAATATTCTGGAAAAGTAATTAAATATGTTTGTTTTTGAATAATGTGTTTAGTTTTCTATTGCGAACCCTTTTATTTCTGAGCTCTGGCTTACAGTAGGGAGAATTTAGCAGTATTTTGTGATATTTCAGAGAACTCAATACATATTTTACTCCACTGTGTAATCTATGAAGTCATCAGACGGCGGGGTAATCTGCTTGTCTTTATTGTTTGTGGTCAAACTGTCATAATGATATAGGACAAGAAAAACGGCAAACGAAGTCCCAAGTAAACAAGTACCAAATAAATAAAACGTATTTTTGTTTCAACCCCAAAAATAAACCGTATTTCTTAATACTCCATCAAGCACAAAGTAATAAAGACTGACAAATAAAGTACATAAACAACTTCTAAACTAAGGTTCTAACTTTATCCTTGGGTGATCCCTACGTCTGAGTGACGTGGGGACAATTTAAACCGTGGTACATTCCGTGCCAAGATATCAAACCGCCCTTACGGTAGATGATTCATATTATTCGCCGTCAAGACTTGATTACGCCAGCGATATTGTAAGGGAGAGAGCACACGAGACGACCTACATGTCGGGTGTATTTCTTGGAATGAAATGCACTTGATGAGGAGCACTTGTAACATACAGAGCTTGTATAACTTTAAACATATTGTAACTTGACTTTGAGCTTTACAGTTAAAGGAGCTTCTTTACTTTGCCACAGGTAATGACTAAGTAATTACAGCCGCACTGGTCGATCGATCGGGTTAAGCTACACTTGCCGCGGTTGGTCCATGGATGGGTGACAATCTTTACATACCAAGGCCCCTCTATGCCTCGGAAAGCAGGTCCCGGCTGTCATTCGTGGGTCTTTGATAGTCGTTACGGGTCGTCAGAAGCCGGAAAGTCTTACCAAGTGGTATCGCATTACCCCGTAGCTGGGTTGTGGAGGTGAGATAGGCAATCGCTCCATGTAAAATACTGGTACCCCAACAAAAGGGGAAAAGGCTATGCAGTTGTTGAGGAGTTAATGCCATCGTTGCATAATTGTGTCTCGATATTGAATTCACAGAATGTCTCCGTTCCAACATTCTTCATCCGTTTGTTGTCAAAGAGAACATAACGTGTGCCCATTTCTTGCTTAGGCCCACGTGGCATATCATCAGAATCTCGGAATAAAGCCAATTTCGACAGGATTCAAAGTGGTGTAATTACAGGACCTTATACAGAACAGAAGGGTGCATATAAAAAGCTCGAGTGGAGCTGTTATTACAAAATGACGTGTTAAATGAAAACACGTCTTATTTGCATAATAAGGAGCCCGACAGCTCCCCTAGGAAATAATGACAAGGAAGTTTTGAGAACGCAATGGGCGGGAAATGAAAAGCTATGCTGAAGAAAGACAACATACAATGTTGTATGTAGGTCCTATTTTATCTTTTATAGCACCAAAATGATACAATAATAAAGTTTTAATCAAAGATGAAAGAGTTGTGAGAGATTAAATTAGAAAATGATAAAAAATAAGACGAGACTGGAGACTACCTACTACGTTTAACATCAATTACTTTAAGCCCTATGTTCACCTACTTTCATTTAAATCAGTTCTATATTCCACATAATTATATTAAAAATTTCCTAAGAAATTTGACAAAAACCAACTGTTAAAATACCTAACCAGGGTGGTTTGAATGTTGGGGAATATTGACCTTAATTAAACCTTAAACACATGCAGGTTTCATAGTTCTTACAGTGTAGGCTTATTGCAGATTTTACATTAATTTAAAGAAAACTATAATAACATTACAACTTAATATTCACTACCTCGCTTTGATCCAACTATTGGATCACACAAACAGTGGCAGTGTGCAAGCCTCCCATTCAAAACCACCTCGTTAGAACTTGATTAGAGAGGCCACAATGCGATAACAAGCCGGGCTTACAAGCCAAAACTTCTGATTATCTCGTTTATGGGTTCTGCAACTTTTTAAAGAAATGTCCTCGCGAATTAGCTGTATATCAGGAAATAATGCCGCAGGGTATGGGGGGCGCGGGGGCGCGGCGTCTGGGGGAACAAATTGACAATTTATACCGTATTAACAGACTGTTACTTGGAATTGCTTGTGTTTGAGTGGACGGGTTTTTAAAGCGATAGGGTGAGCAGACTTGTCTTGTAAGTTGGTTTCGTATGAAGTGTGTTAGTCACACATACATAAATTTGTGTGAGACGAGAGGTAATTTTATTATCTACCAGCTTTTGCCAGCGGCTTCGCCCGCGTGGAAGTCGGAAATTATCCCACGGGAACGTACTACCGAGATAAAAAGTATCTTATGTTTTAATCCAGGTTATAAACTATCTGTGTGCCAAATTTCGTCCAAATTCGTTTGGCCGTTTTTGCATTATTGAGTAACAAACACCCAAACATATAAGCTTTCACATTTGTAATATTATAATAAAGTAGGATAGTAGGACAAACCCCAAACGATCTCTACTTGACACTTGTTCTAAAGCTAGAAATAATGTACTTGAATTGAGTACAACATATTTCCAATTGTTATCAACCACGAATTTGTCATTATTACCTCCTTACTTAAATAAAACACACATCCACCATCATTCCCTACTACATAGACCACCGCGCAAGTGCGAAGTTTAAGTAGATAGTTGAAAATTGGCATATTACCCGACAATGGCTATGCAATCCCAAATGCATTAGTCCAAGTGCTGGAGTCACCCGGCTTCTAGTCCTCGGCTGACCGTATGCAAACCTACTCGGTAATCGAACCGACGTACCGTCTCAAGTGATTCTATATACTGCCTCCGTATACTTCACGAGGAATGGCTTGAGATCTACATATTATGATTAGTAAAACTGATGATGGCAGTAATTGTGTAGTTGTGTGTGTGTGTGTGTGACTCCCAAATTAAGTACATCTTTAAAGATGTACTCAAGTTGGGAGTCGAAATTTTTATAAGAAAATGCAAATAACTTCTCAAAAAAACACGACAAAGTAAAAAATAACTTCAATTTCGGAAGTCGGTGTCTTTGGATCTGTATTTTAGTTTTTTGTTACCAACTTCCGAAATTATACCATTTCAAACATTAAAATAATTTTTCAAACCGGTTCTTGTCGTCTTCGAGTGATCGGGGAACATACATAAAAAATAAAAAAGATTCCGAAGAATTGAGAACCTCCTCCTTTAAAAGGCAGAAGCGTGCTACCACTGAAACATCAGCCTTAGATCGTGTAGTCTAAAAATGGACTAAGCGATTCCATAAAACAATACGGGTATTTATGATATTTGAAAAGCTACTAAGTAGCAAGGTTCCATATAGCTGTTTCCTATTATGGGGGCAGCGCCAGGGAAATCCCATTGAGTTATCTTTATTAAAATCCCATTAATTCAACGGGGCTTGTGGCTAAGTAATATTAGCCGCACGGATCGATCAATCAGGTTAAGCTACGCTTGCCGCAGTTGGTCCGTGGATAGGTGACCATCTAACATACCAAGACCTCTCCATGCCTCGGAAAGCACGTTAAGCCGTTGGTCTCGGCTGTCATTTGTAGATACTTGCCAGTCGTTACGGGTCGTTAGGAGCCTGAAAGTCTGACAACCAGTCTTTCCAAGAGGTATCTTATTACCCAGTAACTGGGTTGTGCAGATAGGCAGTAGCTCCATGTAAAATACTGGTATTCAGCTGCATTCGGTTAGACTCGAAGCCGACCCCAACATAGTTGGGAAAAGGCTAGGCAGATGATGAATTCAATGGGATTATATGAACTTAGAGAGTTGTAATGATGATTTTAATGATTATGATTATGTAAAAACATACATGTTACGGTTGCGAATCATATTTTGGTCAACAAACCTACAGTGAAATTTTGTTTAATTTATATCTTAACTAAAAAAATACCTATATATTTCGTTCTATACCTAAGTCCCAATACACATACAAAGTCTACAAATTCCCGGCTCGTATCAGAGGCTCGTAAACTGTAAATACCAGTTAAGAGCCGAAAGACAAATGAAGCACCTTATCCGCACGGCGCGAAATCAAGACTAATATGCTCACGCTTGCAATTTAAAAGGGTAACTCTGGAGTTCAGGCCGGGACTTTGATGAAGATTTCCTTGTTAGGGAATTAGTTCGAGGAGATAAGGAGGTTAATGATTGGTAGTTAGGTCCTAAGTAATTATTAGCATTACTTTTTGTTTCAGGGTACACATGTTCTTATAGCAATATTATTTATTTATTTTATTTTGAAGAAGGCTGACAGACTAACAAACCAATGATATAAAGAAAGTAGCATAACAATTGCTAATAACAAGCCTCCACTATAACAACAATTGATCGAGCAGTGTTAAAAATATAAAAAAAATTGGCATGGTGGTAAATGCTCAGGATCTATACGTATGTACAGTGAGGGAAATACATTATTTTTCAATTTGACATCCTACGTCAGTACGCCCTTATAGTCAGAATAGACAACTTTCAAAGAATTACTGGTGTGGGTCGAATTTACGGACGATGTAACGCCACTCCTGGAGACTAATTTACTGTAGAGGTATACGTGAACTATATGCAACATATTTACAACGTACCTACTTACCTAATCAGCCTACTGTACAATTAATAATAAACTAACGAAATTACAACAATTACACCTAGTCCTTGAACCGTCGTCCAATAAGAACTTATTTAACAACAAGGAATTAAAGTTAGCTCCCAACTTGAGTGCTGTCATCGTCGATAAAAATTAAAAAGTAATAAATATGCAAACGAACCAAGTTCCCAACTGAGCCGATTGCCGCGAAAATCTTCGTTTAATAACCCTTTTTATTAGCTAGGTGATTTTAACGATGTTTTAAGAAATAATTTAGTATTGAAAGTTGATTTCGTTAATTTAAAATACATTTTATGACAGTTTCAGTATTATATGTATCTATGACTTTAAAAAACTTCGTTGAGGTACGTCAGCTGTAAAATGTTATCTCTTATTTTAAAACTAGTAAAATGTTAGGGTGTTTGGAAAAGGCTTTAAGATCTTTGAAAAAATATTTAGAACATCATCAAGCATGTCCCGAACATCATCATCATCACCTGCCTAGCCTTTGTCCAACTATATTCCAGTCTTGCTGAATGTGGAAAATACTGGTGTATTTTACATGGAGCGACTGCCTATCTGACCGCCACAACCCAGTTACTGGGTTGTACGATTCCCCTTGGTAAGACTGCTTGTTAGACTCTAGGGATTCTAACGACCCCTAACGACTGTCAAAGATCCACGATGACAGCCGTGATCAACGGCTTAACGTGCTTTCAGAGTCATGGAGGGGTTTAGTATGTAAAGATGGTTCCCTGCTTGCCACTGTGATCCGTGTAAACCCATCGTTCCACGGATCAAGGTGGTAAGCAAGTCTCGACCATCACCTCTAATTTCTTTATTATTTTTTCTCTATTTGTTCTCAAAAACTTATCTATTAGTTATGCGCTTTCCAGGGCCGCTGTTTGCGCTGTGCAGGGCTCGCATGTAGGACGACGACACAGCAGGTCATGTGCTGTTTAACTGCTCGGTGGTCGCCACAAAGAGGGCAAAACACTTCGGTGTCCCAGGTACCCTACGTGAGATTGTTAATAACACTAGACCTGGCTGGCTATCCTCGAGGAACTGGGGAGGATCGAAGAACCGATTTTCCCACCCGTACGCAAAATATGCGCTTTGACGTGACGTTGCGCACACCAGCTCATTTTACCTATACCTAGTTATGCGCTTGCTCATTACTGCCCAGTCTCACTATCACCCTTACACCAAACGTCATAATAAAGATACTCCCTCCCGCATAATCTCCACCAGGCAGTGCTTATGCCCTTCAATACAGTATGTAGTTATTATGTGATTCATCATTACGTGTCAGCTATGTTTTATGACCGGCGTCGCCCGGCGCTGCCCAATTTCACGCACCAACACCCGCTATATACTCGCTCCAGTACGAGTATTCCCAAATATGCGGGAGTTGAACGACAAGTAGCTGGGTTAGAATGTACTGCGACTTTTTTTGGATAGTTTAAGTGTTTAATTGGTTGTTGAATTTTGAATGGAATGTGCAATTTTAGATTTTAATAGTTTTGATATTTAAAAAAAAGGCACTTTTACATTAACTAAAAAAGTGTAACTAAAACCTAAAGTTCACCAAACGAAAGTAATTTGTATCTATTTAATCATTTGTATCTGTTTGCATCTGATAATTTAAATATCAAATATAATAAAAATTATCATAGTTTTACCTAGAATTATTGATCCCAGTCACGGCTTTCAGATACTGAGCAGGTAGTAAAGTAGCTTGCTTAACAAATGCAATTTTATTGTAGATTCCAAATCTCCAGAGATCCCATCTTAAGACACTGTGATTTATTGAGAACGAGTGTGCATACCGTTTGCTTTGACCGATCACCAGTGCGCCTGCACTTATATCTGAAGATTACTATCGATTCTTGAATTTCACAATATCATCATCACCTGTCTAGTCTTTTCCCAACTACGTTGGGATCGAGTTCCAGTCTAACCGGGAGTTCGTTGTGCCACTTCTTCTTCCCAGCTGAAGTACTAGGAAGGGGTGAAGGGCGGGCGTTTTGGGGGACTGTCTTATGTAATTTTGACGGTCAAAAAGTGCTGACTCCAGCCTAGTTTGACTAAATGACTTTTGATTTAGATTTTGATTTATGCAGCTAAGTACCAGTACTTTACGTAGAGCAACTGCCTATCTGACCCCCACGGGAGTGATATGAAGTTTCAATGACGTTGTTGTGACGCTCGCTGTTTCGAAAAAAATTACTAGTGGTACGCCAGTTCGAAAACACATTGAGTCGAAAATCGCCACATCGAATGACGTTATCGCGAACACGCTCATTCGAAAACCTGTTCAAATGGTACGCTATCGCTTGTCCGAAAGTCTTGGTATCGAAATCCACTGTTACGAATATCATAACAGTGATTACCAAAAACAACCGATACGCTATGATGATAAAACTGACACTGAGCTAATTGTCTATACCACTAAGTATAAATTATTAATATTAGTACTTATTATGATTTAGCTATGCTTCCCGTATTGATAAGCTAATAATAATACAAATACAAAATCTGTGGCCCGACTATCAAGTTGACGGTTAAAGATTTTTTTTCTCCGTGTATATTTTCCAACATTTTAATTATTAATTATGCTAAATGTTGTAATAAATGCTTCTACAATACCACCAAAGACCCTACAGTTCATCCATAATAAACATGAAACAGAAACACTATATCAGAACGAAAGAATGACACGGAGAATAGTGCAATGCTGACGCGAAGTCGGGCACGATTGCTGCATAATGCACACCCGAAGATGATGGGATCTTCGGGTTCGTCGCTCAGCTCCGCCTCGCAGTTGCCGGGACCTGCTCCAGACGTGAGTTCAGTGATACCGGCCGCTGCAGTTGCGTCGAGCTCGAGCGACGAATATTTCTCGCCGCCGCACACTGGTCCCAAATTAAAAAAAAGTGGACATTGATAGTAGACCGCTGATATTTTTTTTTATTGTTGATATAATGATAACAGATAAGGCAAAAAAATATTATTGTCCTACTTCAAATACTTTTCTCTATAAAAAATATTTCTTTTTTTTTTGTATGGGAGTGATTACATTTTACTCAATTTCTCAAAAACCTTAAGCGATGTCGAGATGGCATTCACATATGTTAGAAAACTAATAATTTTGAGTATTTGGCTCGAAGAAACTTATTGCTTATCTCTGCGTACTTTCGAGATAATAGTGACAGAAAATAACAATTTTTTTTAATGTTAATTGTTCGCTTTTTTTTAATCATAGCCTTACTCATATCGCAATAGGTCCGCTGGCCAGCAAAATGGAGCTTCGACGCGAGTTTGCCGGGATAACAAGATGGCCGCCTCTCATGACGTAACGTAATACGGTCACGAATCGCGCGCGTACACCTCACTCAGTGTACAACTAAATGTGGTTGCGATAAGACGTGTCCTTATTTTTTCTGTGCGCTTGAAGAAATGCTTGTTGTTTGTTTGTTTTGTTATTGTTGTATTTTGAATCTTTGGATTTTAAAATCAAATAATTTTTGTTTGTCTTTCTTTCGTCGAATTTGTTTTCGTAATTTTTTTTGTTAAAATCAAAGTCACTTTGTCTTTGATATCTTTGATTCTAATTTGTTTTCAATTTTCCTTAAAATTATAATATGTCCGCATTTGTCACCAACTTAGACTTATACGTTGTTCTTAAATCAGGAGGTGGTTTTAAAAATGTCGAATTTTTATTTAATGCCCTTATTGAACGTATTGGTGTTGAATTGTCTTCCGAAGATTTGAGTAACATTAAATTATTTTGTCGTAATTTTTCAAGTAATATCTCAAAAAGATGGTCTGCTTCCAGTAGAGCTCAAAAGACCTTTCTTAACAAAAATTCAGACTGGTTACAATCCCAAATAGTTTGGCCAAAATGTCAAAATATCGATTTAAGCAGCATTTTTAAAGTTGCCGAGGAAGTAATTCCAAATTTCGAAACGCAAGTGGATACTCATCAATTAAGTTATGGTACAAGTAAAAAACCATTTGTTGATATATCTGATAAACAGAAGAAAAGGCGTTCTCTAACACTTCTAGATCACACAGAGGAGGAATTAGTTTATGCTTTATGTGCCAAATTAAAAGAGTCTACAAAAACAAAATTAGCAGCTATATTAAACGAACTCAGCCAAAACAAGGAAAAATGTGAGATGGTACATGATGTACTATTCGCTAAAAAGACTGACAAACCGTGTTTACCAGATGATAAAACGTTAGCGCTTTACACCTCAACAAATTTGTCAAAATGGCAATATCGAAATTTAAGAACTATTCTTGATTCAGAGAAAATGTATGGTCTTCCATCCTATCAAAAGCTCCTGGAAGCTAAAAAAACTTGTTATCCTCCAGAGTCAGACATAACTGTAACTGAATCTGATGCTAAGATAAGACTTCAATCGCTTCTAGATTTGACAACTAATAGGATATTAAAAACAATTCAGCACAACTCTGCCGACAAAAAATCGCTAAAACTAATAAGCAAATGGGGTTTTGACGGGTCATCTTCTCAAAGTAATTATAAACAAAAGTCACACTCCGACACTAAAATTGACGATTCTTCAGTTTTCATGATTAGTTTGGTTCCGCTTCGTTTGGAAGAAGAGAGTGGTACTATCTTGTGGCAAAATCCTGCTCCCTCTTCAACAAACTATTGTCGTCCAATTGGCTTTATATTTGCAAAAGAAACAAATGAATTGATAAAGAAGGAAAGTGCATCCTTAGAGGAAGAAATTCGTAATCTTGTTCCCACAATTGTAGATAACTTTGATATTAAACATGATTTGTACATGACTATGATTGATGGGAAAATTTCTACTGTGATTTCCAATACTTCTTCTGCAGCTGTTTGTAATATTTGCAATACCCCACCTAGCAAAATGAATGACTTGGACTTTGTATCCAAAAGACTCATCAGAGAAGATATGTATAAATATGGTCTGTCTTCGCTTCATATGTGGATAAGATGTATGGAATGTATTTTACACATTTCGTACAACTTAGACTTCAAAAAGTGGGCTGCACGAAAAGAAGATAAATTGTTAAAAGAAATTAAAAAGAATTTGACACAAGAAGAATTCCGGGAAAGAACTGGTTTGTTAATTGACATAGTAAAACAGGGATTTGGTACAACCAATGACGGTAACACGGCAAGAAGGTTTTTTGAAAATTATGAAGTATCTGCTGAAATAACGGGTATCCACCCTGATTTAATCAAGAGATTTGCAGTCATTTTACAAACAATTTCATCTGGTCAACTTATTAATACCAACTTGTTTAGGGAATATTCTAAAGAAACAGCAATGCTATATGTAAACTTATATCCATGGTATTACATGCCTTCAAGTGTCCATAAATTGTTGATACACGGTGCTGATATTTGTGAAAATTTCTCCTTTATTCCGATAGGCATGCTTTCCGAAGAAGCTTCCGAAGCGAGGAATAAAGATTTCCGGAATGTTAGAATGGCACATACAAGAAAAATCGGTAGAGTTCAGACTAATTTAGACATTATCCACAGCTTTCTAATTAGCTCAGATCCTTACATCAGCCATATCAAACCAAAGTTTGCTCGTTTACATAAACAGTTGTTTCCAGAGGCTAGTGCTTTGATCTTGAACAATGAATTGCTTTCGTTGGAAAACGAGGAAATAGAGATTTCTCAAGAGAATATAGACCCAAATATTAATCTTTCACCATAATATTTTTTCAGAATCGTTTGTGAACATATTCAACTTTATGTTTGCAGCTTAATATGTCTTCATTTTGATTGTTTTTTAGAACTGATGAAAGTACTCCTTCAGAAAGGTCATAGCTTTTCAGTCATTAGTGAGCCCCCATAACCTCTTTTACCGAGAAGTCTCTTTTTACTTATTTGACATTACGCATACATTATAATTATGTGCTAAAGTAAGGCTATGATTAAAAAAAAGCAAAAAATTAACATTAAAAAAAATGTTATTTTCTGTCACTATTATCTCGAAAGTACGCAGAGATAAGCAATAAGTTTCTTCGAGCCAAATACTCAGAATTATTAGTTTTCTAACATATGTGATTGCCATCTCGACATCGCTTAAAGTTTTTGAGAAATTGAGTAAAATGTAATCGCTCCCATACAAAAAAAAAAGAAATATTTTTTTTACAGAAAAGTATTTGAAGTAGGACAATAATATTTTTTTGCCTTATCTGTTATCATTGTATCAACAATAAAAAAAAATATCAGCGGTCTACTATCAATGTCCACTTTTTTTTAATTTGGGACCAGTGTGCGCCGTCGACACCACCACCACTACGTCTCTGTTTCAGGTGCTTGAACCACCAGTCAACGTGTCGGCGCAACGACTGTCGGATCAGGTGCGGGTCATCCAGCGTAACCATATGCTGGATGCTGCTGTATTTGATCGACTACGCCTCGAATCACGGAATAGCCATGCTACGCCTGCTTCACCACGGGTAGCGGTGCAACTGCAAAATATTGCCAGTGTTTCACCGCGACCCAACCGCGTTGGTGAAGAGGATGATGGCGGGGTGATATCCGTGAGTTCCCAATGCAATGCAAGATTGAGGAGTGCTTTGGAGGATGCTTTCCGGGAGTATCGCTCCACTCCTAGTTTGCCCATGCACAAGAAAAACAAAGCGCTGGTGTGTGCTCTAGACTCACAGTTGTCAACATGTTTTGACGGTAGCAAAGATCTCGCCGATACCAACTCAATCTTGTACTATGCAGCTGTAGCGGCATGTCGTGTAGCTCGTGTTCGATTTCCCAACAGTGACAGAGCTCCACGACCAAAGCCAGCCGTACCAGCTTGGCAGTGCAGGATTGAGCGTCGTATCGATGAGGCTAGAACACTCATCGGCAAGCTTATCTGCTTCAGGGAGGGCAATACTCGCCCTAGAGTGATGCGTTTCGTGAGGCGGGCGTTTTCCGGGACTGATATTAGTTCTCGAGACTATATAACCCGCGTCACGGAGCGTATCGACTTCCTGAAGCAGGAGATCTGTGCATGGGCAAACCGTATTCGTCGGTACAGGCGGAGAGTGGAGCGGTACACTCAGAATCGCACATTCCGAAGCGATGAAAGGTGGGTTTACGCAGCTTGGGAGCGACCATACCAAGGTGTGGCTAACACGCACCAGACGGATGATGACGCCATGTGTTCGTTCTGGCGAAACATCTGGCCGGTGCCTGTCAATCACACCGAAGGTGATTGGGCTAGGGAGATCGAGCGAGCGTGTGGTCAAATACCAGAAATGGGGGCACTTACCATCAACCCCCAAGATGTAGCTCATGAAGTCCGTCCGTTGCCTAACTGGAAATCCCCAGGGCCGGACGAGCTGCACAACTTTTGGATCAAATGGCTCCAAAGGTCACACGCTTGCTTGGCATCCCAGTTTCAGTCAGCCTTAGAGTCAGGGTCGCTGCCCCAGTTCTTAACAACAGGGATTACCCACCTGCTCCATAAATCAGGTAGTACGGTGGAACCCAAAAATTATAGACCGATCACTTGTCTACCGACGGTCAATAAAGCTCTGACATCCGGAACGGGTCCCGCGGTACTAAGGAGCTGCTCCTCATTGATATGGCCATTAGCCAACAGGTTCGTCGTTCCCGAAAGGATCTTTCGACATGTTGGATAGACTATAAGAAGGCCTATGACTCAGTGCCACATACATGGCTCAGGAGGGTGCCGGAATTATATAAAGAAGATACAACTCTGCGCACCTTCCTGATGCACCATTAAAAGACATATCCAAAACATGCTAACAAATACCAGAACTCTGACTCAGGTATCAGCAGAGCATGGGTGAAGGTCTAAGATCGTTAATATCTGGATTTAAATCAGTGGTTTAGAAAAATGGTTAAAAAAAATCAGCCAGGCCTAGCCGCCAGCATAGGCCACCAGCACTAGCCCGCAGCACTAGCTGCCAGCACTAGCCCGCAGCACTAGCTACCAGCACTGGCCCGAGCACTGGCCCGAGCACTTGCCGCCAGCACTGGCCCGAGAATTTGCCCGAGCACTTGCCGCCAGCACTGGTCAGAGCACTAGCCGCCAGCATAGGCCACCAGCACTAGCCGCCATCATAGGCTGCCAGCACTGGCCCGAGCACTCGCCCGAGCACTCGCCCGAGCACTTGCCCGAGCACTCGCCCGAGCACTTGCCGCCAGCACTGGCCCGAGCACTTGCCGCCAGCACTCGCCTGAGCAGTTGCCCGAGCACTCGCCCGAGCACTTGCCGCCAGCACTGGCCCGAGCTCTAGCCCAAGCACTCGCCCGAGCACTCACCCGAGCAGTTGAACAAGCACTTGCCCAAGCACTTATTGCCAGCACTTGCCCGAGCACTTGCCACCAGCACTCGCCCGAGCACTTGCCACCAGCACTCGCCCGAGCACTTACCCGAGCACTCGCCCGAGTACTTGCCCGAGCACTCGCCCGAGCACTTGCCCAAGCACTTGCCCGAGCACTCGCCCGAGCACTTGCCCGAGCACTCGCCCGAGCACTTGCCCGAGCACTTGCCCGAGCACTCGCCCGAGCACTTACCCGAGCACTCGCCCGAGTACTTGCCGCCAGCACTCGCCCGAGCACTTGCCCGAGCACTCGCCTGAGCACTTGCCCGAGCACTCGCCCGAGTACTTGCCGCCAGCACTCACCCGAGCACTCGCCCGAGCACTTGCCCGAGCACTTGCCGCCAGCACTTATCCGAGCACTTGCCGCCAGCACTTGCCCGAGCACTTGCCCGAGCACTTGCCACCAGGACTCGCCCGAGCACTTGCCCGAGCACTCGCCCGAGCACTTGCCCGAGCACTTGCCCGAGCACTGGCCCGAGCACTTGCCCGAGCACTCGCCCGAGCACTCGCCCGAGCACTTGCCCGAGCACTCGCCCGAGCACTTGCCAAAGCACTCGCCCGAGCACTTGCCCGAGCACTCGCCCGAGTACTTGCCGCCAGCACTTAGCCGAGCACTTGCCACCAGCACTCGCCCGAGCACTTGCCCGAGCACTTGGCACCAGCACTCGCCCGAGCTCTTACCCGAGCACTCGCCCGAGCACTTGCCCGAGCACTCGCCCGAGTACTTGCCCGAGCACTCGCCCGAGCACTCGCCCGAGCACTTGCCCGAGCACTCGCCCGAGCACTTGCCCGAGCGAGCAATCGCCTGAGAACTTGCCGCCAGCACTTGCCGCCAGCACTGGCCCGAGCACTTGCCACCAGAACTTGCCCGAGCACTAGCCGCCAGCACTGGCCCGAGCACTTACCCGAGCACCCGCCCGAGCCCTCGCCCGAGCACTTGCCCGAGCACTTGCCCGAGCACTCGCCCGAGCACTTGCCCGAGCACTTGCCCGAGCACTTGCCCGAGCACTCGCCCGAGCACTTGCCCGAGCAATCGCCGCCAGCGCTTGCCCGAGCACTTGCCCGAGCACTCGCCCGAGCACTTGCTCCAGCACTTGCTCGAGCAATCGCCTGAGAACTTGCCGCCAGCACTTGCCGCCAGCACTGGCCCGAGCACTTGCCCGAGCACTCGCCCGAGCACTTGCCCGAGCGCTCGCCCGAGCACTCGCCCGAGCACTTGCCCGAGCACTCGCCCGAGCACTTGCCCGAGCACTCGCCCGAGTACTTGCCGCCAGCACTTGCCCGAGCACTTGCCACCAGCACTCACCCGAGCACTCGCCCGAGCACTTGCCCGAGCACTTGCCCAAGCACATGCCCGAGCACTCGCCCAAGCACTCGCCCGAGCACTTGCCCGAGCACTCGCCCGAGCACTTGCCCGAGCACTCGCCCGAGTACTTGCCGCCAGCACTTGCCCGAGCACTTGCCACCAGCACTCACCCGAGCACTCGCCCGAGCACTTGCCCGAGCACTTGCCACCAGCACTCGCCCGAGCACTTGCCACCAGCACTTGCCCGAGCACTTGCCGCCAGCACTGGCCCGAGCACTTGCCACCAGCACTCGCCCGAGCACTTGCCCGAGCTCTCGCCCGAGTACTTGCCCGAGCACTCACCCTTGCACTTGCCCGAGCACTTGCTGCCAGCACTTACCCGAGCACTTGCTGCCAGCACTTGCCCGAGCACTTGCCGCCAGCACTCGCCCGAGCACTTGCCCGAGCACCCGCCCGAGCACTTGCCACCAGCACTTGCCCGAACACTTGCCGCCAGCACTTGCCCGACCACTTGCCGCCAGCACTGGCCCGAGAATTTGCCCGAGAACTTGCAGCCAGCACTTGCCCGAGTACTTGCCGCCAGCACTGGCCCGAGCACTTGCCCGAGGACTCGCCCGAGCACTCACCCGAGCAGTTGCCCGAGCACTTGCTGCCAGCACTGGCATGAGCACTTGCCCGAGCACTTGCCGCCAGCACTTACTGCCAGCACTAGCCCGAGCACTTGCCGCCAGCACTGGCCCGAGCACTTGCCGCCAGCATTTGCCCGAGCACTTGCCCGAGCACTCGCCCGAGCACTCGCCCGAGCACTTGCCCGAGCACTTGCCGCCAGCACTTACCGCCAGCAATAGCCCGAGCACTTGCCGCCAGCACTTGCCCGAGCACTTGCCGCCAGCACTTGCCCGAGCACTTTCCGCCAGCACTGGCACGAGCACTTGCCCGAGCACTTGCCGCCAGCACTGGCCCGAGCACTTGCCGTCAGCACTGGCCCGAGCACTTGCCGCCAGCACTGGCCCGAGCACTTGCCGCCAGCACTGGCCCGAGCACTTGCCACCAGAACTTGCCCGAGCACTAGCCGCCAGCACTGGCCCGAGCACTTACCCGAGCACCCGCCCGAGCCCTCGCCCGAGCACTTGCCCGAGCACTTGCCCGAGCACTCGCCCGAGCACTTGCCCGAGCACTTGCCCGAGCACTTGCCCGAGCACTCGCCCGAGCACTTGCCCGAGCAATCGCCGCCAGCGCTTGCCCGAGCACTTGCCCGAGCACTCGCCCGAGCACTTGCTCCAGCACTTGCTCGAGCAATCGCCTGAGAACTTGCCGCCAGCACTTGCCGCCAGCACTGGCCCGAGCACTTGCCCGAGCACTCGCCCGAGCACTTGCCCGAGCGCTCGCCCGAGCACTCGCCCGAGCACTTGCCCGAGCACTCGCCCGAGCACTTGCCCGAGCACTCGCCCGAGTACTTGCCACCAGCACTTGCCCGAGCACTTGCCACCAGCACTCACCCGAGCACTCGCCCGAGCACTTGCCCGAGCACTTGCCCAAGCACATGCCCGAGCACTCGCCCGAGCACTCGCCCGAGCACTTGCCCGAGCACTCGCCCGAGCACTTGCCCGAGCACTCGCCCGAGTACTTGCCGCCAGCACTTGCCCGAGCACTTGCCACCAGCACTCACCCGAGCACTCGCCCGAGCACTTGCCCGAGCACTTGCCACCAGCACTCGCCCGAGCACTTGCCACCAGCACTTGCCCGAGCACTTGCCGCCAGCACTGGCCCGAGCACTTGCCACCAGCACTCGCCCGAGCACTTGCCCGAGCTCTCGCCCGAGTTCTTGCCCGAGCACTCACCCTTGCACTTGCCCGAGCACTTGCTGCCAGCACTTACCCGAGCACTTGCTGCCAGCACTTGCCCGAGCACTTGCCGCCAGCACTCGCCCGAGCACTTGCCCGAGCACCCGCCCGAGCACTTGCCACCAGCACTTGCCCGAACACTTGCCGCCAGCACTTGCCCGACCACTTGCCGCCAGCACTGGCCCGAGAATTTGCCCGAGAACTTGCAGCCAGCACTTGCCCGAGTACTTGCCGCCAGCACTGGCCCGAGCACTTGCCCGAGGACTCGCCCGAGCACTCACCCGAGCAGTTGCCCGAGCACTTGCTGCCAGCACTGGCATGAGCACTTGCCCGAGCACTTGCCGCCAGCACTTACTGCCAGCACTAGCCCGAGCACTTGCCGCCAGCACTGGCCCGAGCACTTGCCGCCAGCATTTGCCCGAGCACTTGCCCGAGCACTCGCCCGAGCACTCGCCCGAGCACTTGCCCGAGCACTTGCCGCCAGCACTTACCGCCAGCAATAGCCCGAGCACTTGCCGCCAGCACTTGCCCGAGCACTTGCCGCCAGCACTTGCCCGAGCACTTTCCGCCAGCACTGGCACGAGCACTTGCCCGAGCACTTGCCGCCAGCACTGGCCCGAGCACTTGCCGTCAGCACTGGCCCGAGCACTTGCCGCCAGCACTGGCCCGAGCACTTGCCGCCAGCACTGGCCCGAGCACTTCCCGCCAGCACTGGCCCGAGCACTTGCCGCCAGCACTGGCCCGAGCACTTGCCGCCAGCACTGGCCCGAGCACTTGCCGCCAGCACTGGCCCGAGCACTTGCCCGAGCACTTGCCGCCGGCACTTGCCCGAGTACTTGCCCGAGCACTTGCCCAAGCACTTGCCGGAGCACTCGCCCGAGCACTGGCCCGAGCAGTTGCCCGAGCACTCGCCCGAGCACTTGCCGCCAGCACTGGCCCGAGCTCTTGCCGCCGCTGTTGCAGCTCCATTTGATTAGTGCGTATCGTTAATTTTGATAAAAGTTCAGGACACTTTTTTTTTTTGGGTGGGAAATCATCAAATGACTTCTCCCGCTCTGGGTGCAGCAGGAGGGCGTGTCAGACTTTTACTAACTAAAACCCATCCGTGTTTCCTCAGTTGCTTGTGTGCCAGGGGTACGGTATCTCTTTCGAAAAACCCGCACCCCTGGCAGGCATCGGCCCTTGCGGGCCCCATCAGTTGTTGCTGACATCTCTTTGAGGTGCGGGTGGAACATAACGCGCCGTCGACCCGGGCTTGGTCCTTATCGGACAGCGAGCTACCCATTACTCGCCGTCCATAAGCCCGCGCCTACGGTGGCCGGGAATCAGCCTGGGATTACCGACACCCAGGGCGTCTCCCGGAAGGCTACGGCGGTGAGGACACAAGTATTGCCTCTCCCTCACGTGCGCCGCTTCTCCGCTGATACCTGAGTCAGAATTCTGGGATCCGTTTGCATGTTTTTGGATTGATCTTTTAATGGTGCATAAAAATCCGTGGAGTGAGCCTGCTCTCAGGAGCACACACACACACACACACACACACACGAACACACACACACACACACACACGAACACACACACACACACACACACGAACACACACACACACACTCACTCACTTTTTTTTATTCATCTTTCAATACCACATAATATCATCCTGATTTTAAACTATCTTAGATCTTTACCCATGCTCTGCTGATACTAGAGTCAGAGTTCTTCGATTAATTTTGCCTGTTTTAGTATAGTTCTTTTATAGTTGCAACATGAAAAGTGGAGTTTTAGCTCCTCAGTTGTAGTCAAACTTTTTTTATCATACCAGCTGAAATCTCGATTTCTTTTTCATAAGGCTCTGCTAATGTAATGTTTAGAGACAACTGCGTTTATTTAGTTTTTTTCAGTTCCCGGGGGTCTTGACTGCTACTATACTTAGTCCATAGAATATACGAAAAGCTACAAATTTACCAGGCGCGTCTTTTAACAAAATGATTTTCTTTTTCTTGTAGCGGGTACCATTTTCTTTTTTATTTATTTCATGACTTAAGTCGGCAGAACTATACCGGAAAAGTATTAGGAACTATAGAACTCACCACTGTGTGCCTAAATCAGTTTTAAAATTGTAATTTTGGAAAAAATGACCTGCTAACGGAAGTTGGCAGAGCATATTTTCATTCGACCTTTTTTCAGGCAAAAACTCCTGAACTATTTTTTTTAAGTATAAGGAACTCCAGAACTCATGCGCATGCGAATAGAACTCACATTATATTTTGCTCTGCTGGGAAATGATCTGCCAAGTTCACCCACATTGGAGGATTCAGGTATAGGCTATCGATTGAGAAGAGGTGGTCAGGTTATATCTCACCTCCTATATATGGATGACCTAAAGCTCTTTGCCCCCAACAATTTGCAACTGATGGAGCTACTAAAAGTAACTGAAACTTTCAGTAGCGCTATCAGGATGGAATTTGGTGTGGACAAATGTGCGGTCATGCATGTAAAGCGAGGGGAGATTGTGAAATCCGTGGGAACCCAGCTCTCGGATTCCATACACCTAAGATCCCTCTCCTCAAACGAAACATACAAGTATTTGGGTATGTCGGAAGCGTTAGGCATCAACACTGCTGACATGAAACAATCGTTGAGGGAGCGCTTCTTTTGCCACCTGAATAAGGTTTTAAATAGTCTTTTATCAGGCGGAAACAAGGTGCGCACCTTCAACGGTTGGGTCATGCCGGTTTTGATGTACTCTTTCGGCATACTCAAATGGACTCAGTCGGAACTTGACGCCCTGGATAGGAGGGTCCGCACACTGCTCACCGCAAATCGGATGCATCATCCGCGGTCATCGATGATGAGGCTGTATATCCCGCGAAAGTGTGGAGATCAAGGCTTCTTAAACGCTAAGACCCTCCACAATCGCGAGATATGCAGTCTCAGGGAATATTTTCTAGAAGCCGACGTGGGTATGCACCGAGATGTGGTCTCAGTGGACAAGGGCCTCACCCCGCTCTCCTTGGGTAACGAGAACTGGCGCAAACCTAAAGTAGTAGATACTATCCTGGTGCAAGGGAGGTCGTACCAGGCGGCAGCCGACTTAGCGACACACGGAGTTGCGACAATCGTCGATAGGATCCGGCAACTGGGACTCGAGGTGGCCTTGCACAAGTCCGAGGCCATGTGGTTTCATGGTCCTCGGAATGCGCCACTGACGGGTTCCCAGATAACGGTGGGAGGGGTTCACATCGGCGTCGAGTCAACGATGAAGTACCTAGGACTCGTCCTCGACAGCCGGCGGAACTTCGCGGAACATTTCCGACGTTTGGCTCCCAGACTGGAGCGGGCCGGGGCTGCCTTAAAGCGGCTCCTGCCCAATCTAGGGGGGCCAAACGCCTCCTGCCGGAGGCTCTACGCGGGGGTTGTGCGGGCAATGGCCCTATACGGGGCAGCTGTGTGGGCGCCTACATTGAGGCGCGAACCAGCACGCCGGTTGAAGGCGGCCCATAGGGTCATGGCCATCCGGATGATCCGGGGATACCGCACGATCTCCGGTGAGGCGGCGGGCCTCCTTGCCGGATTGCTGCCATGGGATCTGGAGGCAAAGGTCCTCGCGCACACTTGGGAGTGGCGCGAGGAGGCCAAACGCCGGGGCGTAACTCTGCTGCCGCGGGAAATCGCGGCACGGCGGACAGAGCTCCGGCAGGATCTCATGGCGACGTGGAAAGTGCGATTGTCGCAACCCAGTGCTGGGCACGCCACGGTTGCGGTGGTAAGTCTCCTCTTTGAGGTGTGGCTTGAGAGGCGGCATGGCATCCTCACCTTCCGCCTGACACAGGTCCTCACCGGACACGGTTGTTTCGGGAGGTTCCTGTTTCGGATAGGGCGGGAGGAAACGCCCGGGTGTTTCCATTGCGAAGATCGCCCAGAGGACACGGAGGAGCATACGCTGGAGGTCTGCCTGGCTTGGGCGGAGCACCGCCGTGTCCTCGTGGAGGTGATCTGCGGCGGCGATCTCTCGCGTCCGACCCTGGTCCAGGCCATGGTACGGAGCGAGAGTGCATGGCTAGCAGTCGCCTCCTTCAGCGAAGCAGTGATGCTCGCAAAGAGGGAGGCGGCGCACATGAGGGAGATGCAGTACATGCGCCCACACAGCCGTGGCCTTCGCAGGAGACGCCCTGGGCTGATTCCCGGCCACCGTAGGCACGGGCTTGCGGACGGCGAGTAATGGGTAGCTCGCTGTCCGGTAAGGACCAAGCGGGGTCGACGGCGCATTGTGTTCCACGCGCGCCTCAAAGAGATGTCAGCAGCAACAGATGGGGCCCGCAAGGGCCGATGCCTGCCAGGGGTGCGGGTTGTTCGAAAGAGATACCGTGGCCCCTGGCATACAGGCAACTGAGGGAACACGGGTGGGTTTTAGTCAGTAAAAGTCTGACACGCCCTCCCGCTCCACCCAGAGCGGGAGAAGTTATTTAATGATTTCCCACCCAAAAAAAAAAAGTAGTAGATACTAATGACCGCAGGGAGGTATGGCAGAGCAAAGAGCTTCACGGGCGCTTTTACCGGGTCCGACATGGACCTGATGTAAGACCTCTTAGCGTCCGTATCCTGGTGACGATTCGGTGATCTCTTTGGAGAAACCAAAGGTTTTGTCTTTGCAATTCTGGACGAAGTTATGTTGACGAACAACTACCGGAAATATGTTGTGAAGGATGGAACGGTTGACATCTGTCGGGTATGCCACCATCCGGGGGAATCAATCCGACACATTATTTCTGGCTGTTCTAGTCTGGCTAACGGAGACTACATGCATAGGCACAACCTTGTAGCCAGGATTATCCACCAGCAACTTGCTCTGAAATACAGTCTTGTGGACTCGGAAGTACCGTACTATAGGTATGTGCCCGACCCAGTTCTCGAAAATGGCACTATCACATTTTATTGGGATCGATCTATCATCACTGACCGGACTATTGCTGCCAATAAGCCGGACATAGTGGTGATAGATCGATTAGAGCGTCGCACAATGATTATTGATATAGCAGTCCCACATGACGAGAACCTCGTGAAAGCGATAAAGATAAACAGATCAAGTATCTTGACCTGTCACGCGAGGTTGTCGACATGTGGGATGTGGATTCAGCAGTCATTGTGCCGGTAGTCGTGACGGCCAATGGCATTATAGCCAAGAGCTTCGACCAACACCTCAGGAAGCTCTCGTTAGGCACCTGGATCAAGGGCTAGATCCAGAAAGCAGTATTACTGGACACGGCGCGTATAGTAAGGAGGTTCGTCTCTCAGCAGCCCTAACCACCGGTAGCTTGGACTCTGGTTCCGATACCGGTGGGTTACTATTTTTTATATTTTTATATATTTTTTATATTCGAATATTTAAAAATATAATTTGTATGTATTAATCAACGAAATAAAGGAAACACAAATACTACAGTATCTATTTATTATAATGCAATGGTAACAATAAAATCAAATGAATAAAGGTTGACTTCCAAGGGTTGAAGGGTGGTGGTAATAAGTACAACCTATAATTGATTGATTTGTTGATACTTAAGGAAATTAAAAATATACTTCTCATAACTCTTGTTTCCGTAACCCAAATAAGGCTTTATTGGGGCCTCGAGTTTGATTGCCAGACAAATATTCGCAACAATGGATTTAGATACCAAATCTTTCTTACTTGGTACGCATTCGAATGAGCGTATTCGCGACGACGTCATTCGATATAGCGGTTTCCGACTCAATGTGTTTTCGAACTGGCGTACCACTCGTAAAGCTTTTCGAAATAGCGTGCATCACAAGAACGTCATTCGAAACTTCATATCACTCCCGACCCCCACAACCCAGTTACCGGGTAATATGATACCTCTTCGTAAGACTAGTTGTCAGACTATCGGGCGACTTTCTGACGACCCGTAACGACTGTCAACGTGCTTTCCGAGGCACGGAGGGGCCTTGGTATGTAACGATAATCACCAATCCATGGACCAGCCGCGGTAAGTGTAACTTAACCTGATCCATCAAATCGTACGGCTGTTATAACTTAGCCTCAAGCCCCCAAATAATTAACAAATTAAACATTCAGTTAATTACAGTAGCTAATTCTTTCAACCCACCAATTCAACCCGCAAATGTAAAACAGTAATAATGAAGTACCACATCGAGCTCCGGCATTGCCCCCCATGCGCCAATAAAGCTGAGGTCTAGATTTATGAGAACACACGATAATCATAAGCGGAACACAACACGCGTTTTATTGCCCGCCGGCATTCTACACTCAGCTTTATTTGCATATTATTCCTTTATTACTCTCTCAGAATTCATATGCTAATGTCAACGACGATATTTTCGATCCCAGCGGTATCCTCACGGATGTGACCCTAAAGATTTCGACACGTTTTATGTGTGTTTCAGCGGGTTTCATTTGAATATGTTTTAAGTTTGCGAATTTATTATGTGTTAGGAAGTTTTACTCAGTTTTTTTGGAGGGTTATGTGTCCGAGGAAGATGTTTTGTGTTTGATGGAGTAAATAAAGTGTTTTAGCTGGCTTGTGATGATTTTCGCTTCCTTATAAAGGGTCCGCCAAATAACTTTTTTTTTTTTGAAAATGCTATAAAAAAAAAATTACTGAATATTTTCTCAAATTTCTTTTTTTATTTGGAAGTACAATCCTTCCGGTTAATAATGGAAAATAATTTCATTCAAATGGCTGCCTCGGCTGGCCATGCAGTAGCCTACACGATCGGTCCAATTTTTAAGCACCTTATCGATTGTGTGCAGCTGTATTTCACCAATGGCTTCACGAATATTGTCCTTTAAAGCGTCAATTGTCTCTGGCTTGTCGGCGTAACACTTATCTTTGAGGGCACCCCACAAATAATAGTCCAACGGTGTCAAATCGCAGCTCCGAGGTGGCCAAACGACATCAGCTCTGCGGCTGATAATGCGATCTTCAAAAACAGGGCGCAAAACATCGAGTGTAGCTTCGGCTGTGTGGCACGTAGCGCCGTCCTGTTGAAACCTAATGTTGCCAATATCCTCCTCTTCAATTTTTGTGAACAAAAATTCGTTCAACATGGCCCGATAACGATCGCCATTGACTGTAACGGCCACTCCTTGCTCATTACCATGATTTTCAAAGTAATGTCGCAATATTTCCCAGCGTTGTTCAAGCGTATACACAACCATATTCGTTCAGCGGAAGGATAAAACTAATTATCTGTCAAATCAGACATGAGCTAAGTGTTACCATTCACGAAATAAGCACTAGTTGGAAAAAAAAACGTTACATGGCGGACCCGTTACATGAAATGTCTCCTTGTAGAAAGTTCAAGCAAGAAAGTTTATGCAGCCATTGCTCAGATGAGTTTGTAACTAGCACCCTAATTGAGTAACACACTATTAATCAGAATATGAATAATTTTGAAGGTTATTGTTAATCCATTGCTTCTTAAGTTCGAAAAATTTGTCTGCTCAACGACATAAATAACGCAATGAATGTTGTTGAACTGTTAAAACTAAAGTCATTCCTACTGGGCTTCAAGTCTGCTATTACAATAGTGTCAGAATGGTCTATGATTGATTTCACAATTGCTGATTTTGGCAAGTTTGGTAATCTACTAATATAATGGCGTCATTATGACTTTCCGATGGTCAGCCACTGACACTCCATTGAATGAAATGGCATTTATTGGTAATCTCGTACATAATGACAAATGAATGACTGACTAAGGCGGTAATCTGCTAAAATTTAACACTAATAAATAATATGTAAAAATATAAATAAATGAAATCAGGCATGAATAAATGTTCAAATTTAGTAGTAGTTTTTGGAAAATCAGTTCTACTAACGGGTTTTATAATAATGGCTACACGATAATGTCATTATAATACACTTCTATTACGAGACCATTGATCGGCCAATGATCGACCATTATGAATATAGTAGATTACGAACTTTTAGCAAAATGACAATGGGATCGTGTTGGAATGACGAATTTATAAAAATAGCAGTTAGCAGCTGTTAGTGTGTTCCACAATTACCACGCCACTGTAAATATGATGGTGGTACCTAATTATACACTTTAAAAACATAAAAGTCGCCAATGCATATTTGAGCAGAATAAGTCTAACCGTCTTACCAAGGTTTTTAACCTTTCATCATTTTCCTATTTCGTAGCTTTAATCTAAATCATACTACAAATTACATAATTTAAATATAAAACTTCTCGCCTGCACCAAAGCTCGCATTTTATGCGTTCATCCCCGGGACAGAAGCCGTGAAAATGCAACAAAGTACAGATAATGTACGGGACCCAGCCACCCATGTAATGGTTTTATTCCGAGCGGCGATACCCTGCCGTCTTGTTCGACGCACCTGTGATATCCCGGGCTTACTTCTAACCTGCTAATTGCTAAGAGGATTTCGGAATTAACGAGAACAGATCACGTTTTTGCGTTGAATACCTAATTTAGAATTGAGATGGATCGTCTTTTGTTAAGTGTTAAATGTTTATCGGCTGAAGTACTTCAGTGTTTTTAGGATTTTAAGATACAGGCAGATGGTTTTTGTTCCCTTGTTTTAACACAATTATTTGTGTTTTAATTAATTTGTTGATATGTTTGTAATAAGTTTGTGGATAAATGGGTATTGCTAGATTTTGGAAAACTCTTAGTAGTCATTTAACTCATCACCATGTCAGCTGAAAAACGTCCACTGCTGGACATAGGCTTCCTCCAAGTTCTACCATTTTGACCGGTTCTGTGCTTCACGCATCCTGCGAATTCCTGCGGCCTTCACAAGGTCATCGGACTACCTTATGGGAGGCCTTCCAATTCTATGTCTTTCGGCACGCGGCCGCCACTCCAGAACCTTTAGGCCACATCTGCCATCTGTTCTGCGAGCAATGTGACCCGCCCACTAAAGTTTCTACTACTAAAGTTTAAGCCACGATTTAAGTAAAGTTATTAAAATAAAAACATAGCACAATAGGCCAGGTTTTGAACCATCGCGCGATGAGATATTTATGATCAACGTTTGATGAAGCTCAAATAAAGTTGAATTTTAAGGACCGCTGAAAGAATTAAACTATCATAGTGACACGATACTTTCCTCATACTATATTCCATTGGTAGTTCCGATGACATACAAATGTGAATAATTGGGGTTTATATACTAGATACTCTCTCATCCACATTAAAAAATCATTGCAATCAATATCAAATAATAAACAAGTAGTACAAAATGCCCAGTGTCCAGTGCACAAACACTGAACGACAATGCGACCAACTGGGCGATTTTAATTTGTAATCCAGTGCGGCGATTAAACGTCGACCGGTAAATACGATTGCCGGATTAAAAGTCCACAGTTCATTTAACAACTGGCTCAGTAATACCGTGAAAGCTTATTTTAATTCGGCTAATTAATGTCCAATTGTTTCCTGTATCGAGTTGCCATAGTAAATTGTTTTAATAATAACACTTTTTTCGTTAATGTTCTTAATTTAAGGCGCTAATTGTGCCTTTGGACTCTTTCGTTATGAAAGGCGGAGGTTGTATACTGATGAAAGGTTTGATGCGAAAACAGAAATAGGTCATAGATAGATTCGTTGGCATTTGACACCGTTTGAGCCCTGCGTAAGTCCCGCGACACAGTTTTGACGACTGAATGATTTTTTAAGTGCTCAACGTAAAAATCACTAATGATTTAGGTACGTGGGATTTAAATTGAAAAAGTGTTAATAAACTGTATTAGTTTTTACCTAAGCTTTTGTTAAAATCTTACTCATAGGTACATATGACATGACACATGTCACACACACACACACACACACACACACACACACACACACACACACACTCACACACTCTCTCACACACACACACACACACATGTCATCTTTTATATTCACGTGTTTCTGTGACAAATAAATGAATTTTTCTTTCTTTCTTTCTATATGTTATTATAAGTAGTCGCACTTTGTGTCGGTCTGTGTGACCGCGTTGTTCTTTTAAAATACACAATGAATTTGCATGCGATCTTCACCATCGTTTAGAAAATGTATTCCGGAAGATTTATGTGTATTTTTCATGAATATTAAACTTACTAGTAATAAAGAAATTTCGATGTTTTGTCGAGTCGTAAACACCGTGCGAAGCATGGGCGGATTGCTATAGTAAGATGTTACAAATACTATCTCCATTTCACTCAACACAGTGTGATGAACACTAATAGGTATAATTAAACATGAAATTATAGAGATAGTACACAAGCTTTCCTATAACGCGTATACATGTTCAATTTCCAAGAAAGGTAACCCGATGTATACGATGTATTCGTAGACGCTGAACTTTGGCTCACAGGTCAGGCCGAAGGTTCTATTTACAGCAAATATCGATGTTCTGTGGTAGACCCTCAGATTCTAGCTTCAGTATACCTACATCCAGTGTATTTCTGAAGTGTTTTTGGCGCCATTTTGTATGTTATAATGAATTATATTCCCTTATGAGAGTATCAAGTACTTATCTATAGTGCTATGCTAAGTAATATGACATCTCTGATTTTGATAATTTACTGCTTTTTATTATTTCGTATAAATTATAAAAAACTTTTTACAATAAAAAAACCGACTTCCGGAAAAACACAACAAAGTGAAAAATAACTTTATTTTCGGAAGTCGGTGACTTTGGATACGTATATTAATTTTTTGTCACCGCCTTCCGAAAATAAAGTTATTTTTCACTTTGTAGTGTTTTTCCGGAAGTCGGTTTTGTTTTTGGTTTTAGTACCTACCTCACATCAATTCGAAATTTCATCATTCTTGGGGTCAAAACTAAGCATATTTATGCGATAGCAGCAATCGCGGTTGATTTGCTGTCATTTTTTGAAGAGTTCTGTTGTCTGTCTCCGAAACGCTTCATCTTCATCAGATCTATATGAAATTTAAATGGGACCATTTCGGCATAAAACCAAACAAACAAAGAATTTTGCAAATCCGTTATACCCGAACATACCTACATAAAAAATATAAACATCTCGAATTGATAACCTCCTTCTTTTTGAAGTCGGTAAAAAATTACTATTCTTGTATACAATACAGAGTGGCCGGGATGCTCGATGCGCAACCTGTTACCATGGATTTAGTACCTACAGATTCTGAACTTTTACGTCGGTCATTTAAAAGATAGTCTGTCTAGGTAGTCATTGTTCTAAAACAGCAGATTTTGTTTTCTGATAACTCACGAATTTTCTACTCTAGGGGTTCGTGATTTTTGTGCTGAATGTATGGTTTCAATTTGCGCATCGATGTCCCTCTTTGTATATAACACAACTAACTATGAGCAACAAGCATCAAATTATTCTTCAAATTTATTATTCATGAAATTGTTATTTATGCGAATAGGTAAAAAAAACAAAATATTTAAGTTCCTACTTGCTCCCATAGCTGTCATCCGGAAACATGTCAAGATGACTGGCAGCATTGCCAAACATAAAAACTTAAATGTGATAAATCGACTTAAATTGGGAATTCTTTAAAACCTTTCCTTCCATTTCTTTTCAATTGTACAACTTTATTAAACTAACAATCCGAATCTGTTTGATCTAATGGATTTTTGTGACGGCCTTCTATGCACAAAAGTGACAACATCCCAAGCAGCACACATAGCCATATGTATAGCCACTGGACATCAGAATTTTTGAAAACTCGAGGCTGTATGCTTTTTGTACAAGGAGTGTAAATCCAGCTACACAGCTCCTATAATTCTAAATTTGGTCCCAAATTAACCAGCCTTGAGCATTATAGTAGCTTGTTAAAAGCTATCCGAAGTATTGTAAGAGCTGTACATGGGCTGTACAATAGCTTAGACAGCTGTCAATAGGCCACTATCCAGCTCCTTTCATTCTTTTAGACAGCCAAAAGATGGTGTATGGCTTAATAACGGCAATTGTTAAATCTACGAAGAAATAGCAACAAAAAACGATTTGTGCAGTGCAAGTGTTACATCTAACTATGTATAATGTATGGCCAAATATAATTAATTTCCTCGTAATTAATTTTCTAAATTTAATTAATTTAATTTAATTTTTTAATTTTAATGTATTAATTTTCACGTTATTTTTTTATTTGTATCGGTAAATTGTGCTGTGGGTGCCACTTTACTGTTAATATATACAGGATATTTTTTTTATGAAACAGCAGATTTTTTTTGTATAACGTACGAAAAATTTCTACGCTACAATGATATGCTGAATTCATGGTTAAAGTTTGCGCACTTGGTAAAAATTTACCCTGTATAGGTGATATTACACGCGACATAGAAATAATATAGTTTTACTAAAAATATTATACAAAAATAAATACGGTGTACGAATTATTCATGGATTAAAAAAAAACCATTTTATGAGCATTCATATCTATTTGTAGCAATGAAATAATGTTATTTTACTTTAAAAGCTCTGAAATATCATGAAAATTTTATAGATGTCAGTAGTTTTTTATATGATATCGGCTTGTTTACATTAAATGGCGTTAATTTGTTATCCAGCAATAATTCTAACTAAATTCTCTTGAACCTCTCGGAAAAAGATGGATGGTTGAGATGGCCTATTAAAAATGTCACTTCGAAATTGAATAAACTAGAATATTCAAAGCCTCATACAGATTGGACAAAAATATAATGCATAGTGAAACGTTCATCCATTGCAACATATCGCACACCTAGGTCTAAACAGAGTTAACTCAAAAAAGCACTTTTTTGGAGAAGTTATCTGTATACATATTTGCTTTGCAAGTTCTACTAGAAAAATATTTTATAATCTGTTTTATTGGTAATAGGTAGTGAGTTAAGGAATTCAATGGTTAGCATAAGTCAAAAACCCCAATTTTTGACTTAGCTCACTTTAGATCTAGGTGTGCGATATAACAATGCAGAAAAAGAATTAAGTGGCAAGTTGAACCATAGTGACACGTCAGATTACCGGGGTGATGGAGAAATAAATAAAATAGACGATATCCTCGATTGCAACACATTTAGTACATATAATAACGTTACCTCATGACGTTACTCAGAAGTGTTTAATTTACATACTTGCTTGATTAGTTGGTTATTTAAACAGTATGCTGCTTTAAATAACCAACTACTGGTTTAACATACAACGTGTCGTTTTGCATCCTCGTCAAATTCAAGGAGGTAACTATGCTAATGATTCTCGACACGAATCAATAATAAAATAAGTAGGTTTTTTATTTTACGGCTATGAAAATACAGTCGAGAACGCAATGGTAATTGAACCATTGCGTTTTCGACTGTATTTTCATAGCCGTAAAATAAAAAATCGCAACAAGTAATTCGAGGACTGGTTTGTGCGACGAAAACTGTTTGAACCCAGGTTAACCAGTTACAGTGCGGTATCACACGGGCCGCGTTTTAAAATAAAAAAAAAACAAAAAAAAATACCTACTTATTTTATTATTGATTCGTGTCGAGAATCATTAGCATAGTTACCTCCTTGAATTTGACGAGGATGCAAAACGACACGTTGTATAGAATTACCAAAGCCAAATATGGAGTCTGTGATTAATAAAATAAAACGCAGTAAATGTACTTTTATTTTTAGTGACCATTCCTTACCCAGCAGCAATAAATAAATACATTTTTTGAGCGCCACTGACACGACTTTATTGTTTTGTAACGGCCAAACAATATTAACATTTGTCTTCTCACAAAGACGTGGCATGAAACCGTACATACCTTTTATAAAAGCCGTTGCGGGTGAATCTCAGGTATAACATCTAATCTTGACTGTTGTAATTTTGGTGGTTGATAGAAGGATTCCGTCATTCAATAACTGTTTCATTTCTACTACAAAATCTTCTAGATAAATATCAAGATTCTCCGGTTTTCCGACACCATAAACACCAATGATACATGGTTGAGCACTAGATATTTCAAAAACATTACTTAAAATCGGCCAAAACACATATTTCGAACTTTTATAAAGAGGCAAGCCATCAATGCTTATGTTCAAACTAATGCTCTTAACATTTCATAAAAGGTCTAGCCACTTGTTTAAAACTATAGTTAGCGGATTGATTAGTCCATTATGCGAGTATTCACCAGATTCGATTAATTTATAGTAATTTTTCTAGTTGAATGTAGAATCGTTCTCGGATTCTTTGGTAAAAAATCTGGAAATCTTTTATTTACAATTATTAGTAACTAGCTGTTGCCAGCGGCTACGCCCGCGTGGAGGTCGAAAATTATCCCACCGGAACGTACTACTGGGATAAAATGTATCCTATATGTTAATCCAGGTTATAAACTATGTGTATGCCAAATTTCATCCAAATCCGTTAAGCCGTTTTTGCGTGATTGAGTAACAAACATCCAAAATTCTCACAAATTTTCACATTTGTAATATTAGAAGGATTCCTTCAGTGCATTTTGAACAATATTTCTCTTTATAGCCCATTCTTTTATATTTTGTTTAAACAAAATGTTTTTCATAAAACATTTTGTCTTTGTTTTTTCATAAAATGTTTTTCATAAAACATTTTGTCCCTCATCGTCATATGTCTGGTTTGATTCAAAACTTTCAATATTTCTACTTATAATCATTTTTTTAGAAAGGTCACTAACCGATTTCATTAATTGTCCAATGACAATTAATGAAATCGGAAGATGTCAATACATCTTCTCCAACACCTTGGTTCAAGTTCGTAATCATATTATACGACAACTTGCAGATTGCTGATGGTTGATTCTTGTTTGTATTCCGTCATTCATGTCTATTTCTATATTTGTTGTTACAATTTCAACTTTCTAACTAATTAATTTTTATAATTTTTTAAATGTTAAATTCACCCATTTCATTGCATGTATTATTATTGATTTTCTTGATTTTATAATTGTTAATTTTTTACTAATTTAGTTGATTTTATCATTGTTATTTTATATTTATTAGTAACTTATTTGATTTTATAATTATTAACTAATTTAATTTTATTGTTATTTTCGCCACTTTCATTAACTGGGGTTAATTAGGCAAACTATGTAAGTGCTGTGCACACCTTTAAGTGATAAGTTCACTGTAGTACTATATTAATTATGACTAAACTTTCTGTTAATGTTTATGTGAACTAGTCGTTGGAGTGCCATAATAAATAAATAAATAAATAAATTGTACGGAACTATGATCATTGGTAACAAAATCTTTGTAATTAATTCGCGTTGTGAGGTTATGACAAAATTGACGTTATCATTAGCACTACTAACCTATGTCTACTCTTCAAAAATTCTAGAGGCTGTGGAATAGCTAATATTTACACTATTAGCGTTGGAATTAAAGTGGAGTAACACTACTCTAATTTACAGCTACTCTAATTTTCTCTCGACAGTCCGGGTGACCTCTTACCTACTATTGTCGAATAACTTACCTACGAGTACTTATTAAAGCATGGAATAGAAAAGGGTTACGTTATTCATTAGTGGCTCCGTGTGGTGCCGGACGTAAAATAATAGCATCATCCCATTCTTCCCATGGGTGTCGTTGAAGGCGACTAAGGGACTTACTAAAGAATGGGCAGCAGCGTTCTCTATGCATTTGACCACCATACTGCGATTGCCAACCTGCCTGCCAAGCGTGGCGATTATGGCAAATCCCCCCCTTTTGGGGGAGGCTTATGCCCAGCAGTGGACGCCTTCGGCTGATATGATGATGAAGATGATATGATTCATATGTCAACTGCGAGTAATGGATATTCAAGTTGAGTTTTCCGTGAATTAATTTTAATATGATCCGGAATGACAAACCAAGACATATAAGTAGGTAGGTATTTAGTTTTTTTTTGGCAGATGTTTCAGTGTCTATTTATAAAACGCTAGATTTTTTTTTTTAAATCTAGCAAAAATATGAGATATTTATAGCTCTAATCTGTGTAAAATCGCGTACCTTGCGTAGCTCGTCCAGCTCGCAACATGTCGAGAGTGGCTCTTGCTGTTTGTTCACCCTGTTCAAACATGGCGGCTTCTAACCTGTTTATTTTACTAAAATTATCATTTTATTCCGTGCTTGTTGCTCTTTTACTCTCTGTAAAAATATTGTTATCATTCTCGCAGTTCTGTTAGTAGTCCAAAGTACTTGAGTTGAATATGGACGTTGACAATCAATCAACTCAGTCTTTCACAGTCCACTGTTGGATATAGGCTTCTCTCACATTGCGCTACAACTCCCTGTCCCCCTCCCTCGCCTTCCGCATTCAGTATGTCCAGTTCAGCTCACTTCAGTTGTGAGGAAGTATGTCTGCCTCGGGCAAGTTGTCCAGCTCGGTAGACACAACTTTGAGAAAGAAGACGACAGCAGGATCTAGTTGGGCAGCGTTTACAAAACTTCGTCAAGTATTCTCGTAATCCATCCCGCAATTTTTAGAAGAGCAAGACTAAGGCCACCAACCAGCACGTCCTGTCCGGTATGACATACGGTGCCAAAACGTGGAAACCAACATTCGGCGTGTTTCACAAATTCATGGTTGCTCAGCGCGCTGTGAAGCGGGATATACTCGGTGTCTCTTTGAAGGATAAAACCAGAAATGAAGTTGTCTGGAAATGAACCAGAGTTACCAATATAGCTTGCAGAGTAAGTGAACTGAAGTCGCTGGCCATATTTTTCGACGATGGCCGGTGGAGTAGACCAGTCCTGGAGTGGACACCGGGTATCGGCAAGTGTAGTGTGGGACGCGCCAGCTAGATGGCCGACCATGTGGACGTTCACATTAATTTAAAATTTGATCTAGGTATCCATATTCGAGTTTTGGCGTTTTTACTAACACAGTCCCTGTGACAAAGTCACAATGTAATTTCGGGACCAATGGTTAGCCACTTCATTGACTTCGCTTCAATGACATTAAAGCTCTCACTAAATTAAAATCAATCGTCTATTTCTAATATAGTTCAAGTATAGAACGTAGAATTAACTATATTTCACGCAGGAATAAAGTGAAACATTTCTAGATGTAAAAATAACTCCTCAAGTTACGATATAAGCCGCGCTGTGTGCACTGAGAGTAAATCTCAAGTGTACCGGTTACGTAGCAAACGAGGCTCCTACGTAATTGGTTGGAAAATTCAGAAGGCTTACCCGGTTGGCCAGCCTGTATCGACATGCTTGTGCTGTGGAAATATTTTGCCTACACGCTTTTCTGATATTATTACTGCAAATTGTAACGATTTCGTGAGAAACTGCCGAAAAATCGGAATAAATATCACAGAAAATTATCTAGAAGCACCATTTAAAAGTCTTGTTATAATAAACAGTTATTTGTATCTGAGGGGCTTGTGGTTAAGTAATAACAGCCGCACGGGTCGATCCATCACGTTAAGCTACGCTTGCCGCGGTTGTTCCGTGGACGGGTGACCATCTTTACATATCAAGATCCGTGCCTCGGAATACACGTTAAGCCGTTGGTCTCGACTGTCATCCGTGGATCTTTGACAGACATTACGGGTCGTCAGAAGCCTGAAAGTCTGACAACCAATCTTACCAAGGGGTATCCTGATACCCAGTAACTGGGTTTTGGAGGTCAGATAGGCGGTCGCTCCATGTAAAATACTGGTATTCAGCTGCATCCGGTTAGACTGGAAGCCGACCCAAACAAAGTTGGAAAAAGGCTGGTCAGATGATGACAGTTATTCGTATCATTTTCTGCGTAGCAATATATAGATTTACTAAAAGAGGTAATAACTCAGTACGGTTTTATCTGTTCAATTCTGAATAAGTAACTTTGATATTAGATAGATATAAGAATAGAACATCGTAAAACTCTATGCTTGCCTCGCAACTTGCTACCAGCTGAATTTCAAAATAGGTAAAATAATTTGTTTTATTACAAAATAACAGAACTATTTCAGCCTTAATTTGGAATACTTCAGTTGTCAGTATTACTTATTATTTGCATAGGCAACATAAAGTTCAAAATAAGTATAAATTATCCCAGCTTACAGTCCATAAAATTGTGTAAGCTACCAGATGACAAACACCTACATCCATTTAACTTTAAAGCCTTTAATAACCCTAAAAGCTCTTAAAACTAATACCCTACCATAATTAGCTAAAATTACTATCAAACGAGAATAAAACAATATACAACTAAAAGTTAGTTATCTACGGCGCGGCGTCGTTTGTCAAAGCTCTTGCGTCCAAAAGTTTGGCTATTAACCGAACCTATCGGCTTCAGCTTAGCTCCTACTTAACGTGACGGGATCATAATTGATGCGCTTAACTTGCTTTTGGCATATTTTGGATTAATTAATTAATTAAGTATTGATTAGGTTTTGTATTAGTTGTTCTACGCTCGTCTGTAATTTATGTAATTTATCTCTCCTCTGCGAGTTCTGATCGGTCAATCACTAGTCGAATTTAAAGTTATTGCAGTAGGTTGCTTTACTTTAAAAAAAGTCTGTTTGCAAAATACTTAGTCCTCATTAATTAATTGCAAGTACCTATTGGTACATAGAACAGGGTAAAATACAAGTGTGCGCTTCAATTAGGTATAGGAGACCACATAATTTACTTGTAATCTAGGTACAGTAAGTATCATTTAGTATTTTCTCATATTTATATGATACTTTCATTGGTGACATAAAAGGGTTTGTGACATTTGGCATCAAAGACCTTGCAGTACTACGAAAAATAAACCCGATAGGCAAGCATGATCACAACGGCAATATTATTCCATGACAGTTCTATTAGATTAGAGGCCCATGTTAAGCAATTATCGTTTACGGGCGGTTATGATGAAGGGCACCCGCCCAAACCATTTACAGCAGCACCATAACCCTAAAAGAGATAAGTGATAAGCAAGATGTAAAAACTCCGTTTAATCTGCGACCAATTCGCGGTACAAACACTTTTATCGGTTTAGGCCCCACATTAAAAAAGAAGGATACCGATATAAAATTAAGTCAACAAGCTCCTCCGAAAAATTATTCATAGAAAAAGATCGCGAGGTGAAAACTGTGGGGTGGGTTTGGGTAAGGGATGAAGAAAGGGAAAAAGTTGGATAACAGCCTTCATGAATTGGAAATGTAATTTGGCGGGTAGGTGTGTGTGTGGCAATTGTTTTCGTTCTATTGCCGGATTACGACGTTTCTGATTGACGACGCGTGTGGCGTGCGTCGCTTCGGTGGGATTGGCGCTAGTTTCGTTCGGAATGGGATGGCAGTATCAGTTGCTTGTCGTCGTTTCAGCTGATGGAATATTGAGTGATGGGGAGTTGTCTCTAACATTTCTGGGCCTGATGTTTAGCTTCCATCGTTACTGGGTAAAAGGTTTTCAGTTGAATAGTTTGCGAGTTTTATTAAGTAGGTATACCTACCTAAATTTTTGTAACCCTTATTGGTTTCATGCTGATTCAAATTAAATGAAAACTGAGATAAAATACAACCTGCAATGCGTGCTCCAGCTACTCGCATCTTCTACTCAAAAAACCATGCAATCACAATCGTGCAGTTGAAACAAACTCAATTCCTCCAAATAGCCCAGTTACACGTAAGCTCCACATAATAGAAAGTATCCCCACATTCCATCTGCCATCTCATCTGCAGCTCTCGGCAGACAATCTTGTGACAGACACGCAGACAACAGAGGGTCTGTCTAGCCTCGTAAAACACACGTTTTACCGACTTATTATACGACAACGTTTTGTAAAAACGACTTTCTCCGAGTAAAGGGAATCTAAATTGGCGTAAATTTTACGAGCACTATTTGAAGTGAGATGTAATTTTGTCAGGAGCTGATGGTAGTTTTTTTCATGGACGTGAGGACGCCATAAAATGTTTGAAGGGCGGTTTAGATGCCGTTAGCCCGGGCCAGTGATAAACACGGCGGCCATTAAAGTTCAGTGTTATCAGGTAACGCTGCTAAGTTTGTTGTTGGGCAAAATGAAATAGTGTCCCAAACGCTTGTCGAGGTGGTCGACGAAAATAGAACATTGTGGTATCGGTGAGCGGCCAGTAATTGTTTTGGCGTTATGGCGTAAATAATTGTGCAAAGTTTCACCAGGTAGCCCAACCACTTCACAAATAAAGTCTCTAAGATAAGATGAAACTTCTGAGACATCTATTATTAAAGCCAGGACCATGTATTCTAGAAATAGACCCAGTAAACAACGGAAAAAAGAATGAAACTGATCGGAACTAACCCCAGCAGACACTAAACTTAGTTGCCATGTATCTATGTCAAGATAGATGTGTTTCCCATGATATGCCTAGCCAATAGTGTCATCTATCTTAGGTAACACACTAACATAGACAGATGTCCCGGCCGTGCAAGCTAAGGGGCATAAAAGGTTAGCCTAAGGACATAATAGAAAATGTAATTTACAGAAAAAGTGGCTGTAAAAGTACCTTTATCGCTATTTTTATAGGCAGTGAATAGTTTATAAGTACATATATTATATGGAACCTTTTGAAATGGACTTGTGAGCAAAAATAATAATAAAAATATGGTAAGTCTATGTGCTCCTTTTTACTGCTGTTATTATAACTATTTGCTAAGTTTTTTTAATGTGGAATTAACGATTGCCTACTTAACACGATTTTAGTTCAATTCTTTTAAAAGGGAAATAACAATTCTATGCCCATTTTTTACTTACTTAGTAGTTAAAAACCATAATTATAACACTTATTTAAAATTAAGTGTTTCAGCCCAATAAATCTTAAATACACTTAAGTTACAAAATAATGACCAACTAAATGAAGCAACATAAATGATCAGTTCGTTTTTGCCTTGACTCCATTCCGTGGGGAGTACAGTGGCTGGTTGCGGCTGATAAAATGCGCCTCCAAGGAGACCGGTACACTCACACGCGATTGTACACTGGCGGACATTGCTATTTAGACTTAGGATAAATAAGAAGAATAGAAAAATGCTGATAAAATGCTGAGAAACTAAAAAACTTTAAAAAAAATGTACTTTCAAGAAGACAAATTATAAAAGAAAATCATTTTTACTGTTTAACGTTCTTGTGGTAGAGTCTACGACGGTTGGTGTTTCTATGTGCAATGAGACAGTGAAAACTTTGAAAACATCTCCGGTCACATTACCCTAATGTGACTTGATAAGGAGTACAACAACCGGTTTTACTTTAAACTTTATGTTATTTACAACAGCACTGAACAGCGGAAAGACCTGTTAGACAACAACAGAGAAGTTGCTTCAGTTAATTCTGGTTGAAGACCGAGAAAACCTTGAAACAAAGAAAAGGTAGTACCAAGTTTTACTGTGCCAATACTTTTGTCCCCGATTGTAAATATCCGCTTGATCCTATACACTTAATTCTGTTTTTAATTAAAGCTCAACTTACCGTGAAAAACTTTACCCGATGCAAATGAACGCATTTACCTTAAGAAGACTAGCCTTACCTTCCGGTACGACTTTAGTTATTACTTAGAAATAATTAAACAACTTATTTTCTTTGATCTTATCTTTTGTATTGTGGTTTCTGATTTCGTTCGGAATAGGATTTCTATTCCTAGCTACTGTTGTGGGTTTTTTTTTTGGGTGGGAAATCATCAAATAACTTCTCCCGAACTGGGTGGAGCAGATGGAGGGCGTGTCAGATTTTTACTGACTAAAACCTACCCGTATTCCCTCAGTTGCCTGTGTGCCAGGGGCCGCGGTATCTCTTTCAAATAACCCGCACCCCTGGCAGGCATCGGCCCTTGCGGGCCCCATCAATTGGTGCTGACATCTCTTTGAGGCGCGCGTGGAACACAACGCGCCGTCGACCCGGCTTGGTCCTTACCGGACAGCGAGCTACCCATTACTCGCCGTCCGCAAGCCCGTGCCTACGGTGGCCGGGAATCAGCCTGGGATTCTCGACGCCTAGGGCGTCCCTGCGAAGGCTACGGCCATGAGGACGCATGTACTGCCTCTCCCTCACGTGCGCTGCCTCCCGCTTTGCGAGCATCACTGCTTCGTTCAAGGAAGCGACGCCTACCCATGCATTCTCGCTCCACCGTACCATGGCCTGGACTAGGGCTGGACGCGAGAGAGCGCCGCCGCCGATCGCCTCCACGAGGACACGGCGGTGCTCCGCCCAAGCCGGACAGACCTCCACCGTATGCTCCACCGTGTCTTCAGGGCGATCTTCGCAATGAAAACACCCCAGCGTTTCCTCCCGGCTTACCCGAAATAGGAACCTCCCGAAACAACCGTGTCCGGTGAGGACCTGCGCCAGGCGGAAGGTGAGGACGCCATGCCGCCTTTCAAGCTACTCCTCAAAGAGGGGACTTACCACCGCAATCGTCCCGTGCCCAGCTACTGTTATGGGTTACATTTGTATTTGATACTGTTGGTTGAATATGAGGTCTTGGCCTTGTGTTTCCGTTGACCAAAGGATAATTCTTATTTGCATTTCGGAAAATAGTCCCTTCATTGTCTCAAACGTTGTCTAAGTCTCTTTTTTATCTACTTTCCTATCGCAGGTATGCTGGATGAGATTTTTTAGAAATAGGCAACACCTTAGTGCGTATTTTTCCTTTCTTCCTGTTTATTTATTTCTGTGTAGGTAAATATACAAATGGTTTAATAAAACAAAAAATAAGTGTGTTTGTTCAGAAATTCAAATGTGTCAGGTTATCACCGCAGGCCTGCCCGTAACTACTCAGATGATCAGCAGTAAAATCATGTCTCAGGGACAAGAAAGTATTCCTGTACCTAATATTAGTTAGTTATTTCAACCTAAAGTCCTTAGAGTCAATATTCCCTGTGCCCAAACAACCAAGAAACTCTCATATATTTACAACTGCAAACCAAACACATTATATCGTATATAAAGCAGGACATTCACGGCAAGTTTAAAATCTAGTTGTCTGAAACCCATTCGGCGGTACCTGGCTAAAGCTAGGTCCAAGCTACTGCCTATGGTATGACTCTGTAATCAGCCATTCCGATGCAAATTCGCTCGCTGAACCAACTATGGCTTTATATAAAGGGCTGTACTCGCGTTCACTGTTGTGTGTTGGATTCAAATGTTGCGAAAGGGTTCTCTGATGCAGTGGCGTGCAGTCCATAAAGACAAAAAGACACTGCCTACCGTACCTAAATCAGATCAATATTTAAAACAAATATTATTTTATCACTAAACAAACAAATCTTTATTCATAAATCAGCTCCACCTGTCGACCATCGGTCGTATCATTACTATCATCGATGCAATACCTGTTCGTTTGAGGCAACTTCGAATTGCGATGCACTAGCGCCATTGAGTGCCTCGGGAGAGACACAAACTATTCGCGTTTTAATGTTTATATGTGTGCTCTCGTGGTCTTACAGATTTATTGGGTGAGCGTTCTTATACAAACGTGGCACACAATGTAACAAATAACGCACACAACCATACAGGGTAGTCAGTGGCTTTTGACACAACGAATCACGAAACTTACCGAAGTTTTCCGAACAAAGTTGGTTATGCAACTATTTTAAAAAGTAGCATTGTTTCATTGAATTCTCGCTACATAAACAACCATTACTTATTTGTGGTATTATTTTATATTCCGACGCCATTGTTTGTTTTGGTTTATTTCTTTTGGCTCACAAAGCTGGGATAGCATGTATTTAAGATTTTAACGTTGATAATAGTGTTAAAAATAGATAATATTCACTGTGAAAGTTGTTCAGGTGGTGTATGTATAGAGAAAATAAAAAATATGCGTTGTCGAAACTGTTAATAAAAAATAAACAAGTGCTCGTGAAAAATTGTTGTACACCGTAGCAATTTATACAAGCTAAAGATAAAGCCAATCGTAAATTCAATACAAAACAATATGATTTATTTAATTGCCTCACAGGTTGCATGCTGTGTAGGTACAATCGGTTATTCTGTTTTTTTTTTTTGAAGAAGAAAAGGAATCTGTCTAAAAACTCTGTGCACGCCACTGCTCTGATGATCCTACTTTCCTACTTTCTACTAATCTTACTACCTATAATATTATCATGTGAAAGATTGTGAGGATGGATGGCTAGATGTTTGTTACTCTTTCATGTAAAAACTATTGAGCGGATTGGGATGAAATTTGGCTCACAGATAGTTTATAACCTGGATTAACACATAGGATAATTTTAATCCCGGTAGTATGTTTTCGTGAGACAATTTTCAACCACCACGCGGGAGAAGTCGCTGGCAAAAGCTAGTGTGGATGTAAATATTTACCCCAATTATGCCACGTAATCTTATTCTGGAAAGAATTCACAGCAATCTAAAGTTTCACTCCGCAAAAACTCCAAAGGTTAATTATCAAAACATCGAAGATCGGTACCATACATACGCAAAGAAGAATAAAGAATCTTGAAACTCCTACCGCGTTCTTGTGTTCTATAATATGTTTTCTATTTGTGTCGTTTTGTAGAAGCGATATCACAAGTCAGCACGTCAACACCTCGCCCTGCTTACTCAGTTGCCGCTGCACAACCTCTCATCCTAAAGGAGCAGGAGCAGAAGAAGGTTTTTGCCAAAAGTGCAAAATCAACTGAGGGGGCATCTAAGAGCCGCAGTACACCGGCCCCTAAGAAAGGGCAGCCAACAAGGAAGGTTTCATAACGGTGGAGTCGAAGCGAAGGAATACTACTTGCCGTAATCGATGTGGTACTGCTCTGGCGGGACCAAATATGTTACTGCATCTTGCCAAACCGTCGACGCAGCTGTACATACGTACAGCTGCGTCTAAACTACTCTGTCTGCATCACTCCACGATCACTGAAGACATCGTGCAATACATCCAAATCAAGACCAAGTGGACGTTGAGAGTAGAGAAGTTGGAGTCGTACCATGACATAAACTTCAAGTCGTTTGTGGTGCGGGTTTTAACTTAGTATCTAGAAACTTTCGTGATGGACGTGTTTTGACCGAAAGGTGTGGCGGACCGACGTTTTCGCGGAAGGTTACGCGACACCACGCAGCGCAACATAACGCCGATACTCATCACTTCATGTACAGTATTTGTATTTTGTATGTAAAAAAAAGTATGTATGTTTAGGATAGGTATCTAAGGGCCTGCGTCGCCTGAAATAAATGGTTTATTATTATTATCTCTTTCATTTCATTAAATACAAATGTAAATAACATTTTTAAATATTAGTATAAAAATATAGAAACATTTTAAAATATAAGAAATTGTAGCCCACCGGTATCGGGAACAGGGTCCAAGCTACCAGCGGTCAGGGCTCTCGAGAGAGGGACCTCCTAACAATGCGACCCGTGTCAAGAAGTACCGCTCTCTGAATCAGGCTTTTGACCCAGCTGCCCAACCAGAGCCTCCTTAGGTCTTGGTCGAGGCTCTTGGCTATCTATATAACCATTGGGTGTAACGACTATCGGCACAATGATCGTTGAGTCCACATAATTATTATTATTAAAGAAACTATCCTCATTCCGGGATAAAGCGGGGGGTATTGCGTTGCTTAGGTATTATTCCTACAAGCTACAGAGCAGGTAAAGAAAGAAAGAAAATAAAAGTATCTTTTGTGACTCGTAGAGGGAGATCATATTTATTTATTTATTTATTTAAAGACTATGGAAGACTTACAGCTAAATACAATGGTAATATATAACAGTATGATAATCTGACAGCCAATTACAGGTCTTCACGTTTAGAGCTTGTCTGGTATAAAAGTACTGTGGAACAAACTATACAAGCTGCCAAAAATTGCCAAAAAACAAAAACAAAAATAAATTTGAAAAATAAAAATTAGCAGATAGACCATCACCTAAACTAAATAAACACTAATATAATTGTGACAGGTTATTTCCCTCGAGTACCAAGATGTTAAAAAATCAATTAAAAAGAAAAAGAAAAGTCTAAGGAATTTAAGCTTTAAAGAAATTCGTTGCTAAACACTTCTTTGCCGAGGTCACACCTGTCTTAAAAAGATCAAAGTCGAACTGCTTGCACACATTATTAAAATACCTACTTACACGCACAACGTACGAATTTTGTCTGTAGTTAGTAGTTGCAAATGGCACCCGTAATGGTGAATTGAACCGTTTGGATTTGCTTGGAAGGTTAAAGTAGAAAGCTGACAGAACATCTGAACAATTTATGTCACTTCGAACCGTCTTCAACAAAAATATACAAAAAAAAAAAAAAAAAATCAAAATATTTTTATTTCACATAAACCTGCAAGGGCACTTATGAAACGTCAGAAGCTAGGTGCACGGTTCCAATTTGTCGCTTCCTATGGAGAAGAGCCGGCAAGAAACTCCACGGTTACTCTTTTAAAAATAATTGGATTTTATAATGTTTTCAAATTACAGTGATATTAGGTATGGGAGGACAGTGCAGGCCTGTCAATAAGTACCAGGTACTTAGAGGAATGAAAATAAAGAACAGAAACTGTAGGCCTACAACGTTCTCTCATTCACAATATGTAAAAGAATCTACATAAGTAAAATCAACCTATTTAAACCAAGTGATATGATTTCCATGAGAATCACTAATAAATACTCGATATTACAAGGGTTGTATAATGTCAAATAATTACGAGAATATGTCAGAAAGTGTAAAAAATAAAATAATTAAAATTAACATTGTAATTTGGAAGCAGTTAATAGACGCTCACAAAGTTATGGTGCTAATGAGTTACCAGGGAAGCCACATGTGCAGAAGGAATTAATGCCAAACTTCCTTGTCTTCAACGTAGTCTTTTATCTTATAATATGCTTTTTTGATAAGGACACGTTTGATGTGAGTTTTAAACTTTCCATCGCTAAGTTCTGTAACCGATTTTGGCAACTTGTTATAGAAGCGGATACTGTTTATTAGAAATGACTTGCTAGTTTTAGTTAATCTAAATTTTGGAATCACAATTTCATCTTTACTACGTGTATTTAGATTATGGAAGTCGCATCTTTTTTTGAAAAGACCTACATTTTTGCGAACATACAAGATATTTTCTAGGATATAAAGAGAAGGCAGAGTTAGTATGTCAACTTCGTTGAATTTGTTTCTAAGAGACTCGCGAGGCCCCATTTTATAGATTGCGCGGATTGCCCTCTTTTGTAGAATGAAAACTGAATCTACGTCAGCTGCCGACCCCCACAGCAGAACGCCATAAGACATAATACTGTGAAAATAAGCAAAGTATACTAACCTAGCTGTGGCTACATCAGTCAACTGCCTTATTTTTCTTACTGCGTAAGCAGCTGAGCTTAATCTACTTGAAAGAGCTCTAATGTGGGCACCCCATTGCAATTTTAAATCTAAAGTAATTCCTAGAAATACAGTTTCCGAAATAGCATCTAGTTTCTTGCCATCAAGTTTTAAATTTAGCCCTACTTGGGGTACATTTGGTAATGAGAACTTAAGACATTTAGTTTTGTTCGCATTGAGTAAAAGATTATTAGCCGCAAACCATTTCGAGAGAACAGCTAGACTATCGTTGACATGTAAGACATCCGTATCTTTTCTATCTATTCTAAAAATAAGAGAAGTGTCATCAGCGAATAAAATTATATCCGAGAAGTTAGCCATCAGGTAAGGAAGGTCATTAATATAAACTAGAAATAAAAAAGGGCCAAGAATTGAACCTTGAGGCACGCCCATCTTAACTAGAGACCCCGAGGACGTTGCCCCGTTAACATTTACTTTTTGCTGCCTGTTTGATAAATAGGAAAGCACAAGATCAGCAGCTCGTCCACGAAGTCCGTAGTGGTGTAATTTACAGATGAGTGTATTGTGGTCAACGCAGTCAAACGCTTTTGAGAGGTCACAGAAAATGCCAATTGCATCCTGGGACTTCTCCCATGATTCCAAAATGTGACTGATGAGTTGTACTCCCGCGTCAGTCGTTGACCTACCTTTCGTGAAACCAAACTGTCGACTATGTAAAATCCCATTTGAGTTAAAATGTGACAACATCTGGTCCAACATGATTTTTTCATAAATTTTGCTCAATGCTGGAAGCACAGATATAGGTCTATAATTAGAGGGATCACTCCTACTACCCGATTTGAAAATTGGTACTACTTTACTATGTTTCATTAAGTCAGGAAACGTACCAGTGTCTAAACATTGATTAAATATGCCTGTTAGGACAGGGGCAATTGTGTCAATGATATCTTCAAGAACCTTAACGGAAATCCCCCATAAGTCTTCAGTGTTTTTTATGTTAAGACTTTTAAATGCTGTTGTAATTGTGGCAATAGAAATGGGTTTGAATTCAAAATTTGGAATGTCCTTACTGAAGTTTTCTTTAAGAAGAGATTCAGCTAATACAGATGATGACGGGAGAGATTTCGTAACCTCTATTGGGATGTTGGTAAAGAAATGTTCTAAAGTCTCAGCAACTTTTAACTTATCTGAAATAGTTTCATTATCAATTTTTAGAGCTAATTCAATCTGATCTCGCTGTTGTGTGTTTCCAGTTTCTTTGTTAATTACCTGCCACACAGCTTTTATTTTATTTTTAGAAATATTAATTTTGTTACTTATTAATTTAGATTTAGCTTGAGCGCAGACTCTTTTAAATATCTTAGAATAGTTTCTTACATAATTATGAAGGGCCTGATCAGAAGTCAATGATACAGTCAGAGATCTCACGACGATTAATCAATGGTAAGAGATGATATTTTTTACAGAGACTGAGATAGTTATCGGACTGATACGGTACCCCGATCATATACTAAAATAAACACACAATGAGAACCTGCATTGTTGTGAAGTTTTTTGCCGATTCTTCTCCATAGGAAACAACCAATTGGAACCGAGCTCCAGGCTTCTGACGTTTCAAAAGTACCCATGTAGTTTTATGTGACATCAAGTATTTTGAATTAGAATTTGCTGAGTTTTAGTGGTCCGGTCACTTTTTCCTTTGCAACCGAACCAGCATCAAATTCCCCGTCCACACCGCGACTGTATCTCCATCCCAATGTTTGGAGCCGCGTCCGCTATAGGAGTAAGTGAATTTTCCCCTTTATGCAGCCACTTGACTCTGGCTACAGAAGGTTTTATCCTTTGATTACACTTGGAGAAAGTTGCGAAGGAACTCAATGAGGCCCCGGGCGCGACGATAGATGAGATCGTTTCAAAACTTTTGTGTTTACATGTCAACGTTACTCGATCCGTCTAGATTGTTCGAGAACAATCGAACACGGAGGATGATAGACGATATTGGTTTCTTAAGAATACAGTACTTTGGTTTTTTAATTACTTCGCGTGTTTGAATTTGTTCCTTTATGCGTGGTGTATTTGATCTTTTCATACGAACATAGCAACTTTATTCACAATCTTCAAATTAGGCGAGGATCTGATGATATGTTTAGTATACTAAATTATACGATAATATCTGTTACACTTCGATAGAAAATATTTATGATTATATTTTTGTGTCCCTATACCGTTAAATAGTAGATACTTACAGAATAAGGTTGACGTTCAACAGTATCATTTGAAGTACATGTTTTGACTTTAAAACAGCGAAGAATTGACACCAACTATCAATCAATCCAATTCAGTATTATGGAATTCGAATTGAGTTGGGCTTGATCACTTGGCGAGGCGCAGTGATTACGGTGGAGTAAGGCTGCGACAGAGTGGCGTCCTAGAACTGGACGGTGGAGTTTCTTGTCCATTCATTTCCATTCGAAACTACCTTCAGAAGGGGCGACTAAAATCAATTTTATTTATTTATTTCTATTTATCCTATTTTCAGTGAGTTATTTATGTTATCAGACCCGGAGGGGGTGGGTCTATCTAATCAATGAGACTGATAAAATGAATATGCTATCATTAATCTATTTTGAGTTTTTTAAGTCTTGTAGTCGGTTTAATTTCAGCTGGTTGTAAAGGTTTTGTAAATGATTCGTTTTATTTCATAGAACATTAAAAAAATCCTGTTAAATGTAAATATTGATGTTCAAAAGGGCCTTTTATCGAAAGAAAAATCTGGATGAGGCTGGCACAGGAGCATAGAGATTGGTGTAAGAAAAAATTGGCCCATGCCCAGCCGTGGGTGAAGTCGATCGCCTGTGTATAATGACGATCTTACCCATCTATTTATGCAAGCAACATCTTGCAACAAGAGTAAAGACCAACCAACACAAAGAAACTTGTACAAGTAGCATATTTACCCATCGCCCATTCAAGTCACGTACACTGTCGTGCGCCACAAAACCAAAAATTGCAGCAACGCCGAAACAGTCTTGCCAAGTGACTTCATTAGGAAAAACTTGTGTTGTCAACTTCTTCCGGTTGTTCTCTTGAGCCAAGGTAAACATGACTGGTGTCGGTTTGTGATTTTGGCAAAAATATCCTAGGTGGGACTTCAGGTTGTTAATTTTGGTTCGCCGTAATGCAGTTTTGAATGGCAGTTGGTGGCGACCATGAGTTTTTCTGGGAAATGTTTGATTGTTTCCATATCTGTGAAAATTAATTTTATTCGGAAGGTTCCATAGTAAAGGTACGAGGGACAGTGCATGTTGATTGTTTTCGATTTTTTTTACGAAAGAATAATAATTATTACTTTTCAAGGGACAGGTTTTGTAGCCAACACAAAACAACCAATTTGCCTAGTTTTGTCCCAAATATTTTGGGGTCGGCTTTCACTCTACCGCTACAACCGCTACAACTTAATTACTGGGTAATACAATACCTTTTGGTAAGACTGGTTGTCTGAATTCTGGGGTTCTGACGACCCGTAACGACTGTCGAAGACTGACGTATGACAGCTGGGACAAACCGCTTAATGTGCTTTCGAAGGCACGAAGGCGTCTCGGTGTGTACAGATGACCCATCTACGAACAGACCGCGGCTAGCATAGGTTAACGTAGCGTAGCTTCGATTGACCTATGTGGGTTTTTATTTAGCCACAGCCCATTTGTGGCCTTTTGAAACCATATGAAAATTATAGCCAAAATGAAATACTAAGTAACAAACTTTCGACAAACGCCCAAAACCTCATGCACTATCTGCGTATAGGTACTAATTCAAGCCCTTAATTACTATTTATGAGTCCGAAATACATCTCCATAAAAAGGACCAACTTTGGGTTGTAACTTTGAGAGTAACTATCAAAATCGTTACAACTTAAGCCATTCATTACTAACTTAATCTTGAATACGGCAAGCAAGTCAAATATTGACAGGAGGGTGTCTGGTGGAGTGCGGGAGTGATAAGCCGTGAAGGGCCCAGTCTTATTGGATAAGCACACAGGCAATCACGGCCGGACACAGCCGCCCAACTGGCCGTTTCGCTCTGTGACGTATAACTGGCTAGATTAAATCGTAGATGCGACAATTTTAATGTGTATTCGACTTCACTCCATTCCATTTAAAAAATTTGCAGGTTTTACTGGAACTATTGGATAGAGACAGCTTTAAGAACTTGGTTCAACATTTAACATTAAGATATCCTAGTCCTAGTAATATTATAAATGTGAGTTTAGATCTTTGTATGATTGTTACTCAATCAAGAAAAAAGGGCTGAACACACATATATTATAACTTGGATTAACACAGAATATTTTTTGGTCCCGGTAGGAGGCGTTCCTGTGGGACAATTTTCGAGTTCCACGAGGGCGAAGCCGCTGGCCATAGCTAGTTTTGATAGTAATTTCCTCACTCTTAGTATTTAAGAAAAGTTTGCTGTGGTTTAACGGATTTTAGTGACACTGATCAACCACGACGTGTATTAATTATTCCAGAAGCTTGGAGGGAAAAGAAAATCCAGTGACCATTACTTCATCACCATCTGCTTCTAGTCTTCAGCTGCATTCGGTTAGGATGCAGCTGAAGACCAGTATTTTACATGGAGCGACTGCCTATTTGACCTCCACAACCCAGTTATTGGGTAATACGAGACACCTTGGTAGGGCTGGTTTTCAGACTTTCGGGCTTCACAGATCCACGATCAGTGCTCGTGGAACCTTTGTCACCACTGTACAACTATTTCAATCTTTGCCACTGTACCTTCAGTCCATTTATTTGCATTGGTAATTCATAATAACGTTATTATTGCCAACTCGACATTGTCCAGCTCCCTTTGATTGCCGGCCCCTGGTAATCGTGTTTGTGCCTGTCCAAACTATGTTATATTGATTTTTGTTATTAAATAACACGCTTTAGTTGTCAGGGGACGTATTGACCTTTCGATTTTGTTATTTCCATGACCCGAGAGTTGTTGCTCGTTTGTTTAGTGTAGCCGTAAAGGTTAATTGTACGGAATGAAAAGGCTCGTGGGCGGTCGCGAATTTACTTGTCCTGACATATTTGCATTATTTAAAACGGCAGGTACAACCTTTCATTAATAGGTACTAGACGTGTTACGAAATTTGACAATTCCCTCAAAGTTTCAAGAGAAAAATCTCTTTGAAAGAGGAAAAGCTTTTCCGATTTATGACATCCCTTTACTATTTGTGGGAATCAATATCTTTATTTATTTCTTATCGCCCCCTCCGTGACACCAGTAGCTGGCGTCCGTTTGTCTCAAAGACAAAGCTGCTTTTCTTGTCTAAACCTCCAACGATAAATCCATTGGTGTCCAGTGCAGCTTATGTGGAACCCCGCTGCTTTCTGTGCCAACACAACAGCCATATAAACAACTGAAAACCACCCTTATCACAACGCTCTACAGTCCTCACGCTCTGAAAAGTTATCTGTGTATGTCACGCCAAAAGCAATACGTTTTTTGAAGTTGGATCAATGAAAAATGACCTTTATGCCACCGATTTAATGGTTCAATTGTCGGTATAAACAATTTGCGTTTGTGTCATGTTTCCGATCATAGTGAGGGCTTGTTTGTCTTTGCCCCGTGTCGACTTTAACGCAAATAGTGAAAATATTATTTTAAAGAAATTTATTAAACATCTGCCCAGCCTTTTCCCCACTATATTGGGGTTGGCTTCCAGTCTAACCGGATGCAGCTGTATACCAGTATTTGACATGGATCAACTGATGTATGAACCTGAAAAGAAAAAAAAAACTCAGACGATAAAGTGAGAATACAGAATGTGTACGGCGAAAAATCAGGTTACATAGTCTAAAAGAAAGACAGAAAATGAGAAAACTTATAACACTGAAAACTGAAAAATCACCTTATTTTGTGACGAATATACCAGGTTAGCCCATGAGGTCCAACGCAAAAGTTCAGAAACCTTTTTTCATCTACCTACTTCCTTGTATCTGATTAAGCTGAAATTTGGCACACGTTTGTTCCTTGTTACGGAAATTTTCATTGAAATCCAGATATCCAAGAATGAATCCGAGATAAAACACGATAGGGTTTTCTTGGTCCAGGCAGAAGTTCCGATGGCCACCTTTGGCTGCATCATGAGACCAGCTCCATGGTACCTGCCATATTTCTTCATAGTAACCAAAATTCCGTATGTCAAATTTAAGGATTTCTCATTTTCAGAAAACATAATCGCTGAACACATGAACCCTCAGTTTCAGGAAATCTTTGAAGAGAAGCTTCTAAAATTTTGCTTCGGACCTCTTTTCACAAGCCTCCCTGCATAAACCTTTTATAATAACAACAAAGTATCCGCACTCCCCAACAGTAGGCAACATACTCGTAATTAGCCGTAGGGCACTATCCATTGCGGGCGACATCAAATAGTTAGGAGGCGTGACGGCGACGCGTTTGTGATGCTACATTGAGCACGATTTGCGAGCGGGCGCTCGGGCGCGCTCGGCAATGCTCGGTAAACCGATTTAGGAGCCAAGGAAAATTTTAGAGAAATTTTTGCAGGTTTGTGTCGTTCCTATGTAATGATTTTCTTAGTGAGCTTAATATGCAGGTGCATTTGACATCGGGGTCATTGGAGCATGATGTGAGCGGGAAGGGTGTTCAGGATGGAAAAATATTTTGGTCTCTTAAGCAAGTAGGAGTTTGGCCTTAGCAGCCGGGCGTGCTTAAAGAGTAACCGCCAGGGTATCTTGAGAATAGCGTTTACTCTTATGTTTTATGCAATTTACAGATCTGAGTCAGGCTGTATTTTGTGTATGTTTGTTTGTTGTATTAATTTAAAAAAATAGTTATTCAATGGGATTAAATGAACTGAGAGGGCTGTATTGTTTATTGATGGTTTTAATTTATTGTGTAAAGCCATATTTGTTATCGTCGCGAACCATATTTTAATGAATATATAAACGGTCACTAAACTGAAAATTGCAAAAAAACGTCAGATAGTTTGAATTTAGCGGGCTATCTACTACCGTATCCTACTTTCTTAAACAGTGGCTAATATCACGATTGACTATTTAACATCATCATCATTATTTACAGTTTAAGTTTTCCCCATGTTGCTTTTATTTCAAATGAATTATCGACACGAACTGCCCAAACCAGACCTCTGATAGTCAGTGTAATATTTTCAAAACCTATGATGCCACTACTCCTTTAAAGCATGCTGACTATTCAACATATTGTAAATCCTCGAAACCCATCAGTAAACACCACAATTCGTATTTCATCAACACTTGTAACGCTACACACTTCATCCGGAAACTTGAACAATACGTTTGTTACATATAATTTGAGACAAAACAAAGCTAAAGTTGTTCGTGTATCTGCTTAGCATCTCTGCCGAAGTTGCCGCCATCGGAGGGAGTATGATACACTGGCGATAAATTAACAGGAACAACAAAGTTGGTGCGGATAATTACTACACTTGCGTGTCCATTCACTTGTACTTTCATTATTCTTGGGGCGCGTTTCCGTTGTTGTGTCGAGAAGCTCTTGTTGTGCTGCGAAGGTTATTAGACGATTCGCCATATCATTAGCAAGCATTGCTATCGTCTATCGAGTCACACCACCATCAACACCAACATCATCATCTGCCTTTTTCCAACTTTGTTGAGGTTGGCTTCCAGTCTAACCGGATGCAGCTGAATACCAGTATTTTACATGGAGCGACTGCTAACACTGGGTAATACGATACGCGTAGAGAAGACTGGTTGTCAGACTTTCGGATATCTGAAGACCCGTATCGATGAGCCGGTATCAACGGCTTAACGTCTATCGAGTATACCATAGTAGGAAATCATCGTAGGTGATTCCGCCAAACATCAGTTTTACAGAACATTATCCATGCTAGTCCCTGATTTCCTGAAAACTCTTTCCTATGAGGACACAGAAAAATTGCTATTTTTTTCGAGCAATTCATTCACACCCTTTCACCTACACATTCACCTACACATTCTACATCATTCATCTACACATTAACCTCCATTCACCTCCACATTCTACATCATTCATCTACACATTAACCTCCATTCACCTCCACATTCTACATCATTCATCTACACATTCACCTCCATTTACCCACACATTCACATCCTTTCATTACACATTCACCTCCATTCACCTTCACATTCTACACATTCATCTCCATTCAGCTTCACATTCTACATTATTCATCTACACATTCACCTCCACATTCTACATCATTCATCTACACATTCACCTCCATTCACCTCCACATTCTACATCATTCATCTACACATTCACCTCCATTCACCTCCACATTCTACATCATTCATCTACACATTCACCTCCATTCACCTCCACATTCTACATCATTCATCTACACATTCACCTCCATTCACCTCCACATTCTACATCATTCATCTACACATTCACCTCCATTCACCTCCACATTCTACATCATTCATCTACACATTCACCTCCATTCACCTCCACTTTCTACATCATTCATCTACACATTCACCTCCATTCACCTCCACATTCTACATCATTCATCTACACATTCACCTCCATTCACCTCCACATTCTACATCATTCACCTACACATTCACCTCCATTAAAGTACACATTCAGAACCATAATGTTTATACAACACACCCTTTGACTGTTTCATTTGTGTTATTTTTTTCTTTTCACTTATTATTTTTTTGTTTTAATTAGTTTAGTTATTTTTTTTAATCGTATAAGTACCTAGTAATAGTTTAGTAGACACTCATCCGACCGTCTCTTCATATGATGCCACAAAGTGGGGCCTGGTGACCTGTAATACAGGTTTTCTAAAACCTACGTCAGGCCAGCTCTCATAATGTGAATTATAATAGTCCAATACTGTTAAATGCTACAAACCGTTCTGAGAGAAATAAATAAACTTTTATTATTATTTAAAAAAAATGATGGTTCCTCTGAACCAGCTTTCTTGCTTGTGCGCTAGATGTAAGACCCGACAAAAATTATAGCTTCTTTTTACCTTTATATTATTAATAAGTTTCTGCCATTTTAGACCACCAAACCTTCCTTACTACAATAAATTAACGAACCAAATCTCCAGTGAAATGTCGTATTGTAAATACAATGGAGCTGTACACCAGTAGCGACGTACCAGTAGCACGTGTACGTAATGACTCCGCGAACTGTTTGATTTAAAGTCGCAACAATTGTGTTTACGAGCTGACACCCCTGCCCCTCCCCCCCCCCCCCCTCCTGTTGGCTTGCCCCCCGAATTAACACTACCGATGATAAAGCTACACAAGTTTTGTTAAATGGACGGTGTTGGGAACCGGTGCTGTTTTCGGATGATATTGTCTGCGATAATCGAGGATTCATTGAAGGTATCGAAATGAATTGTTTTGTGAGGGAAACTATAAAGGGTTATAAGATGAAAAAAGAGGTTTACCCATATGGAAAGCATTCGTAAAGTAAATAGTACCTAATACTTGTTGTAATAGAGCGTAAAGAATTTGTGTTTTAAAAAAAACAGGGCTCTAATTTGACTCACTTCTATACGACAAATTTATTTTCCCTTCCCAACAAGAACCTTGACATCTCATCTGAGACAATACATAAAAACTTATACAATACCCATTTTCACAAAGAACCTCGGGTAATAAACAGGTATTTGTCAAACAACTGGTGCGAATGAAGGTAATGCTTCGTGAAATACCGAAATGAAATATGTATTAAATCCAGGGCCACAGAGATTAAGCTGCTGACGGGAGATCAGATATTAATGAGGGCGAGCACCCAGCGAGAGCGACGCGGGAAACAAGAGATTTTCAAGATGGCGGAAAAGGTTCAATGATAGTTGGGGTCATTAGTTCGTGTATTATTTTTGCCCCTTATCTGGTAAAACTAGAATAGTTGCGAGGTCTTTTAAAAGTAGGCACATACTTGTTACGGTCACCAGAACAGATAAGTAATTAAAATTAATAGAGAACCAACAGTTAATTAATCAAATTAAATTTAATTCGAAAACATCCATCGGTTTCTTACTAAACTTGAACTATATCCGACGACCCCCGCTATTTATCTCTTTTGGTGACTGTACATGGTTGACACTATCTGTATCATATTATTTAGTGATACCTATATATGCTCACGTAACAACTGCTGAAACTATTACCAACCGATTCTGAACGATAATACTTAATCAGACGTTTTGCCTAATTTTTGGTATTGAAAATACAAATGCAAAAGTTTAGAAAAGTATATTTTTAATTGTTCGTCCAATTAGACCCACATACACATAGCGATCGCTCCGCTCCCTCTGGCCGCTCACTAGGTGAGCGGGGAATCAAAGAATTTAATCTACAATGAAAGAAGTTGGAAGTTCTTTGTGCGTGTCACCCGCCCCGACCCTCGGAGTTGGCGTGATCTAACACATGGAGCGAGGAAGTTACACCTTGTGGTTCTTGAGATGATAGTACTTTTTCATTTTCTATCGAAAAGTTCATATTTAGTAGGTTTTGTTTACCGTTGTTTTTTATAGTAAGTGTTTTACGCAAAATATGTATGCTAGATTCACATCTAGTAGATGTAAATCGGAAATATTGTGTTGGTGGGTACTGTTTTTATTGCATTTATGATTGTACTACATCAGTTTTGGGAATTACCTATATTTAAATTATTCAGGTTTTATTATTTAGGTTATTCTTTTTTAGGGTTTTGTAAAATTGTACCAAAAATAAAAGAAACCTAATTGTGATTGTGGAAGAATTTATTTTTCACTGGGTAATAATGGACTATTTTACTTGTTTCGTAGATGACTGAAATTAAAAGGAACAGATTTTGCACACGTATCTAATAAAAATAAGTTCCCCAAGAAAATTGTCATTAGATTGATTGGAACCACATTGGTAATTTCGCCACAACAATCATCGTTTCCGTAGTGTAGCGGTTATCACGTGTGCTTCACACGCACAAGGTCCCCGGTTCGATCCCGGGCGGAAACAGTTTTTTTACCTTTTTTTCCACCAGCTTTTTTAAGAAAAACGTATTTTCAAAAATACCTCATCCACAATGCATCGTAAATCTTCACCACCGTTCCTTACAATTCAATATCATCCCTTTGTTGCTGGTTTTCTCTTTAATAAATGCGGCGAATCCCCAATTTTAGCTCGAATAATATTGTCACCTCGCCACGCCCGAGCCACAGTATTAGTAGAGAGGGTAGTTGACTTTCATAGGCCCTTTGTAGATTTTTGAATCGGGAAAAATGCCATTTGAATAGACGTGTCTTGAAAAAGATTGGCTTCTGTGAGTTATCTCGGCTTTTAGCTTTCGAGTCAACTGTTTGGACTTTGAGATCGGATATTTGTAGGACTTGTAACTTTATAAGGATTGCAGATATTTAATTATAAGAATGTGAGGTGGCTAAGTAGTAACAACCGCTCGGGTCGATCGATCAGGTTAAGCTACACTTGCCGCGGTTGGACCGTGGATGGGTGAGCAACTTCACATACAAGACCCCTCCGTGCCTCGAAGCCAGAAAATTTAACAACCAAGGGGTATCGTATTACCCGGTAACTGGGTTTTGGAGGTCAGATAGGCGGTTGCTCCAAGTAAAATACTGGTACTCAGCTGAATCCGGTTAGACTGGACGCTGACTCTAACATAGTTGGAAAAAGGCAAGGCAGATGATGAAAGTGAGTATGATAAATTTACTTTAATTACAACCAAAGAAGTTATTTGATGATAATAACATCCTTAAAAAAAATCCATAACTAAACAATTCTACTCTACAAGTAATTACTTAGGTACAGACGCCAGTACATCAAGCTAGAAATTTCTTTGATAGATTTTCATCTTTATAACATGAGCATAAAGTTCATGCTCAATTGGGAAAATTTGACAGTTTGGGTTAGCTTGATGTGCTGGCGTAAGTACCTAAGTAATTAGTTATTGTTATTATTAATTTTAAAATAACATATTGTCATGCGCGTGTATGACCAGATGTAACTATAAACGTAAACTAAACAAAAGGAGTATGTGAAGATCGTACCCGGATGCGTTCTGTAGTTTTTGCCTACCCTTATGCTAAGGAGGCATGATTTAATGTATGTAGTTTAAGTATAATTGTCAAAGGACAAAGGCCTCTCTACTTACTCTCTTTCTGATTAATTATTGTGAAAAATACATTTCTGGTATAAAACTAATTTCGTATTTAGCTAGCAAAATTCTCATGAAACCTACCGAGATTCCAAAAATCAATACAATTTAATCAATCCAACCATAACACTGCCACCGATAACAGTTATAAAGTTAAAACAAGAGTTTTCTACGAGTTAATTAAAATATAGAGAGCCAATCAGAGGCATCAAATGGAAGAACTTGGTGGTACACTGGGAGTATCACTTGACGACTTATTAATTCGTTGCGGGATTTTATTCGTCTGTTGCCCTTTGTTGATTACTGTATTAGAAAATGAAAATTTGAAGCGATAGAGTTGTATTTTAATTGCTATGTTATTGTTTTGTTGGCTGGAAAATAACCATCGTTTTAAATTATATTATATTTGAGGAAATAAATGGCAAGGTTATAAACAGTTTCCTAAAGTACATGAACTTCCAAACTTAGCTTTGGAATTCATTCATCGCTTAAAAAGGAAAGATAAAACAGTTATCTGGCTAGGCTTTTGAAATGATTTTTTTATATTTTTGTGAAGTGTTTGTTGGTTTGTTTTTGGGTGGGAAATCATCAAATAACTTCTCCCCCTCTGGGTGGAGCAGGAGGGCGTGTCAGACTTTTACTGACTAAAACCCACCCGTGATTCCTCAGTTGCCTGTGTGCCAGGGGCCGCGCTATCTATTTCGAACAACGCGCACCCCTGGCAGGCGTTGGCCCTTCCGGGCCCCATCAGTTGGTGCTGACATCTCTTCGAGGCGCGCGTGGAACACATCGCGCCGTCGCACACTGGTCCCAAATTAAAAAAAAGTGGACATTGATAGTAGACCGCTGATATTTTTTTTTATTGTTGATATAATGATAACAGATAAGGCAAAAAAATATTATTGTCCTACTTCAAATACTTTTCTCTATAAAAAATATTTCTTTTTTTTTTGTATGGGAGTGATTACATTTTACTCAATTTCTCAAAAACCTTAAGCGATGTCGAGATGGCATTCACATATGTTAGAAAACTAATAATTCTGAGTATTTGGCTCGAAGAAACTTATTGCTTATCTCTGCGTACTTTCGACATAATAGTGACAGAAAATAACATTTTTTTTTAATGTTAATTGTTCGCTTTTTTTTAATCATAGCCTTACTCATATCGCAATAGGTCCGCTGGCCAGCAAAATGGAGCTTCGACGCGAGTTTGACGGGATAACAAGATGGCCGCCTCTCATGACGTAACGTAATACGGTCACGAATCGCGCGCGTACACCTCACTCAGTGTACAACTAAATGTGGTTGCGATAAGACGTGTCCTTATTTTTTCTGTGCGCTTGAAGAAATGCTTGTTGTTTGTTTGTTTTGTTATTGTTGTATTTTGAATCTTTGGATATTTTTGTTTGTCTTTCTTTCGTCGAATTTGTTTTCGTAATTTTTTTTGTTAAAATCAAAGTCACTTTGTCTTTGATATCTTTGATTCTAATTTGTTTTCAATTTTCCTTAAAATTATAATATGTCCGCATTTGTCACCAACTTAGACTTATACGTTGTTCTTAAATCAGGAGGTGGTTTTAAAAATGTCGAATTTTTATTTAATGCCCTTTTTGAACGTATTGGTGTTGAATTGTCTTCCGAAGATTTGAGTAATATTAAATTATTTTGTCGTAATTTTTCAAGTAATATCTCAAAAAGATGGTCTGCTTCCAGTAGAGCTCAAAAGACCTTTCTTAACAAAAATTCAGACTGGTTACAATCCCAAATAGTTTGGCCAAAATGTCAAAATATCGATTTAAGCAGCATTTTTAAAGTTGCCGAGGAAGTAATTCCAAATTTCGAAACGCAAGTGGATACTCATCAATTAAGTTATGGTACAAGTAAAAAACCATTTGTTGATATATCTGATAAACAGAAGAAAAGGCGTTCTCTAACACTTCTAGATCACACAGAGGAGGAATTAGTTTATGCTTTATGTGCCAAATTAAAAGAGTCTAAAAAAACAAAATTAGCAGCTATATTAAACGAACTCAGCCAAAACAAGGAAAAATGTGAGATGGTATATGATGTACTATTCGCTAAAAAGACTGACAAACCGTGTTTACCAGATGATAAAACGTTAGCGCTTTACACCTCAACAAATTTGTCAAAATGGCAATATCGAAATTTAAGAACTATTCTTGCTTCAGAGAAAATGTATGGTCTTCCATCCTATCAAAAGCTCCTGGAAGCTAAAAAAACTTGTTATCCTCCAGAGTCAGACATAACTGTAACTGAATCTGATGCTAAGATAAGACTTCAATCGCTTCTAGATTTGACAACTAATAGGATATTAAAAACAATTCAGCACAACTCTGCCGACAAAAAATCGCTAAAACTAATAAGCAAATGGGGTTTTGACGGGTCATCTTCTCAAAGTAATTATAAACAAAAGTCACACTCCGACACTAAAATTGACGATTCTTCAGTTTTCATGATTAGTTTGGTTCCGCTTCGTTTGGAAGAAGAGAGTGGTACTATCTTGTGGCAAAATCCTGCTCCCTCTTCAACAAACTATTGTCGTCCAATTGGCTTTATATTTGCAAAAGAAACAAATGAATTGATAAAGAAGGAAAGTGCATCCTTAGAGGAAGAAATTCGTAATCTTGTTCCCACAATTGTAGATAATTTTGATATTAAACATGATTTGTACATGACTATGATTGATGGGAAAATTTCTACTGTGATTTCCAATACTTCTTCTGCAGCTGTTTGTAATATTTGCAATACCCCACCTAGCAAAATGAATGACTTGGACTTTGTATCCAAAAGACTCATCAGAGAAGATATGTATAAATATGGTCTGTCTTCGCTTCATATGTGGATAAGATGTATGGAATGTATTTTACACATTTCGTACAACTTAGACTTCAAAAAGTGGGCTGCACGAAAAGAAGATAAATTGTTAAAAGAAATTAAAAAGAATTTGACACAAGAAGAATTCCGGGAAAGAACTGGTTTGTTAATTGACATAGTAAAACAGGGATTTGGTACAACCAATGACGGTAACACGGCAAGAAGGTTTTTTGAAAATTATGAAGTATCTGCTAAAATAACGGGTATCCACCCTGATTTAATCAAGAGATTTGCAGTCATTTTACAAACAATTTCATCTGGTCAACTTATTAATACCAACTTGTTTAGGGAATATTGTAAAGAAACAGCAATGCTATATGTAAACTTATATCCATGGTATTACATGCCTTCAAGTGTCCATAAATTGTTGATACACGGTGCTGATATTTGTGAAAATTTCTCCTTTATTCCGATAGGCATGCTTTCCGAAGAAGCTTCCGAAGCGAGGAATAAAGATTTCCGGAATGTTAGAATGGCACATACAAGAAAAATCGGTAGAGTTCAGACTAATTTAGACATTATCCACAGCTTTCTAATTAGCTCAGATCCTTACATCAGCCATATCAAACCAAAGTTTGCTCGTTTACATAAACAGTTGTTTCCAGAGGCTAGTGCTTTGATCTTGAACAATGAATTGCTTTCGTTGGAAAACGAGGAAATAGAGATTTCTCAAGAGAATATAGACCCAAATATTAATCTTTCACCATAATATTTTTTCAGAATCGTTTGTGAACATATTCAACTTTATGTTTGCAGCTTAATATGTCTTCATTTTGATTGTTTTTTAGAACTGATGAAAGTACTCCTTCAGAAAGGTCATAGCTTTTCAGTCATTAGTGAGCCCCCATAACCTCTTTTACAGAGAAGTCTCTTTTTACTTATTTGACATTACGCATACATTATAATTATGTGCTAAAGTAAGGCTATGATTAAAAAAAAGCAAAAAATTAACATTAAAAAAAAATGTTATTTTCTGTCACTATTATCTCGAAAGTACGCAGAGATAAGCAATAAGTTTCTTCGAGCCAAATACTCAGAATTATTAGTTTTCTAACATATGTGATTGCCATCTCGACATCGCTTAAAGTTTTTGAGAAATTGAGTAAAATGTAATCGCTCCCATACAAAAAAAAAAGAAATATTTTTTTTACAGAAAAGTATTTGAAGTAGGACAATAATATTTTTTTGCCTTATCTGTTATCATTGTATCAACAATAAAAAAAAATATCAGCGGTCTACTATCAATGTCCACTTTTTTTTAATTTGGGACCAGTGTGCGTCGACCCGGGCTTGGTCCTTACCGGACAGCGAGCTACCCATTACTCGCCGTCCGTAAGCTCGCGCCTACGGTAGCCGGAAATCAGCCTGGGATTCCCGACGCCCAAGGCGTCTCCTGCGGAGGTTACATCCGTGAGGGCGCATGTCCTGCCTCTCCCTCGCGTGCGCCGCCTCCCTCTTTGCGAACATTACTGCTTCGCCGAAGGAGGTGATGGCTACCCATGCACTCTCGCTGCGTATCATGGCATGGACCAGGGCCGGACGCGAGAGGTCGCCGCAGCCGATCGCCTCCACGAAGACACGGCGGTGTTCCGCCCAAGCCGGGCAGACCTCCACCGTACGCTCCACCGTGTCCTCAGGGCGATCTTCGCAGTGGAAACACCCGGGCGTTTACTCTCGCCTTATCCAAAACAGGAACCTCTCGAAACAACCGTGTCCGGTGAGGACCTGCGTCAGACGGAAGGTGAGGACGCCGTGCCGCCTCTCAAGCCACTCCTCAAAGACTTACCGCCGCAATTGTGGCGTGTCCAAAGTGTTTGTCGGTCACATCATCAGAAGAGAATGTATATTAGTGCCTGAAATGGTATTATGAGGAAAGAACCACACAGATTTGTGTGGACTAGTCCAGTCAGTGCAAACATTTGTCAGTAATCGTGTAGCTCAACTCAGCACTTGAGGAGTTCTATGACTCGACGAACTATACTAAAGAAAGGATATTTGGGTAGGCCTCATAAAGTACTCAAACTGCCAGGCCAACATTAAATTAACAGAGAAAGCTTTCACTTTTGCATCAGTTATTCTCGAATAGGTCCGCTCATAGTCCGTTTTATACAACACTACCTTCATTATGTTATTAATAAATTATTCATAGACATCAAGTAAGACTACATCCTTAATTTATGGCTATAAATAATACGATACCTCACTAATAAATCGAATGCCCATCTCGATTAACGGACCATGAAATCGATTCACTCGATTATTTTTTTTACCGATATTATTAACAATTACCGGGACACTAATTTCGCAGCGAATGATGCATCAATCCTTGCCGAAGGTAGATTAACTCCATAATACGCGGCAGTCGGTGACATATTGTATCATTAATCTGTGCCGAGGGGCTGGCCAGTATCACCTGGCTTACATGTAGCTATATTATGTGGTGCTACACTATTGTATACTGAAATTGGAAGTGGATAGTGTGTTCGATCTTGAAAGGTAATCATTGGCAAAATTGCTTATTCGATTATTAGCTATGGCTAATAATCGAATAAGCAATTTTGTCTTAAGGCGGCGGGTCGCCTACTTTTGCAAGCTAACTTTGTACATGGTGCTGTTCGGTCATCAAATTGAAATTCATTCATTTTTTTAAATTTTCATTTATTGTTGAATGTCAATTATATGCTATTATTGTATAGAATCTAGTTCTTCCAACATAACAGACAGCTGTGCTGCTGGGGAGTTTGTTGCGCCACTTCTTCTTCCCAGCTAAAGCACTAGGAAGTGGTGAAGGGCGGGCGTTTTGGGGACTGTTTTATGTAATTTTGACATTAAAAAATTGCTGACTCTCAGCCTATTTTGAATAAATGACTTTTGATTTTGATTTTTAAACGTTTTTTCATTCTATTCCAATAACAATGCTTTCATTTGGTAGAGATTAAAATAAAAATGATATAGATTTCTGTAATTTGGTTCAAATATCCACTTCATTCCAATTTAATCTAATTAATGTGCTGTCCCACTGCAGCGCAAAGGCCTCCCTGCACGGAGAAGCAAAAAACGAATTTCATTTAAAAATAAATTACGTTTTGAAATAAGAAAAATAGATCAATAATAAGGTTATTTAAAAGCAGTATTTAATCTTTAAAGAACTCTTTTAAATAACCTTCTTAATGAGTACATCATTATTCTATGCCTAGGGGCTGGCCCGTGGCTGGCCAGTATCACCTGGCTTGCCTATACTTTAATATGTGGAGCTGCTTTATTGCATGCTGAAATTGGAAGTAGATGGGAGGTACGCGGTCAGTGAAGTCGAACTTGACAGGTAGTGATTGACTGAGGCTAATAGTGGGCTGCCGCAAAATCCGATCTTTAGTTCTTCATTGAGAACCATACTAAATCATAGTAGAATTTAAATAGATATGGACCAATAAAATGAGGTAACCTGATTAAGTCTAAGCCGGAATTGGCAGTTGTTGAAGTTATCTGTTTTTGGTGTTTTATTTATATATCTGTGGTGGTAATGGGTGGTTGTAAGAAGTGTCAAGGAGAATACATTAGTAAAATTCTTCAAATAAATGATTTTTATGGAACCGATAGTTTTTTGTACCGGCAAGGATGTAAGAGATTGCACGTTATAATATGATAAGTGTGTCTCAAAAATCGTTGATTCCGCCTTTTAATATCGACAATAGCGTGCTGAGTTTCCCACAGGGTTTATATATGCAGATGCGATCCCGTTCAATCTAGGGCCGCGTAGGCTAGACGTACGTTACAATATTAATTATTCATCGGATCGAGCGAATAAACCAATTTCACGGTTCTTTGGTCGCGAATCGCAGCGAACCGCCGCGGCTTATACAGCGGGTGTCGGAATCCCTTGGCCTGCAAGTGCCGAGATGTTTTTTATGTAGATTTTTACTTCAGATAGTGTATGTGATAGTGTTTTGTTCGGGTTACATTGCATAACAAATACAAATGTCATGAGATGGAACGGAAAATGGATTGTATATTTTGCGATGTTTTGGCCATTGAAGGTGAATTGGGGAAGTCCTTGTCTTTGGTTTTGTATTTTCGTCTTTTTAAAGTGATTTTTCTCTTTTTAGTGTTTTTTTTGGAAGTCAGTTGTTTTTTAATACTTTAACTTTTTACTTTCCACGTTTAAGTTTTGGTACCAACCACACACAAATTCGTATACCTTCACGTGCTAAGTAAATCACAGTGACAGGAAGTTATTATAACAACATCATCAGCATAAACTGAGTGTACAAGGTACATTATACTGAAGCTAACTTAAAAACCACTAATTGGAATGAAATTTTCAAATCGGATTTTAAATGACAGAGTTCAGACACCAATAAAAATAAAACGGTGGCGTGAGTTTCAATTCTTGTCACACACCTAAAATTAGGTAGGTAAAGTTGTAGAGGGACAAAATTGTGATTCTAATAAAATTCATATTGCACTTTTGCATCCTCTTGATTTATAAGCAATTGCAATTCTTATGTTTTTACAGTTGTCAATAAAAACAGTCGTAATTTTTTTAATTAAGAAAATGTAGGTAGCTACTTAGTTGCTACAGTAGTACAGACGCCAGCACATCAAGCTATCCCAAACTGTCAAATTTTCCCAATTGAACATGAACCTTATACTTTTGTTTTAAAGTTGAAAATCTATCAAAGACATTTGACAGGTAGGGGTATCTTGATGTGCTGGCGTCTATCTAAGTTACAACGACGTCGACAAAAACTGTAATTTCGAGGTAGCTTTAAATTATACTCTGGATTCTACAGGGTCATTTAAGAAAAGTTAGGCTGCATAAAGATACGCCTGTTATAATTTTATCAGTTACAAACTTTACGAACTTACGAAGCGAAAAAAGCAAAAGATTATTTCTTCCATTATTAGTAAAACAGTAGAACAACTTTAATATTAAGCTGAAAATGTGACCATAATCACCATTTAGAGGTAAAAATCGTTGTTTGTACCTACCAATACGTATTTCTAAATTATAAACAGTACTGTCTCCTAGTGAATTAATTCAGATTTAATAAAATCTACAACTTGATCCTAGAAAATATTAATGAAAAAAAATCATCATTAATTTGCGGAGCACCCTATAGAACAATAACTAAACGTATCCGTTAAGCCGAAACCGCGCGATCAAATTTGCAGCGTCAGCGCGCACGCAACCGCCCGAGCGAGCGTGTGACGTCACTATTCAGTATACATACGATAATTGTACCGCAAAGATTTTACGCGGACTAATTGAAGCTAGAACATCAATTAGTGTGACTTTAGAAATAATTATGGCTTAATTAAACGAGGTCATATATTCTGCGCCACACGGCAACTGCGTATGGACTGGATGCGACTATGGATTCGCGTATTATAATTATGAGGTCGCGTGACATTAAATCTGAGTTCAGGAGTCGTATAGGTGCGATATACACCGTGACATTTTAGTCGTCTTACAACGGCAGCCCACTTCATGTATCCAATGACTGCTATCTACTACCATTCACATATTTTTTTTTGAAAATTTGCATAATCAAAAACATGAAAATATCACTAAGACGAATGACGTAGTTTGAAACACCTTGTTATGGAGATGGAATTAATGATGGAATGTAATGGTAGGTAGGTAGATATCTTCTACCGTTTGATACGTAAACATTATTAACAGGAAGGGTGTTTCATAATTCTGAAGCATTCATTATTTTTCTTTGTATCTATTATATTAATTAATGGTAACAAAGTTTTAATTGCGCCTAGAGGTATGTTATGACGGATACATTGAGTGGACCAACTTTGTAAGACGACTAAAATGTCACGGTGTAGTTACGGCCTACGGGTGCCAAGATGATTATGGCATTTCAAAAGAGGGCTGTTAACAGTCCACTTTTGAAAATGGGACGTCATCATATTTATAATTTTTACCCGACTACGGTGTGTATGTATGATTATATGTAAGTATGTGGATATACGAGTATGTTCATCATAACTTCTAAATTACTTAACATAATTTGCCAACTGAGGTCGTTGAAAGCGTCTCGATCTTCCGCACAGTAGTAAGCGATCATAAGCGATAAGCGACCATTGTTTTCACGTGACAAAATTTTCTTCTTTCATTTTTTAGAGCTTGATTTTTCAGTAGTCGAATTTTAGTTGAAATTCAGTTTTAGAACTTACTTTTTTACTAAAAATATACATCAGCACAAACAAGCAATCCTGAAAATGCACTTTCTCGTCTGGACACACGTATAACCTAATAAAAGTTACGGCACACCTCACACCGAATATTCAGCATCAAAATTTCATACACACACATTTTAATCACCAAAATAAACAGTCCCAAAACTTATATAAATTCTATTAAATTAAGCCTTTCGGTTTGAATATGATAATGCTCGTTAATTTTTATCCGGTCTGCCGGGCCCGAATTACCCGGGCGGGTGGATCCGACGGATTCCAACGTGATGCGATGGGAACCGGTCCACCCGGGTGTCTTCGTTTTCACTCTTCGCTGATTCTCTGACTTGGGTACCCTGATTTAGACAATTAAATTAAGTTTTGGGCTAGAGTTTGGTGGATGGGTTGGGAGGGCGAGCTGTCAATATGCTTCGGGTTGTAATGGTGTTTAGGTCTATGATGGTTAATCTTAAGTTTTTTAGGTGTGTTGCGTTTTTGTCAGGCGCCAGCGCAACAGATGATGAAATTCAAATTTTCTTACGTTTTTTGGCAATTTACAGGTCAGTGTCGTGAGATTGTATGTTGAACAAAATATGATACGCGATAATTTTAAATATCATCATCATCATTTCAACTGAAAGTCATCCACTGCTGGACATAGGCCTCCCTCAAGCTCCGCCACTTCAACCGGTTCTGTGCTTCCCGCATCCATCGTACTCCTGCGGCCCTCACAAGGTCATCGGTCCACCTTGTGGGAGGCCTTCCAACTTTATCAACTAATATAGCTCGTAGAATTACACCATCTTTAATAGAACATAAGAATCCTAATGAAATCTTTGGAGCCCTTTTTGATGATTCGCGATTGAAGGCGTTATTATTCACAAAATTATAATACTACTATGTGGGCTTTTTCATGAAAAAAGTCATTCAATGGGATTAAATGAGCTTAGAGGGTTGTATTGATGATTTGAAAGATTATAATTATGTAAAGCCATATTTGTTACTGTCGCGAATCTAACACTGAAGGAAATTTGTATTTTACGGGGTACCCTAGCGCATCTATAATAAATTAGTTATTGGCAAAGGGGGTCTTGTTACTATACCTAAGTACCCGTCATGCCAACCACCAACAAAACCCTAACAAAACCGGAACATTGCAGTTTTCTGGCAATTTCTTCTCAATAAATGCAAAAGTAACTTTGTCTGTCACGCTTTCATGCCTAAACCGCTGCACCGATCGTCATGAAATTTGGCAGAGATAAAGCCTGGAATATGGAGAAGGATATAGGCTACTGTTTTATGCGATAACCGACATCCACGCGGGCGGAGTCGCGGCAAAAAGCTAGTATTCTATAATCCTGATAACATAACATCATGGCTGTGGCCTCCGAAGCGTTAGGCCGAGATGCACCAATAGTACACGCATCACGTACCTATAATACAATCCTGATATGAATACATAACAAAAGTTTCAAGTGCAAACTAAACATATTAAAGACATTAAGTTTCAAAACACATCTCAAAAATATGTAAAGTTCAGCAAAGTTCAATATTTCATGTATGATTTGTGTTCGTCAACTCGTGCGCAACGGCACGTGAAATCGCTCGCATCGTAGTATCTACGTGAGTCAGAGCTCGTGATCAAAACAGAATGCAAAGCTTCACTCCCGATATGATTTATATTTAGGGGCGACTGTCCAATCGAAATAGCCCGAAATAAGGGAGCAATTGTGTACGTATTTGTTTGAAGATCTGAGCGGTTTATTCATAAAAAGTTGCTTTGCTACTAATTCAAGCAAAATCATCTGATTATGCAGACCTTTGATAACTTTATAACTGAATTTTCTTTTTGGTCAATGGATCGTTAATAAAAAAAATGCCAAAAAAACCCCGAAATTCAAATTTCCTTACGATTATTGCAATTTTCAGGTCAGTGCTAGATTGTATGTTGAACAAAATATGAAACGCGATCATTTTAAATATCATCATCATCATCATTTCAGAAGAAAGACGTCCACTGCTGGACATAGGCCTCCCCCAAGCTCCGATACTTCGACAGGTTCTGTGATTCCCGCATCCAGCGGAATCCTGCGGCCCTCACAAGGTCATCGGTCCACCTTGTGGGAGGCCTTCCAACTTTACGTCTTCCGGTACGTGGTCGCCACTCCAGAATCTTCCGGCCCCATCGGCCATCTGTTCTGCGAGCAATGTGCCCTGCTCACTGCCACTTAAGTTTGTCAATTCTTCGTGCTATGTCGGTTACTTTGGTTCTCCTACGGATCTCTTCATTCCTAATTCGATTACGTAAGGAAACTCCAAGCAAAACCCTCTCCATTAACCTGTGGGTGACTTTAAGCCTTCTTATGAGGCCCATTGTGAGCGACCACGTTTCGGTTCCATATATCATCACTGGCAACATGCACTGGTCAAAAACTTTTCGTCTTGAGACACTGCGGTATGTAGGACGAGAAGATATATTGCGTAGCTTCCCGAACGCTACCCAACCGAGTCGGATTCGACGATTGACCTCGTTCTCGAAGTTGGACCTACCTAACTGGACAGTTTGTCCTTAGTAAACGTACTCGTCCACAACTTCGAGTGCAGCGCCTCCGACCGTTATGAGAGTGGGTGTTACATGGGCAATGGACATTACCTTTGTCTTGTGCATGTTCATTTTAAGACCCACTCTTTCGGAAGCTCCAGTGAGGTCATCGAGCATTGTGCTGTTGTACTGTTTTAAATATGGCTTTACATAATTATAATCATTAAAATCATCAAATCAACCCTCTAAGTTAAATACATACGTATTTCGCGAATCATATTTTTATGCCTCGCGTTTATCAAGAAACATTTTGTGCAAATAGAAGAAACGCATCTTGTGGCCCAAGTCGATACACACAAAAACAAATTGGGTGACTATCCCAACATTATTAGAAATAATTAATTACGTGTAACATTATATTGAAAACATCCCCTTTAGTTACAGGAAACCTCCGTAGTCTGTTCGCCGTAATAATTTTGCCGAAATCCGTAACAACTCTCTGTGAGTCATTTTAAGGTTTCTCGAATGGGCAGCGTACAGTTCCCTCCGTTCCACATTTCATACAATATTCTAGTTGTCAACTCTGAATTGAGTTGTGCATTTTATGGTTTTCGTTAATTTTGCGTCTACCATTGTTCGTAGTTTGTTCATTATATTGTTTTAAAAGGGCTTATCTACTGAGAAATATATGAACTTAGGGGATGTGGGAATAGGCCTTTATTTTTGGGTGGAACGATGTCATGGAAGAATTTTTTCGTAGTGAGCCTGAAATGTTTAACCCGCCTTGAGCAAGTATGATGATAAATGCTGGCACCTTCTCTGAATGAGAAGATGCGTTTGCCTTGCCGAGGTTCACTTAAATTTATAGAAGGTGAAGGTGAAGGGCGGGCGTTTTGGGGGACTGTCTTATGTAATTTTGACATTCAAAAAGTGCTGATTCTCAGCCTAATTTGAATAAATGACTTTTGATTTGATTTTGATTTTTGAGAAAAAAAGAAAAAATATTTTAAATATTTTTTGTCAATAATACTAGTATTTAAGTTGAATGCTCCATAAATTCTCATAAGTTTATTGGAATTTGGAAGTCATTGCCAAGCTGTACGTTCCTTCTGCGAAGCAGTAATGCTCGTGAAGAGGGAGGCGGCGGCGGCGCACGTGAGGGAGAGGCAGTATATGCGCCCTCACGGCCCTAGTCGCCGCAGGAGACCCCCTGGGCGTCGGGAATCCCAGTCTGATTCCTGGCCACCGCAGGCGCGGGCTTGCGGATGGCGAGTAATGGGTAGCTCGCTGTCCGGTAAGGAGCAAGCCCGGGTCGACGGCGCGTTGTGATCCTCGCACGCCTCAAAGAGTTGTCAGCATCAACTGATGGGATCCACAAGGGCCGATGCCCGCCAGGAGTGCGGGTTGTTCGAAAAAGATACCGTGGATCTTGGCCCACAGGCAATTGAAGGAACACGGGTGGGTTTTAGTCAGTAGAAGCCTGACACGCCCTTCTGCCCCAACCTGAGCGGGAGAATATATTTGTTGATTTCCCACACTCAAACAAAAAAAAAAAAAAAAACTGTATGTTGCAATAAAAATGATTTTCGACCATTACCAATATGGTTTTACATCATTAAGATTATCAATTCAACCCTGTAACTTAATTTTACAGCATTGAATGACGTTTTCATGAGACGTCATTGTAATCAACGTGGGTACAACTAAGCACTGACCTGAAAACTGCAAAAAACGTAAGAACATTTGAATTTCACGGGATACCCTGGAGCCTGGAGCTTTCACCTTAGACGCAAATCACAAATTCTATACCTCTATTTTAGTCATCAATAGTCAGGTAAGTGAACCAGTAACTCGATAGTATGTAATGCAAGTCCCTTATTGCTGTCTCTGCACTCAAAGCTGGGGCCCTAGCTTTGTGCTCTGAAAACGCAATTAGTGTTGCCAGCTAATATCATGCTATTGTAAGTAAGTGACCGTACACATATACGATGACATATGCCTTTCTGAGAATTTACCACAATATGCCCGGAAATTATTATTTAGATTCATGTCCTTGATAAAACTATGTACTGGTATTCAGCTGCATCCGGTTAGACTGGAAGCCGACCCCAGCATAGCTTTGGAAGGCTAGGTAGATGGTGATGATCCTTGATAAATGAAATAGCTTGCTCCAGTCACCAAACGATTTAAGAAGCTGGTGATAATCACAATGATGTGTTAATGGGTAAGGTTTAAACACGAAGGCCGAATTTAGATTTCTTATGATATTTTTTAAATGAATATAAATGTTTACTCTGAAATTTATTTTTGTTCCATGTTGTGCCGGACGTAAAATAATAGCACCATCCCATTTCTTCCCTTGGGTGTCGTAGAAGGCAACTAAACGGCTCACTAGAGAATGGGCTGCAGCGTTCTCTATGCATTTTACGACCATACTGCGATCGCCATCCCGCCTGCCAAGCGTGGCCATTATGGCAAAACCCTCCGTTTTGGGGGAGGCCTATGTCCAGCAGTAGACTTTTTTCAGCTGAAGTGATGATGATGACTGTGAAAATGAAATCACCATCAGTTGTAAATGTTTTCGTTAGCTGATCTGCAGATTCGGCACCTTTATTCAAAATGAAAGCAATGCCTACAGGTACTATAAGCAATCTCATGCAGTCGGCGACATCTTCTTAAATTTAACAATAAAGACTACTGCCTCCGACTGCATGAGATTACTTATAGTATTCTGTCTAATAGTCATCATTTTAAAACAAGTTTTTTGTTTCCATCTTTTTTAATTAAAGTTCAGTTTTTGAAGACACAATATGGCGCCAAAAATAGTTTTTTATTTTGATATAACCAGGGTCACTCTCTTAATTAAGACAAATCTAACGGCACCTCTCAAGCTGAAAGCGATCAAGCCGTTTAGACTACAGAGCGTGCCGAAGAAATATACATACATACATAAACTCGAAAAAACATAACCCTTCTCCTGCGGGTAAAAAACACCCACACAGTCATCCCATTTAAAATAATTACAGCAATGTAATACTTTACAAAGTAAATATTCATGTCATTGTTTAAATAAAATTCATCAATGTCAATGAAGATTGAAGATTATAAAGGTATACCAGTAATACAATTATCTTAAAAAATAAACGTCTAACGAAAATCCTTGTTATCGTCATTCGTTGGCAATAATTTCAATAGATTTGACTCTACGGTTCCCGCTATCATAAAACGAAGGTTCCCATACTATAATCCTTTTCGTACACATATAAACAACAACACACGTTGGTGTAGTACAGCTACAGTTAAATAAATGCAGTGTCAAATGATAATGTTAATCCGTCACATGCAATGTGTCGGTGTCGCGTCCCACGGGATTTATTGGGGCGAGCACACGGGCGGGGTAAACGCTGCGCTCGTTTGTTTATTAACGCTTATTCAATTATGAGACTTGTAAGTTTGTTGGCATTGATTGTTGTGTATTTATATAACGATTACTTGTTGTTTTTGTGGAAGTGTAATTTCTGCTGAAGACTGAAATGTCTATTGGGTATTCACTTCAAAATCATTGCACCACAATAACCGTTACAAATAATCTCTTTTTTTTTTCGAAAAACCAAGAAATTTATTCATTTGTTTCTTCTGCTTTATCTGTAGGTATAGCTTGGACATAAACTTTATAATCTTTCGCCTGGTTCCTTTAATAAACTATAACGTTGTATAAAAATACAGGCATGTTTGATTAACGTTTTAAATTAAAATAATTTGCCTACATTTATATCCATCATCTGCACATTCTGTACTGAGTGTACGACAGTGTATGACTAAACGCCGATAGACACTACGCCGACAGACTGAATACAGACAAGACTTTACTTCGACGGGACTCTTCGCCGACAGGACACTTCGCCGACAAGGCTCATTCTTGCGCTATTACTAAATAGTCCAGTAACTGCCTCTAACATGGAAGTAACGCTCGCTCGGCTCGCGCGCGGTTGGTCGCTATTCTAACCTAACCTATTACCTACCTGGTGAGCCCTCTCGGCGAAGAGTCCTGTTGGCGAAGTGTCCTGTCGGCGTTGAGTCGTACACTATTCTGTACCATCCATAGATTCTTTCAATCCATTCCAAAATCTTGGTCAAAACTCCAAATGAAATTGATAATCAGTTTATTTTAAAAAATTGCAACAAAACGTTCGTCTGCAACTCGTAAATCAAAGGAAAATGTGGAAAAGGGGTGCGAAATGACACGTGTCGCTGTGTGCTGATTGGTCACATCGCACCCCCGGGTGCTGGGGCCGCGTGCCAATTATATGCAATAAGGGATAAGCTGATTTCGCTATGTGTCGGATTTCTGCTACTTTGCTAGGTAACAAGTGACTGATGTATGAGACGGCAGTTTTTTTTGTTTATATTTGAAGTGCTAACATACCTACTGGCAATTTGAGATTTTCCGAACTTTCACTCTGACACAGATTTTGTTCATGTCCCAATATTAGCTTATAATGTTCCCAATGCAGGGATACAGGCCTCCTCCATGTGAGAGGGAGTGGGCCTAAATCCACCACGCGAGCCTAGTGCGGTTTGGTGGATGTCACATGTCTTCGAATTTTTGGTTCTAGGACATGCCGATTTTCTCACGATTTTTCCTTCACCGTGTAAGAGCAATGAGGGTGATGAAATTAAATACACGAAGTAAAGAACTCACGACTTTACAACACGAAGGTAAATCTGGGCCGGTAACACTGGGCCACCACTGCTCACATGAGCCTCATGACGTGACTGTTCCTTAATTACCCTAGGCTGATAAAATTGTCTTTTTTCATAAGTTAATACCTATTAGAGTTAAGATCGGGTTTCCCCTTAAAAAAAGCTTTTGAATATCCAATTTGTACCTTTAAGTCATTTCATTGTAACAACACTTGGTTCTACATTAGGAGGCAAATCACAGTACCCAGATTTGTATAAAGAAATGGGTCCCCGGATATCCAGTCTCCAATTCAACCACATTGTTTATCGAACCGTAAAATGATGTCCAAATGGTTTAACTATTCTCGTAAGTAAATACTTCGTCCGATTAAGTTATCACAAAGCGAGTATACTAAATCCAATTTTATTTAAACGGGGTAAAATGAAGGGCGAAAAAGAGCAAAAATGTTCGTCAACAACACGGGAGCAGAGGAAGGGTCACTTTATTTACGTATTGATAAACCTTTGGCCAGTTGACAATGGTGACGGTTGGACGGATCAGCCAGTGTAATTGGACCCGTTTTATTTAGGGATCGAACGTAATTTGTGTTTTGTTTATTTTGATATTATTTGATTATTTTCGTTGGCCTTTTTGTTGGGTTAAATCAACAGTTCATTATGAGTGGCATTCGTGTAATGCTTGGTAAAGGCGTACCGTCGTAGGTACCTACATCCACAGTTTTTTGCTTTAGAGTTGATTTCAACACAGATTTTTTATAAAAAAACACAATAAGCTTACGTACAGGGTAAAATTTTAACCAGTGCGCAAACAGTAACCATGAATTCAGCATATCATTCTAGACCCCTCAGCGCAAAAAAATTTCGTCGGTTATACAAAAAAAAAAATCAGCTGTTCATACATTTTGACCGCGTACGTATTGCACTTTCCAATGAAACTGGCTAGCTGAAATGATTAACTCGAAGCTTTAAGACCGGTTTGCTATAAAAAGCCAGCATCTTAATTCGTAACACACTATCAATCAGAATTTGATTCATTTTGAAGGATATTGCTAATCCATTGCTTCATATGTTCGAAAAATTTGTGTGCCCAACAACGTAAATCACGCAATGAATATTGTTGAACTGTCAAAATGAAAGCCATACGTACTGACAGTATGTTACGCAACTACCCACACGTATCATTTTGCTTTTACTTGAAACTGAAGGTATATTGAAAATATCTTCGTCCGCAACCACGTCTAAATTGGACAAACCTACATACAAAAATGCGATACTTGTTCAGAAATATCAAGAAACTTATTTAGTATTTTCGCATGATAAATCCTCAATAGGCCAGCATACACTGGCGGCAGATACCGAGTATAAAGCGAGGGTCGGTCCCCAAGAGGTCCTATTGATACTGTTAATGAAATCCGTGACCCCCGCCCGATAAGTGCGTCTTCTTCATACATTTTTATCTGGGCAACTTTTGAAATGAGACGACCAGTGCTTCAGATAAAGATAAGATTTTAATTTTAGAAATACTAGTAGCAAAGTACAATGTTTGCTATCCATATATTTTTTATTTATGAGGAGGCTTTCATAATCCGTTGTGCTAAATCCGTTTACTATGTTCGATCATCGATAAAAGGGTGATGCAAAGTTGGCGTAAAATAATCTCTCATATTATTTTAGTTTTGTATCTATTTAAGAAAAAAATCGGGTATTTTCAAATTCATAACCTATCTATATTTAAAATAATAATACGTCTTGTGTATTTCAATTGCCAATGACATTACTACTTGACATTACTAGATACCTACACATAAATCAAAATCACCAATCAGTAATACCTTCAGAGCTATCAATTCTAAAGCAACATTCACACTATTGAGCAACTGCGCGCGTCCACATCGACCATTACGCATTCAGGTGTCGTGCGATATGAAATGTGCATTTACACATTATGTAGACTAATTGTAATGCAAACGGTTACGTGGCAAGAGGAGGCTGATAATTGGCAGCCACCTACGTGCTCATTGCGCTCGACGAAAAACACGACAAATCGTTCCCTCTGATGTGAATAATAATTCCCTATTTGGTTTAATCACATTATCGGCATAATGGCTTAATTTTTCTGCAGGCTTTTGTAGGGTTATGTTTTAATTTTTTTCGAGTTAAAACCAATGTGTTCTGTACTTATCTTTTATCTGGATATTGTCAGCTACTTCGCTAATATCGCGAATACTAAGACGTTTTTTCGATTTAACAATATTTTTTGCATCTGTAACATCATAACTTTCAGTGTTGTTTTTTGAAGCCATGAATCTGCACTGTTCTTAAATATTAGAGAGATTCCTTTGGTCATCCTTCCTAGCCTAGAATCTAACATGAAAAAGACTAGGTTTTACTTAAATGATTTCATAGACGATCTGTATCAGTCCAGTTTATAATGACATTTAATTAAATTAGGCTAGGTATCAACGCATTTTTACTTAAAACAGTCCCCCAAAACGAACGAAGAAGAACTGCTGCAACAAACTCTCCAGAATATATAAATGCTACCCCATCGACGATAAAAATAATATACCTCCAAAAAAATTGCATAATTGTTAATCCTTGCCTCATTCGCAATCAACTCAATATTTATGTTTCCACATTAGCATAAACTCATAATGAAATTCAAAGTTTTTCACACGTGCTAATTGTAACGAACGCCGTCGCGGCGCGCCCACAAATTGTATTATCAGACCTCAAAGCCCAGACGTCTGTTTGCGCTGCCTTCGTTTGACGTTGCACTAAGCCGTGTGTTGCTGTATCACGTACTGCTGTTGACTTGACAACTGTGAATTGTTTTTAGGTTATTTATACATGCTTGTGTTATTGTGAGATTTAAAATGGTGAAAAAAACCCGTAGATGCAAGTCCAAATTTCAGGGCATGTGACATCCACCACCTCGCACTGGGCCCACTCAAAATACCCATACAGATAGAGATGAGTCCTGAGAGAATTGGGAATAGTATTTACTGATTATATTTCTGTGGATTCAGTCAGGACGAATCCCTATTTTCGTTTTCCATCCCCCATTTTTTTTTAAAGAGTTTACTAAGTATATGTTCTTTGCATAAAAAAATACTTGTGAAGAGAGAGAACCCTTCTAATAATATCAATCAGCGATAAGTATAATCTGTTTTCATCCCTTGTTGTTTTCCCCTGTTGCGCTTAGATTCTATTTTAGATACTAGGATAATCCGATATTAGTTTTAATGAACATGTCAATCACGTATAGAAACATGTTTTGTATTAAATATGAACTATTGTTAAAGATTAATGAGAAATGTATCGATGAAAGGATTATTGATTACCTTTGTTTGGTAACGTCTCTTGTGAATCAGATTGTTAGAGTGATATCATCTGCAATTTTAATAAAATTACGCAAGAACTATTTATTCTAATTGCGCTGTATAGAAATGACAATAGGTATTGAAGTTTATGTAAAAATATTAAATTTTGTGTTCTATCACAAAACTATTGGTCAATCTATTGGTGGTAGTTGAGTAAAATCCTAAAACGCTAGCACGCCGTTTTCCACAACATTTTTGTCGCTCACTTAATCAAAACAGAATTGCAACAAAGCAGGAATGCTCGTTACACGCACTGCCTCGCTTTGTGCATGAAAAAGAAAGAAAGTCACCAGCCCTACATCCACATGAATGCGCCTCGACAATAGCCAATTTGACACTTTAAGTGACAATGAAAAACTTAAAAAAGTAACAATTAGGGTTGTTCCCACCGTCCCATTGTGCGCTACGGAAGCTAGCATTTAAAATTCCATTAGGCACTTTGAATCCAACTGGTAATAATTGGTGTAACCCTATTGACTTTTCATATCGGTGGCACTCGCGTTACTTGGACTATGTGATAACCATTTTAGCCTTAATAGTCTAATCGATGGGTGTTACACTACCATTTCTGTCCTAGACTGTGAAACGATGGGATTTTTATTGTGAGTTAAAAGCTTTTCAGAGCTTTGTGTCGAAATGAGATGCTTTAATTGTAAATGTGTTCACTGATATTACCTACTTCTCTATTTCTATATTTATAAAAGCGAAAGGTCACTCTTTCATTCACTCAGCAATTAAACATGAAATTTCAAAAACTACTGGACCTACGAAGATGGAATTTGGTACAGAGTTAGATTATGAGTAGGAGACGTCAGCTAAGAAAGTATTTTAGGAAACTCCCTCCGTAAAGGGGTGAAATCGGGTGTGGAAGTTTGTATGATAATTTGGATAATTTTCAACATTGACGCTGGCAGAGCCGCACGCATCAGCTAGTAATATTATAACGATGAACAAGAATTTCGCACGAGCATCAGAGTGGAAGAAAACAAAACTCCAAAACAAAGCATTCTAATTTCCCCTCAATGGAGTGTGAACATAGTTTTTTATATGGCCAATTAATTTTTCAGTTTCAACATGACTGGCTGGCCATAGCTGCAGAACAAAATGTGATGTCGCTTGTCAAATTAGTGACGGTTGTGATCGACCATTTTGCTTTTTTAAATTTCGAATGCCGCATGATTGGCGACTGTTATTGAACGCGCGCACTCGGTTGGAAACGGATGCGTTCATTCAGTGAGGAAAGTTTACATGAAACTTTTGTGACATTATTATTTTTATAGTTAGGGTAGTTTTCGTTATTTATATAGAACAAGGATAAGAAAGAGAAAATTCTACTGTCGGAATAACAAAACTGTTGGCCGTTTCTTGTTTAGTATATTTTCGACAACTTGACCACAAGTTTATAATAATAAAAAAAAACAATGATCTATAAGATTAAACCATGACCCAATTTTCATCTCAAAATTAATCCAATCAGTGAAGTTGAATAGCCAAAATAATAGTTTTGCCTTTCCAATATCTTTATAGCCATCGTAAAGTCTCTCGTTCGTATAAAGCTTATTTATTGTTCCAATTAGTGGAAAATTGGCGTAATTAAGATCGGACGTCAACCAATTTTCGTCAGTTGTGTACCTTTAATTTATACAGAACTAAGTGAACCTGATATTTTATCCCATATATATGGTAAATACGTAACTTTTTAATGTCTGCCATTCAAAATTGCGTGTTTGTTTGCTAAAAAACAGCGCTCACTCTCCTGAACGCTGCGTGTGCATGCTAAACTTTGCCTTTCTTGGCAATATCGCAATGTATGTATTACCTATACGTCATAGAGTGTGAAAATAGTTCAGATGAGACTTCACTTAGATGTGATAAGATTTTCAGGGGATTTTGGATAGTGATGTCGCTTTTTCATGAATAATTCTAATATGACAATGGATCAAATATTTTTCTTTTTTCATAAACTGAAACTGCACACAGTTTCAGTGCGTGTATCGAGACACATCTCGATACACGCAATTGGAATGACAACTCGGGGTTTGAGTGTTTCAGATATTTCGTAAAATTGTGTCTTAAAACCTTCAATCTAACAAAATTTAGAAACATACCTTCCTTCTTAGATGCAATCAACTCACAAGTATAAAATCACCACGTCCATGCAAGAAAATTCAACTGTGCGGCCATTTGTATAAAAGGCGTTTTTTGTACAAATCATTCGACGGCGCGGTTCAATGTAATTTGAAAGAAATCAAACGAAATCAAGCAACATACCTGCCTTCCTAGATGCAATAAACACACAGGCATAAAATCACCACGTCCTTGCAAAAAAACTCAACTGTGCGGCCACTTTAAAAAAGGCGAGTTTTGTACGAAGCACCGGCGGCGGCGCGGTTCGATGTAATTTAATTTCATGAGTGGCCTACCAAGCCTCGTACGCTGAATCGTAATAAGCAAACTTCGGAACAAGTTTGATAAGCTTTCGGGGCAATTACCAAGATTAAATAGCTGCCGGTAAGGGCTTTCTTAATGTAAACGCTGTACGTTTTAATGTTATAGTGAGGTTTTTGAGTTTTATTGAGAGTTGTTGAAGTGGGTCTTTTGTGGGGTAATGTCATGTATTAGTTTCATAAGTGGCTAGACCGACATTGGATAACAGAAGAGTTCTGACTTCAAAACAGCTCCCTACATAAATGTCATTACAGATTTGCCTAGATGACACATACCTTTCAAGTACGTCGTCTCACGCAAGAGAAAACAGCATTTCAACCTTAAAATTCATCAAAAAAATGCCATAAAAGATCAACAGTGTACTATCCTGTCTATTCAAATAAAAACCAAGAAATTTCAAGCTCGAATTACCTTAAATACACAAACAAAGGCAAGTACATAGGCACTGATAGTCAAAATGTCCCCTAGGTAGCCAATTAGTGTGCCTCCCGTCCTAACGAGCTGTCAAACTTTTTGTACGCGCACCCTTTGTTTGTCGCAAACTGGCCAATAATGGCGATACTAGCGTATTTTCACTTTTAGAAGTGAAAATATTGAAAATGTTAGAAGGTTTTATAGTGCAGTGTTGAGGAGTTTAAAGATGACATTCTTCTTTCGTGGGGGACTCAAAACATGACAGGGGCGGTTTTGGTAAAAGATAGAAATATAGGCCTCGAGGAATGAAGCCAAAAATTAAAATATGAGAAAACGAAAATAAGTCACAAGTGGATGCAATAGAAGAAAAATTGGTGGAAGACTTTGATGGTGCAAAAAGATAGTGACTAAAATGAACGTTGGCTATCTATAGCACATAAAGACTGTCGGCTTACCAACGAAAGAAATAGCCTGGCATAACAAAATGATGATCAACGCATATTCCTAAAGCCATATTTTTAGTCACAAATAATAACGCATATTGAGAGAATTCGCCAGTTTAAACTGAAATGTTATATTCAATCAAACGTAACAAATTGAATTGTGCGGAGCCAGTCCGAGCGGGATGGGGTTTCCAAACAAATGGTGGACCAACGAACCGATGGCACCGTCAGCTTCCTTCGATATTTCTTATTTACATTTTGATTTATATGCGAAAATATTTGTCGGAGAATTATGGGATAAAGTCTCAGTGAAGTTTTGCTTAAGTGTAACGTTTAGAGTGATTCGTTTTGTTTCCTCATTGTCGATGCTGCTGGTGTCTGATCCGTTTCTTCCCTTCTATTTATTCTCCTACTTATTTTTGCTCATGATTTTTAGAGTATCAATTTTATTAAAATAAATAATTTACAGTTTTGGTCATGCAGTGTCTTTGTCATCCCAAGCATTAAATTGTAGATTGAAATGAAGTAGGTTATAGTTTTAGCAGTCAGTCAACTATCTGACCTGTTCCTGTGAACATTTTTCGTTTTGGGTATTCACGGTTCTTAGGGATGACGAGAGGCTACAAATTGTACCCAATTTGTATATCACCTACAATACGTTGTTCCAAAATACTTAATTAAAAACAAAAACAAAATGATCACACCACAAGACCAATCGTAGACTGTTCAAAAATAAACGTGACCTCAATAAGAAGATGAAGTATTAAATCCGCGTTAAAGATTACAAGCTACTTTCGTTCGGCAATAAATTACTCGTTGCGACGCCGTGCGACACCGTGCGATACGCTGCGAAAGGCGGCGAATTAGCGTGACGTCACTTTGGAACTTACCTAAACGATAATGACGCAATTTAAAGAATGTTAAGGCGAGCGCTTAAGGGCTGAATAGATTTTTAATGTGATGAGTTGATGACCGTTGGGTATATAATATTGTTTTTATTTATAATGGTTTTCTTGTGCGTTTTTGGAATGACAAAATAATAAGGTGTGATACAAAATAATGGTCTTGACGTGATGCAACAAAGTCTGTCTATTGTGAACGCTATAACTGTGACTTGATTTGGCTCAATATGTGTTGAAAACACAAGCTAGCACCCTTATTACGTAAAACAGTGTTAATCAAAATCTGAACTATTTTGAACGATATTGCTAATCCATCGCTTCATATGTTCGAAAAAATTGTTCACTCAGCAACGTAAATAAGGCAATGAATGTTGCTGAACTGTCAAAATGAAATCCATTCCTATTGTTATTACGTTACCCAATTACCCTGCAGCTTACGGATTGTTTTACTTCAAACTGAATTATGAAAAAAGCGGCGACGATACAAAAAAAATGGTTGTCTGTAAAGTCGGCTTACGAAGGATAATTTTACGTGATAACGTCAAAAGAAAACAGGGCGATCGTGCCTCTCTATCGCTTGTTCTGCGCTCTCGCTTGCACGCTCGGCTCAGGCGGAACGTGACAATGAGTCATGCTTTTTCGTGCGTGCAGCAGGCGTTCATCGATTTATAAGACGTTATCACGTCAAAAATGACATTTTATTTCCACATTCAATCTGGAACCGTAAATGGTTGCAGTTTAAATAAAATACATCCCTCGCTTAAAACGCCACAAAACTTAAACATTTATTCGCGATCTGTATTGACAAATTAAATCGTTATTAATTTGCAAGCGTTCGGCGCCAACCAGCCGCGCCTTGAATTCATAAACACTGATTGTCAAATATGTGTCTATTGTCTCGTCTGGTTTAATTGTTTAATGATTTACACGTGGGGTGAGGAACCATTTGAATGGAGGATCAAGATGTATTTCTTTTTGTGTTTTTCAAATAACACAAAACACTTTATCGTATGTGTTTCCATTACATTATATTTAGGCGTGTGAAAAAGACTCAACAGTCGAAAGTGTTTATCAAAAACCTATGAGAATGACCTAAAAACCTGCAAACAGCGCTGTGGGCTGCAATATTGTCTAGTTTATATATATTGTAGCTGTTTGTTGTTTCCTTTTGAATAAAAAAATACAACGAAGAAATAAAAACCTCATTAGACAAGTTCAGTTTTCTGCTCCATTTCCAGCTTCGTTTCTACGAAGGACCGTAGGAATGGAGTTACCTTTGAAAAGCAAAAAATAAAAAAATGGTATAGGAAAAATCTGTAAAATAAACCATCAAGTTGATTTAAGAGAAAATTAAAACTGCATTTAACTAATAGTCTTGTCTAATCGTTTAAGAGTATATACAGGGGTATATACTCTAAAACTTGATAGTTACCTACCTACGAAGTCAACCTTATGCTGTCAATAAACATTATCATAGATGTAAATGTAGTCACATTATGATTGACGTCACTACGTCTAACAACGACCCCAACACCCAACAATAATCTTATCACCCGCCCAATTCCCAAAACGCAAATTATTCGTACAATCCTTGCGGCCCAAAATCACAGAATATGCATAATTTAGATTTTCACAGCGCAATCTAGTACGTAGACAAAGCAAAACAGTGTGTAATGATGAAAGTTATACTTGTTCGTCACAATCGTCAGCCGCTAGGAATATTTGCATACAGCCCGCGGGACTCGGGGCGGGTAGATAGTTTGCACTTAGCTACTTTCATTTACAAGTCATGTGTGTTTCTCAGACTTGGTGATTTTTTGGGTGTTTGTTAGAATTTATTTTGAATTTATGCTTAGGTATGTTAATGAGGAGATATTTTAAGCCTTTGACAATTTTTTTTTGCGTTTTTACCGAACATAATACCCTTTCTCTGGTCAATCCAACGTTTTCTAGTTAGGCTTTAAACCTTCTGCCAATAAAGTGGATAAAGTAACTTTTGATGTATATTTGGCACTGTTTCCGCATCTCGCAGTCATGTCAATCTAGCGACTATGCTCAGGTATTTGGTCCGTGTGGGGTACGAGATTCCTGGAGGTAAAACAAGCCACCCTCTTCAAAATTGTTAATATACACAGATCGATGTCTCAAAAGATCTCAGCTGCAAATAATGCAGTGAGAACTTAAAGATACAAAATACGGGATTATGTTAATTTTAAGCTACTTTACCATTCAAATCCTATCTCGGGGTGTCTGGATTCGGCTCTCAGAATTCGTGAGTTTCGTACCTCTCGGTTTACTCTTAAGAATATTGTTGAGTATCGGGTGTTTACATTGCTTAAAATATACGGAATTGTTAGCGAGGTAATGTTTTAAATGGGAAGGAAAACTTCCTAGAGTTTTGTATTATTTATCACCAGCTTAGAAAAGAAACAAAAAAATATACACCCATACACGTTGTAACAATGACGTTTTGCACCACTGCACTTTAACCATCAATTTCTGCCATGACTCCTGCCATCGTAATTCAAACAATGACTCAACATTTTAAACCAATCTAAAAAGTCCTATACCGTAACTAAAGACATTAAAAAATAAAAATAAAAAAACTTATTCGGTGACCCTTTAATTTTTTCACATGGGTCTTTCGTTGACCCGTGCGAGGGGCGCTATCCTTTGGGTCCGGTGCTATGGTCACCCCGCCACCCCGGCGTCACCCCGTCACTGGTAGTTATACGCGTCACTTCACACATTACAAGGGTTGCTGATTGGCCACGTTTCTCTAGACCTTCGTTATTTTATTTAGTTATTAACTTTTGTTCGGTTGATCTCGTCACGGTGCTTTCTGATCTTTGTCGCTTGGCTCGTTTTGGGGTGTCAAATTAACGTTGATTTCTGGCAATTTTCTGCGATTTTGTGTTTAGTCTGGTTTTTGGTTAAGATACGTTTTGGGTATTATTATTTTTGCAAAGCTTAGAAATATTTAGGAATTTCTGTATGAAAGTCATAAAAGTTACTAGTAAAAATACTTTCTCCCGTTTTGTATCTGATTTTTTTTTATTTGTATGCCGTTATCACTTTTGGGATACTAAAATAATGTAAGTTCTTTTTTAGATCTACCTGGTGTTTACAACCTCAAGCTTCTTCAAAGAAACTTCTTTATTTCTGTAGAAAAAAACGACGTCGGTGTGCTATTTATAGGTTTAGAAAACGGTATAATAATGTTGGAGCTTAAAAAAACTTTATACTTAGCTGATCGGCTTTAGCAACCTTATAAATTATGAATCCATGTTTTATTTATTAATCGAAGACTTTCCCAATGAGGGTGTTCAAAAGGCAACCCTTCTCTTCTTTCCAGTCTCTTTATTTCGTTTTTTGAGTGAATCTTTTAATAAAGATAATGACATTTTGTAACACGTAGGTACCAAAAAGATAAGCTTTATAAATTGTTTCTTTAACTATCTTGGTTCAATCGAGTGGAACGACACAGTTATCAATTCCCTATATCGAGAGATGAGTTTCCATAATGATGGCAATAGGGAGCTCGCCGTGTATCTCCGCTTTTGTTGGCGGGGTAAGTCATAAGCTGGAAGCGATCCAAATTGACGTAGGTATAGAGATCGATCAAATTTTGTGAATTTCCACAGCATCTTTCTCGGTTGAAACATTGATTTCAACCACATCGCCAGTTGGGTTAAAGGATTATTTAAATCACATCCGTTTTTGTGAAAAGTCTTATATCTTAAATTAATTTACTTAACCATATGGATGAGTTTTTCTTTTTATCTTTGAATGTATCTTAATAATAGACAAGTCCTTAGAAACATTTTCTTTATAAAATCAGTGCTGCAGGGTGTTCACAGCATTCTCTTCCGCCTATTTTTGTAGCTGGAAATATAAAACGGAGCTTTTTGTAGCTGCAATTTGATTTTAGAGACACGAATTGTAGCCCTGGACGAATGCCTTTTCAGTTTCGATAGGGATATATTTTTATAAAATTAAAAATATTTTTTGTCTACCTTGGACCACTCGCACTCTTAAGCCGGTCATTTGGCCGTAATAATCGTCCAGTGTGCACGTGAAAGAAACAGGCGGGGCGTCCACTCTTTATTATCTTCATTCGCGTGTAATTGGACAAGACGCGTCGGGGACAGTTAGCCAATGTGCAGCGGGGAAGGTTCAAACGGATTTATACTTTTGAGATGTTATATTTAGATGTAATGTTGTAAATTATATAAATGTTTATGCTTAGTTTATCGAACGTTTGCTTAGGCATAACACGCCAGAGGAACAGATTTTGTAACTAGGTAGGTTCCTAGTACCAAAATGTTAGTCCAATTAGGTAATTGGAATAAAATTTTGTTCATTCCAAATGTGTCCAAAACGGCAAATTACCCTTACGTATTTTCTGGTATTACCTTTTTCTTACTAAGGTCATCATCATCATAATCTGCCTAGCCTTCTCCTATTGGGGTCGGCTTCCAGTCTAACCGGATGCAGCTGAATACGCAAAATAGTGATTTTACATATAGCGGCTGCCTATCTGACCTTTCCCCTACTAAGATACCATGAAATTAAAACCTATTTGAAAGCTTATGTTCATTATTAATCATCAGTTTATCACTTTTCTATACACCGTGACATTTTAGTCGTCTTACAAAGGTGGTCCACTCAATGTATCCGTCATAAAATACCTCTAGGCGCGATTAAAACATTGTTACAATTAATTAAAATAATATGCACAAAGAAAAAATAATAATGCTTTAGAATTATGAAACACCCTCCCTGTTTAAAATGTTTACGTATCAAACGGTAGAACTTGTCTACCTACCTACCATTACATTCCATCATTAATTCCATTTCCTTTTCAGGGTGTTTCAAACTACGTCATGCGTCTTAGTGAATGATTTAGTTAAATGAGAGAATGAGAATGAGTTAGTGATTAATTTTTTTAATTATGCATGTGTTCAAAAACATATTTTTTTTAAATCAATGATTAGTAGTCATTGAGTACATGAAGTGGGCTGCCGTTGTAAGACGACTAAAATGTCACGGTGTATACATCACTAGCCCATTTTGATGAATTCTTGCACCGGCAAATAATTTTGAACTGTATCAATATCAGAATAAAAACAGTAATTATAATGCTCTTTACTCATAAAGCTTCTTCAATATATGTAAACATTCCCAAGCACTTACCCGAGCCCCCTTACATAGCAAACATGGCAACTACCATGCAGCTTTAACTGAATTAAACATTACATTTGATTGATACGAGTACGCAAGTAAGAGCAATTCCATTACTCGCACGCAATCTAAGTTGCAAGTTGTAGGTCACAGCTTAAGTTCAAGTTAGATGGTTCCTAGGTTTGATCAGATTGAAACTGTTGAAGATGCTCTTACGTTATGAGTTTAGGAGATCCTTTGTTTAGCTGACTTGCAATCTTGGATTACTAGGTTTGGGAGTGGATTTCAATTAATTTTCACGTTTTCACTATGTAGTTTTGTTAATAATACCTTCAATTTATGCTTAAATCTCCAAATATTTATATCAAGAAGACCATCACGATAACGTACAGTGTGTCAAGGACATCGACGCGCAACTGTAACCAAGAATTCAGCACATACTTCTAGACATGTCCCATAGCGTAGATTTTTTTTTGTCGGTAATTTAAAAGACAATCTGATGATTCTTAGAAAACTGTAATACCTACTCGGTCGAAATATATGGAACAACTTATTTATTTTTCAATAACCGACCAAAAATTTAAATGCAGTGCTTTTCATCAGAATAATATAAATACTGAATATATGTTAACAGGTTGCGCGTCCCTGCCACCCTGCAAATGATTCAAGAAAAAAAAAACTGAAATTGAGACCAAGTCACATAAATATTATCCTAATAATCACTTGAGAACGGCTGGATCGATTTGGAATCTTTTATTTTGTTTTAAAATGTTGGTATGTCCGAATCTGGTGTTTTATGGAAAGAAAAGATGAGAAAATGGACGGAAAATTTGAAGATTTCGGTAAAACAGAATTTGCCCTTTACTTTGGGGTTTTTGTATGCAAGGGCCGATGCCTGCCAGGGGTGCGGGTTGTTCGAAAGAGTTACCGTGGCCCCTGCCACACAGGCAACAGGCAGGAACACGGGTGGGTTTTAGTCAGTATCAGTCTGACACGCCCTCCCGCTCCACTCAGAGCGGCAGAAGTTATTTGATGATTTCCCAACAATGAAAAGGAAGACCTTATAGGTAACGTACACGAACTATAGCACAAATCGACACGAGAGCCACGGTGTGGTCAAAAAAAGAAACTGTTTAGACCTCTCATCGTGTTGCCGTCAATGTTTATGTTAATGTTTGCATTATATTTATATCGTTTCTAATGATTAAAATGATAAAATATGGGTTCCGGCCGATTAATAATGATCGTCAGCGTGGTCAAAATATGTCCAAAGGCCAAAGACTCTTCCAAGTCCGGGCATGTCTCAGATGTAGAAGAAACAGTTATGAATCCTGAAAATGCAGTAATAACTGGCAAAATTGTAGCTCAAACGACGATTTCTAACGTTTATGATGTCAAAATAAATGTAAAGTATTTTATAACACATTTGCTCGTAAAGGGTCTCACATTACACCAATTTCAATATCGTAATGTATGTCATTACGCACTTGTGTGTTATTGTAATGTAAAACGCACGGTTTATCAAGATGCGCCGCCTAAAACGAACGGTACTTTTTTAAATCTTAGCAAAGAGTTTTTATGTCAGAAAAGTGGTCAACATTTTATGAATAAAATTAACTTTGAGAGATAAAATATAAAAAAATAAACATTTCATTCTTTAATTTAATTAGTTTTGACAATAAATTACAACCATTTATCTGTAACAAAAACAAAAAAATATTAATTTACTTTATTAGTTATACTGGCTGTTTTTGTGCCTTTGCCTTAAAAAAAGCGCTGATGCGCGCGCATCGCTAATTTGTGAACAAGTAATAATCAATTTTACAAATTGTTCAAATTTTTCTGACTGCTTTAACAAGTGATTAAAGATTTACTCGTTAAAGAAAGTCCGACTTTTATTTATTTCCTCGCAAATATGTTATAAAACGTCGTATGACATACGTGCGCTTTGAAAATCACAGCCTCTGCTTTCTTGTAGCCCTCGCCTACGGCTCGGGCTAGCAATATCGCCTCGGCTGTAATTTTCAACTTACCGCACTTATATCATAATGTACTATTCTGAACTCATTTTGCACGTAAATATTTTGTCTATATTATTATTTATGTACATGTCGCTTTCTTTTCAGCTTGATTGCAATATAAATATTAGAAGAACAGATTGCAAAAGTAAGGCAGGCCTATCTGAAAAATGTAAGCACATCGGTGCTTTAATTTACTTAAAAAATTCTCCAGATAGTGCATTAACGAAAACTAACAAAAATTATTTGAGGTTATGTTTACTTAGATTTGTTTGTATTGAATACTTAGTAGTACTACATACAAAACTCAGTTATTTCTACAAATAACATTATTGAGTAATTTCTAAATGTTTTGAAACTCAAACTTACACATTTTTTTTTCCTGCATTTATCGACTTTTGTCGTTTATCACGTAACCAAGGAAAGTAAGTAATATCCGTGGGAAAGTAATAGAATTTCACACCATTTGATTTATTTTGAGTTTTCTTTGAAGTTTTCGAGCATCCAGAAACACAACAATACATTTTTACTTAGTAATTATGTTTTTTTCACTTCATAGACGAGATTATTTTATTACGTGAAGTGTCAATTTCAAGTAATGATTCCAAGAAAACTTGGGCGTCTCCATGTAAAATATTCAAACTTCTTTACACAGGATTAATTTACAAAAACACACAGGTGCCAATTTTGCCGAAAAACAGGAACATTAATGAAGAAGTATCGTTTCTCATTACTGTATTTATTTACACTGTTGTTTAAAAAGCGTATGTGTTACAATATAGCGTAATGTTATTTTAATACTAGTTCTGTTAATCTTCAACGAGGGGGATAAAGCCGCGTGAGAATCGAACGGTCAGCGTGAAGTTTTTTATATTTAATCTTGTTTGTTAATAATTGATTTTAGTTTCACTTGATAGGTTGAAGGATAGATAAGCATAGTTATACGATAAACATGTATTTGAGACTATAAGATGATGGTAAGATCAGTTTCCTGGATGTTCAGTAGAGGCCTTTTTTCTCTCACTACACTTGCCAGAAACAACTTTTTTTTTAACTTGTAAAAAAAAGTTTGAACGAGGAAATCGGACCAGGGAATATTTTTGCCATGCTGATTTAGTCTGTGGTGACTATTTCTGTTTCTGACTTTTATGAGTAACGAGCGTGTGTTCTTCTGTAATCTTAGCTGAAGAAATATAAAGCTTGTGACCATTCCTATAAGTGCTCCAACATTAAGGTTAGCAACAACGTAATAGTTGCGTTTAAAAATGTTCTACGAACCTTAAAAACCAACTGAATATCTGAGTAGGTATCATCGCGGCTTATTAGTCGCACGAATTTGCTCACCCAAATCGGGCGAAACGACCCTTTTAAATAATATATCATTTTCTATACGCAACTTGCACTAAGTTAATTTTCATTCCATCTATTCGAAAAGGACGACTTGGTTCACCTAAAGTGTAGTGCACCTAAAGGTGGTTGAGGAGTGGCTTGAGAGGCGGCATGGCGTCCTCACCTTCCGCCTGACACAGGTCCTCACCGGACATGGCTGTTTCGGGAGGTTCCTGTTTCGGATAGGGCGGGAGGAAACGCCCGGGTGTTTCCATTGCGAAGATCGCCCAGAGGACACGGTGGAGCATACGGTGGAGGTCTGCCCGGCTTGGGCGGATCACCGCCGTGTCCTCGTGGAGGTGATCGGCGGAGGCGATCTCTCGCGTCCGACCCTGGTCCAGGCCATGGTACGGAGCGAGAGGGCATGGCTGGCAGTCGCCTCCTTCAGCGAAGCAGTTATGCTCGCAAAGAGGGAGGCGGCGCACGTGAGGGAGATGCCGTACATGCGCCCTCACAGCCGTGGCCTTCGCAGGAGACGCCCTGGGCGTCGGGAATCCCAGGCTGATTCCCGGCCACCGTAGGCACGGGCTTGCGGACGGCGAGTAATGGGTAGCTCGCTGTCCGGTAAGGACCAAGCCCGGGTCGACGGCGCGTTGTGTTCCACGCGCGCCTCAAAGAGATGTCAGCAGCAACAGATGGGGCCCGCAAGGGCCGATGCCTGCCAGGGGTGCGGGTTGTTCGAAAGAGATACCGCAGCCCCTGGCACTCAGGCAAATGAGGGAACACGGGTGGGTTTTAGTCAGTAAAAGTCTGACACGCCCTCCCGCTCCACCCAGAGCGGGAGAAGTTATTTGATGATTTCCCAACCAGAAAAAAAAAAAAACCTAAAGGTTGTGTTTTCTATAAGAAACTTCTAGCGGGCAGTAATGAGTTTTTAATCCTCTTTATAAGTGTACGCACTTTTTGAATTTGGAACATCTTAGTGTTCAGCGCCAAAGAAATCGAACGCAAATATTGTTTAAATAAAGACTAGCTGGTACGACGGCCCATAAACGCGTCGCCAGCTGAATAAAAAAAAAGAAATCAAATTACATACGCACAAACTATAGCCCGCGTTTACGTCAATTTTCACGGATTGTTAGAAATTCATGGTATTGTTCTGAAAAATGAATTCTTCAAGTGACAGTGAAAGTATAGAATTAACTCCTGAAAGTATTAGAACTGACGCAAGAAATGTGATGGATAATCTATTACCTGCAAAATCGCGGGAAAAATATATGAAAGCCTAGGGTAATTTTATTGAATGGAGAAATGCAAGAGGCGCCAAGAATTTTTCAGAATCAGTGTTTTTGGTCTACTTCTAGTACTTAGCCAAAACTAAACAACCTTCCACTCTTTGGAGTACCTACTCAATGCTAAAATCAACAGTCAGTTCAAATAACGACGTAAACCTGGACACATATTCGAAATTAATAGCGTATCTGAAGGGGATGTCTGATGGATTTAAACCTAAAAAATCCAAAGTGTTCTCCGTCAAAAACGTCGAGACTTTCCTTAATGAGGCCCCCGACAAAGTCTTTCTTGCCGTAAAAGTAAGTACCTAAGTATGTATACGGTAGATCAGTAAAGTTTTACCATACGACCATAGTGTTTTAAAATGCGCATTTTATTGTAACCTGTACTTCGATAGATACTTGTCATATTCACATTCGGTTTTGTTACAGGAGGCTTTAATTTTCGGAGTACATGGACCTTGTTGTGGCCATGAACTTTTATAAATAACTGTTGATGATGTCGAAAATCATTCGGATGATTTACTGTTAGTAAAGCTGACAGACACAAAAACAAAAATTGACCGATCCTTCGTAATCCGAGGAGAATACAAAACTATTGTACAGAAATACCTGGACCTGCGTCCTGCTGATATGAAGACCAATCGGTTTTTCATCCGTTATCAAAATAGCAAGTGCTTCACACAAGTTATGGAAAAAAAAAATCTAACATGCCACAAGTAATTGCTACCTATTTGAAGTTACCAGATATCAAACTGTATACAGGATTTGTTTTCGTCGTACTTCTGCTACCCTTTTGGCAGATTCTGGAGCGGACTTAACTGTTTTCAAGCGACATGGAGGATGGAAGTCCAGTGCTGTAGCAGAGGGGTATATAGAAGATTCCATTGAGAACAAGGCGAAAACATGTGAACGCATCGTGGAAAACATTATATTGCAACCTTCAGTTAATCCATCCATGCCACTGTCGCCACGCTCATCTACATCCAAACAACGAGATTCACCATCACATTTTCCTCAAAATAAGCCAGATTCGGACATTATTTCAAACACGCAGAATTTAAAATCTACAACAATCTCTATTCCTAATAAAACTAATAAATTTAGTAACAATAAATTTTCATAATTGCGAAAATGTCTCAAATGTAAATATAAGTTTTTAGTTGTTTTATTATTGGATACTATTTAATTTCAATTTAGTTTTTACTCTATGTTTTATTAAAAAAAATATTACAATAAAATATGAGGCGCCTTTTATTTTCTCATAAAGGGTGATGAAAAGTAGATTGTATCACTCGGGCGCAAAATATATTTTTGACTCGGGCGACGTACAGTGGGCTGCATCAATTGGGTACCCCAGTTGTATTAAAATTAACTTTGCTACACAACTTTGCAATTCAAACATTTACATCCTTAAGAATAATACAAAAAGTGTTCATGTGCCCGGCCGAGATTCGAACCATCGAATCATTGGTAATCCTTTGATTACCGCGAGCTCTTACCAACTAAGCCAGCTAGGTAGTTAACAGGGCGTTGAAATTATCAATCTACTTGTGTTATAATTCTGTCTCTGTCTAGTCGATATATTATGAACTCGCAGCGAATGCAAAGTTTGTTAATAATTGAGGGTAGTTATCCAAACATTTTACTAATCTATTACAGGTTACCGTCTGATGAGTCTAGTTTGATTTCACCTTTCGCATACTACTCATACGTGTTGGTGTTAAAAACAATTTAAAATAAAAATGATAGATAGTTTCTTGAGGACAAAGATTGTGGTTCTTTACGAACAAAATGCAAGCATTAAAGGGATTGCCAGACAGCTGGGCATAGCGGTAAATCAAATATTATCTAGTAAAAATAAATTGAATAGTTCGTAAACTTTGTTACTGATCGAGTAACAAAGTTTACGAACTATTCAATTTATTTTAACTAAGACTAACTTAAAATTTATTTTCTACACAGAGAAAAACGGTGTGCTTGTGGGTGCGACGTTATTTGGATACTGGTGATGTGAAGTCGAAACCTTTTGGGCGGAGATGTTCAGGCATCTATACGAACCAGTGTGAACGCCATCGTGATATCGTAAATGTTCACTTGAAATCGAAGTTCGCAACCACTCGCTCAAGTGCTCAACAACACGGCATCTCCATTGCCACAGTGCGGAGGCACTTGCACGCAGCAGGCCTTCACAACTATCGTCCAGCGAGGAAAATTCAATTGTCAGAAGCTCATCGGGCAGCAAGAGTTCGATTTGCACAGGAGCTTCTGGACTTTGACTGGGAAAATAAGATAGTTATTTTCACGGACGAAAAAACTTTCAGGTCCGATAATGATGGGAGAAAAATACTATGGCGGAAACCTAACGAACGCTACAATCCACAAAACATATTGCCGAACAGGTCCAAATCAAATCAAATCAAATCAAAATATTTTATTTCACATAAACCTGCAAGGGCACTTATGAAACGTCAGAAGCTAGGTGCACGGTTCCAATTTGTCGCTTCCTATGGAGAAGAGCCGGCAAGAAACTCCACGGTTACTCTTTTAAAAATAATTGGGTTTTACAATGTTTTCAAATTACAGTGATAATAGGTATGGGAGGACAGTGCAGGCCTGTCAATAAGTACCAAGTACTTAGAGGAATGAAAATAAAGAATAGAAAATCGTCTATAAATCTAATCTGTAAGGCCTACAATGTTTTCCCATTTACAATATGTAAAAGAATCTACATTAGTAAGATCAACCTATTTAAACAAAGTGACATGATTTCCATTTGAAGCGATGTATAATGTCAAAAATGACGAGAATATGTCAGAAAGTGTAAAAAATAAAAATATTAAAAATTAACATTGTAATTTGGAAGCAGTTAATAGACTCTCACAAAGTTATGCTGTTAATGAGGTACCAGGGAAGCCACATGTGCAGAAGGAATTAATGCCAAACTTCCCTGTCTTCAACGTAGTCTTTTATCTTATAATATGCTTTTTTGATAACGACACGTTTGATGTGAGTTTTAAACTTTCCATCGCTAAGTTCTGTAACCGACTTTGGCAACTTGTTATAGAAGCGTCCAGTGGTAGAATAACATTGGGTAAATAAACGACTTTATTAAGTAAATAACTTATAGATTTCATGTTTTGACAGATTTATTTTATCGATATTATTATGACAAATGAAGCTATTATTTAGAAATATTTATCACCATAATATCTTAAACATTACAGTTACTACTTAATAAACCAATATTACGTTACTAAAAAAAAAAACTTATTTTCAGGTTACTGGAGATGGATGTCATCTATGGGTCCGGGCGAATTAACAGAAGTAGGCGGGCGCATGAATGGCAAAACATACTCGTATCTTGAAATATTGCAAGAGGTTATGTTGCCTACAGTGCGTGTTGCGTACCCAGAAGGACAAATATATTTCGTCCATGATAACTGTGCTGTTCATCGATCCCGAATGGTGAAGGAGTGGCTAAGTTTACAGGCTGATATAACTGTTATCTCCTGGCCAGCTAAAAGTCCAGATCTTAATCCAATTGAAAATATGTGGGGGTCAAATGATTTTAAATTGGGACTCAAGTGAATTAAAGACCAAGGCTAATCTACAACAAGAAGTCATAAAGACTTGGGAATTGATGCGCGGTAGGAATATAGGCTGGAATATGGTAACTCAAATGAGAAGCCGCCTACAGCAAATAATTCTCAGTGAGGGTCATCCCCTCCGCTATTAACAATTACGACTCGACTTAGGTATAGTAAATAGGTAAGTGGGTCCTAATTGCGATCATCTTATATATTTTTGATCCAGTAATCCCGTTTGGTTTACATCGTTATAGTAGGTATAATTAAATAAAGTGTCGACATTGATACATTGAAATAACTCAAAGAATAAATCATTTGACCTCACTATTTAATTATTGTGATTAATAGCTAATAGTAATTATTGGAGGTAGATAATATTTATAATTTACGAGAGATGTAAATTGTTAATTCATTAGAATGTTAACTAATGATGACATGTTTTTCACTTGTTAATTATGAAAATTATTCTACTAGTTTGAAAGTTAAGTAATTCTCAACCATTATAAGTATAGTTGTTGTTTTAGGTAACTATTTTGCAGTGAAACAACATGAACTTTTTATATGTTATAGTTATACCTGCATACAGTGTTTTATAGTTAAGTTTTCCATATTATAATAAATTTTACTAAAATAAATTATAATTCTTTCATTTCTTAATTTAAAACTACTAGTTATAACAATATATAAAAAGAAAAGTTACATAAATAGTATAACTTAGAGAAAAATAAAATATTACGATCACAAAAACCCAAACAGTCAGTCTGTCAGTATCGAACCTGAATTAGCAACTTTGTAAGTCGCATGCCCAACCTCAAGACCAACTAAACTGTTACTAACAACTCTGAAATATTATTGTGTATTATTGTTTATCTATAAACTATTACAAAAACATTATAATAAAATACAAAACTTGCTATACGGCCATCGCTGGGTTCGAACGTAGGTGCTTTTAAGGGGGGTACCCACATCGTGAAGCCGACTGTACTTTGAAACTCTCGCTACGTTCAGGATTCTACTAAAGAATCCCTCGCTACGCTCGGGATTCTACTCTAGCACCCTCACTTCGCTCTGGATTCAAAAAAGTGCCCTCGCCGTAAAATTATTATTTTGCTCCCTTGTCATACAATATACTATTTCACACCACCTGTTCGACAATGTCAAATTATATGTTATGCAAACCTAACCTAAACCAAGTCATTTAAAACCTGAGGTCTAGCAGTGGCGTGCACAGAGTTTTTAGACAGGTTAGGCAGAAATTTAAAAAAAGGCAAAAAAAACAGAACAACCGATTGCTGTACCTAGTACACAACATGCAACCTATGAGGCAATTAAATAAATCATATTGTTTTGTTTTGTATTGAATTTACGATTGACTTTACCTATAGTTTGTATCTATTCATTGCAAATCCGATGTACAACTACTTTTCACGATACATGTTAAAAAAATAAACATGTATCGTGAAAAGTAAACCGTTAGATAGTTTTGAAAATGCATAATTTTTGCTTTTCTCTTTACACACACCATCTGAACAACTTTCACAGTGAATATTATCTATTATTCACACTATGTATCAATGTTAAAATTTTAAATACTTGCCATCATAGCTCACAAGTCACAACCAAAACAAACAATGGCGTCCGAATTACTCGAAATATGAAAATAATACGACAAAGAAATTATGGTCGTTTATGTAGTCACAATTCAATTAAACAATGCTACTTTTTAAAATAGTCGCATAACCAACTTTGTTCGGAAAACTTCGGGAAGTTTCGTAATTCGTCTCGTTGTTAAAATCGTAAAAAGCCAGTGACTACCCTGTTCGGTTGTGTGCGTTATTTGTTACATTGTGTGCCACGTATGTATAGGAACGCACACTGAATAAATCTGCATGACCACGAGAGCATACATACAAACGTTGAGTCACGAATAGTTCGTGTCTCTCCCGAGGCACTCAGCGGCGCTAGTGCATCGCAATGCTAAGTTGTGTCAAATTGTACGTACGAACGGGATATTGTATCGATGATACTAATGATACGACCGACGCTCGACAGGTGGCGCTGATTTATGAATAAAGATTTTGTTGTTTATTGATAAAATAATATTAGTTTTACATATTAGGTAGGGTAGGCAGTGTCTTTCTGTCTTTATGGACTGCACGTCACTGAGGTCTAGCAAGGCATTAATATTGTACTAAATTTCATTATGACCGTGATGGTAATTAATGTGATTTGAATTCGGAACATAAAGCAGAAATTGCATACGAACATTTATGATAGGTACGTACTAATTCCATGCATTCACCATTAAGATCTGCACTAATAAATAGATTGTTCGAAAATCGAACTGCCCACCACGAGTACCTAGAATATATATAAAAGAAAAATAGAACACAAATTAAAAAGAGCCGCGAATACTGAAAATTGCTTTACTTTGTTAAACAACAAATTATTTAACTACAAATTCTCACAAAAACGACGATAGTGATTTGACTCCGGAGTACGTTTAATCCGAAGCCATTGGCATTGCCAACAACCTACTCCCAGAAAAGTCCAAGGAATCGTACATGACAGCCTACGACGATTTTTACAAATGGAAAATTACAAAGGGCGTCAAGTCTTTATCTGAATCAGTGCTTTTAGTCTACTTCCAGCATTTATCATGTACAAAGAAGCCAAGTAGCCTATGGTGCATCTATTCGATGCTCAGGTCAACAATAAGCATCAAAAATAATATACTTACAAATTAATACATGCACCATGTACAAAGCTTACAAACCACAGCTTTCTTGCCACAAAAGTAAGTACCTATTGACTCAATTTTTTGTAACTAAAATAGCTACATACTTACTATATAAGTAAGTATAAGTACTAGCTACCCGCTCATGAATCGATCGCTTGTGTGCGATCTACTGATGTGATGTTTCAACTCCAAGAGATCTAATAATTCTTATTGTAAACCTTCGTAAGGTTTATGTGTTATTATTAAAAATATTGTTGTTGTTAAGTTTATAACATGTAATACATAAAAATTCAAATATTACGTAAGTTACCTTCCTACTTAAATACTAACCTACCTACCTATTTTTGTTAGATGGCATTGATTTTTGGAGTGAATGGCGCTTGTTGCTCTCGTTGTTTGTTGCTGGTAAATTTGCCAGATACAAAATCCAAGAAAGAACGGTCATTCGTAATCAGTGGAGAATACGTAAGAATTATCGAAAAGCACCAAGCTCTACGCCCCTTTAATATAAACACTAACAGATTTCTCGTAGCTTATTATAATGGTAAGTGCACCAAGCAAGTAATTGGAAAAATAAGATCAGCAGCATGCCGAAAGAAATTGCGAAATACCTGCAATTGACAAATGCTGAGCTCTACACGGACCATTGTTTCAGGAGAACATCGGCTACTCTATCGGCGGATTCAGGAGCAGACAGGACCCAGATTAAAAGACACGGTGGCTGGCAATCTGATGTAGTAGCAGAGGGCTACATTGATAATTCTATAAGAATAAAATAAGCTGCCGCATTGGTGACAACATCAAACTAAAAGCGTCGTTGATAACTGATCCTTGGACACCTTTGTCACCACAACCTTCCACATCAAAACACTTTTCATCTAGCCCGCTGCCACAAGCACGACCTTCAAAAACTTTCACGATCCAAAATGGTCCTCAGCAGACCCTAGTTTCTGTAACTTTACTTAACAGTAATCCTCAAATAAACTACATCCTCAACTTCAATAAATGTACCAAATAAAAACTGGTCCAATGTATCAAACATTACCTTTAACATTTAATTGTTTTAAATAGGTCTACTCACTGTAATTCTAATTTGAATAAATACTTTGATTCTAGTACTATTGCTTTTTATTGTCTTGTAGATGGTGTGAAAAGTAGAATATTCTCCTCGGGGATAAAGATGCCTTCGTCTTGTGCGACCTTGAATCCCACGCTGCACTCAGGATTCTTGTCTTAACTCCCTCGTTTTGCTCGGGAGTTTACTCTAAGGTGAATCTAGTCCACATTTTTCCCATACAAACTTCGGGAGTGTATTACTCCACTGTTCGATAATGTACATCAAAAATTAAACATGGTATGGTTTTGTCTTCTTATTATTGTCTGTACGGAAACAAAATACTAAAATAAAAAGCCATTAAAAAGATAGGAGCCAACAAATATTCGTTTTTCTAGCTAATTTAATCTAACTTTGGGCGTGTTTATGTAATAAAAGAAGTGTAAGGAAAGAAGAAAATCTGAAAGACAAAGTCGGTACCGACAAAGCTCAAATATTGAAAAGTACAATAAACTTTATTGGTAATTGATATATGCAGTGGTTTTTTCATAAAAACCGATCTTCCGAAGGACTTTTCTTAATTTTTTACGCGTCTGTTGTACTATAAATAATCCTGCATCTCACTCAATAATGTTGTGCGTGTAGACTTAGCTTCTAACTGCTCATCACTGATACTACCTCTGTCAGACACGATGCCTGATGAGACAGTGTACTTTTTAGCCAGGCCCATCAGTGAGTTCGAGCTCGCGACTAGGTTCCACTTAACGCTAGAATCCTTCGTTTTGCTCGGGATTCAATACGGCGCCCGCTATATAAGACACTACTTAATCCCCTTAGTGCATAATCTACTATTATTTGCGGGCGTATCGACAACTCCAGAAACACGTATTAGGCAATTGGCACGTTTTGAATTCTATGCAATAACGTCATGAAAAAAGGTCACTGCAAGTACATGCAATAAAGTGCAAGTAATATATGATTTAAAAGTCGCACGATTGCGGAGAGTAAATTCGTGCGAAGCGACTAATAAGCCATCAACGCGACTTGACGCAAAGCTTGAATGGCCTGATGATTGACATCACCATGATCAACGGCAGCTATAATTGAGCACATAAAGTGGTATAATGAATGTAGCGGTACTACCCCGCCATAGTTAACGACCGCAAACAGTATATGAATCGACGGGACGCAATCAGCTACATTTTGTTTGATTTGCAACACATCTCGTTAATACCACGGCCAATATTGCCAGTTAAATAATCACTATCATTGTTGCGATCCATGTAAAAGTGCTTGTTATGTATTGTAGTTTATGATGGAATATCATTTGAGGTGCTTATTGGCCATCACACACTGAAATAACTTAAAATCAACTTAACTGACAGTAGCAATTTTTACAACAGTGTCAGCTATTTACTTTTCGTTTGAGCTGATGAATGAAGAATAGAAAGTGGAATTTTAGATAGATTACAAGAGTGGTTTGATGGAAGGACGTTGTACAATTTACTATCTTATGGATTTAGTTAATTTGGTGATATCAGCGGTATCATTGAGAAATCATAAATGGGAGACAATGAAAGTTAAAGATTCACACCGTTGAGTGAAGAAGCGTAAAGGTACTATTCCGGTGCACACCGGGCAGCTCCGGTACTAACAATTTTAACTGGCTAATTCAGTACTATTTTTCAGAGACCTATCTTTATATTTTTCGGTTTGACTGAAAAAGAGACTAATTGATGACAAACGGGTATCAGAGACACGACAAACAAAAGCTCTGTTCATCACGATCATCACATAAAAAAATCAAGACACACCATCAAACAAGTAGAGCAGAAAACGTAAAACAAAAGCCATGCTCGACACGACACTGCGCAAAAGTTAACAGCATTAACTTGTTACTCAGTTATTCAGCTGAACTACTGCGAGCGAACGAATCCATATAAATGAACTGAAATTGAATGAACCGATGTGTTATTGTCAACGGTTTATTGTTTGAATTATGTTCAAGCTGTTAAACTATCACGGGGTGAGTGGAATGCTGAGCTTTGTGGTGAAATTTGATTTAGATATTATTATGATTGTGCCGTTCCAATCTAACGATGTGAAGCTTGGAATAAGAAAAAAAGAAAATATGCGTTTATTGACATAACAGCAATAAAAAAATACACCTTACAGCTATAAAACACGGAAAACAATTATCATAATGTCAGAAGGGCCACCCGCAGCTCAGGATAATGCCAAATGACAACACATGGTAAAGACAGACATGGTATACACTTGTATATTGAAAACTTATACATACATAAACTCACACGTTTTTCCCATGGGGATAAGCAGAAACTCTTGAACGCCATCGTCCCCCTTCTACGATCCATACATACTTCCTTTTCTTCGTTTGAAAATTTACAAAATAGAGATAATCTCCTGGACCGTTTGCGCAATGACATTTTACCGTAGGGATGGGGAATTTTTGGTTCTAATCATAAACAAATAAGCTGATGGAAAATTTGACAGCGATGCCACAGTGTCTCACACATTAAAGGCATAGACAATTAATAGATGTTACCTACGTGGTGTAACAAAAAAAAAACTATTTACGTACATACTTTTTTTAGTTATTCTACACATATTATCTTATTTTATTTATTATTTTATTTCTGTATCTGTCCGTGACATCACAGTGGGCCCTATCAGAATACCAGCCCTGCGACATTTTTTTAAAATTCATATTTTGTTAAGGTCATTGTGTAGTTAAGTTTTGATATTCCTGTGCGAGTTTAATAAATACTTTTTATTTCTTTCTTGTCATGGGCTTCTTGACGTATTTCTACCCCAGCTTAAATCAGATAAGTATATTAATAATATCAGCCTAAAACTGTCCCTTGCAAGACACAAGTCTCTTCCAACATTCATAGCAATTTATACGAACTATTTCCCGTAAAATAAAGGTTCAGTCGAACAACAGTTGAGTCCAATTACAGCTTTATACATTCACTAGCTTTTGCCAGAGGCTGAGCCTGCCTGGAGGTCGGAAATTATCCCACGGGTACGTGCCACTGAAATAAAAAGTATTCTATGCATTAATCGAGGTAATACACTATCAGTGTGCCAAATGACATCCAAATCCGTTCAGTAGTTTTTGCGTGAAAGAGTAACAAACATCTTTACATACAAAATCGCATTTAAATACTAAGCAGGACTAGCTTTTGCCAGCACCTTCGCCCGCGTGGAGGTTGAAAACTATCCCACAAGAAGGTAGTACCGGGATAAAAAATATCCTATGTGTTATTCTAGGTTACAAACTACCTGTGTGCCAAATTTCATTCAAAACCGATCAGCTGTTTTTTCGTGAAACATCCATACATCCATACTCACAAACATTCACATTTATAAAATTAGTAGGATGTAGTAGGAAGTAGGATAAGTATATAAGTAGGACTGCTTCCCGCACAATGGACACACTTTACCGATATAAAAGCTACTCTCTCTCCCACAAAACCATAGTTCACAAATTCTCCTCCACCTGTCGGAAGGTATTCCTCCATTCCACAAAAGATACCCGCTTCATGAGTGGTTAGATCTGAACACAAACACTCAACTATGCAGACGGTCCTGTCTAGATGCACTCCATTTAATTAATGCCGATTTACTAGTTAGCAGTTGTTAAGCGAATGTGTGGGGTTGTTGCCAACTAGACCGGTGTGATGCTGTATGCGAGACTGTGAGTTTGTTGCGGTTGGACATTGAAAAATAAGGTATGACAGCAGTTTTTATCTAGTTTCATAGCACTGTGGCCCTTATTTTGAAAAAGTTTGTCGTGCGTGGGGTGCTTTTTCCACATTATATAGTAGAAAAGCATAAAGTTAATCAAATTAGCGTTTTATTATCAAAAAATTGTCACAAGAATTACTTTTCCTTGTGCTTTAATAATAATAATCGTTTATTTCAGGGTATTTGTGCCAATTAAATTGAAATTACTAATTGTTAATTTTAAATACTTGCATTTGAAAAGAAACTAACAATAAAATTACTATTTATAATATTAACAAGTAAACGAGGCAAAAGGAGAATGTAAGGATCGTAGCAGGTGGCGTTCGGTAGTTTCTGCAAGCCCCATGGGAAGAAGGCGTGATAATACCTTTTAATTTTGCCTTCCAGTGCTTAGACAGCTCAAAGATCTCATTGTGTTGTCATTTCCATAAGGTGTGACGTTACACTCTAGTGTGTGTTAAGGCTCATAGTTTATCGACTTGCTCGCGGTAATCTAATAAAGTCGATGCGCTCGGATGACCAGCGGAAAGTCGGCCGGTTTACATAAATGCCTTTCAACAATGGTTTTAAATAGTTCAAAGAGAATAATTAGCATTTTGAACGTTTTATGTTTGAGTTCAATAAAATTTTCTAACTGGAAAAAGAAAAAGGAGTTATTATTATTTTGAAAGAAATGGTGTTCCATGATCTGTGTGGGAATAGTAAATAAAAAAATGCTATGTTGGTAAAGTAGCAAGACCGTAAAATACTTCCGTCATCATCATCGTTTCAGCTGGCAAACGTCCAGTTCTGGACATAGGCCACCTCCAAGCACCGCCACTACGACCGCTTCTGTGGTTCTCGAATCCAGCGGATTCCTGCAGCCTTCACCATGTCATCGGTCCCTACACCTTGCGGGAAGTATGCAGACGTTAAGAAAAAGTATAGGTATCAAACTATTATTATGATGGATAAGTTAAAATATTCCTAACAATTTAAACCATTTCACTCCTCAACAAATATGAGAGAAACAATCTGCTGAGTTGTTTATCCGTACAATAGGATAAAACTTCCTAATCTCCGGGCAACAAGGTTCGATTTAATGCTGAAACTCTCGCCAATTAGTAATGTATAGTACAACTTTTGAGCAACTAGCATAAAGCCGAACAACTAGAAACAAGCTGCGTGTTTTAATTAATTTTAGTAGCGGATGAAGAGGTTTTGTCAGTAATTAATCGCATACACATAACTGCATTACATAATTGTTATCGTGTATAGATATCGTAGCATATTCCACCGAATTTGCTACGATTTTATAGAAGTTTCTTTAGGGTCACACTGACCAATTTATGTTCTTGCCATATTACTTATTTTTTGTACCTGAGTTTAAATACTAAATGTTGTCAAGGCATCGTTACAATGTTTTGTTTAAAAGTATTTGTTTTGTATGATAAGTTCAGTTCATTTTATCTGTTGCATTATTCATGTTGGATAGGTGGTAAGCATAGACAGCTGTCATTTGAAATGTTATAAAAGATCACGTAACTATATTTGTTGGTTTCTTTTCTGTACGTGTTGCTGGATGAGTATCAACATAAAAAAAACTTGTAAGTCATTGATTTTAATTTATTATCAACCTACTTCTCAACACCTGCTTCACTGTTGATGGAATGGTTATTTTTTAATTAGTTGGACACCTTACAATGCTTATTCCACGATTAGAATAGTAACAACCAATTTATGTAAGGTTATGAAGCGCCAGGGTTGCGCGCGAAATTCAAATTTCTTATGCCTCCTCACAAGCTTTTATTTAACTTGCAATGTATGGAACTATGTTAGTTCGGGTGGAATCTTGCAACTCAATTTTGAAACAGATATCTTTAACCGATGGAGCTGAAGTTTTGCATGCATATGTATATCGAATGACAATGCAATATTATGAAAAAATGGAGCTGATCTGATGCTGGAGGTGGAAGGTGGCTATAGAAACTCCGCAATAAAACGACACAACCCCATCGAGTTTGAGCTCGTTTCATTCGTATTGACGAGTACTTTGATTTTACATGGTAACCAGGGTCTGATGCTGGAGCTGGAAGGTGGCCATAGGAACTCCGCAATAAAACGCCTGACAAAGACTGTCAGGCTGTATGTTAAAGAATTATAATGATTAAAATCCTCAATACAACCCTCTAAGTTCAATTAATCCCAATGCATGACTTTTCTCAGGCCGATTCCCGGCCACCATAGGCGCGGGCTTGCGGACGGCGAGTAATGGGTAGCTCGCTGTCCGGTAAGGATCAAGCCCGGGTCGACGGCGCGTTGTGTTCCATGCGCGCCTCAAAGAGATGTCATCAACAACATGCCAGCCGTGCGCGTTGTTCGAAAGTGATACCGCGGCCGCTGGCACACAGGCAACTGAACGAACACGGATGGATTTTACACAGTAAAAAACTGACACGCCCTCCCACTCCGTCCAGAGCGGGAGAAGTTGTTTGATGACTAATCAAACTCAAAAAAAATGCATGACTTTTTCATAAAATAGTCTTTCAACGGAACTACATACAACCTGACCTTGGCCTGCAAATTGTAAAAAAAGTAAGAACATGTGAATTTCGCAGGCTAACTAAGAGTACCACCCATAGGTACAAAGAAAAATAAACAATGCTTTAGAATTATGGAACACCCTCCCTGTCAATAATGTTTACGTATCAAACGGTAGAAGATATCTACCTACCTACCATTACATTCCATCATTAATTCCATCTCCATAACAGGGTGTTTCAAACTACGTCATTCGTCTTAGTGAATGATATTTTCATTTTTTTAATTATGCATATCTTCAAAAATATCATTTTCTTTATAAATGATTAGTAGTCATTGGATACATGAAGTTGGCTGCCGTTGTAAGACGACTAAAATGTCACGGTGTATTGCAAAAAGTTTTAAGATGGGAGACAGGGGCCTAAACTAAGGTTTTAACCTATGATACGGGTCTCCTGGTATTCTAATCTCGAATATATTATGAGTCCTATGCTAAGGACATGATATAACAGTAGCAGGGAGCTCTCACAGCTAACAAACAATAACACCTTCCTTTATACTCATTTACGTCACTTATCCACCACATTCCGATCCTAACGCAGTTTATACTTATCTGACCAAAGATCATCATATGCCTAGCCTTTTCTCAACTGTGTTGGGGTCGGCTTCCAGTCTAACCGGATGCAGCTGAATACCAGTATTTTACATGGAGCGATTGTCTATCTGACCTCCTCGACCCAGTTACTGGGTAATACAATACCCCTTGGTAAGACTCGTTTTCAGGCTTTCGAGTTTCTGATGACCCGTAACGACTGTCAAAGATCCATGAATGACAGCCAAGACCAACGGCTTAACGTGCTTTCCGCGGCACAGAAAGTCTTGGTATGTATAGATGGTCACCCATCAACGGGCCAACTGCGGCAAGCGTAGCTTAACCTGATCTATCGACCCGTGTAACACTTATTACTAGCCCCTCTATATCTGACAAAAGATATCAAAAAAACCTTTCGTTCATTAGTAAAAAGTACGCTGTGCTACATACCAAGTAGTGAGCAACCACTCTGCAAAACACCCAAATCCAGTTATTTGTTTATTTATGAAAGCGTGATAAACAAACAGACAAATTCACAACATCCATGGATAGGGATTCTCCGAACACATTAAATTATTCAACTTATTAAATTAATCCGTGCTAGGTAAACATCATTACATTATTACTCGCAGCGTATTGACACCAGCCGTCATTTACAAATGAATTCGCGTGCGGCTGACGAGTACCCATGGGTCATCCTATATTCACACTTCAGAGCTGATAGAATATCATGGGTTATTTTATTACTAAACTAGGGATTACCTACGATTTCACCTGCGTGAACGTATCTGTTAATTTTCATATACATATTCAATAAATCGATGCATTATTATCCTTTCTTAGTGCACTTCGACATCCTCTAATCTCTTCTAAATACACCGTGTATAAGTTGTTGTGTTCTTTTTCAAAAGTAGGTAACGATTATCCCTGCTTTTTTAGACTCTAGGATGTTTTTCTTTATCCTGTGTGTGTTCACAAAAACTACTCACAGATACTGGAAAAACTGAAGGGTAAACCTGCACATATAATAAATAATAGTTTAAAAAACTAAAAAAAACACGCTTTAAAAACCAAACTAAATAGTAGAAAATAATTTAATTCTATTAAAAAGCGTGGGGTGCTTGATATTAATTGATTATAAAAATACCTCAAAAAGCACCCCACGCTTTTTAATAGAATTAAATTATTTTCTACTTTGTAGTTTGGTTTTTAAAGCGTGTTTTTTTTAGTTTTTTTAAACTATTATTTATTTTCTATTGTTTAGTTTTACTAACTACAAAAGCGTGTTTTTATATATATATATTTTAATTATTGAATTGTCATAGCGTCCAAAGGAGTCGGTTACATACAAACATACAAACAAACAAACATACAAGTGAAGCTAATATAAAGCGTGTAAAAAAAAAACTTAACTTCTCTAACTTCTGAAAAGTTTAAAATCGCCGGCGACGAAAGCCGCTACAAGCATTCAATTCAGATTTTTATGGCAGTTGTGCTTTATTGACTACTAGCTTTTTATCCCACGGGAATATAAAGTATCTTATGTGTTATCCAGGTTATAGACTATCTGTTTACTAAATTTCCTCCAAATCCGTGCAGCCGTTTTTGCGTGATTGAGTAACAAACATCTAAACATTCAAACTTTCACATTTATAATAATAGTTAGGATTCTACCATTGCCAGATGTGAAAATATGTAGAAAGGTGTTGGAGAAAAAAAAAACTGGGAGGTGAAAAAATTATAAAAAAATTGCACTTAATGGTACTTACGTAGGTAAGTACCATTAAGTGCAATTTTTGATGATAATGTAGATTATCATCAGAATGTTAAAAGGAAATATTTATTCGTTACTATTATTAACTCGGACAACATTTATGTAGACGTTTTTTAGTTGGTTACAAATAAGTAGTCATTATTTATATATAAACAAAGAAAATAATATTTCATAATTAATTCATTCAGATGGTAACATTTCGTTTTAAAATGTTAAAATATCGATGTTTACATTATTTCGAGCTGTTGATTTTTATGTTCGAAATTCAAAGATAAAGGCTGATAGTTGTGCTGTTAGCGTCTTCTTGATGAAAGGTTGAACTATATACATTTATCCCTTCTTTTAGTTTTTGTGATGAGTAGTATTTAAATTAAAATAAACTATTATCCGTCTAAATCTGGTTTGTGGACTAAACCCAGTGATCTAACACTTATTTCCAAAAGTGCACTACAAAAACACTTGGTGTACCTATATAAAATGATTTTGTGGGGGATAGTGCCATGATGAGAAATGGGCAGAAACATTGACAAGATAAATGGACCAGATTTGAGATGAGATGATTAATTATCCGATGGAAGTGGGTAGCCTTGAAGAAATGAACAAGGGAAGTGAAAATGAGGGAACTTTCTGATGACTTGTTACTTACTTAGTCATGTCTATTATCTGTGTTTAATGAATTATTTAAGGTTTAACTGTGTTACAAAGTTATTATAATAGATTAACTTCTTATTTGTTTTTGTATTCAGAAATAATGATTTTCTTCTATCAAGTACATCAAAAAAATATTTTAAATAATGTACAAAATAGTTAACAATATAAACTGTACTGTTTGTGTGTCATTCTGAATCAAATATTTATCCCGGTAAAAGTTTTTTCCTCTAAAAAGCCACAAAAAGCAATCCATCAAATACCAAAACTTTTCAAAAGGTTATTTTATGCAATTCGCTGAATTTTATTTAAATCTGTACTAGGTATAACGTTACCTGTGCTTTTCATTTTTTAAAGTCTTCTTCAGCGTAGGCCTACTGAAATACAACATGGTTAACGTGTGGCAGACAGGGACAGGTTGATGCATTTATGGGATGATAGAAAGAGATGCACATAGAGAACGCAATCCGTCTCCATTGCACGAGCGAATGCACCGGCTGTGTACGGTTAACAGATAAAATAGTGCAATGTAAATGTTGGAGTTAACAGTTCTGTTTTTGTGGAATTTGTTGCTGAAATTAAATTGTGTGCTTTTATAAAACCCTTTTTGTGCTGAGGAATATTAAAATGTGTGGACATAATAAAAAAATAAAGAAAAGTCTCCATAACTCCTTAAAAGAAATTGAACTTGTACGGCGTTTCATTTACGTAGATAAATAAAGTGCCTAGGAAACCAATTACCGCATAATGTTCCTATTATTTTAAGGGAAAAGACAGAACAGCTTTTTTTAAATCAGTCTATTTCACGTTTTTAATCACACGTAACGTTCGTTAACATTGGGCGCCGGAATCGTCATCAAAATCTATTTCAACATAAACATTGCAACAATTTTCTCAAAATACTGACGCCCGATGCACCTTGCCTTGCTGTCTGTACCAGCCCACACGTGTGGCGCAAACGAGCCGGCCTTATAATGAATAGCCGTCGCCTGCCACCATATTTCAGCGAATTAACAAATGACCTGCTGTCATTGTACGCGCGGCGCACAATTTTTCTGCGCACCGTACCTAACGGCTTGATGTAGGTGCGGTTGGTGGTACTGTTACGTTCACGTTGCTGCTGTTGGTACCGCCGAATTAATGTTAGGTTTATGGTGTATACGATGTCTGGTGAGATTTGTTATGAGTGATACTGGGCTTGTTATTAGACAATTACCTTCTTGGATGTTTCTGAAGAGTCTAGTAGATATCAGTATGAATGTCAGTGATGATCTTACTAATATAGATTATTTTACATATTGTGAATGGGAGAACATTGTAGGCCTTACAGACTAGATTTATAGACGATTTTCTATTCTTTATTTTCATTCCTCTAAGTACCTGGTACTTATTAACAGGCCTGCACTGTCCTCCCATACCTATTATCACTGTTATTTGAAAACATTGTAAAACCCAATTATTTTTAAAAGAGTAATCGTGGAGTTTCTTGCCGGCTCCATAGGAAGCGACAAATTGGAACAGTGCACCTAGCTTCTGACGTTTCATAAGTGCCAGGTTGCAGGTTTATGTGAAATAAAATATTTTGATTTGATTTGATTTGATGATTTTGATTGAAAACAAAGTGTTGACATGTAGGTAGTTTAGATAAAAAAAACAACTTTAACAATCAGTAAGGGTAATTGAATATACGATCTGATTCCTACACGAAAAACATGATGAGTGAATATAACATACAAAATAGTAGCATAAGAAACCGTTACATGTCAGGAGTTATGCGTAGTTTCATACACTCTTTATCTAAAAATTAAAAACGCATGCAATATTCCACCGCAGCGGTACGCTCAATAGCAGCTTAGGAGCTGCTGTTGAGCGTACCCTAGCGTGCGAGGGGCCACAGATAGCACAACAATCAAAAGAAATGTACGCGAGTACATTAATGTTTTTGTTAACGGATACTGTTTAAAAAAAACTTTTTTTATTTTACGTGGATAAAGTCTGTCAAAAATTATACGATATCAGAATAGATTAATACTTTGAAAAGTAAGCATAACTACTTACCTACCTACCCATTTGTCTACCTATCAAAATCTGTCAATTGTTCGGTCCATTCACTGTTTCACTCAAACCCCGCTTTTTCAGCCACCACGAAGTAAACCTAACAAATCTTCCAGCTAATATTTAGCAGTTGACACCTGAAGTTTATTCCGTTTTTCGATCCAGACAAAGCCGATTTCCAACTGGTTGGAATCCAGTTGAGTCCCAGTACTTTGGGCTTTCCTTGTCGGATTAGGTCCTAGGTCCGAGTGGCTTTGGTCGAAACCTATACTGATTTATAGACAAAATGGTTTTATGATCAGCTGGTTCATTTGGATTTTTTGGCTGGGTTCTTGTTATGCATAGCAATGGGAGACATTTAGGGGGACAATAAAGTTGAGAAGGACCAATTGAAGCTAAGTTACGCAGTAAGCGCTAATAAAAATGCTAAAATATATTTTGGTCTCTTTAATTGCTTATTAAGACAACTGCAGTGCTAATCATGTTAAATTTTACCATGCAAACTGACGTGTAGTAAGTTGTCATTCCACCTGTTTAGATTGCCATTATTGAGAGCTCACTTTAAGCTCACTTCACCTAAGGTTTCACGGTGAGATTTTTATAGCATAGCACTACTATTCTGTAATAGTACATTATGATATAAGTGCGGTAAGTTGAAAATTACAGCCGAGGCGATTTTGCTAGCCCGAGCCGTAGGCGAGGGCTACAAGAAAGCAGAGGCTGTAATTTTCAAAGCGCACGTATGTCATACGACGTTTTATAACATATTTGCGAGAAAATAAATAAAGTCGGACTTTCTTAAACGAGTAAATCTTTAATCACTTGTTATAGCAGTTAGAAAAATTTGAACAATTTGTAAAATTGATAATAATCAATCGCGCGCATCAGCGCTTTGGGAACGAAGTTCCTTATCGCGCGTTGCGAACCGGCTAGACGGAAAAAATTTAGACCAAAAGTTGTAACGACACTTTTTGCTGGATGGATGGACGTCGGACGGACGGACGGATCGATCGGAGGCATCGGTCGGATCGGTCGGATCGGTCGGATCGGTCGGATCGGTCGGATCGGTCGGATCGGTCGGATCGGTCGGATCAGTCGGACGGACGGATGGACGGATCGGACGGACGGACGGACGGAAGGACGGACGGACGGACGGACGGCTGGATGGACGGACGGAGGGATCGATCGGACGGATCGGATGGATCGGACGGAACGGACGGACGGACGAATGAACGGATGGACGGACGGACGGATGGACGGATCGATCGGACGGATCGGACGGATGGACGGACGGACGGAAGTATGGACGGACGGACGGACGGACGGACGGACGGACGGACGTACGGACGGACGGACGGATCGGACGGATCGAACGGATCGGACGGATCGGACGGATCGGACGGATCGGATTGATTGATTGAACATCCAAAACCCAACCAAAAGACCAAAACCCAAACAAAGAACAGAGACCTAAACTTGTACAAATCCCATAAACCAGCAAAACTGCGTGACAGTTTATCGGCAGGATTAGCGCTCGTATTAAACAATTTAATCAAACATCCAAGTAGGACATTGCATTAAATAGTTCAGTTTTTGGAACGAAGTTTCGGAACAAAGTTTTGGAACGAAGTTCCTTATAGCGCGTTGCGAAAGGGGGCTAGACGGAAAAAATTAAGACCAAAAGTTGTAACGACACTTTTTGCTACATTGTTGTAAGCCGTGCGGCGTGCGCGTGTTTCTCTGCAGACAGCGACACAGACAATATATATAATATTTATATATATATGTGTGTGTGTGTGTGTGTACGTATTTGTACAATTTTTAAAATGTTACTACAATTCCTTCACTAATTAATCGAAAGGAACTTCGTTCCATCCGGGTGTCCCTTGACACCTCTCAAGTGTTTTTTTTTAAGGCAAAGGCACAAAAACAGCCAGTATAACTAATAAAGTAAATTAATATTTTTTTTTGTTTTTGTTACAGATAAATGGTTGTAATTTATTGTCAAAACTAAAAAGAATTAAATGTTTATTTTTTATATTTTATCTCTCAAAGTTAATTTTATTCATAAAAGGTTGACCACTTTTCTGACATAAAAAACTCTTTGCTAAGATTTAAAAAAGGACCGTTCGTTTTAGACGGATCATCTTGATAAACCGTGCGTTTTACATTACAATAACGCACAAGTGCGTAATGACATACATTACGATATTGAAATTGGTGTAATAAGAGACCCTTTACGAGCAAATGTGTTATAATAGTACATTATGATATAAGTGCGGTAAGTTGAAAATGACAGCCGAGGCGATATTGCTCTCAAAGTTAATTTTATTCATAAAATGTGACCACTTTTCTGACATAAAAACTCTTTGCTAAGATTTAAAAAAGTAGCGTTCGTTTTAGACGGAGCATCTTGATAAACTGGGCGTTTTACCGTTTAAACCGATTAAAAAAAACTCGTGCGTTTTACATTACAATAACGCACAAGTACGTAATGACATAAAATCTATAGTATCATCAATAAATTACATTTTAAATTCCCGAACGATAAACCGTTACCTTCCTCTCGCACTATTTGGACAATGCTGACTTTACTGCCGACACGTCATAATTTTGTTTCCGTACCAAGAGACGGTGGTACCAGAGCAGGCTGTGGCTCTCTAGGGTGACGCGTACAAAGCCATCTGTGCTCTGAAAATCACGCCAGAGATCAGGGACCGACAGAGAGGCGGCGAGTCCGAAATAATCTGCGAGTAACAATATTTCATAGACAAAAAATTGGTACGATTTTTATAGGGTAGTATTTAAAGAGTGACTGTAAATTAAAAATTTAAGTGACAAAAATAATTAATTTACGTTATAGTATAACTAAGTGAGCGACTGACTGCGAGTGACGAGAAATCAACACAACAGCAACTTACAAACATTAATTTGAGAAAAATACAAAATGAGAAGCTTCATAATATTTGAGCGACCTAATATTTGTTTCAGTGTCAACGTTAATTCCTGCATTTTTTTTCAATATTTGGCAAATGATTTATTTATACTGAGCGGCATTTTATCTTAAATGAAGTAGAAATGAAGTTTGAATAGAAAAACCACTTTGAAAAATACCATAATGAGCAGTACTATGAGCTCACATTTTTTTGAAAATTTTCTTATGAAATAACTATTTGAACAAAATTAAATACTGAAAATTTCGACAAATCAAAACAGCATTTGCTTTCGTAATATTTTTCCACCAGCTTAAATTGCGTTTTAACGAAAATTACAGTTAGTCATGTTCATCACAAAACCCGGATTAGAAAATGGTGATAAAAAATTCTGCGAACAACTTGGAAGTAGCGCTCGCCAGCCGCTGCCGCGGCACCGCTCGCTTAGCTCGCTCGGCTCGCGCGCGTTTGGTTACTGTTCTAACCTAACCTAACCAATTCCACCCAGTTTTTCACCTCTGCACCCGTCAAATAATCTTTAATTTTCATTGAAAAATCGTATCAAAATAAAAAACATAAGATCATAATCATTAATTGTAGTTGCTTAAAGCCAACTTTTTAGTAGTTCGTTATGTAAAACCTCAATTGGAAAAATCGTCTCTAACTTAATATTGAAGTTGCCCTCTCTGTTTTTCTAGTCGCTCACTTAGTAATTTAGTCGCACGCCTAGAATTTAAATATCTGAAATGGATTAATCATAACCCACTTTTTGTAAGCTCGTTCTGGACATTATTATTAATCAATATTCGTCGTTAGTTTAGTAAATTTTTCGCTTACTCAAATTCATACCGCTCAAATTATTAAAACAGTATTTCATCTAATGAATATGAATATGAATATGAAATGCACCGATCCCAGCGTGGCTTGACCAGACTCGATAAATCGAATGAACCCCAAGATTTGCACTAGCCCCTGGAGCCTCATGCTTCATGGTGTTACAGAGGCCATTGCATATCAAGAAGTAGACCGGGGGGCGCGGTAATGGTCAGGTAGACGTGCCCATAGGATAGGAAAGGATTGCGAGCCTACCGGATATGCATCCTTGAGTAAGCATTGGACTAGTGGAGAGACGGGTGGTATTTATTTATAGGAGGGCATCTTTTCACGACGTCGCCGGCATGTTGATTCAGGTCGGGCTTCTTGGGTACGTTCAATTGTTTTCTTAGCTCTTTTCTGTGCCGTTGCTTCGCTAAATTCTGTTTTGTTGTTTTCGTAGTAATATTCTGAGTTCTCGCAGCTAACAGTTTCTGATTTTTTGTAGATATTGCTAGCCGCTTTCTTGATCTTAGTTTTGTCTCCAGCCATGTCCTTTCAAAACTTGATTCCCATGTCGAAGTATTTCATTGCTTGTTTTAGATTGTCATTCCTTGGGTAAATAGGTCGTCCGAGGTTCTTAGATTTGGCCTTGTACTGCATTGCTACCTGCAATAGGTGTGGTTTATCCCGTCTGAAGACGTGTGCTAAGTAGCACATCCTGCGATTCTTGATGCGTTTTGTTACGGTTTTTTCGTATAAGATTTGGTGCATTTTCTTAATTATTAGTTTATTCCTGATGTGGTTAATCAAGTCTCTCATGATAACTCGTTCATATCTTCTGAGTCTTAATCTGTTCACCTTGGGTCGATACTTTTAAGTCATATATCATACAAGGTACAATAACTCTTCGATACATAAGTCTAGCTAACTTCCAGTCCAGCTTTGCCTTTAGTATGAATGGTAGTAATGATTTGCGTTTCTCGTGGCCTGTTGGCATCGTTTTCTAATTGTGCTTTTTCTGCTTGTGTATGTGCCTAGCTATTTTATTTCGTCCATTGTTGGTACACTTATTCCGTTGAGGGTCACGTTGGTTTCTTTATTCGATCGTTTTATAATTCCCCTTTTTTATATAGATCATTTACGTACGAATGTGTTAATCATTATTTTGTAGTTCCGAAGTGACAAAAAATAGCAAGACACTCAATCATTTTCACTATCCTTAATTTTTTATTTATTGCGAGGTTACTTGGTTTTTTTAATGACACAATCGGCCACTTCAGAATCTGTGACAGTATACTTAATAAGTGTTAGACTCTAGGGTACCTATAGAAAAAAAGGGTTGGTTTGGGTATTTATCGCAGCGTATACAGCAGTCAAATCTCCTTTTTTCTATAAACTGAAACAACATAACGTGAACGACAGCATAGAACTGCGCGCCATTTACCAAAAGCTGCCCACCGCCATTACGTCGCTCATTCAGTTCACTCGCACTCAGCTTGGGTAACTCCGCGTAGGTGCCAGACCTACTGGCTTTAGCCCTGTGAGTATCCAAAATTATGAAGCTAAACATCAGAGGTGGAGCGACGATCTGCTCAGGTTTGCTGGTAGCAGCTCGGCGAGAGTAGCCGAGGATTATTGGCCATATATTGCGCATGATGGAGTTTATAGCTAGGTACTGGAAAAGGTATATTTCCCGGTATTATTAATTATTCTTTTTGTAATTGGGCCGGGCACCTAAGACAGTTTTTAATCTTCAGTTTAGTGGTACCATTTAAGATTAATTTCCTTGTAGTTCAACGCTGCTCTTTTTACTACCGCTAGGTATTGCTTTCAACAGATATCGGTGTGGAAATTGACAACTCTGACATTCGATTTTTGCTCTAACTCTAATTAACAATTAACAATAAATGAATAACTAATGTACCCACGAACGTCTCAAACTACTTCGCGTAACAATATTATAAATAACAACCCCTGCTTATTCACCGCCATTTTGTATGCATGGCAAAACACTTAGCAATATTCAAATGGGTGCTCCGATCTAAAGCAATTTATTGTTTGACCTGGACTTAATGGTTGTGTGTGATATATTGAGTTATGATTGCCTTTAATTTTAAGTAATACTGGCAATTAAACTAGCAACGTCGTCGTCGTCTAGAGTTTTAGACAATTAATACTTTTTGCAAAAAAAAAACCGTCTTCCGGAAAAACACTACCAAGTGAAAAATTACTTAAATTTCGGAAGTCGGTGAATTTGACTATGTATTTAAATAAGGAAGTAATTTTTTTTTGGGAAATGTTTTAATTTTTCACTTTTTGGTTAAAGTACGGACTCTCGGAAAATGTCATTTATCTCCGAAATTTTATCATCCTTGGGGTTAAAACAATGCATATTTATGCGATGGCAGGCGTCGCGGTTGATTTGCTGTCATTTTTTGAAGAGTTCCGTTGTCTGTCTCCAAAACGCATCATCAGATCTATATGAAATTTAAATGTGGTCCCATTTAAATTTCGGAATAAACCCCTTTCGAACAACAACAGAATTTTGCAACGGAGTTATGCCCGAACATGCATTAAAAAAACATGTCGAATTGAAAACCTACTTCTTTGAAGTCGGTTAAATCTGTCCTTTACGTTATTTAAAGAAAGTATAAGAGAAAGTTTTTTGGGCCCCTTGTATTGTAACGTCTATTGATTAACGTATTAGACCTAAAAAAGCAAAAATCGAACCAGAATCATGAAATCGTAAAAAAAAGAAAACACTTAGAAAATGCACTCAATTGATTAAATTCCAGTTATGGTCGTTAATGTCATAAATGCATATGGAAATCATAGGAAATAAATCAATATGCGTTTCGGTAAAAGACACTACAATTTTTGGAGGGCCTAGTCACCGAATAAAAATAAATCTCCAGTGTGCAGCGAGACCAGAGAGTGAGTGAGAGTGATTAGATGAATGATATGTAGGCAACCGAAGCAAAAAGAGTATGTTAGGACTGTGGCAGGTGGCGTTCTGTAGTTTCTGCCTCTTCCCATGGAAAGAAGGCATGAGTTAATGTTTGTGTAAGTAAAAATAACAAACAGCCAAGTCGAGATAAAAACGAATTAAGTATCTACACTTCATACAACCATGTAAAGTTATGAAGCCTATCTGTAACATCGAAACTTCTTCAGATAGGTACTAGGACCTATAACTAATATCTAAGATGTGCTTTTACATAAACAATCGTTTCCGCCAAAACACATGCCATCTTTGCAACTATCCCGAACACTAGATCACATGTGACATGATGTAATTTGCATTGAAGCGCCATTGCTCAATTAAACTTTATTCTCAAATTACGAAACGTAATATACAATCATTGCTAACTGCATGCCACGTGTCGCACACGTGTTGTCCTGCAAATGGACCCCTAATTACAAACTAGTAGACCAATTTTATTCGGAAGGGGTTGTAATAAAAAAATTGCTTGCGTCAAATTGCAGCAATTATAGTGACACATAAGCTGTCAGAATACGTGTTTATTCGTTTTTAAGAATAATCGTTTACCTTTATTTAAAGTACATTAAACATTCTGATAGCTGAGTACAATATGGCTATTACGTGGGAAATTAAACCACTTAACAGATATTTGTATAATAATTATAATATAATAATATACATTTAATATATTAGTACCCTTGATACACAGAAACATACATTCAATAATTAAACTAATACAAAATAATGTTTTAATGGGCTCCTTCAATTATACGAGACCACAGAAATCACTTACCTACTTACGACTAGACGAAAAGCAGGATTAAAAATAGAGAGAGATACAATTTAAAGTCGCTGATCAGCTGTCGCATCGTTTTGACGTGAATACGTCTTTAGATTTGCTACCATACGGGGGCAATCCAAAAAACCTAAAGATAACAAAATCGGGGGATACAGTTTGGCGTTGTAGTTTCGAATCTATCCTCTACATCCAAAATTGAATTATACCACTGGATAGCTAAAGGATCAAAGAATTCATTACGATAAACGAGAACAGCGACGCATCGCATGCAGTGGAGGAGGAAGCGCCGCCATTTTGAGGTTATTTTGCTGCGTATCGAGATTTGCAATTAGTATAACTATTTTTCTTTCCTTCTTATCAATGAACTAGAAACTCATAAGATCAGGTTCAGGGCCATAATACACACCAGCAAACATTTCGTAGCGACCATGCTCAACATCCCAAGCGACTTCGAAGTAGAATGGTCTATCCACAACTAATGCTGGTACACTGTAATATGGCATCTGAGTTGTATATTTATCATCAAAGTGTGGATCTGTGGATATCAATTTGGAGTGAAATTAAGTTAGCTGGCAATACTTTACCCGTGTGTTGGGTTGGCGATAACCCATGGCACCCTTTGGGTACAGAACCCCTTAAAAAATGGTATCAGTGAGATCGTTTCACGTACACTTATTTATGTTTCATACACTAGGCTTTTAACAGCATGATTTACTTATTTGTTCAGTTAGATTGTTGATACTAAATGTTTTAAGGCGAGCGCTAATACTGCCCACAAACTGAAACGCAGTTTGGCAGGATTGTGAGATATACAGGGTTATTGGAAAAAACACCAACAACGTCTTAAGAGGTCACTGTACTCATCATTATGAACAACTTTTAATATAGGACCAAACCTGAAATTGCGAAAAAAAAATCAGCTGTTCATTACATTTATGTTCGTAACTCATCAAAATGTAGGGAGCAGCTGATTTTGTTGTTAATAATGATGAGTACAATGACCTCTTAAGAGGTTGTTGGTGTTTTTCCAATAACCCTGTATACAAGTGTTAGGTGTGTAACATTTTTTTTTTTTTCAATAATTTTTACCTGGTAACTTTCTGGCTGCACCCATTTCATCGAATTGAACAAACACTTTTTGTTTAACTTTACCTAAAGAAATGGTTTGGTCTTGACTTTCTGTCTTAAAAATTCCTGCCAGATCCGTGGAATTAGTATTGAAAACTGAATACAACCCCAACTGAAAGTAAGAAAAACCACACTTAATTACCTGTCATTATATCTGTACATACGTATGTCAAAGCTTGTTTTTATGCAAATGTAATATTTATTTTGGCTGACTAGTTCAAGTGGGATACTGTGGATAAAAGTTTTCAGGTCAAAGCTGCAATGGCTCTTTCTTCAAAAGGCCCTTCCAGACATGGCCCTGCACTGATAGACTGACGTAAAATCTTAATATCATAATATTTGAACTTTAAGGGCTGAAACTGCGTTAAGCGGGTTCCCCCGCGGTTCCGTACAAAAGTGTACCATTGCGGCGACACGCGCGGGCGTCCATTGCGGGGAGGCGGGCCCCGTGCCCGCGCCGTAACACGCACGGGCTTGTTCAGTCAATAACGCTATGTGATACGGGCCGCACGCACGCTCGGAGATAACCAAAGAAAATGTCTTTCGATACAGAAAGGGTAATTGTTGAAGTGCAGTGTCACCTTGCTTTATGGGACCAGGCAAATTAACTATATAAAGACCATAGCAACATAGATTCAATAAACGGGCTCACTGGCTGTACACGCGACGGGGACCGGCGCGTTCCCACGGAGCCCTTCCGCGTGTCCACGCGCGTAGATACGCGACGGTTGCTCGTCGCGGGTGCCCGCTTAACGCAGTTTCAGCCCTAAAAGTGACCATAACCTTTGAGTTGGTTTCCGCATTTTCAGGGATCAGTCAGTTAGGAAATGCCAGCGCCATCTAGTTTTAAAATGTTCACGACCAACGAAATATTGACTTGTAAAAGTGTCTTCAAAGATCTAGTTACATAAACATAATTATAAACATTTCTTTTCAAATATACGGTAAGTTAGTTGCGGCAATATGGAGCCGATGGGACGACTTGGATGAATATTGATGCACAAAATCGGCACATAACTACTCACTTTTTTTGTACAACAATGAAAAACAAATGATAATTTACCCCTTGGAGAAATCCGGTCCAATCCACAAAAGTTTTAATTTTAAATCTTGGGATTGTTACTTTAATTAATTTCAATTCTGTTTTTTTTGTAAGGCTGCTAACGTATTCTTTTTTATTATAAATTGTTTCAAGCACAATGTCCAAGTTTTTCGGGTCCTTTGGTATAACAAATGTTATAGATGACCCAACACTCATGAACCTGATTGTAAGGACCTGTAAAATACAATAAAACGTCATTAATGATAAATTGTACAGAGCACATCAAGCTATCCCAAACTGTCAAATTTTCCCAATTGAATATGAACTTGGCACTTTTGTAATAAAGTTGAAACCCAAAGAAATCTGACAAAGAAATGAAATAAAATTTTAATCTGTCAAATAACAAAGAAATTTGACAGATTGGGGTAGCTTGATGCATTGGCCTCTACTGGTACATAATAATTTGGAAATCTAGAGAAGACCCAGCAAGCCTGCCACAGGCTCGAAAATGGAGAAAAAAAAACATGACTAGCTTCTGCTTGCGACTTTATCCGCGTGATTTTTTTTCTTTCAACGTAAAATATGTCTTATAGCATCGCATAGGTCGCGGTATTACTCCGCTTTCTCTTAGCGTTCTTTCTGACTTTTTTTTCGTTTTACCCGGCTCCTAAGGGTCGTAGCATGATGTTAAATAGCCTGTAACCTACCTCGAGCATTGGGCTACCAGTTCCAGAGATACCGTCATCAAAAGAGAAAAGTAGCTGGCTACTTATCTCTTTTGGGGACTGTACATGAGCACTAAAACTTACAAACTAACAAATTTTACCTTTTTTTAACATTTGTATATGTCTATCTCGCGAGATAATAAACTGTCGACAAATTGATAACTGCACCACCACTGCATACCGATCGAATAGGTTAGGTTAAGTTAGAATCACGAGCGGTGCCGCGGCAGCGGCCGGCGAGCGCTACTTCCAAGTTAGTGGCAGTTACTTGACTATTTAGGAATAGCGCAAGGTACTGTCTTGATACGTGTTCACAATTTGACGGCTTAACTTCGATAGATTATAATCTACCGAAAATAATGCTTTAAATTGTAAGCAGTATGTTACGGTTTACTATCTTTCGACAGTTCACAATCTCGCTAGATAAATTATAATCTAACGGTATTTACAATTTTACAATGACATTTACATAAATGGAACATACAGAAAATAACCAAAGACGTAGTTAATTTTATATATATATTTTAAATACTAGCTGACCGGACAGTAATCTCATCAGACTCACACTATTTTAAATGCTTTTTGTTTGCTTTTAGTATAGGAGTTTGACATAACACCTTTCAAATTACTATCTGAGTTTAAAAAACGAACTTTGTATTAACGTTTACCTGACAATTACGATCACTGTTGTACCAGAAATCATCCATTTTGTACATCATCGGTATTCTTGACGTTTTCCCATCAATATGAGTGAATCTCGTCAGTCTCGTCAGTTTATAGTCAAATGGAGACTCCCATGTACCCTACGAAGTAGTTTTAGAAAACTGTCATAAACGTGTCGTAATTTCAAGGATACTAGAGAAAAACAATTAAATTAGTGAAAAAGTGACATCTTGACAATTATAAAAAATTAAATAATCAGTATCAATAACATTGACTACTAAATATATGACGGCGTAGCAAGTGGCGCCATCTGGTTCTGCTACGAATTTATTAGAAATCAGCGAAGAGGTCGGATAAAGAGTGACACTGGTTGATTATTGATTACTGTCACTCTAGCAGAGCGTCGCATCGATGGTTGCGTGACGGCTGCCTTCTGATGGCAGAGATGATGTCAGAGGAGCTGCTGTCGTACCACGTCCACGACGAACTGCAATATTCCAGCACAATCTTGATGAAATTCAATCTAAAGAACCACTAATACGATGCCTACTTCTGGTAAGGCTATCCGGCGCCGTTATATACATTATCCATAAGAAACTGAACTGTTTTTTTTTGAGGGTGGGAAATCAACAAATAACTTCTCCCGCTCTGGGTGGAGCAGGAGGGCGTGTGAGACTTTTACTGACTAAAACCCACCCATGTTCCTTCAGTTGCCTGTGTGCCAGAGGCCACGGTATCTCTTTCGAACAACCCGCACCTCTGGCAGGCATCCACCCTTGTGGACCCCACCAGTTGGTGCTAACATCTCTTTGAGGCGCGCGTGGAAAACAACGCGCCGTCGACCCGGGCTTGGTCTTTACCAGCCAGCGAGTTACCCATTACTCGCCATCTGCCCGCGCCTGTGGTGGCCGAGAATCAGCCTGGGATTCCCGACGCCCAGGCCGTCTCCTGCGGTGACTAGGGCGGTGAGGGCGTATATCCTGCCTCTCCCTCACGTGCGCCGCCTCCCTCTTTGCGAGCATTACTGCTTCGCAGAAGGAGGTGACGGCTACCCATGCACTCTCGCTCCGTACCATGGCCTGGAAACTAAACTGGTGATGTAATCACGAACGTACGTGACGTACTGGTGAAGTTGATGATGTTGGATGCTTAATTAAACACAGCTGTGCATAGATGAGAGAGAACAATTAATGAAATTATATAACATTAAACTGAACACTTACTTTAAAGTGTGCGCCAGACACGATAATCATTTTTGTTGTTTTATTGATATCATTACTGTCCACTATGTCTGTAGTTCTTTTGAATGTCATAGCACTAAGCTGTAAGATTAATAGGTAGGATTATTGGCGATTTTGACTGTCGTGAGACACATTCATACATTATGCATATATAACATTATATACTGTATTCCCCGAAGGGTTCGGCAGAGGTGCATCTTATAGTACTGTGGAGACTCAGACGAGACTCCAAGTACCGGGTGTGTAATAGATATAATTAAAAAACCATGGGGCGTTTAAACAGAGGGATTCCACATTTATTTCAGTCCGGGGCAGTGGTCCAACTGCTCTGCCCAACTAGTTGGACCATGGGTCTTTACTAGGGGCAGTAGTCCAACTTTAAAAATAGTTGGACCACAGCACCTTTTGAGAGTTCCGTGGTCCAATTCATTTAAAATATAACTTGCCAACTCTAAAAACCTCAACTGCATCTTTATGTGTGTATAGTACCTACTTTTTTAAGGTTATATTGAACCTCTTTGCAGTAAACAGGTAGGTACTGGCTGGTTGTTATCAATTATAGTCCAATGCATTTGTCATAATTGAGTCAATTTGTTTCAGTAAAGTTTGTTATACATTGACACAGACTTTGATTGAAATAAAATCGTACAGAAAATTAACAATAATTACAAATATAATATTTAAAAAATAATGGATGAAGAGGTTGCATGTGCTTATGTGGAAAGAAAAGGTGGAACGGTGTTGCTATGGAATTGTCGTCAATACCATAAAGTTCGTGTTTACAAAAGTGGGAATGCATATTTGAGATGCGCAAATAAAGGGAAAATGAGTTGCAAAGGATCGGTGACTGTTAATGTACGTATTAATAAGTAATTCTACGTATCCTTGAATTTCTATTTATAGTCCAATCCTAGTTATTACGGAAACACGGTCAATAATAAGTAATGGAAGATTTTCTTTAATTTTAGGTAAAGGAGGAAGTTGTAAACACGACGCCACATTGTAATGATTGTATTCCAAATGAAATACAAAATGAAATATCGCTATCAATAGACAACTTGAAAAAACAAGTAAAGGTTTCCGATGAACCTATTCCAAAACTATATAACGATACTTTAACTAAATATAAAAATACAACATATGATACTATTACTACATTTCCATCATATTCAAATTTGAAGCATAGCCTTTATAATGCTAGAAACCAATCATTGGGTCAAAAACGGTATTTTCTAACACGGAAGTAATAATAGAAGTACCACTAAAATTCAGAGATTTTCTATTTACTGATTATAATTATGAAGGAACGCGTATAATAGTTTTTTGTTCATTAAAAGCAAGAGAGTTGATGAAAAAGTTAAATGAGTATTTTGCTGACGGAACCTTTAAATGTTGCCCCAGACCTTTTTTCATTGAATTTTGTTGAACATTGAATTACATTATGACTTTGAAATGTCTATTCTGAACAGCATTAAAGAATTTTGTCCGAGAGTTAAAATTGTAGGCTGTTATTATTGGTCACAATGTATTTGGAGAAAAGCAAAAAAAATTAGGTATCTAAAAACTAAATCAAAAAGAGTCAAAAGAACTATTTCATTATGCTCAGTTTTTCCACTATTGCAGAGTGATAAATTTGTAGAAGGTTGGGATTACATAAAACAAGAAAGTGGTGTCGAAGCTAACAAACTGATTCAATATATAGAGCGTTATTGGATTAAAGGACATTTTGATGAATTTTCTCAGCTTATAAGCGTATTTAGCCAGAGGCATAGGACTAATAACATTTCAGAAAGCTCACATGCAAAACTAAGTCGGCGCATTAATGCAAAAAATGTTACAATGTTACGTATATTAAATGTTTTAGAAAATTTTACAACTTTATCAAACGAAATCGCGCACAAAAGACGTAAGGTCCAAATTGAGAATGATGACTATATACGAGAAATTCAGTTACAACTGATTTCAGGTGATATTACTGTAGGTCATGCTTTAGATAAATTTCGTTGAATTTTGTAAAACATTGTAAAAAAATAAAGTTTAAAAATTTGTCACCCGACTTTATTTTTGTTATGTTACTGCAAAGAGGTTCAATATAACCGTAAACCAGTAGGTACTATACACACATAAAGATGTAGTTGAGGTTTTTAGAGTTGGCAAGTTATTTTTTAAATGAATTGGACCACGGAACTCTCAAAAGGTGCTGTGGTCCAACTATTTTTAAAGTTGGAACACTGCCCCTAGTAAAGACCCATGGTCCAACTAGTTGGACAGAGCAGTTGGACCACTGCCCCGGACTGATTTATTTTAAGAGTTTAGAAGATTACCAGATGCTTACAAAGACGCGCCTGTCATTAGAATGAAAGCTCTCGGAACAAAACCTATGTAACAATTATTTGACGTTCTTATTTTGCCCAATCATTGGCTGCCAGTATGTGTGTGAGGTTCTTCAGTAAGTAAACAACCTCTACAGTAAAGTTCCATGTAATGCGTTGCTTATTGCCATGATTCCGGTATAAATCCAGATTCCGGGTTGCTATTGAGATATTCTAGAAGTAATATCTTTAACCCAATAACCCTTTGCCCGACCTGGGAATAAAACCCAGGATGTCATGCTCAGTAGTAGCGCTTGAGACCACTAGATCAACGGGGACATCAATTTAATATGAGCAACTAAGTATATGGGAGCAACTTTAAAAAATAACTGCCATTGCATACAAAACTCCAATACCACCGCGATCAAAAATGTACGTAATATCAATGTAACAAGCTGTTTTCTTCTTCGCTCTGTTAATGTTTCAGTATAGACTTTTAAATATATGTTTTAATGTTGGTGTAGCAACGAACATATAGTATTTGCACGAAGACAACCACCAACACCTTGACCACATTGTTCTCATTTCTTGATTCTCCCTCTTCCCCTATTTATCTAGCTCCCCACTTTCAGTACATTTGCGCTAACCACAATAAAAATCTACGCTCATCGCATAATCGTCTTCTTCAATGCCCCACTCACCACACAGACTTCATTCACTCTTCTTTTTTCGTCCAATCTATCTCTCTGTGGAATGCGCTCCCCCAAGAAATCAGAATGGCAACCAACCGATTGACCTTCAAAATTTAAGTTCGCGAGCACATTCGCAAGAAGTTGGCAGTATCATTACAACGATAATGTTTTCGCATTGTTTGTCTCATTTGTTTTAAGTAAATTCGTTTATTTATATATACTTATTTATGCTTATATTTATATATAGATAGGCATATAATTATGTATATATATTTTATTGCACCTACCACTGTTTGTCTCTGAATCACCCAAAGGTCGACTGGTAGAAAATGCCTATGGCATTAAGTCCGCCTCTGTACATGTCTGTGCTTAAAGTATTAAATAAATAAATAAATAATATAATTTAATTAGGTTCTCACCAAATTATTGATGTGAGCAATAGCAGCTTTAGGATAATTGAAACCGACTTTTTCTACTTGCACTCCATCGTTTGCAGAGGAATTTTGATAAAACTTTGGGTCTATATCTTTTGTGTAATTCACATATAATCTGTTGGTAACCGTCAGGTCCCTCATTTTCATCGCCATTATGGATGGTGCGATATTTGCGTAGCACTTACTTAGCTGAAAAACAAAGTATCTATGTAGTAGTAGTACTGTATTTTTATCTCAAGAAGCTACGCGCGCTTTACTTGGGGTTACCAAGTGTACAAAACGCTGTGAAAATAAAAACTTTGGAAGTGTGTGTGTGTTTTAAGTGCTGACGCTACTCGTCTTCACGCACACATTCACAGCTTGTTGGTACACTTCGTTACTACGTGTAAAGGTGTGCTTACACGAGCTACTAAAATTGCTCCATCTTGGGCAATTCTCGTCAAATATGACGTCATGACTACATCCAGCAATTTAGGGCAATGGCAACATGTAGCAACCTGTTGCCAGCGATACGGCCACACAATATGGAGCAACTTAAAAAACTAGGCAATGCGCCTCCCCCGCCGCCTCCGCTGCCGGCCGGTTCCTTTTGCAAAAATGAGACCTAGTTTTACGTAAAAACGAGATAGAAAGGAAATTAAATAAAAATTTTCAAACCGGTTGGATATTTGGCAATTCATGAAATATATGGAGCAATCAGAAACAATATTGCCGAAACACATCGGCAATTGATTGTTGTTGCTCCAGATTGCTCCTCTTAATCAATCCAGATTGATTCATTAGTGTTGCCGAGCAATAATTGCTCAAAAAATTGCCCATGTAAGAGCACCTGGAAGCCCGCGTCGCTGAGTGAGATAAAATAGTAGGTAAATTACGATACGTATGACTTAAATAGTCCATTATTTCACGTCGTGGAATAATGTACTACTAAGTCACACGTATCGCATACTATTTTATAGCTCGTGTGACATAAACTCCCACTTAAGTCGCGCTTTTCTGTGACTTAAGTAGTGCAAAAGCGGATTACTAAAGTCACAGAAAACCATGAATTAAGTGCGGGTTTAGGCCGCACAGTGCTATAAATGCTAAAAAATTTATTTGACATAAAAATACACAGATACAGGATAACAATTAGTTTAGATGGCAGTTATAACAGTGTTTTTTGACTATGACTTTTACATGTCGTGATTACTGGGAGCGAAAAAGAGAATCATACATAAGTATGTGGCTTCCGTTGACGCCGGCACGACACTGAGTGCAGGTTTGCTAACTAGCAAAGTTTTTACATACCACAGCCTGCAGAGCATATCATCATATCAACCGAAAGACGTCCACTGCTGGGAATTTGCCATAATCGCCACGCTTAGCAGGCGGGTTGGCGATCGCAGTATGGTGGTCAAATGGATGGAGAACGCTGCTGCCCATTCTCTAGTAAGTCCCTTAGTCGTCTGTCGCCTTCTACGACACCCATGGGAAGAAATGGGATGGTGCTATTCTTTTACGTCCGGCACCACACGGAACGTATCCTTACATACCTACTCATTTTGCCTCGTTTATATTCATAAATTATCTGATCATATACGCACTCTGTTTGTGAGCACTACGCTCTTGATTTTTCTGAAGAACTTTTCCAATAACACACATATGTCCTCCTAAACATCCATTCCCGTCCGGCGTTTCGTTCTAAAAAATACGAGAATTGCCCCTCTGCAGCTCCAGCAGTTTACTTACAGCGACGTCATTGCTGTATCCAAGAAGTAACATCAGCTCTCGTTTGGCATCACCCGTTGCTATGGACGCTAGCTTGCAGAGGGAAAGGCGCACCAGATACTCCGAGGCTGCGACGTTTTGCTTCGGCATCACTTTTATTAGGCTCTAAAATAACAATATCTTTAGTAACTTACTAGATATTGACATGTAGAAGAATTTATTATAGCAATCTGATATTTGATCTAACTCGTCTGTCAATAAATCTAGGTAGGTAAAAAAATAACATTAAGTTTTTTTAATCTGATGATAAAGATTATTTCAATTAAAAAAAATAAAAATAACCAAAACTAGTTTTTCACTTAAACTGTTAAATTGTATTTCACAATATATCCTTGATATTAAAAAGGCAAATAAAAAAGTTGTAAAAGAATTGTACAGAGACATGATACATTAGACTGCATTCAATAAAATACGAAAAATAACTGCGTCCATTTTTTAGGATATAACTGCAGCTAGAACCTAATTAATTAAGGAACGGATTTTATGGGGTCATAAAATAATTAATTTTCTTTTTATGTGGTTTTACTTTAACGATAAGCAGTGTGGTATGACTTGCATTAGCGTTGAATAATAATAAATGACGGTCGTAGCTGACATGCTGGTCTAGATTTCTACGAAACTGTCAGTGCCTATAATCAAGGGCAACATCAGGTATTAAGTAGGAGTACTCCTTCACTTACGAGAACCGTAGTCAATCGTTTTGTCGACGGAAGAGTGGTCAAAAATGACAATTGACAGTTTTGTACCGAGAAATGTAGACAGGCGATTTCTATTCTACGGTAGAGTAGAAATAGAAAGCGTCATGCTAAACTTGCAGTAAGAACAAAATGGAGTTAACAAGTAAGCTTAAAAAACTCTTTCCAAAAAAAACCAACCGACTTCCGAAAAAACAACACAAAGTGAAAAATTACTTTAATTTCGGAAAAAGTTTTTTTAGCTTACTCGTTAACTCCATTTTGTTAGTTATAGTACCTACCCCACTAATTCGAAATTTCATCATCCTTGGGGTCAAAACAATGCATATTTAGGCGATAACAGCAATCGCGGTTGATTTACTGTTATTTTTTTCAGAGTTCCGTTGTCTGTCTCCGAAACGCGTCATCAGATCTATATTGAAATGGGACCACGCGGTACGTATCAGCTTTTAAATAAAAAAAGAATCATAAAAATCGGTTCACCCAGTCGAAAGTTATGAGGTAACAAACATTTAAAAAAATACAGTCGAATTGAGAATCTCCTCTTTTTTTTTGAAGTCGGTTAAAAAGTTAAAATTTTAATTATAGGTAAAATTAAACTTAAACATTACACAAAATCTTCAAATATCACTTGAAAATAAAGGACACAAAAACAAACCTGCTAAAAGATTTTTCATAAAACAATTTGGACGATCAATCTAGGTAAGTCTATGCAGAATCTGGTTCTCAAAGAGTGAGGCGCAGATAAGCTGGTGAGAACCTAAAGCGAAGAGATAATGTAACCGAGGTTCCCGTAGGACGGGCCGCTTTGACGGGTGAATCGAATAAGTCGTCGGCAGAGAGAATAGTAATAAAATTGAACCGAGCGCCTGCCCAGATGTAGCTATGGATTTATCGCCAGCTAAACATTGAGGCACACTGGTTGCAACGGTACCTATATTTGAATATTTTTTTCATTAAAATCGTGGTACTTACATCATTAATCATTTTCCTGCTGCTTCGTATGTATCTTTAATAGTAATGACTACCTTATAGTCTTTTATAATCAATCAACTCAGCTTATCGCAGCCCACCGCTAGACATAGGCTTCTCTCATACTGCGCCTGAACACCCGCCCGCCGCTTTCCGCATCCAATAAGATCCAGCTACCTTCTGGAGGTCATCGGTCCGTTTACCGGAGGGATGTCTCAGACTACGCTGGCAGATATGCGATCCTTCGACAAGAATGACCAGCCCATAGCTACTTCAGTTTGCTTACTCTGCAAGCTAAGTCGGTTACTCCAGATCTGTTCCGGATAACTTCGTTTCTGATTTTATTCTTCAAATAAACTACGAGCATTTATAATACCTCACAATAGCACCATTATTTTCACTTGTAGTTCATGAAAAGAAAACTAAAGGCGTAGGTAGGTAAGTTTGATTTTCACCGGCATACCCAGGGCATCGGTTCAGCAATTAACTTTTCTACGTTGCACGTTCTTTTCACTCGTTTCGGAAGTACGATATTTCATTGCATCTGTCCATATTGATAACATATTGATGGGTGCTTTTCTCAGCGTTCATAGAATATCCCTGGTGCCGGTGACAGGGCTCAAAAGTCAAGGTTTGAGGTGGGCTATGGTTTGTGATAGGTACACAACAGGTTGCATAATCAGCTTATATTTATGTGTGGCCGCATCTACAGCGCCACATGCAAACTACACGAACGTCACAGTTGTATTAGCCAGTGATATAAATTAAAAGAAAAGGCGAATTAGCTTAAGCAATTAAGCATTATCAACCTATAATGGTCCCTCTGCTAGGACAGGGGCTTCCTCTCTTTGAGAGGGAGTGGGCCGTAATTTGCCACGCGGGCCCAGTGCGGGTTGATAGATGTCACACGTCTTCGAATTTTTGGTTCTAGGACATGCCGGTTTCCTCACGATATTTTCCTTCACCGTTTTATGAACAGTTCTGATGAAATAATTTACACAAAGTGCAAAACTTGTCGGGGTTCGAGCCTACGACCTACAACTCGAAAGTCGCGACCGTGGCCGTGCCGTACCGTAGAAATCAGTATTTTATTTCATACAAAAATACCTTGGAATAGTTACACCGTATTTTGTCCCTTACTGTTAAATTAGAAATGACGCTTGACAGTATGAGACAAAACTTAGACAGGGCCTTTTGTTTCTTTATCTCATGTTCATCTATGTTCACAACGCATTGACCGCACGCAACGACCAATCAGAAGCAAGTATCCTGTATGACTCATTGGGTGTTTGTTAGAACAATGCGCGCGCGCTGTGTTCCAGGTATCTCACTCGCTTACCTCGGTTCGTAGAGTGCGCTCCTAATTTGTGAAATTCCTGTGTTGTGTAAATAATAATCTCACCCTGGCTTGTAACCCAGTAGGGTTACCACTACTCCATCAACACGTTCATCATATCATAACAGCCGAAAGACATCCACTGCTGGACATAAGCCTCCCCCAAAAGGGGGTTTTTGCCATAATCGCTACGCTTGGCAGGCGGGTTGGCGATCGTAGTATGGTGGTCAAATGCATAGAGAACGCTGCTGCGCATTCTCTAGTAAGTCCATTAGTCTCCTTCTACGACACCCACGGGAAGAAATGGGATGGTGATTCTTTTACGTCCGGCACCACACAGAACATTTAATTATTTCCGTCAATGAATCCCAAGCAAGTTGTAAGAGTTGAATGAAACCTAACGTCTTTTTTTCAATTCCTTCCACTCAGTGTACCTCAGTCTTCCCAGGTCGTCTCCGCTCGCTCGCTTACACATTCGTCGGGCTGCATCCAATATGTTTCCTAGCATATTGTCTTTAACAGCTCCATTATACCGACGATAGATTGTGCGGAAACCTTCGCTTCTGCCGCTGCTTCCCTACATATTGCGACGAAAGAAATCTTTTTCCACATCCTCGATGAATATTTTTGTTTACTTACGTACCGCGTATTGGGGAAATGAATAATGAAGACGTATTTGTCGTTCAAGTATTGGATGGATTTGTTGGGCGGGAATAAATGGTTCTGTGTACAGACTGTCTGCATTCCAACTTACTCTGAGCAAAAAGTAAGGAGAGGCCTGCAACGCCAATAACCGGTATATTAGTTGAAACCGCATGTGTCTGCGTCTTCGCAAGAGTTTTGGCCGTTCAAAAATATGATGGAAGTATTTCCTCTGAGTGACATGAATAATTATTGTAACTGTGAGTATAAATGTGGGAGTGATGTAGGAACAAGCACCTTTAAATCGGTTTTCCCTTGCAGCCGGCATTTTTTAGCAATCAAGGAGTCAAACAGAACGAACTTTTTATGGATCTACCTTTTATCCAGATGAGCTCCAGTCTCCAACTTCCCAGCTAATACTTACAAAAACAAACCACTAAGTGAGGACCGACAATGTCAATAGAACAGCGCAAATAATTTTCTTTAGGTAAATACCCTTTAAAACCATAACCCACGAGGTTTCATCTGGCAGCCGCGCTACCATATAATTGAATGAATATTCACGTTTCTTAATCAATAGAGGCATTACTACCGAGGTCCCACGGAAGCAACCAGCCGCCTGTGAAATTGGACTAGTATAGACAAGGATAGATGTATGCAATATAGGGGGGAGAGAAAGGGACGTGTATAGCGGAGCGAGCTTTTATAAATCATTTTTCCTGGCACGGAAGAAATTTAGGCTGGTTACATGGTTTAGATTTATCTTGACTGTTTTGGCACTTGACGTCATTGTTATAATGAAAGAATGACGGTATGCTTGGTTAAAAAAATATTGCAACCGTTGACACGGCTTGAAAAATCATATTTTTTTAGATATAAGTACTGTTTCTACAAATGTTTTTTTTTTAAATTACGATGCACACTTACCTGCAAAATCTATATCTAAAAAAAACTGATACCTAACTCCTAAAATGTTGCTTCAAAAAGCTATGAATTCTTTTTCTGTTTTGTCGCATCATTACATCGCGAGAGGGACCAGCTCTGTCGCAACTGTCCAACGACCCTTAGTTGATAAAACGCTGAATCGCGATTATTTCTCTTTGCGTTTAGTTAATCAATTATTCTAATGTTGTTGGCGGAGACGTGTGCACGTTTGTGGCTTAACATTTTTATGTAACGAACGTCGCATAAATCCTATTATCATTCACACAAATATGTCTTGTGTGTAATTGGATAAATAAATCAAAAGTAAATTGGGTTTTATTTATTGTGTGACAACTATGTTAGGGTCGGCTTCCAGTCTAACCGGATGCAGCTGAATACCAGTATTCAACATGGAGCGACTGCCTATCTGACCTCCATAACCCAGTTACTGGGTAACACGATACCCCTTGGTAAGACTGATTGTCAGACTTTCGGGCTTCTGACGACCCGTAACGACTGTCAAAGATCCACAAATGACAGCCGGGACCAACGGCTTAACGTGCTTTTCGTCGCATGGAGGGGTCTTGGTATGTAAAGATGGTCACCCATCCACGGACCAACTGCGGCAAGCGTAGCTTAACCTGATCGATCGACCCGTGCAGCTATTGTTACTTAGCCACAAGCCCCCATTGTGTGACATTTTGTATTTGGTATATTTATCAACAAAAGCACAACTTGTAAATACACAAGTGTCAAAATTGACAGTAAAAAACTTGAAACATCTTGTATTTAAATCATGAGAACCATTGTCACCTGTAGCCATAGGTACTGTACATATTGGAAAAAAAAATAGAATGCAGCAGGAAGGGACAACATTTGAGCACTATTTGACGGCATTGTATCAAGCAGTGCAGTTGCTGACCTCGCATTGTTCGCAGTGCGCTAATTTAGAGGCATGATGGACAGGGTGTAAAATTCACTCATGCTCTATGGAAAAGGGAGGATCCTCTGAAGAGACGGTTGTTGTGTCAGGAAGGCAACTGCCCGACCATTGATGACATGATGTTGTAGATAAGCTAGATGCTCGGCAAACTCTGCTTGCGCGATGCAGGATTTTGCGTGACGTCAGGCTGATGCGTCGTTCGCATGTTACGTTGTAGATCCCACTACACTTCAACTTATTATGCAAAGAAAAACACGTTAAATAAAAATCCTCTATAAGATCCCTCCACATGTACGATAACAAAATCCTTCATTCATTAAAAACGCAATCGGCAGTCGTAAAAACAACATCGAAGAATTCAGTTGGTGACGTCTAAAATGAGTCACGAGGGCAGCATCCAATCGGGATCGTCCAATCAATCTCGTAGCGTCCGATCACCTGAAAAAAGTAAAGGAAGATCGTCGATAACCTAACGGTCGCTTGCTAATAAGTTTGCGCACTCTTCCATAGCAGAACGAAATTGGAGCAATTCCCTTTTAAAATTCGCAATTGGTCGATCGTGAGGGATTTTTTTTCGCTTTTTTGCTTTTGTTCACGTTTTTTTTGTGTCATAGTGTTTTTTTTTTGGCGTTTATTGTGAGATAATTGGCGTTTTGGTTTCAATGTGCTCTTTTGTTGTTTTTTTAAGATTTTTGTGAACGAAATAGAATGCTTTATATAGTCTGATGTGGCAGTACCTAAACCTATTTATCAAGATTTTCAACATCACTAGTTCGATTGTCCAGGCTGTTGGTGACTGGATAGTTGCAATGCCGATGGCAATGAACAATTTTGTATTTTTTTAGGTAGGTAAACATTTTATCAATAGAAAGTCGTCAGAATTAAACGACTAGAACTTTCCTAAAGAACTAACAACATTTCACCAAACTCCAGGCTCTTTCAAAAAGATTATAACCAACCATAACAACAACCAGGGTTTCCCAAAAAAGTAAATACGTACCAAACAAGAAACGGTCTTAATTCCACACCATACATTTTCCATCGAAGCCAATACAGTCCCGAAGATAAAGTCGCCATTCGAGCGAAAAGATACGAACAGGGAATTTACAAAGAGAAGCCAAGGGGACCGGCTAAGCCCCTTTCGGACGCCAATAGATTTATTGTTTAAGATCGGCGACCGGACAACTGTGTATTATATACTGAGACGATACGCGTCGGCCCGCGATGTCACGGGCTTCGGTTTTAAAAGACGATATTTTTATATGATATTTATTTTTATTTGCTGTAATCTGACGTGAGAGTTCTTAGGAACTCTTATCCGGAAGATGCGAAGGTAAATTTGGCAATTAGTTGTTGGCAACCTATGGGATAAGGAATCCTCTTTTTACATGCTTTTTATTAGCTTCACTTGTATGTTTGTATGTTTGTTTGTAACCGACTCCTTTGGATTTGATTTTGACCCACTTCAAACGGTCAGATTTCATTTAAACTTGACAATGACAATTCTATAATAAAAAAAAAACTGAATAATCACGCTTTTGTAGTTCTAAAAAGCAGAACTAAAAAATGGAAAATAAATAATAGATGAAAAAATCTAAAAAACACGCTTTAAAAACGCAACTAAAAAAGCAGAAAATAATTTAAAAAAAGCGTGGGGGTGCTTGATATTACTTGATTATAAAAATTTCTCAAAAAGTTATTTCTTACGGAAACTCATCATAACTATCATAAGAAATCTTCTTAATCGGTATCTGCATATGCCTAGCCTTTTCCCAACTATATTGGGGTTGTAGATGCAGCTGAATACCAGTATCTTACATGGAGCGACTGCCTATCTAACCTCCACAACCCAGTTACTGGGTAACACGATACCCCTTGGCTTAACTGGTTGTCGGGCTTTGGGGCTTCTGACGACGCGGACGACGGTTAAAGATCCACGAATGACAGCCGGGACAAACGGCTTAACGTGCTTTCCGAGGCAAGGAGGGGTTTGATATGTAAAGATGGTCACCCGTCTACGGACCAACCGGGACCAGCGCAGCTTTACCTGATCGATCGACCCGAGAGAATCTTGTATATATGATAAACTAGCTATTGCCAGCTTCGCCCGCATGGAGCTAGAAATTTATCCCACGGTGATACCGGAATAAAAAGTATTCTAAGTGTTAATCAAAGTAATGATCTATATGTCCTGCCAAGAGTGCGGGTTGTTCGAAAGAGATACCGCGGCCCCTCTCACACAGGCAACTGAGAGAACACGGGTGGGTTTTTAGTCAGCAAACGTCTGACACGCCCTCCTGCTCCACCCAGAGCGGGAGAAGTTATTTGATGATTTCCCACCCAAAAAATAAAAATGGTCTATATGTGTCCAAATTTCATCTTAATCCGCTCAGCCGTTTTTGCGTGATTAAGTAACAAACATGCAAACACCTAAACATATGAACTTTCACATTTATAATATTAGTAGGATAAAATTTTTGTAGAAAAACAAACTTTAGATAAGTTTAAATAAATCCTTTGTACACTTCACACCATCCCATTCCTCAAAGTTAACTATCATAACTGTCATCGAACTACAAGAAACACAATAATTTCACAAATGCTATGCAAAACCTTAATGTTAATATTATGATGCTTAATTCCCAGTATTATTATGTTGGCTACATGATCCACGCGCCTCGCCGGGACAGTTCGGCGTGTATTGAAATTCAAATCGTCTTGAACATGGCCGGTGATAATGCAAAGTCCACAGAGGCTATTGCTACAGTATATCAATGAGAGAGAAGTATTCCAGTAAGAGGATCTCAGATTTGCACTCGTGTTTGGAATTTTCGACATAAAATAAACATGTGTTATGCGTTTAGGTTTCTTTCTACATCTTTTGAAGGGGCAAAAGACTCTTTTAAAATGATATATTGGATACTAGCTGGTGCCCGTGGCTTCGTCCGCGTGTATGTCGGAAATTGACTCACAGGAACTTGCTACCGGGACAGCCTATGTTATTCCTTATAACATCAGCTATCTGCCGGCCTACCCGCCGTATCGGAGATAAGCCGGAATAATCAGACAGATGTGCATACAAATAAATTAAAAATTGTCGTGTTATAAGTACCGTATATAATTTCATATTTCAGAGGGGCTGTTCTGTGTCAGAGGGCCCAACATGTTTAAATCTGAAAAATTAGTAGCAATGCCTATTCCAAAAAAGGCTAAAACTATACCTTTTTCGAAAATGTTTCTATTCAGTGGAAGAATATCTAGAATTTAGCTTAAAATAACATTTTTCTCTCATGTAAAAATTTGGCGATCTGTCCTATACAAACAATAAGATTTAGTCTATCCTATCCTATTTAACTTCATAATATGATACTTTAATTTTATAATTTATACTACCTGAAAAGGATGACTTGAATATTGCTGAATAATTGTATTAAATTCATTATTATTGACATTAATTTGGACTTGACTATAATTTATAATATAAAAGAAAATAATTGTAAAATAATAATCTTTAATGCATGCTAATTTTGGATGATAAGGGCAAGCGAATGATAAAATTGCAATGCTTGTAATAGACTATTAAGTCATAAGTACTAATATCAGATAACACCAACACTTATGTACACACTTAGTTCGTAATAAACGTTTTGACTTTGACTTTGGCTTGTGGTTAAGTAATAACAGCAGGACGGGTCGATCGATAAGGTTAAGCTACGATTGACGTGGTTGGTCCGTGAAAGGGTGACCATCTTTAGATACTAAGACCCCTCCGTGCCTCGGAAAGCACGCTAAGCTGTTGGTTCCGGCTGTCATTTGTGGATCTTTGACAGTCGTTACGGGTCGTCAGAAGCCCGTAAGTCTGACAACCAGACTTATCAAGGGGTTATCGTATTACCCAGTAACTGGGTTATGGCGGTCAGATAGGCAGTCGCTCCATGTAAAATACTGGTATTCAGCTGCATCCGGTTAGACTGGAAGCCGACCCCAACATAGTTGAGAAAAGGCTAGGCAGATGATATAATTTCATATGCATTTAGTAAAAAGCTGTTAATTTGACATTGCCAACAGACACTTCAATTTTATTTATTTTTATAGTAAGATTCTTTCCCCTTGAATCCTGAAAAGAATTCTGAAGGAGCTAGTCGACATAAAATTATAACCCCTAGATATTGGAGACACTTCTTAGAAGTTGTGCGCGAAGTGCATTGACAACAGAAATTTCTTACATTAGAACATAACAACTTATGTTACTGATACACGCGTCCAGTCCGTTTCCTGTCATCCCCAGATTGGAAGGTCTCTATTCCTTTCATAAAAACATCAATACATTATTTTCCGTGTGTACAAACTATTTTGCTGTCGATTCCCCATTACGCGTGCACACCTACGTGCCACACGGACAGCACAATGTAATGAACTCAACATAATACACGTGCATCGGACACTGAATGACCGAGGGGCTGGCCATCAATGGCGAAGTGAAACGCTAGCTAATGGTAATAGTCGTTTCATATACAAATGGATCTTTTACTAAAACTGACGGGGGGAGATACATTTTATTTTCCGCAATCGGGGAGGATGAAAAGATGTCTGTGTCTGTGCATCAGTATACGGGAAACATTAGTACTGGGTTTTTTTTTTGAGCGTATTCAATGAATTAATTAATCCACGCTGAGCTGGGGTGAAAGAAGGACCTATAGTAATGTACTCGTAGTTATATGTTCATTCGGCTTACAGTCGGTGCATGTTGTGAGTCGAGGGAAATGCGTCATTGTGTTTCTGATAATATTTATGTGCCGTTGCAAAATCTATAGGCTCAGCTTTTTGTATTTGTGACGACTTTTGCTTACGCTGCGAATTCATAGGCTAGTGGTCTCCACAAAAGCAAAGTTGAGGCGGACAATGTAGGAACTTCCTTACATTTTCCATTTCCCATGTGATCAGTTTAGTTGCTGTTTAGGCTGAAATGCTAGTTAATTTAAAGAAAGGAAAACAGTTTATTCTGCACACACAAGAATATCTTTCTTCAAGATTCAGCTTACAACTGCACAGGAATCATCGCCATCTTTTCAGTCGAATAATAAGTAACTACTCGACTCGGCCAAAAAAAAAAATGTTGTCGAGGGTACAGAAGACCCTCAAATAGTCCCACATTCTCTCTAGCGAGGCAATACATTTCTGAAAACCACCCGAAAAAGCAATATAAAGTAATAAAAACGTATGAGAAAGAATAAAAGGAACATATTATTAATAACCCGATAATACATCTGCTCTTTTTTCATGAGCTCGACAAATTACTGCATAATACCCCGTGGTATGAGATCAAATCTTTTTTTCATTCGAGATTGAACAGATTATTCAATGCAATTGAAAGATTTTTCATCTTGAGAGGTCACTAATCTTTTTAATAAAATCATTTGGAATGTGAATCGAATTATGTTTCTGTGATATTATAATGTCGTGGCTCATTGAATGAATTATTGTTATGAGCGCCCATTAGTTAAGTTAATTCGGCGGTTTGGTTAATAAAACAGTAATAATGTAGGCATGAGTGCATTCTTTGGAGTTATAGTGGTAAATTTATTTGTTTTAATAATGAATCGATTCATTAGTAACCAATATTACAATCAGAAATTGGGAATTAAAGGTTTAAAAGCAATTTTATAACGCAAACATGGTATGTTTTTGTACGCGTTTATTACAGAGGCATATTTATTCAACCATAGCGTAACATTTGTTTTTTTTTTAAATTAATCATAATTGGATAAATTATCGTCTTTAATATCTTCTCAATATAAAAAATACATTTATATAAATATATTCACTGTCCACGATATACCGAATTTATCATTTCAATCTTCCCGTCTTTGTAATTAAACACTTAAACAAAATTCACAAATTCACGACAGTCTTATAAATATTAATACTTATTAAGCAAAAGTATCCTGTTTAATATGTAAAAAAGAAATTGAAAAGATAAATGGAAAAGTAAATTTTCCTAAACCAGAGTGGAAATCTTAATCGCGAAGTTTATGAAGTATAAAACGGAAAATATTCAAGAAATAAGTTTTTTTCTCTTCTTGGGAATTCTCGATTCGGTCTTACATTTCGATTTAACAAGTTATCACAATTTACATGATGAATGTTAATTATTACGCGCAAATAAACCGGGAAATGCTTTTAAAACTTGCTGAGATTTTCTTCTAAAGTTTTCTATATTTTAATTTTGAGTGTCGCTTTGGGTATTATTTTTAATATCTGCGGCTTTATTTGTTTTGACATCTGAATGCTTTTTATAAGTTTGAGTTTCTTATTGTGAGATGGAATGCTGGTATTGTTATTAGATGGAAGCATAGGACTGCCATTGTGTTGGTTGGCTATAGTAGTGTTTTTTCTGATTGTTAATTTTTAGGTAAATTTTTGTTTGTCAACGTCAAACTGAGTTGTTTATATTTGCAAGTGTAAACAAGATTTTATTACAAAACACTATTACAATGTTAATTGTACACAAGCACATTTTTGTCGTCATATTCATGATAATTGAGAGAGCACCAGTTATTTGCAAACCACTCTGTATTTTTTTTGTTAATACACAGGATGTAAGGGAAACGCTCCCAAAAACGAAGACAGGTGATAGGGCTAGTAATTTTCGATACAGTCCTATCAAAAAACCTAGACTTAAAAAACATACCTGATTTATTCGAGCATTTAAATGAACCATTATTTGAGATTAAACATATTTAAAAACGACCCTAACTCCAGGCGGCGACTTTAGGATTAGGCATACTTTGTAAAGCGCCTCTAAAATAAAATAAGTAGAAACATTACAGAAGCGTCAAACGTTTTAAATTGATGCAAAATAACAAATTTAAGGCGAAAGGTATCAGTTTACATTTAGGTTGTATGTAACCTACGTTCTGGCTTCGGAAGCATTCCCCTTACACCCTGTATGTACGCCTTAACATGTCATCCTGAAAATCCTCGACAGCAAAAGAGCATCTACCTAGCCTTTTTCCAGCTATGGTGGGTCGAGTTCCAGTCTCCGTTAAATGCATCTGAAGTAGGCAGCGTTTTACTCACCAGTAAAACATAGACTACACGACATATAATAGATAAAGGTACCTAAATAATTATGTTGTCGAGTGTCGTCCCTTATAGGTTTTTACTTCATTATTACTGCCAAACATCATTTTTAGTTTGTCCTTAAATGTAATTCACTGTATTCACAATACGTAAAAACGCACTACCAACGCCCATATTTCGGCGTGGCGCCCTAATTCCGTGCAGTATTTATTCTGTTGATACATCGCGTGGGCCGGAAATAGCGGCAATGTCAATATCCGGCACACCGGCACACGCGTCCAGCTGGCTGTGTTACACGTAGTTATTTAAGGAAATTCCCTGTTAAAAGTATTAGTTTTCGGTGGGAACAAGCTTTTATAAGTAATGGTCAGTTACACTACTCAATAGTCACTGTGATGCAAACCCAGAGGTGAAATAACTGTAAAGAAATAAATGAATAAAACTTTATTCCGTTCAGAAAAAACACGGTGCCTAACTGATTACATTCCTGTGTCATCAGCAAGTAGGTTATTTAAAAAAACCTAGATTTTTACAAATGGGCTGGACTCTACACTGGGATTTCCTAGGTCGTGGGGTCCAGTCTCTCCACAGTGATAAGTCTGTATTTCCTATAAGGCATGATATCCATTCAGGATCCTTCACTTCACAGGTTTAGCTTCCATTATCAACGCAGGTCAATGATCCATTAAGATGTACTGTTCCTGTAACTGAACAACTATTTGTCTATGAATAGTTTTAAATAAAGTCACTAGTCGAGTCTGTGTATGCGCTCTTAATTCTTCTAAATTACAGAATGGGTTTTGATGCGGTTTTCTCTATAATGCAGATAATTTTCAATCCTTTTCAATTTAACACTCAAAGATGAGAGGTGTGAGGTATGGGGGAGGCCTATGTCTAGCAGTGGACGTCTTTCGGCTGAAATGGTGATGTCACCACAAATCAGTCACAAGTCCAGCTGTCGAGAGTACAAACGAATACGTGTTTTGCGAATTTGATCCTTAGTAGTGACTAGAATTTTTACACTGACAGGTATCAGGAACGCATTCCCTCGGCCGGTGGACCATAAATACGTTTACGCTAAACAAATTTAAATCGTCATTCTATTTCTGTCAATCGTTTGAAAATGACAGAGACAGAATGATGTTTTAAATATGTTCATAAAAAGTATATACACATTCCAAAACTAATAAGAGAAGTACTATTTATTTTCTAAAAAAAAAACTGTACAAATGGCTTCTCCTATATAATTACAACCAGTAAAATATTGTTTTGATTATAAGAGTAGTACATGTGCGGGTTGTTCGAAAGAGATACCGCCGCCCCTGGCACACAGGCAACTGAGAGAACACGGGTGGGTTTTAGTCAGTAAAAGTCTGACACGCCCTCCTGCTCCACCCAGAGCGGGAGAAGTTATTTGATAATTTCCCAGCCAAAAAAGGGTAGTACATAGTATATTTATTTAATTTTATAATTATAAAAGTTGTTATAGTTGTCTTTTAATTTATATTGTATCATAGAGTATTAATGTATCTTAAGTCTATAGTCAGTGTTTTGTATAGTTTATTAGAGTACAAATCGAAGGTTTCATACCCACGTGTAATAATTATACGTATGATGCGGCCAATGTGTCCTAAACATAAAGACTTGTACTGCTTACCATTTTCGTACCTACTATATCCGACGAATAAATGTCTTTGTCTTTTGACGCATATAATGATTCGTGGTGCAAACGAGCCTTAGTGTTTATATTGCTTCGACAGCAGGCTAAACAATTATTATATTTCAACATACCAACCTTACATAAAACAGTTCAAATACCGACGTAACGGCACATACTCTCAGATGCTACCTAAAGCCGTTTATACCGATCCAGGTCGTTCCTACAATAGCCAGTTAGGCTTTCGGTGGCAGAGCAATTTGCATATTGAGAGGCTCAGTGGCGCCCCCTCCGTGCACACAATGGCCGATGATTCGATGACGGAGCCGATGATTTCATGATTGGTAACCTATTAACGTATTCAATGCGTTTGTTACAAGTGAATACTGATTGATTGATTGATAGGGTCGAGTTTTGGTTGATAATTCATTGTTTTAATTTAGTTGGGTTTTTCGTTTTTTTTTTTCAAAGTTTTTTTGTTCGTTTGTTTACGAGTGTCATTATGAGTCGACTTCAGTTAATTCGAAATTTGTTAAAGTTAGTTTTTTTTTTTAACACAGATAGTAATTTGATAGGTGTCAACTCCTATACAGCAAACACAAGATTTGAAATGTCAGATAAGTATCTGGGATAAAACAACGAACTTTAGCACTTTATATTTTGGTAAAATTGAGTACCTATATATTTCTGTATTGTTGTTATTTGTATTGTAGAACTGCGATTTTTGAAAAAAGTTGCTCGCCTTCGTTCTTAATCATTCTTATTTATGGTTTGTTTCATCACGTGAGGAAAAGTCTTGACTAACTTATCTGACAAATAGTTTCGTAGAAGTATCTACGAAATTATTGTCCCGATTATACCGATGTTTTTTGGGTATAAGGATGCCCAGGCAGTAGCCTCTGCATCCTTATACCCAAAAAACATCGGTAACAGGTCGTAACTGTCATAATTTAGACTTACGGATTTTAAACTTTATACCTATGACGGATAATATTTTTTTACTTACTGATCAAAGCGAACTTTCCTGTTAATTATTCTTATTTAATAATCAAAATTAACACAAATCAGTACCAAAATTATTTGCTACAAATATATCAGATGGAACTACCTATTCGTTATTAGTTAGTTTGGTTGATTCCCAACGTTGGCAGATAAGGCAATTGCTCTCATGGGCTCTGTTATACCATTTCGGTGTTATCAACAGTACGCGCACGTAATACTGTGGTGGGAATTATTGGTCATATTTGTAGCTAGTTTTGTGAAGTACGTTAAATTTATGATAAAACTAGCCTTTGCATGCGGCTTCGCCCGCATCTATGTCAGTTAATTATCTCACGGTAACTGACTACCGTGATAAAACGTGTACGTTGTGATTAATCTATTTCATCTGTTTAAATCATTACAACCGCTTTTGCGTGATTGGGTAACAAATCGTTGAGCTCCTCAAGTTCTGAGTTGAGCTGCATGATTACTGATAAATGCGTGCACAGAATGGCCTGTCCACTCAATCTGTGTGGTTCTTTTCTCAAAAGACCATTTCAGACACCAATACAGATGGTCTTCATATAATCTGACCAAGATTATGTCTGGACTTTTAAAGAGACTGTGACCTCTGAGTTTGTTTCGGCCTTTCTTCTCAGAGTAGTCAGATAGGAAACGCCGACCTCATCTAGTTTAAAAAAAATATGACTGACGTGTAAAAGTGTTTGTACAAACCTACTTACAGAACTAAAATCATTTATCATTTATCATTTACAAACTTCCACTTTTATAATATTGGTAGAATATAGTAGGTCATGAACATAAATACGTTACGCACGATTCAAAAGCAATTTTTGCTCCTAAAGTACTGATTAACTGTTACAAACATAGTATTTTTAAACTGTACAATTACGAAAGTCTTGAGGAAATCGCTTTTGACTTATGCGTAAGTTTGAGGTACTCGTATATTATGCCACTGTTAACTCATCATAACTCACATTTAATTAATTTATATTGAATATTATTTATTATATAAACGCGAAACGCGTGGCAGGCAGGTATCTTTGCCCTATTCTGCGTAAATCATTCTTAAGACAACTACGCTTTACTTCACTTAGGGTTGGAGCATCCATAACCCATGATTTTATATACCCCCCATGACTTTATATATATTTTTTATATATCTATTTATTTGATAGACCCACTAAACAAAGACTACAAGACACAATTACTTCGACGATACTTTATCTTATTCTCCAACAATGGTTGACCACAAGGAGCAAGACTCTGCCCGACGCCGTAACCTTGACAACGGCTACAGCAGTTGTTCAGAGCACAGCAATTGTACAAAATTGCTTGAAATCCCCACGCCCAGCGGTATTCGAACAAATTTATAGAGTGGTGCCCGCTCCGGACGGATGGACGGACAAAAGATGCATTTACATAACAAATTGAAGGGCTACGAATGTGCTACGCCACTACGCCGCTACGGTGCTACGTACTCTCTGTGCTACGGCGTAACTGCTACGTTTGTGTGTTCATAGATATTGTTGTGTTACTATACTAGCTGGTGATAGATCCGATACTAGGTTTATGATAGTAGGTACTTCTATTAACAACACATTACGCAGCAGCGTTCTCTTGTTTGTATATTAAATTTTATATTGTCGAGTTAGTTTTAATAACAGTATTTTAAATAAAAAAATAAACTTTTTTCTTCATCGTAATCATATCAGCAAAAAAACTACTTACAATACAAATACAAAAATACAAAATAGTTTATTGTGACAAATAGAATATTACAATACATTTAAACGTGTTTGGAGCCTCCTTTTAAGCAACGTTGCCTGTATTAGAAGGCTCCGCTCTTTTACATCATTATCGTACACTTGTACTAACTTGAGCTAATATAGCGTACCTTAAGGGGAAATATGCAATGTAAGTACATTTTTCAGTATTTAGGCTATAATGAATCTTAAGTAAAAATAAAAAATAAAATAATAATAAAAGTATATGAGTAAAGTTGCAATTTAAATTAAAAACAGTAAAAGCAAAGCTTATAAAACTTATTCCCAGTTAGTGCATGTAGTGTATATAGTGTGGTGTAGTAAGTAGTGCGGTGTTGTGTGGTAAGTGGTGAGGCGCGCGATGTGGTGTGATGTGTGGCATGGTGCGTGGTGTGGTGTGAGGTGTGCGGTGTGTGGTATGGCGTGGTGTGGTGTGGTGTGCTATGTTGTGTGTATAAAGAGGTGTGCGGTGTGGCATGGTATGTGATATTTAGTTATGGTGTATACGTATTACGTGATATATTTCGGCTACTCAACTTGTTCCAGGAGTGCCTCTGTTTCCTCATATGTAAGTGGTTTTATCCAGTCTATTAGACTTTTTTTACACTCGTGGTAATTTTTATTGTATACATAGACATGTTTGTTAATTTTGTTATAGAGGTAAGTAGAGCGTTTATTGAATTGCTTGCATGCAAATTTAGTTTTAGTTTGGGGAACTTGGACAACTAAATCTTTTCTTCTCTTAGATTTTATGTTATCATTATATGGTAGACTTTTATGTTTTTTTAGTATGGTTTGGGTTACATACAGTTTCCTTACAGAGAGTAAATCACTTATTTGGTGTAAGCTTGTAGTGGAGAATCTTTTATTTTTTAAATACATTATTTTTATTAGTGCACGCTGCGCTCGTTCTATGTTTATAAATTTTGTTTTTGCTATGTACAATTGTTGGTCACAAATGCCCCTAAGCATTGCCACAACGAAACGACTCGAATGCTTTTACACCGAGGAGGAGATTCTCGATACGGTTGTATTTTAATGTTTGTTACCTAAGAAATAATTTATGAAATGATTTAAAAAAAAAAACTTCTTTTGTTTGAAAGGGTTACAGAGTGGTCTCATATTTTGGTCTAGTTCTGATTAGTGGTTCTTGAGTTAGCTTCAAAAATACGTATTTTAGAAGACTTTTCTGTTGCTGTTATTTACTTACTAAGTGAAGGTATACGAATTTGTGAGGGACCACAATTAAAGCGTGCAAACTAAAAAGTTTTTTTCCAATATAGGTAAATAATACGCGTTTAAAAAAACTAAACCACAGTCTGCGTACTACAGCCCCGTTAAGTTCTGCTTACACTATAACCTGGCGTAACATATGGAATGCGCGCTCCATGCCTCATTAACGCCGCTCGTGGTGTTTCATTAGCCCAATGGCTTCTCTTTCCACACCATAGATTTTTACGTTTATAAATAGAAAAGTGTTTTTATGAAGAGGTCTTATTAAAAAGTAAGTTGGTTTTATAGGTTAAGGTTAGGCCTATTTCGTGCTTGGATGAGGCCTCATATACTCTAAAACATTTACGAAAATATGGCTCGATATTTTAACCCAAAACGACTATTCCTACCTACATTTTCAATGCGACTCCACATTGCTTTAACGATACTCTAACAGACAGAGTCGGAGGTACACATTATACAATAAGTTAAACTATCAACTTTGCTTAATCTGTAAAATATGTTATCATATTATTATGAATAATCCCGGAAGATGATTCAAAATCTGTTTTTCCGCACCGCTAGTAAAATGATTCATTACAAAATATCGCTTACACATTATCCTCCCCTCTGTTTTATCTGAATTTTAATGGACGCGAACTAACCATTAATACGGGAACCCTCTTAACAAATGTCCGTATTCCGCGACCATGGCGTGTAGGAATCTGTATGGCGTATAAATATTAATAAAAAACCACTTATGCGACTAAAATCACAGTGGTTTGCGAAGCTGTGATTTTGGCGACACTGGAGTTGCTAGGGGAATTCGAAATGAGTTAGCCATGAAAATTTTGTATGCAATTCTATGTGTCTTTTTATAACATTTTGGATGCCACCGGTCTTGAAAAATGGAGTATTATGCATACGCATACCGACCGACGGAGAGCAGCGGTGGCTCAGTGGTAACTGACGCGACTTACGAGATGTAAGGTCGTAGGTTCGACCCCAGACAGGCGCTTCACCTTGTGTAAATTATTTCATCACCGCTGCTCTCAAAACGGTGAAGGAAAAAATCGTGAGGAAACCGGCATGTCCTGGAAACAAAAAAAATCGAAGACATGTGACATCTACTAACCCGCACTGGGCCCACGTGGTGGATTACGGCCCACTGCCTCTCACAGAGAGGCGGCTTGTATCCCAGCAGTGGGAACGTTACAGGCTGATTATGATATTATGATACCGACCGAATAATCGTTCTTTTTCCTATTTTATCTTATATCGGTACTGTTGTTTTCAATATTATCTTTGTTTATCGTAACGTTAATATTAACTGGGAGAAGCCACTAACTCCTGCAACAGAGTTGTTTTCACCTGGCATAGTAGGGTTTCAGAAACATTTTGTATGCCAATTAAAAATTTATTATTATTTTTATCTTATGTCGGTGATTTGGGTATCACTTGTGCAGTCGTTAGCGGACGAGGTAACTGTAGATCCACTAATTGTACACCTAGGACTTTTTCGCCTGATGGATCATTTTACCGACCCACCTAGGTGGAACTTCATTCGATTGTGTATTCGAAGCACGTAGATACGTGCTTTGGTATGTAGTTGACCAGTCATTTACCGAATAAAAATACATTTACTTAGTCATTTTATGGAAGCTTTTGATGTTTAAGCATAACGATGATGACAAACGAAGCAGTTATGCTCGCAAAGAGGGAGGCGGCGCACGTGAGGGAGATGCAGTACATGCGCCCTCACAGCCGTGGCCTTCGCAGGAGACGCCCTGGGCGTCGGGAATCCCAGGCTGATTCCCGGCCACCGTAGGCACGGGCTTGCGAACGGTGAGTAATGGGTAGCTCGCTGTCCGGTAAGGACCAAGCCCGGATCGATGGTGCGTTGTGTTTCATTCGCGCCTCAAAGAGATGTCAGCAGCAACAGATGGGGCCCGCAAGGGCCGATGCCTGCTAGGGGTGCGGGTTGTTCGAAAGAGATACCGCAGCCCCTGGCATACAGGCAACTGAGGAAAAACGGGTGGGTTTTAGTCAGTAAAAGTCTGACACGCCCTCCCGCTCCACCCAGAGCGGGAGAAGTTATTTGATGATTTCCCAATCAAAAAAAAAAAAGTATAACGATAGAGCTGAAAATTAAAACCTTAAAGAGGCGTTATGACGCCATCACACATACAAACAGGTAAATTTCAAGCCTACTTTGTAATTAAATTGATTTTACGTTTAAAACGGTCCATTAAACTCATTATCATTACGGTAACGCCTCCGGTTATCCGGTTGAAATTGAATCGTTCCGGTAATGAGCGCCGGTATCGAATGCAATGCCGGCACGGATTCGATGCGATAGGCCAAATAAAAAGTAATGGCTCCATACGGTTTCTGAACTATTAAAGCATTTAGTTTGGTGATCATTGTTTGAGTCGTTTGGATTATTGTTTACTTTATTTCCAGGTGATATAGTTATCTGTACAAGATTTACCTATGATTCAGCTCGCTATTAACTTATGTAAAAAAAGAACATACATTTGTCACACAGGAATGACCTTTCCCGCAGTTGAAATTTGCAGATAAGATGGGTATGTCGATACCCATCGATCTGTAAACATTATAGATGACAATCAAATCAAAACATGACAATGTATAAAATGAGGCCTCGCGAGTCTATTCGCGAAACAAATTCAACGAAATAGATATACTAACTCTGCCTTCTCTTTATATCCTAGAAAATATCTTGTATGTTCGCAAAAACTTAGGTCTTTTAAAAAAAGATGCGATTTCCATAATCTAAATTCGCATAGTAGAGATGTAATTGTTATTCCAAAATTTAGATTACCTAAAACTAGCAAGTTATTTCTAAGAAACAGTATCCGCTTCTATAACAAGTTGCCAAAGTCGGTTACAGAACTTAGTGATGGAAAGTTTAAAACTCACATCAAACGTGTCTTTATCAAAAAAGCATATTATAAGGTAAAAGACTATGTTGAAGACAGGGAAGTTTGGCATTAATTGCTACTGCACATGTAGCTTCTCTGGTACCTCATTGACAGCATGACTATGTGAAAGTCTATTAACTGCTCCCTAATTAATTACAATGTTAATTTTTACAATTTTTATTTTAACAATGTTTGACATATTGTCGTCATTATTTGACATTATACATCAATTCTAATATCGATTATTTATTAGTGATTGTCATAGAAATCATGTCACTTGGTTTAAATATGTTCATTTTATTTATGTAGATTCTTTTACGTATTGTGAATGAGAGAACGTTGTAGGCCTTGCAGACTGTAGATTTGTAGACGATTTTCTATTCTTTATTTTCATTCCTCTAAGTACCTGGTACTTATTGTCAGGCATTGGAAGCGACAAATTGGAACCGTGCACCTAGCTTCTGACGTTTCATAAGTACCCTTGCAGGTTTATGTGAAATAAAATATTTTGAATTTGATTTTGATTAAACAAAAAATAAATTAATTTGATGATATTTTGTGGGGTCATCGACCGCAGTTATTGTAGTCACTTGAAATATCAGTTTAAAAAATCTTGTTTTTTCGTGGCAAACCTTCACAGACGAGTTTCATATCGATATTGTAACAGGATTAAACATAAGAAAACAATTTTCCTCAATTCATACTTCTTCGTTCATACACACGGCAGCAGTCGTTGGCCTCCAAAAAAATGTTTCTTGTTTTTTTTTTCGAAACCCTTCGTGTCTGTGGAGTTTAGCTAGTCGATTTCATTTTACCTTGTTCAGGGATCATGTTGCGTTGCCAAATCGACTGACCGGAATACGCTTGACTGTTTATGAAGAACGAGTGTAGATAGGTATGTAGATGATCTATTCTGTAAAAATCTCTTACCGTGAAAACTAAAGTGAAGTGAGTTTGAAGTGAACTGTCAATAATCCTTAGCATTCACTGGAATAATAACTCACTTCACTTAATTTTCACGGTGACAGTTTTACAGATTATACCCACTGTTTTTTGTTTGTTACTGCGTTTTGTTAAGATGTTGTAAAACAATATTTTGGGGGTTGTTTCTCCATACACCGTCTCAATCTGTACGTCTCACGTTTAATGTCTTTATAGCAAAAGATTAGGTACCAGTCGGCCTGTAGAGTACAAAACGATTTTACACCGAGTCTTAAAGTCTTTTTCCTATAACTACCTGAAATCTACGAGTTCCAATTCCCCCAAAACACATACCCATAATAGAAAACATATCCCAGCATTATATACTCAAATAAACAGGTCGTGAGGACTTGAAGTAGCAGACCGCGGCACACCTGCGAGCCAACTTTGTCCCACAATTTAATTAGTTATGGAAATCGAGCCGGCCGCGCGGCCGTTTGGAGGTGGGGGGGCGGGGCGGCGCGGGCGCCATGTAAATTGTTTTTGTACTTGTTAGTTTGTAGACAAGTGGATGTTTCTTGATGTTCAGGTATTTGTGGATGTTGGGGTTTAGGATGGGCTTTGTTTTGAAAATTGCAACACAGATTTGTTTTTGGAAAAACTGTCTATCTAGCAGTACATGAAATTTTGCATTTGGCGCAGTGTTTAAGCGATTCATTACTGTGATGCGTGTCGCGGGTTCGATTCCCGCACGGAAAAAACTATTTGTATGAACTACAAGTAGTTGTTCCAGGTCTGGCTGTTTCTGTATGAGACTTTAAAAACATTTAAATTCTCATACACATAACCTAATAACGAATACACGTAAACGCACCCACAATACAGGAGAAATTCTTAGAGTGGGGGGGCAACATTAAAAAAAAAATGTATGGTACGTTAGTAATATACTATAGAAGTACATTACAATTCCAAAAACAAACATTTAATAAATACTACAGCGGAAACATATAAACAGACAGGACACCCACTAACGAACACCAAATTCTAACAACCCAAACTACGCACCTTATTTCCTACCATATAACCAGTATAATTATGCGACTCCACGCGATCATAAGACCAGCATGAATCTAGTGTACGCAGAAAATACAGGCGAGTCACTTTACAGCATCTCCCTAGACATCTTGAGTAACAAGCGGCAAACCCCGCGCCGCCGGTACATTATACCACATAGCCAACTGTATCTTACTATGTATACAGTAGAGATTGCGTGGGTAGAACTACTTTTTTAAGGGAAATTTTTAAATGATTTAGTCAAACATGATTGACCTTTTAATGTGACCGTTTTTTTATTAATTCATCTATGGAAACTTGTTGGGCTTCTAATGCTGTCCAATTTTTTATGAGCTTTTTTAACTTTCTTGTCTTTTTTCACAGTTGGTCGGTAGTACTGAGATTAGATCACTAATATTAGATTACTAAGATTAGATTACTAAGATTACATTACTAAGATTAGATTACTAAGATTACATTACTAAGATTAGATTACTAAGATACTAAGCTATGGGTTAGAGTTAAGTTAAGAATTCTGATTGGCCCCTCCATCTGTCCCAGGGCGGAGGACATCGATGAGGATTTCCACCTTTTTACCATAAAAAAAGGTTAAAACTGTGACCAACCGTGGTAGCGGCCGGCGAGCGCTACATCCAAGTTAGTCGCAGATACTGAGCTATTAAGTAATTATAAGACCCCAAAAAAGGAATTATTAGTCTGTGTACGTTGCATAGGATTTTGATTCTTAATGCAAAAGGCCGACTACTGTCACCATTGTTATAAATTCCTCAACAATCACTAACTCCATTATTTATAAGCGTTGCTTAAAGTTTAGTAACGATTAGCGACTGTTTAACCATACATTTTTGACGTTTAAGCGTCTGTTAACTTTAAACAACGATTATAAATAAATCCTATTGTGTCTAAGAGGCGGTTTAATATCGTGTTGAATGAAATACGTATTGAAGAAAGTTAGGCCGTTTATAATATTATTTGTGCACTTTAAACGATTTGTAGCAACGTTAAGTGATAGACTACCTATATCATACAATACAATTTTATAATTCATGTAAAGTGAATCTGTGTGTCTGTTACCTTTCAATCATATACTACTAAACCGGTCAATACGAAATTTGATAGATTTTATGTATGTGACGTAGTAACTTAAAGGAGGAAAGCTACTTTTCACCCGGGATATTTGTACCTATTAAAAATGTGCAATACAGAATACCCACAGACTAAGTCCCGCGAAACAGCTAAAAAAAATATTAGTCTAATCGCTCCAAAATTAAAAGGAAATGGTCTAAGTCACTAACCAAGTTACAACCATTGGAAACCCCTTTAAAGAGTATTGTATAAATCTATCCCAATTCTCATATGGTTGCGTTACATTTAGTTTGCTTTGTGACTACAGCGCCATCTATCGCTGGTTAGAGTCTCATAAGACATTGACATAGTTTCATTGTAGTAATAATAGAAGAAAAGTTTGACAATATTGATAAACTTTAGACTATATTTGCATAGAAAAACATGTAGATAAATAATACTACTCACATGGGCAGTACAACTCGTAAGGAAACTGCCCCACTGCTTTCTCGTCTAAATGTTTTAAGTAAATATGTCGTGTACATAGACCTGTTTGTGTTATAAAAATCGCTGGGGACTGCCCCTCGGACTCATACAATTTGTAATGTAAATGTTTGGAGCACAATCGTCATGTAGTTGCGAGTCGGCTTTATGGTCTGCAAACGGATGTTTCGTGAATGTTTTGGCAATTAGAATTGAGGATGATTTGAAATAAAGTAGCAGTAAAATATTGTATAACTAATTTCCAACCGATCAGTGGTGGCTCAGTGGTATCGGCCCCGAACTCCCGACTTACGTGTCGTGAATTCGGACCCACTGCCTTGCTCATTGCTGATTTATGTCTCAGACCAATTTTTTTTTCATTTGTATTTTGATGTTATTATTAATCTTATTATCTCACATTAGTTTCAACTTGTTCGTTTATTATACTTAGTTAGTTCTTAATTTTATTGTGATTGTGCACGATCATTACGTTTATGGGGCGTGCGGTGCTAACCTATAAGAAATGGTTACACAAAACCTTTGATATAATTAAAATATTATATTAAAATTGTAACGGTGAAAACAATTGTTGGTTGGCCATTTAAGAAAAAAATAAATAAAATAATGCTATCAAAATGCTGAAGGAAAACATTGTAAGGAAACCGGCATGTCATTTCTAAGACTTTTTACATCTGGGACTTGCGACTTGTGAATTACGGCCCACGCCCTCTCACAAAGGAAACCTGAATCGCAGCAGTGGGAATATTAAAGGCTGATTAATATGCATGAGCATTCTAACCATTTAAAGAAATAGGTTTACATTAAATATATAGGTAATACAAGTAATAATACCGATTAAAATACTTACATCCTTTATGTTCAGTTCAGAAAACATTTTGTCTTCAGTATATAAAAATATCAAATTTTATTAACCTGCGAATAGAACCCGTAAGTTGACCACTGCTTACCTACTATTTTGGTTTCCGCAGAGGCGTCATGTTATGTTTGTCAACTTCTGTCTTGCAACAACGTGACAATTAGCAGCGAACCGATTGATACATATCAAAAGAAATACGAACAAAATATCAACAAAAAAAAAGAAAAATACATCACGACCAACGAGTGTAGAACAAAAATAATCAAACATTGAAACTGCAATTCGGCTGCAGCCGGAATACGATGCTTCAATCAAGGCGCGACTAAGCGATTCCTATTTCCGCTCATAGATGGCGCTGCGTTATATTCGACGGTTCCTATCTGAGCACAATCACGCCTTTGACCAGCCATTGTGCTGAAAATACGAAAATGCTCCCAGGGCCGTTCTTCCGGCCTTTATTTCGGGTTGAAATCACAACGTTCGCTTTGTGCCCTGGCCTCTTGCACGTGATTTCGTAAATTTCTTTGGGCGTCGACGCAGAAGGCAATAATGGTCGTAGTTTGATTCCAACTAGTTCGGAATGCGGAGGCCTATATTCGGCGCGTTCGAATGAGAGCCGATTACGTGGAACGTGGTCGTCGATCACCTCTGCGATTCAATTGGTTTAGGTTTCCAACGTTTCGAGTTGTATTGGAATCGGTTATTGAGTTTTGTTACGTTTGCCCGCGAAAAAAGTTTGTTTTTGTTGGACGAATTTACGGTTTGTTTTTTTTTTCATTCAGTATGTTTTAGGTACTCGTGCATAGTTTTAAAATAAGAGTTGTTATTTTTTTTCAGTGTCAATGTATTTACATGAAACTCCTAAAAGGCTTAGAAGTTGGTGTAAAGATAATAGTGGTGGTGGTGGTGGTTGGTGTAGTGTTAATAATTCAACCAACCTACGTAATTTTTCTAAAACAGTCACAAATATGTTATTTACGTCATTTATATTGTTTTATAATTAAGTTAATTTAAAACATCGTATAAATGTATATCAATCCATGCTTTCTCGAAGATACACCAACAATCTAACAATTTCTGTCGATAAACCCACGAATAAATTAGTAAGTGAAAAACAATTTGCATTCAAAATATTTGACAACACAATCAGAAACACTATACCATCAAAACAGTGGAGCTAAATGCAAACAGCACTACAACTAAAACGTTGAATCAGTCTGTGTACCATCGCTACTACGTCTCAACTCGTGCCCAACTCGTGCCCAACTCGCGTCGCATGCACTAGGCGTCAGTAGTTAGGGCCGCTGTGCCTACACCTATCCTAGACCTACGATATCAGTCGTTGCTCTGTGTGATAGCCGCCCAGCTCAGTGCTACACCGTCGGCGCTCGCCGTAGCACGCGCTTCACATCCGTATTTAAAAAAAAAAGTTTCAACAACTAACAAAAAGTTTTTAAACGATATAAAACTCGCCAGTAATACCCGGCTGAGTACACTCGCCGACGTACGTTCGAATATAAACTCAAATTGTCGTGTAGGACTTCTCGATTTTTTCTAATAGTTTTTATTCTATAGGTGTTTTTAAAAGTAATCAAAAGTATTTTGTTAAGTAATTAACAAGTGTTTAGGATAGTTCTAGTAGTTAAGAAGCTACTCACTGGTTGTGAAGTTGTCGTAGTTGCATGTTAGGTCGTGGTAGTAAGTGTTAGAGTAGGCTCTTTGTATACGATTTTACTGTAGTTTGTAAACTTATATGAACTTTGTATGAACTGACTGTTTCGAATTATCGCCATCTGTGTGGTATCTTCATTGCGGTAAGTTTGGATCAGATTATTTGGTAGTGTGTAAACCATTTCCAAAATATTGAAATGTCATATCTCGTATTGTGGTAACGCTATACCGTATATGATTACGTATGTGATTTATTATTAATGAATCAAAAATAATTACATGTTATTAACAGTGTATCATACCAATATTTTTTATCAAAACAAATGATTAAATAATAAAGTTTTCCAACAATTAAATTAAGTATGGTTTCCAAAGTATTCTTTAGTAAAACTCATTATTAATAAGTATTGGAGGTCTTAACAAAATTACTTTTCCTAAACATCCTTCAACTAACTCCGACGCGCGTGTAGCGCTTTCGTAGCTACACCGGCTACACGTGGCTACGGCGGCGTAGAGTTATACCTTTGCTACGCCGTAGCTGTAATAATTTCTAACATATTTCGTTAATATTATTGACATACATGATCAGGATAAGTAGAAAATATTTATAATGGACAGTGTGTTCAACTATAATTTTTCTTTCGAATTTAATTTTTTTTTGTATAGAAAAAATATTTAGGAAATAGGAATTACTAAAATATTCTTAGATTAGGTATAAAATTAAATGAGTTAGAAAACAACGATTCTTCAAAATTTACAGGGACTCACAAAATCGTTAATGATTGTGTGAAAACGCAAAAACTACCTATATAAAAGTAATTTATTTTCGAATTTCGAAACGCTGATCTTTTACTTATCAAACGTAGAAACGTTCGTCGAATTTATACGGCCTTTGTACCGGTACAAAGTCTTGTTTTCTCTTGACTTTCATACTTACAAGTTAATTTCAGGGTAATGTTTCACAATGCTGTAACTACTTATATGTATACAAAATACAATACATAACTCAACAAACACTTTACAATAGTATACAAATAAATACAAAAATTCCTTTCGTTTTTTGGTCACTTAGGCGTCGTAACTAGCTTTTGACAGTAGCTTTGCCCGTGTGGAGGTCGTAAATTAACCCACGCGAACGAACTATCGAGATAAAAAGTATCGTATGTGTTAATACAAGTTATAAACTATCGGTATGCCAAATTTCATTCAAATCCTTTCAGCCGTTTTTCGTGACTGATACATCGAAACTTTCACACTTTAATATTAGTTGGATATATCCTGACTGAATTAAGTCAAAAAGTTGTCAAAATGTGATGTGTGTGTGTGATGTATGACCATAGTTTTGACAACTTTTTGCCTTAATTAAAATACATTAAAACAAAGGCTTTACTACACAAAACCTTTAATAACCAAAAGCGATACCTTCATAACCATACAATTACATAAATTGCCGACTCCATTCAAACTTCCATCAGGGGGTGGAGTTTGTTTACTTTCTCTTAACGAATATTGACATTGATTGGAATGTAAATCTGGCTGCATCCATTTCTTAATGAGTCCTTTAAATTAATTATATGACGGATTGAAAGGTGGATTTCCCATTGGGATCTGGCATTTTGTTTTATGTTATTTTAGTAGGTATAAAGTGATAATTAATTTGTTGACTTCTAATACTGAAAACGGGGCGTCGCATCAACTTATTTGCTAAAATACACTTTATTTGATTGAACAAGTTCAATTTTTTTTTTTTGAGGTCCTGAAATCATCAAATAACTTCTCCCGCTCTGGGTGGAGCGGGAGGGCGTGTCAGACTTTTACTGACTAAAACTCACCCGTGTTCCCTCAGTTACCAGTGTGCCAGGGGCCGCCGTATCTCTTTTGAACAACCCGCACCCCTGGCAGAATTATGTTGGGGTTGGCGTCCATTTTAACCGGATGCAGCTCATTACCAGTATTTTACATGGAGCGACTGTCTATGTCACCTCCACAACCCACTTACTGGGTAAGACAATACTCACGTTTATGTTTACGACAGAAGCCCAAAAGTCTGACAAGAATCTCCAGTTTCTGACGACCCGTAACGACTGTCAAAGATTCATGAATGACAGCTGGGACGAACGGCTTAACGTGCTTTCCGAGGCACGGAGGGGTCTTGGTATTTAAAGTCGGTCACCAATCCACGGACTAACCACGGCAACCGTAGCTTGACCTAATCGATCGACCCGTGCGGCTGTAATTACTTAGCCACAAGCGAAGATTGAACAAGTACCTACTTTATAAAATCTTTTAAATCAACAGTAGCGTTAATTCAGCACATCAGCATTATCCCACTATCCTACTTTGTATACAGGGTGTAACAGAAACCCCATTGCTATCCTTAAGCACTAAAGATAACAGCTGATATAGAATCACTATACATAGTTTCAGCTCAAAATAATATACTCTAAGAATTGATACCAAATTTTCGGTTTCATTTGTTTCTTTAATTCAAATCATTACAAACGTGTCACCGCACTACGTAGGTCAATAACTTTCCACGTTACTTGCCAATATCACGATAAATCTCTTCCGAGTGATGTGTTTATTTTATATTGAAAAGTTCGGTTTCTGGTATCAATGTATTAAAAATTCTCATAACTTCCGAACTTGTAGAGATAGGATTGAAAAACCTTTCCAATATCGTATGAATTCATCCAAAGTAACCGTGCCCTTGGTGCCCTTTCCGTTACACTTTGTATATGTTAATCAAAAACAATCTAAATGACGTTCATACTCCAGAGGTAAATTCTCACAATATAATATTATAAATGTGAAAGATTGCATGTTTGTTACTCAATCACGCAAAATTGGATGAACGGATTAGGATGAAAGCCGTAGATAAGTCGTAACCTGGAATAATACATGATACTTTTTATCTCGGTAATACGTTCCCGTGGGATAATTTCCGAGCTCCACGCGGGCAAAGCCGCTGGAAAAAGCTAGTTCTGAATAAAAGGAAATCTATTGAAAAACCCAGAAATCATTGAGGATTCGAACCGCACCATATTGATCAATAATTGAAGCAAGTTAATTTAAAACTCTAGACTTTTTAAAGTATTTTAAAATTCCCGCATCTAATTCCACATGAGCTCACAACCACGACACGTATACGATAAACCAAAAGAACGAAAGCTCCAAAAAAGTTATTCCAAGTACAACAAACCCACAAGCAAGGTACCCATGTTCATATTATTACGGTCTAGTACACTCTTATTCCGTATAAAAATATTTGCCAAGCTTTTAAAGTAATTACATCATTCGCGATGCCGTTTCAGACTGACTTGCGGTGTCGGTGCGTCGAATTTTGGAAGTGCGGCTTACTCTGGCGTATTGTTGGGCTTACATCGTCTGATGTGAATAGATAATAGTGGTGGAATATGTATGTATGTTTAAATGATACTGGCACTGTCCTCCCATACCTATTATCACTGTAATTTGAAAACATTGTAAAAGCCAATTATTTTTAAAAGAATAACCGTGGAGTTTCTTGCCGGCTGTTCTCCATAGGAAGTGACAAATTGGAACAGTGCACCTAGCTTCTGACGTTTCATAAAGTGCCCTTGCAGGTTTATGTGAAACAAAATATTTTGATTTGATTTGATTTACTGGAATGGTAATTAAATATTTTTCTACCTTCGCATATGTTTCGAACACTTTTTCTGGCAGATATATATCATTCATTTATTTAGTTATGAGCTTTTGCCAGCGACTTCGCCCGCGTGGACGTAGAAAATGATCCCAGGGAACGTACTACCAGGAAAAAAAGTAACCTATGTGTTAATCTAGGCTATAAACTATTTACTTGACTCATCCAAATCCGTTCAGACGTTTTGGCGTAATTGAGTAGATAACAAACATCGAAACTTACAAACTTTCACATTAATTTATAATGTTATAGAAGGATCTCGGTTTATCTGGACAACACTTCAAGCTGGTACTCGTTTCTGAAAAGTCTTTACAAATAAATAAAATAAGACACTGTGATCGAAATAATGAATATAACACCAATTAGCGATCTACATACCTAACCCAACGTCAAAAGTCTGACACGCCCTCCCACTCCTCCCAGAGCGGGAGAAGTTATTTGATGATTTCCCAACCAAAAAAAAAAAAACAAATGGTGATGATTGTGTCAATTTGATATCTGACCGTTGAAAAGAAGACACATGTACAGCAATAGGCATTTACCGGCAGAAGAATTATGTTAAGAGCATCGTAAAGGCACGAACACACATCTATCTTTTACCAGCATTAGAAAAGTATACTATTGTCAATACAACTTACAACTCACATTACATTGATGCGCGCTACTTCTCACTTCTACGACCACTCCCAATAGAAAGTATTAACCCTAATACTACCGCTGTGGTGGTCAAACAGTCTTCTATAGTCGGCATCGCAACTTGGTCGGCAATACTCTATTAATCCGGCAACGAGCCACCTCACTTGAAATACATTACAGCAACTTGCGGCGATCGTGCGCCGACTGGCAAGCTCTCTGTTCACTTATGAATCAATTTGCTACACTTTCAAATTGTTTTATTTTATTTTTTAAAGCATTTTTTCGGTTATTATGGCCTTAGGTATGTTCGGATGTAACGAAGTGGAGCTAAATAGCAAAGATTGGTAGTATGGGAAATCATGGGTTAAAGAAGTAACCTGGACGCATACTGCGAGGTCTGCTTTGAGATGGAGCGGGAAAAGAGTTCTTGGAAGGACTTGGGGGCGGCCTTTGCCCAGTAGTTCAACAGTATAGGCTTAAAAATCTTTGATTTTTCTTTTGTTTTCTTTTATTACTTATCTTTTTTTTGGTCTTCATCTTGATTATATTATGACTAAGTATTGGCAACTCTCCGTTACCTAGTACGAACTTAACTGCCCATTTCTACCGTAGTACTTAAAAATTTTTACTAAGCCAGAGAAATATAAACTAATAACCTAGATTACTAATGCACAGGATACTATCCATATTCCTATTTTATATTTAAAACACCATTAAAATGAACGGAACTAAAAACTTCGTGCTTATAAATAATGGCGTGCCGATTTTATCCGCCATTTTGCGACCGTCATTCGGTCCATTTCGCTGCAGGATGACGTCATGAGTACCGACTGACAATACGACGCGGCTGATGACGCAATTAGACCGACACTTTTAAGTACCTTGACGTAAAAAATGGCGTAAATTTTTATTTCTGTATGCATTTCGCTCGTTTCGGTGTGAAAGAAAGTGACTTATCATCGTCTGGCGCGATATCTAATGAGGGAAACGTTTAGTTAGAAGTACTTACTTCTGGGGTCAGTTATCTTGTTTTCTTTGAAATTTATCCACGCAACTACGATAGTCAGGGAACTAAATTTTCCTACAAAGTAAGTACGTTTTGTTATGGAAATTTATGGGGAGGCCTATGTGTAACAGTGTGCCTTCCGGTTGATATGGTGATGAACCTTGTTAATGACTTTTACGGGCTAGATAACAAAGGCTTTCTTTGACTCCTTTTGTTTTGTTATCCTTCGCACATGTGTGAGCCCTATGGGATATACCCTGGTGGCTGAGAATCTGTCATGCTCACTCAAATGTCTCACTGGTAGCGGCGTGTGTTTTGGGTTATTAAGTTCCCTTAAATGGTTGAACTGAATTTTGCTGATCCATACGTCATGTTCGTGAACTGGCGCCATAGGGACTGGTCATCTCTTAGCTGCCACGGCTTATTTTTAATATAATCTTCCTGACTGACCGACCCTTTGACAATTCAAAATTGCCCGCAATTGGTTTATTTGAAATAAATCCTTTGGGTTTAAGTTTTGCATAATATGTTGGAAAAGGCTACTAGGGCATATGTTTAAACATTCTAATTTTGTCACTACTTGCTGTTATAATAAAAGGCATCACACACTTATGATAAGGTTGTTAGAAGCCAGAAAGTCTTACCAAGAGGTATCGTGTTACCCAATAACTGGTTAGTGAAGGTCAGATAAGCTGTCGCTCCATGTAAAATACTGGTATGCAGCTGCGTCCGGTTAGACTGGAACCTGACCCTAACATAGTTGGGAAAAGGCTAAGCAGATGATGATACTTACGATAGGAACAGCACTTCTTGTGCGGACCCATTTTGTTTCCTATGTGCTACAGAAAAATTGCAGCAGAATTTTTTATTTTTATTTATTTCACATAAACCTGCAAGGGCACTTATGAAACGTCAGAAGCTAGGTGCACGGTTCCAATTTGTCGCTTCCTATGGAGAAGAGCCGGCAAGAAACTCCACGGTTACTCTTTTAAAAATAATTGGATTTTATAATGTTTTCAAATTACAGTGATATTAGGTATGGGAGGACAGTGCAGGCCTGTCAATAAGTACCAGGTACTTTAGAGGAATGAAAATAAAGAATAGAAACTGTAGGCCTACAACGTTCTCTCATTCACAATATGTAAAAGAATCTACATAAGTAAAATCAACCTAATTCAAAGAGCAAGTAAATACACCAGACATATAGAATTCCTCCTCTATATCCACCGATATCCCCCCAAATACATCATAAACAACAAAACGTACAGCAAAACCGAAGGCCATCTGCGAATGTTAATTAAAACAATAAATTAAATACGCCAAGTGGGTAGCAATGAATATGTCACGACACAGGTCGGTATTAGCAATGCAGAGGTCGGCAACTATGGCTCGCCACCTTTATAAACTAACGCTGTATGTCGCTAATGTGCGGCAATGAAATTAGAGGTGAATAGTTAGCTGGAATTTATTTGTGTAATTAGGGACAACAAGTGGGTTTAGTGTTGGAATTTATGTTCTAGGTTCCAGTCCTTAGATGTTGATGGCAGCTTTATTGGTTTTGAAATTAAGGTTTAGACTGAGTCTGCGATTTTGTCTATGATAGTTAATTTTCAGAATGTGATCTAGATGCAGGGTGCATCGTGTGGGAACAAGCTTGCCAGTTAGGTTACAAAACGTTCGGAAGAGCAGCTGGAGTATATTTAGACCCGTGCGGTGCTACTAAATGCTTATTTCACCAATACTGTCTTGCATATTCTCGCCTTTTCAGTGGCCCAATACATTTGTCCATGTGCGCCAACCCGCGGTCGGCGGAAGACACCGCGCACCGCGGACGACAGTTAACAGCGTGTCGCAAAAACTAATTCAAACCGAAGGGTTCGCCCACCCGCCATAAATTGTGTCCAGGAACGCCAGGCGCGTGTTAGTTAACTATAGTTTATTATTTGATGTCATTGGGCCTCATAGCAAAGGTAGGGTTAGTTTTAAAAGGGTTACGAAAATGGTCATCTACAACTGCGATGGCAATCAAAAGTGTAAAATTTTGACTTGGTTCTGGTAGCTAAATCCAGGACCATCAAAACGACACTAACTTCAAATATTATGACAGTAAATTAGTTGAACGCTAATCAATACTAAAACAGTAATAATGAAGCTGTGTGTTTGTTTGTTTGAACTCGCTAAAATCTGGCCTACTACCAGTTAGATTTGCAAAAACTTTTTGTATTTAATAGTCAAATTTTTGAAGATGGCTATATATATCGCACACTTAGATTTAAAGGGAGCTAAGTCAAAAATTGGGAGTTTTGACTTATGCTTACCATTGAATCCTTAACTCACTACCTATCACTAATAAAACAGAATTAAAAATATTTTTCTAATAGAACTTGCAAAGCAAACATGTATACAGATAACTTCTCCAGTATACAGGAACACGGTAAACAGGTTTTGAACTTTTCTGAAAAAGTGCTTTTTTGAGATAACTCTGTTTAGATCTAGGTGTGCGATATGCTAGAACATTACGCTAGGACCTTTAGAGGCCGAGAAAAAACGAGAAAATGGAAGGAATAGTGCGTGTAGTCGATGTGATGCGACGACGAAGTCGAGAGCAGATGCTAGTCATTCATATAGCTTAAGTAATTTGTTACCTGTTACGTATCTGTTCACAAAATTCAACCACTACCGCTCCTAAAGAGAACCCACCCCAAACACTTAGCAGTTCTGGATTTTCAATGTCAATGCCAAACTCATAAAACAACAATATAAATCATACAACACTTACCTTTACCAATAAGCACTGACAAACTCCACGACTATTTTCCATTTACATAATCTACAAGCAATCGCAATATTCTCGTACCAATAGATAATATATCGCACACTACCACAATAACCATCCAGTCCACAAATCCTCCAACTATTCAGAATTACGATTTTTTCTCTCCTCGACATATATCACTGGGGCCGTTCGATTTAACTGTTTTCTTACGTTCAAATTTATAGAGGTTGGAGCCGAATTATAGCCGCCAGGTGTTGGCTATAGTCTGCGACGCTACTAGTTTTGTTTTGTTAAAAGAAACGCTTTTAAATAAGAATATATGCATGTTGTTACGAGTTTTGTGGTATATGCTATGGAGTTGTGCGAGTTTGCAGAGTTTCGTTTTAAAGTTCATCTTTTTTGTTCTTGTATTAATAAGAACTTAAGTTCTTGGTAATTTATTATAAGCTAGCCGAATAGACTAATAAACAATTTAACTGATAGATTAGGTTATAACTAAGAATAGTGTCATTTTGCACTTTTACACAATTTCGTAGCACTTTATTAGGGTCTGCTAATTAATAAAACACTCTGTTTATGCACATGTATATCACCAGCACTGTTACACTCACACTGCTCACTGTTGCTCTGTTGTATTCACTATTTAGAGACTTCACTAATCCTACGTACTCTGTCCGTGTTGTCTAGCAGCTGAATTACCTCGATGTTCACGTGTCGGTGAAGTCTGTGTTCGCTGGCTTCAGCAAATTTTTGGATGATGGTGGTGTCGAGTTCTATTTTAAGGTTACGGTGGAGATCATCATTTTTAATGCACCATGGTGTATTTACAGCATCCCGGAATTGGAATTGTTGGATTATTTTAGAGTTCATCTGACCAACATGATGCATAAATAATTATGTTGACAAATTTTCATCAGAGAGCTCATACAAATCGGCTTCAATTCAGCAGTCCAATGCCATGTCACCCTCCCAAGTAACTCTACGATAGCTAAAGTTATAAAGTTATGTTTTCAAGTGTTTGATGAATCAATTCATGTTCAACTCAACGAACTGCACGCAAATAAATGCAACCCACATTGCCATTTACGTGCACCAAAAACAACCCAGCCCAACACGCACCCGTGACAAGACATGTGTCACAGTAGTGCGTGCTACGCAAAAAAAAACCTTAATACATAACTCAAGCATTTCTCCTTACAAAATATTCCCTTGCCGTCTAATTTATCACAAGGTGTAAAAACTCCCTCGAGTAACGTAATGAAAATTTGTATCAAAATTCCTGGGCCGGTGTCGCAAAGCATGTTATCAACGGGAATTAATCATTCGCTATGCTAATGTATGTGTAGTGAAGTGATTATATTCAAATTGATGCTTTAATTTTATTCATGCTTATATATGGGGAAAATGCGCACCTATTTTCGTTTCGTATGTAGGTATAGTATGTTGCGCACACGAATGCGTGGCTTCGTTACGGCTAGTAATTAACTAATGATGGTCGGAGCTAATAGAACTGTTTGGTATATTATGTATTTTCGGCTGCGAAAGTATTCCAGTAGGTTCGGTTCACGTTTGTTAAAGGACTTCCTATTATTTGTTGACATTTCGGATTATTAGTCGATTCGCTCGAATTTACTCGCTCGTATCTGTAATATCTCGTTTATTAATATTTTATTTTCCATAGGTGACTCGCACGAAGATTTTTGTGGGCGACTCGACAATTCCAGAAATACTTTTTGTTTTTTCTACAATATAGTTAGTGTACTTTTGTCTTAACTTCTCGCATAAAATGTTATTGATATAGCATTGGTTTTTTTTTCGATTCGCCCGATTCGGGCGAGTAAATTCGTGGGAATCGACTAATAAGCTGACATTTTACATACACACCTACAGTTGACGATGGAGATTGCTTTTGGCTTTTAAAAACGGCTGTGTTATGATGAGGAAGTCAAAATATATTCTGAAAGGACCAATTAACAATTCCTAATTTTGCATGTAAAACGAAACGCATTTTGACTAAAATGCACCTAAAAGTTTTAGGCGACTGTGCTAGCGCTTCTTTAACAATGGCTCTTTCACTGATATAAAGAGGTAAATAACAAAATAATTCACATTTTTGTTGTAAAGCAGACACAGCAAATACATCTTAGCGCTGTATAACCCTCCAGTGTATAAATAACGACATAATTGCCGCGTTGTTTGACAAACGACTAACATTTTGCAGAGTTTGGGGGTTAACTACCGGCACATTAATATTGCGAGCCTGTCGAGACATACCCTTGGCTTGCTGGTATTTGATGCCTACGAATGTTAATGGGGGGTTTTACAGGTTAAAAAGCATAATTCCTTATTTCGTCACCCCTTCCCTCGCTGTAGTCTTACCTCCAATTTGATTACCTATTTAGCGTATTGAGGTTATCTTTTAGCAATAGGTGGGTATGATGGAGTGGAGCTTTTATTTCTTCAATATGACTAGTATACGTTACATTATTATAATCAGTAGTAAACCTCTGAAGTAAGACTTACAGTTCTTCTAAATTAAGTCGGAGTCATGATCATCTGCTTAACCTTTTCCCAACTATGTTGTGTTCGGCTTCCAGTCTAACCGGATGCAGCTGAATAGCAGTATTTTACATGGAGCAACTGCCTATCTGACCTCCACAACCCATTAACTGGGTAACACGATACCCTTAAGACTAGTAACGTATATAACAATAAAAGTTATTACAAGGTATCAAGTTTTTTCTGCTTTGATCTTGGTGAAGGAATTCAGGTAAAACAGAAGTGTAGTGTAGCTGACAGATTTCTTTCATATTTTATGTCTAAAATGCCCACTTCTTGAAACAGTGTCTTCACATAATAAACCAATTAGATCTTCCTCGTGATTTTGTTCTAGACAAGCATTGACGGTTTGTTTCTTGCCAATGTGCATTTCTCGATGGGATAAAAAGATTGAGCTTTGTAAGTCAAAGAGCAGCTTCCGCATCAAAATCACTACAAAAACACATCGTGCTATCAGTACCGTGGGTTCGATTCCGTGTGTGTTACCGGTGCTCAGTGGGCCAACAAACTGCCGTATCCAAGATGGCGGCTCAGCGATAGAATAAATCTCTTAGAACGTATGCGCGCTGATAAAGTATAGGGTTTATTGAATGTGCTTTGTTTCAGTGATAGTGTTGACAAATGTAGTAGAAAGATGGATGTGACGATTGTATGGGGATATTGATTTGTTCCACGTAAGTTTAGATCTAAAGAGGTTTCTATTTTCGTCGTGGTCCATTGCCGATAAAAAACTCTTGGTATTTTGTTTGATTTGATTCTATTCGGCAGCTTAACTTCAACAATTTTCTTAAACATTATGAAATAGAAGACCATTTACCGGTTTGCACTGAGTAACAAAATAAAAAACAAAAAAATGGTAGGTACAGAATAACTATTAGGTACATTTTTTTTGGGTGGGAAATCATCAAATAACTTCTCCCGCTCTGGGTGGAGCGGGAGGGCGTGTCAGACTTTTACTGACTAAAACCCACCCTTGTTCCCTCAGTTGCCTGTGTACATTAATTAGGTACATTAATTAGGAAATCGTTAAGGAATAATAGTATAACCCTACACGTCAATGTCTCTAACTGAAACTTGATTCATCGTTGCGTGGTCTTGAGCATATTTTAAACTGATTACATTTTACTGAAACGTTTTACATGGATTCCAGCCAACTACTTCTTAATATTTGTCCAATATTCTGTAAGTACCATAATACTGAAATGTAAGTAATAGAAAAGTTTAAAGTTTTAAAATCAGCAATATTTTCGTCGACTTGTAATATGAAAAGTTTTAGTTCAACACAAATTTCAACTGAATAATATATGAATGTGGGTTTGCTTGGCTCACCTTTCAGATTTAAATCTTTATCCAGTCACTTTGATATCTTTTATATTGGAAAGAAAAATAAAGATAATAAATATTTGCTATGATGGGACTGGTTGGGTTGGTTCGAGGTGGCGCGGGAAAAGAGTTCCTGGAAGGAGTTGGAGGAAGCCTTTGCCCAGCATTGGGAAAGTATAATTATGGGACTTGTGAACCATTAAACATTTTGTTGTATCTGTCAAAGTAGTTGTAACTAGGAGAGTAGTCAGCCCTACTGCTATCCTTGATAGCGAACTAGTATTTTTCTAGCACCGATAAAATAAAAATAATAAATAAAAAAACACGCTTTAAAAACGCAACTAAAAAAGCAGAAAATAATTTCAAAAAAGCGTGGGGTGCTTTCTGAGGTATTTTTGTAATTCATTAATATCAAAAAGCCCACGCTTTTTTATTTATTTTCTGCTTTTTTAGTTGCGTTTTTAAAGCGTGTTTTTTAGATTTTTTATCTTTTATTTATTATAAATTTTTTAGTTCTGCTAACTACAAAGCGTGAATTTTCAGTTTTTATTTAAATATTGAATTGTCATCGGTCCTCGATAAGTCGACAAAGTTTAAATGAAATTTGACCATTTGAAGTAGGTCAAAATCAAGTCCAAAAGAGGCGGTTACAAAAAAAAAAAACAAACAGACAGGTGAAGCTAATAAAAAACGTGTAAAAATTAAAACCGTCTTCTAAATATCCTCATTCGTTCCAGTAAAATGAAATCCTCCAATGTCACATATCTTAACCTCAAATACATCCCAAAGTTTGCTAATCACACGAACTAACAGGTAATATTCATCTACGTAACGAACAACTTTTTTAAAGTTTAAAATTGCGCGCGGGAACGTTGCTCGCGGCCACTCCGCCGTTAAATTGCACAGACTCGAACCTACCGCCCGCCGGTTACCAACTTTACCAGTGAACTTCGCACTGCTATTTTGTTTTTGTTAAATGAGAACGTTTTTTTAGCACTAAATTATTGTTAAGAGGATTGAATAATTTTTGAAGTGATTTTGTAGACGTCGAAGTGAAGTCGAAGTGAAAGGAAATAAAGTTTAATTTTATTTATAGATACTTGATCTGTAAATTTAAAAAAAACGTGTATTATTTAATGACTTATTTATTTCTCGCCACAATAAATAAGTACAAATACATAATTAAAACTATACATATTCATTGTTATATTGTGGGAGACCGGTGCCTAAGCTAGGCGTCAGGCCTGTTCTTCAGGACACCTGGTCTCCACCCCGTCAGAAGCTGTTACATTTTAGTTGTATTATGCACTCGGACACAAATGCGTATGTGGATCGGTTGAGTGGCTTGTGGCTAAGCAATAACAGGCATACGGGTTGATCGATCAGGTTAAGCTACGATTGCCGCGGTTAGTCCGTCGGTGGGTGACCATCTTTACATACTATGACTCCTCCGTGCCTCGGAAAGTATTCGTGAATTTTGATTTGTCGTTACGGGTTGTCAGAAGCCCGAAAGTCTGACAACCAGTCTTACCAAGGGGCATCGTGTAACTCGGTTTGGGAGGTGAGATAGGCAGTCGCACCATGTAAAATATAGCTGCATTCGGTCAAACCGAAAATAGTTCAGAAGAGGCTAGGCAGACAGATGATGATGTTGACTAGATTTGTTGACACAAGATTCACGATAGATTCATGGCATTGTTCGAAACTTATGACAAATAATTCTAGCATTTCGTTAAAGAAAAAAGCCAGTGAAACCATCTCATCTCTCAACAAAACTCTTCGCAGCAATAAACAGAGTTCCAAGCAAATAAACATGCAGCCACCTTCACAGAAATACCAGCATCCGAGGTGAGACCAAATGTATGCACGTCAAGCTGTTTGCACTGACGATGGAGAACTAAAATTTATCTATCGCCAAACATATTCGCCAAGTAGCATCATTTCGTTAACAACCTCCCACACAAATTCCAACTTTAGAACTCGAGAATTAAGGTGTATTTTGGCCTGTGTGATAATTTCTGCCGTAGTTGTTTATTGGCGATATATTTTTGGGAAGTGCATGCACTTTATAGTCGGGCATTCGAGCCGACACAAATCTTTGCGGTTCATATTTTTACGTATTTACTTTTAAAATGTCCCCGTTTATGTGATACTATTGTTTGGTTTGTTGAATGTTGAAATGTCCTGGGATCGTTTGTGTTTTCCGTGTGTTTGTTACTTAAAAACTGGAAAAACAAGTTACAGTGTTTAACGATGTTGAAGTTTTGTTTTGGACATGTTTGTTCTTTTTTTCTAGTTTTTTTCCAATTCGTTCGTAAACATTTTTCTTCTCACGATAATAATGATCGTGATCGATTCTTGTAACTAAAGACGTTCAAAATATAGGCGCAATGTCATCTCAACGACAATCTATGTCAAATCCCCAGATCTTTTTTACAAATTGAACGACTCACCGTGAAAACTTAGGAGAGGTGAACTTGAAGTGCGCGTTCATTCTATGTCATGCTAGGGTTTGACACTATCGAAAACTCACTCCACCTTCGTTTTCACAAGATTTTTACTAAACAGATCGGTTGAATGCGTTCTTAAAATAAGAGAACTTCCCAGATCTCTCACGCAAGATAATAACAGGCCCAGTGCCTGGTTTAAACTCTAAAATTGATGTGATAGCATAACTGTGTATAATATCTCCTATAATCTAGGTATTTATAGAGGTTGTTGGAACCTTTGATGGTTGGTGAAGAATGTAAATGAAAGTCTGGAGTTCAGTATTAAGTGTATTGATAATTCAGGGATTATGTTACAGTGTGGTTGGTTACAATATATTGTTAAGACACAAGTTAACACTAGGGCGCGGCGCGGGCGACTGGCGCTCGACCGTTCGCGCGGGGCTCATTGCAATATGCCTCGTGTGCATTACTGCTACTGTAGTTCCTACATACCTCCCCCCATAAAAATAAAAATGAGTTCTTAATTAAGTTTTATCTAACGTTAAGGGTAGTCATCATGGCAAACTACTCTGCTATAAAATTACACGATCACCCTATTTGAGTCGGCGGTATTTGTCATGATGACGCCATGCTAAAATGAAACCCGTGCACACAATACCCGAGCCCGATGGAAAATAGAATAGATTACAGTATTTTTATTTCAGGCAAAGTCCATATAGGTAAAGATAGAAGATATAGGTAAAGGCATTCGAGAAATTGGATCCATCGAAGCAATTTCAATTACAACTCTAGTCTTCTGCGTCGTTACTGCACTAAAGATAGTAAAATTCCATCAAAATCAACCCCATTACAGTTATTAGAATTAAACGTTACTTGGGCCGTAATCCGCTAAATTCGTATTTACTACCTTGATTACTTAAAATTGGTAATCACTCTAGTTATTTCGAACAAACAAAGACCGAATGAATTCATAAACGAGTGATTGATTGAATGAATTTAGCTATAACATCAACAGTTACACATTCACTTCATGTTAGCATTGTTCTACATTGCCCTTTTATTTTATGCATTAATTTTCATTTAATTATTTAACTAATTAAATTAATTTCATACTTGGAATACCAATATGTTCTGGTATAATAACATGAAATATTATTGACTGGCTTTTGCCCGCGGCTTCGCCAGCGTGGATGATGGAAAATATCCCACGTGAATGTACTCAGTACCGGGATAGAAACTGTCTTATGTGTTAATCCAGGTGCCTGAAACTATCTACGTGCCAAATGTCATCAAAATCCATTCAGTCGTTTTTGCGTGAGTCACGAACATCCAAACATATAAACTATTACATTTATTATATTGGTAGAATCTCGGCTTATTTGGACAACACTTCAAGCTGATACTCAATTCTGGAATGTTATCCTACACAAATAAATTAATTCTGCACATCTACAAGTATCAACTGTACTTGTAGATGTTTTTTTTTTGGGAATGACATCTCGCAGTTCAACTTATGAGGTTGTCGTAACCGAACTTGTCTGTGATAATCCTAAAAAAAATTAAGATTACCAGCCAGGTCTGAAAAAACTTAAAACTAGAGCGATTGCTCGCCAAGGGCACCCCTGTGTGGTACAGACCTTGGGTTAAGGCATCGCTGGTAGAGGGCAGCAAGGGACAAACTGAATCGGACTGAACTTGTAGTAGATGTGCAGAATTTGCTCTTTAAATAATCATGGTAACATTCTTTAAAGTAAGTTGCGTGGAGCCAGCAAATTTCAGAGCAGGGAAAATAATCGAGAGACTATATAGTCTGTACCCATTATTTTCTCTTCCTGGAAACAGTCACTGGATCTATCACAAAAAACCATCCAGAAGCCAGACATAGTGACATTCTTTTAGCGATAACGATGATAGAAATCTCAAAAATGTAATCGCTAATAAACCGTCTATGTCCTGTTAAAAGTAGTTATAAAAATACGAAACGCTTTCAAAGCGATTACCACTTATCTAGGCCTTCTGACCTTTTCTCTAGGACTTAAATATACTTTAAAAATGAAATGGTATACCATTATCACTACTTACAGCCAAAACGGATATATTTAAACTTAAAAAAAAAGTAAAACTGCTATTCATTACTGACCTTGTTATCTTAAAAAGCTGACCCAATTTTCATTCAGCGAAATACTATTAAATACTCCTTTTAAAAGAGTTAATTTTCCTGTTTCAGCGGTTGCCATTCACTGTCTGCCTATCCTCATTACGTAGAGGGCTGAATGTGGGCTCGTTTGCCCGACCCAGATACTCAATGAAAGTGTAACGTCAGCATTTTCAGTACTCTTGTTCATTATGAAGTATTATCTACCATTAAGTGAGTGCCGTTTGTGCATACTGAGCGCTTCATTTGAGTTTTATTGTCAGGGTAGGTACCTACTGCAGTTACTGTAGTGATGAAATGGTGTCTACAGAGATGCAAAAAAAGAATAAAATAGAATCACGTTTATTGTCTCCAGTATTACAGCTAGTAGTAGTAGTAGGTACACTTATACACACAACTATAATACTGGAAGCAAAAGGTTTTAAGCGAAATGTTTAATAAAATCTACACATGCCATTTTTTTTTTTTAACTGGCGTATTATTTGACGCTAAATACAAGCTGCAAGCGAGATAACAACAAAAATAAGCTAATGTACGCTATTCATGGATCGCAAAAGCGTTAAAATATGCGGTGTCGTTGCACTTTGACACGTGGGCAATAAATGTTCCAATTTTGTGAAATGACTTTCGCGTTTTCAAGGGTAGGTACCGCGGTCTTTTGATTCACCAAAACATTCTTTGTTTATTAATAACAGTAACAATTCATGGGTATTGTTTAAATTTGTTGAACAATAGGTAGGTACTCTATGTAGAAGCCAAGACAAAATGAAACGCGTTGATCAAATAGTAGTACTTAATTTGAGGCAACCTCAATTCGAAAAGTTTGAATAATTTTAAATTTTTCCCCAACGATTAAAAACAGTTCTATGTTGATTTTAAAGTCTTTGTTATTTACCCAGAATAATTTATCAGAGACGACTTCATATTTTAACCCCTTTTAAAAAGAGGAAGTTATGTATTCGACCCGTATGTAGTCGGTGACTTCCGAAAATAAAGTTATTTTCGCTTTGTAGTGTTTTTTGGATGTCAGTTGTTATTTTTGTAAAAAAATAGTGGCACTCCGGGTGTGCCGACAGAAGTGAAAACTTGAACAAATGCGTGTGTATTTTTTGAATCGTCAGATTAAACAACGTTCAACGTACACACGGCTACACATCAAGCTATACGTTTCCAGTAGAGGATAATCTCGCATTGTATAGGATTTCAGTACAGTGCGAGATCAGCGTAAACTGGAAATGTATAGCTTGATGTGTAGCCGCGTATGCGTCCAACGTTCTTATGTTCATGTTGTAAGTGGCGTCAGTAACAGTGTCGCGAGTTCAATAAATTTTTCCCCATTTCAAAAAATGCTCAACGCGCCTAAAGAAGTTTTCACTTCAAAAATCAACCATGTTAAGTCATTATTGTGTATCTAACAAACATCCAAACATCTTCACTTACTTTTTCAGTATTGTTTTGTGATAATCTATAGTACCTGTAATGATGTTAAAAAAATGGCTACGATTACGACATAATAAGTTTTATTTTCATTCTCAAATCTTCAAATGGACCTCCAAAACGACGATCGAACGTCAGCAATAGGAATATAAATAAAATTAAAAAATTGCAATTAATCTATAATTTATTTTAAGTTGTTTAAAGAATCGCCGCTAGTGGAGTCGGGAAAAAGTTGGCATTTGGCATCTAACCAAAACTGAGTACCTTGTGAATTGTAACGTCGAGCTGTTAGATTATTATTTTTGGATTATTTTTAGTTTGTAAATAAGTGTTAATGACCAATTTACACTTTAATCTTTAACACTTCTTTGCAAACCAAAAATAATTTGAAAATAATAATCTAATAGCTTGACGATACAATTCAGAAGTTACTTAGTTTTCACTTTTATCGGCAGTCCCCCAAAGAATGTTTAGGGAATAATTTCGCATGAATTGTTTTATTTATCAGTAGAAAGTACTATCATGTATACGGTGAAACACAATTTTCATTTATTGCGCTATCGTACACAATTATTGCAATTATTTTAAATAAAAAAGTTTACACTACAGAATTGTTACAACTATTTTACATAAAAAAGTTAACACTTTAGAATTATTACAATTATTTTACATAAAAAAGTTTACACTTCAGAAAAATCAACTTTCATCCATAATTTCAACAACTCTTTCTCCATCATCACTGCCAGTAGCATCATCGCCAATTTCTAAAACTGATACAATAGGTTTATGGTAGCTAAAGTATGAAACGAACAATTTCGATTCGAATGTATTTAAATGTCTTGTAAAAACCGCATCAATAGTAGTCTTATATTTCGTTGTGGTAAAATTGCGATCATTTGACATCGTTAAACCAAATTCATTATTTAAAAAATCAATTAATGGTAGATTTTCATCGTCTGCAAAATGTTGAAAGCTCCACCCAAAATCATTGCCAAATCATCAAATATTTTCCCAATTTTTTGTTGAAGCAATACAGATGCGTCATGAGAATTTATGAATAATTTTTCATACAAGAAATCTCGTATAGCACGCAATGAATTATCCGGAGAAATGTAAACGGTAACCATAATAATGAACTAAGTATCACCAGAGTGGCAACGACATATATATATCGCCGATATCAGTAGCAGTAGTGTTAAACATGCTGGTGTATTTCGCATGCACATTCATATAATTTGTGCAATAATAAACTGTGTTATTATTTGATAAATAGCTACTCCTCCTGCTGGCGATTATTTCTTCTGAAACTCGCAACAAAGTTGAAATTCGGAATGTCAATTATTTCATCGTTACCCATACGCGTTTCTGATAAAAATGAACACATTCATCTTCTTAACAAGTGCGTCAAATGCTAGATCATCTACGCGCACATAAACTTTGACAATTAAATGAAAAAATAGACAATCTATTATTCTTAGTAACGAAATCAAGAAATGTTTTGGTGATGGTTTGCAGAGGATTATCGCGTAATCGTTTCAATTCAATAGATAAGTCTTCTCGATGAGTTGACACACACACACACACACAGAAACACAGAACGATGGAGTTTTTCTTTATATACATATAGCTCATGGAAAGCGTTCGGTGTCGATGACGCGAGTTCCATGATTTTTGTTCACCCAAAAAGTGCTCAACGCGCCTAAAGAAGTTTTCAATTCAAAAAGTAATCGTTTTAACTATTTATTACCGTCCATCAGAATCAAACATCCTAAGCTAAGATATTAATTAATGATCAAGAACAATATTGGATTTTCTACTTCACTTAACTTCAACTGTTGTAAAAGAAGCGGATCTCTGAACTGTTCAACATCAGCGATAGTTAACGATCGAACTAATTAATAGTAAAGGCTGCGATAGACTGTAAAGATCGGAAACGCTTAAACTAAGCTTCTTTTGATCCTGATACCTACTAGCGTAACACACTATCTATCAGAATCTAAAGGATATTGCTAATTGATTGCTTCATATGTTCGAAAAATGTATCTGCTCTACAACGTTCATGACGCAATGAATTATGTTGATCTTTCAAAATGATACCTTCCTTCTGTTAGTGTTTTACTCGATTATTCCGCAGTATCGTATATTGCCTTGATGTTACAAAGAATAATAAAAATAAAATAAAAGCGCCACAATCACACGGTTTTTTTTTTGGGTGGGAAATCATCAAATAACTCCTACCGCTCTGGGTGCGCTGGGACCAAGAGGGCGTGTCAGACTTTTACTGACTAAAACCCACCCGTTGTTCCTTCAATTGCCTGTGTGCCAGGGGCGACGGTATCTCTTTCGAACAACCCGCACCCCTGGCAGGCATCGGCCGTTGCGGACCCCACCAGTTGGTGCTGACGGTTCACTTTTGTCTTTCAATTTCGATGAAACACCTGAATTGAGATACATACCTACATACACTCACGCCCTGTCATGGGGGTAGGAAAAAACTTCAGAATACTCCACAACCTTGTACCACCGTTTTTAAGCAAATAAACGACTTTGATATCGATGTAAGTGGAATCATCCCTTTATTTCTGCATCTTTAAATCATTGGGATTCAATTTGGTGGAATAGTATTATATGAACACAAGCCGTTTGCTCGATGAGATTGCCCGTCAGCAAAAATGACGAACTTTCATACAAACTTTTAACCCCTTTACGGGGCGATTTTTCAAAAATCCTTCCTTAGGTATGACGATAGCTATGTGATGGAACTGTTGTGCACATGCTTTTAAACCTAGCCGTTTAGGCTATGCGTTCTCTGTCAGGGAATTAATGTTTTTTTTTTTAAAGTATATTATAAATTATTCATTAAATTGACAGTTAGCGGATTCCAAAGTATTTTGAAAATGAACTCATCTTTGATCTTCTTTCTTTCAAATTATCATTATTTTCATTATGGAATACAGCAATTTCTATCCGTATACATATGTGTTACACTCGTTTTATATCCTCACAGTAAATTAAGCACCTTTAGCTAAAGGAGACCATTAGATACAAGAGCGCATTACGCCTAAGTCTTCATCATAAAGCAAGGAGGGCCCAGCCATAATCATGGGCTTAGCAAGGAAACATCACGGTATGGTGTTATGGGAGCAGTCAGAAGTAACCGCACTCCTTTGGTGTAATCTCTTTACTGTCTTTTACGACTCATAGGGGTGCTATTGAAACCTAGTAACAAGGTACGAATAAGATGAAATGTTCTTACAAGTATGCTTTACCACTTTTATATTTAAAAAAAACTTTTAACAAGTAAAAAAATACTGTACAAAGGCAAACTTAATGACTGAGGCAGTTTCTACCAGTCAAAAAGCGACAGAGCAAAGGTGTGTATGCAGAGACAAAAAGCGGCCAAGTGCGAGTCGGACTCGCCCATGAAGGACTCCGTAGCAGCAAGTAACGCGCGAATTATAATTATAATTTACTTAGGCACCTATTACAGATTAATTATTAGAAAATAATGGTTCACGGTTTATGCATAAGGTTTTTGTTTATGAAATTAAATGTTTCGTTTTATTTTTATATTTGAGTTGATTGAATGAAAGGTAAATTGCGGTTTACAATTTATGACGTATTAAAAAAAACTACTTACTAGATCTTGTTCAAACTAATTTTCGGTGGAAGTTTACATGGTAATGTACATCATATATTTTTTTTAGTTTTATCATTCTCTTGTTTTAGAAGTTACAGGGGGGACACACACATTTTACCACTTTGGAAGTGTCTCTCGCGCAAAACTATTCAGTTTAGAAAAAAATGATATTAGAAACCTCAATATCATTTTTGAAGATCTATCCATAGATACCCCACAAGTTTGATTTGGTCACGGGTTTGATGAAAAAAAAAATGAGTTTCAGTTCTAAGTATGGGGAACCCCAAAATTTATTGTTTTTTTTTTCTATTTTTGTGTGAAAATCTTAATGCGGTTCACAGAATACATCCACTTACCAAGTTTCAACAGCAAAGTTCTTATAGATTCGGAAAAAAGTGGCTGTGACATACGGACGGACAGACAGACAGACATGACGAATCCATAAGGGTTCCGTTGTTTGCCATTTGGCTACGGAACCCTAAAAATGGCAGGTGCAAAATAAGGGATAGATAACTCGAAACAGAATTATTACTAATATATATATTGCATATTGATAGAATAAACTTTGTCATGAGAAATAACGATAAGTAGAGCAGATAATGAATCCAGCAAATCTTTTATATGTTGTGGTACAATTAAGTACCGACAAATCATTAATTTTATTCTAATTGAATGTTTCAAATTCAAATTCATTCATTGGACAGAATATAGGTTGACAACGTATGATCTTAAAAGTATAATGGCCCCTTTACAGTCTACCCTCCATATTACCTTGCTGTTATGTAAAATAATGTAACTACTTTATAATAATAAGCCAATCACGCCGGTATTATCCAAAGCGGTAGGCAGTGGTGTTACTGTACCGTATAACAGCATTTCGTCAGTTATGCATAGGAGCGACTATGATGGTTCATACAATTTTTAAAAAAAGGTCGTGTGTTTTTCAGACGAAATAGTAGTAAAAAAAGGTGTATACCTCAGTACAATAATTTCTCCACAATCATCCAGCCTGGAGTAGTGGCAAGGATAAAATTACCCTTACAAAAGCTTCGGGGTTATTAACCTTTATTACAAGTCAGGCTCTCACTAAACATTACTCCCGGACCCTCGGAAAAGCTTACCTGGTACATGTACTTTACGTTATGCTTACGAAGCCTATTTAGTTAAAACTGTCTGCGTTCCTGGCTACCATAATTTGTACCCTTAAAAAAAGCTGTATGTACACGTTAGGTCTATTTAAAGTAGGTAGGTACTTAGTTGTAAACTTATTTTGAAAATTGGGTTGACAAGTCTAGACAAAAAGTTCTCCTGGCATATGAATTAGAATCAAGCTATTATAACCAACAACAATATGTTTTTATCTGAAGAAAAATTCCAGATTTCATAACAATATTTTCCTTCACCGTAAATTCAGTCAAATCTCAAATTAGTCAAAAAAGATTGTGCCTCTCTCGCCTAATAAAACAAGTTACGGGTTTTTTTTACACCGGTCACACTTTCTAAGATCAGAACCGAGATATACGAGTAGCTATACATTAAAAGTTGGTCGGAACAATCGCACAGGGATATATAAACCGCGGCGAGGAGATCGTTTATTAGCACGAGTAATAAGAAAACTTCCGCGGAATCTTTGTGAATTTGCATTTTATCAGCCGAAGACTACAACTTAACTTCGTGGATGGCGGCATGTTAGATGCAGCGGTATGTTCTGGATTTAATCATATTTTGAAATAACAAAACACAACATCACGCTGGTAATCTGCAGTGGATGTTTCTATAGTACACACACATTTAGCCAGTTTTTTTTAAGTCCCATGTAATAAGGACGAGCCTATTGCCACCAACCAGGCACTAATAACTAGACTCGGGGCCACACAAAAAAAATTACATTAAAGAATTAAACACATCCAAAATATCAAGGTAAAAAACGTAGTGGTAAACTAGTGGCAAAAAGAAATGATTTGAATAAAAGGTAGGTTCGGAGAATTATAAATAATCTGCTTTTGTAACTTTGCTTAATGTGGAAATGCTGACTTAGGGCTTTGACATTTGATTATATGGCAAAAAGAAATGATTTGAATAAATGGTAGGTTAGGAGAATTATAAATAATCTGCTTTTGTAACTTTGCTTAATGTGGAAATGCTGACTTAGGGCTTTGACATTTGATTATATGGCAAAAAGAAATGATTTGAATAAATGGTAGGTTAGGAGAATTATAAATAATCTGCTTTTGTAACTTTGCTTAATGTGGAAATGTTGAATTAGGGCTTTGACATTTGACTATATTCACGTACGCAGTTCATTATTTGATCACTTACGAAGCTGGTATTTTTTAAATTAAACTTGCAATCATAAAGTATTTCTAAGTTAACCATGCGCTAAAACCATACGTCATATTTGATACGAAGCCCAAAATACGATACGATAGCAGCCCAAGAACTCAAACGAACATGAAAATAACTGAGGTTACGAATTTTGCTTGTTAATCCTATCATTGTGTCACGCTGTGTAAAATTCCGACATTTATATCTGTAATTTTTATGAGAGCAGTCCAAGCTCGAGGTTTGCCAGTGAGATATGGCTCGCAGTGTCCTGAAGATTCGATTTTTAGACCGTATAAGGTACACAATACTGCACGCCAAAACCAAGGTCACAAACGTTACCCAAAAGGTGCTCAGCTTAAGTGAGACTGGGCCGGACATGTCTGCCGCGTGTCAGATGACATATGGGCTAACAGAACCACCGATTAGGTCCCACGAAACGCACAACGCCATCGCGGCCAGCACTAGCAGAAGACAGAATTGTTTGAAAGAAAGCAGGAAAGGGTAAAGTAATAATCAATTAAAAGGGTAAGAAGTCAGAAAGTAGCATTATACTGTGCCTCACGGCTACTCTAAAAAGGCCCAGGTCAGCATGAATGCCGGAAAACTAGTGCTTGACGCTGGTTTTCAACTGGATTTTTGCCCTGCAGTGTAAAAATTCAAGCCTGTATTAGTTTAGAATTTTTATGGTGAACGTAATAAAATGCATGACTACATTCAGCATAACACCACCCACCGTCACCTTACACCGCGGAACGTTATGATAACAATTTTCCTTATTTTTATCTCTTGCTTTTTATATTATTGCGGCGACAACTATGGGGGATGGCGACCCGCCTTATAATTTAACAGCACAATAGAATCGCGTAAATTGTATCGCTTTGTCACTGGTCCAAAACGGTAGACGGAATTGTCATGTTTAAAATGACGTTTTGGGGTGAGGAAAGTTGTAATTATAATGACAATGGATGGAATCTTATTTCTTAGTAACCTGCGCTACTGTGAAAACCTTCAATGAATTTAAATTTCAGTCCCTTAATAGAGTTTTTCGCTTCTTCATAGACTTTTATGACTGTCGGTTGATGATGAGCAGTAAAAATCCTTAAACTTTCATGCATCCATCGACGTCAAAGCTCATAAATTAGATCTAGAAGCTGAAATGCTCAGTGACCGAACATCATGAGTTAAACAAACTAAACTGCTTACAAACATACACCGTGTGAGCAAACATCAAAAAAGTATTTAAATTTTAATGACGTTGAAACCTCCTTACGCAGTTTTAAGCCGCGGGGAGGCAGGTGGGGTACAATTCCGCTCCAGTTATCGTGCGAAAACTTTCACCCAATCCGATTTACCTGAGTTAATTACATTTCATAGTATTGGAGCTTACAGTCGTCCCACAGAGAATTGGCCACTGAGATTCTCTATCCGACATTTTACGCTGAAGTCAACCGGCAAAATTGGTAGTGCACACAATTTGCGGTCAGAGATTCCGCGAACTGAAATATTTTAGGTAAAGGGGAACGTATCTACTGTCGTATCTAACTAATGTTCTTTACGCTAAGCTTTACAGCTCTGTGACAGCGGCAGCAACGCGATAGGAAAGGGTTTAATACCACTATAGAAAACGAAAAACATCTCTCAGGTAGAATCCGTTTTTCTGATACGAACGTTAATGGTATCAGACTACGACTATGGGGATAAAAGCAACCGTTAAAATGCTGTTACCTATTCCATAGACTACGTGATTCTGTTACGCGTTGGCAAAAGGAAGTTACTCATACTTGTCATTGAAGATTTCAATTCAGATCTTCATTCTACTAATATTATAAATGTGAAAGTTTGGATGTTTAGATGTTCGGATTTTTTGTCACTCAATCACGCAAAATGGCTGAAAGGATTTGGATAAAATTTGGCACACTGATAGTTTATAACCTGGATTAACACATAGGTCACTTTTTATCCCGGTAGTACGTTCCCGCGGGATAATTTTCGAAGTCCACGCGCGCGAAGCCGCTGGCAATAGCTAGTTATTCATATTTTGGTACTTAAATTTTGAAATATTGTGAAGCACAAGTTGTGTGATGAATTAATATGATGCATCTTCGGTAATTTTTACTCAAATTAAGTAATTTAACTTTTCATCACCACAGTAAAACATCACCCTTCTAACCGTCGAAATTAATCAATTTACGCCACTCTACAGCGACCTCAGTCAACTAACTCGGAGAAATTCGTGTGTGAAATATCAGAAGTTGTCGAGATCTTAGCGGCGGGTCTTGGGGCCAGATTAAACCTTCGTAGACGTGTCAATTATCGACTGTTGCGAATTCATTATAAAGGATTTCCACTTTAAGTTTGCTGAGAATGTATTAATTGGGAGTTTTGGAAGGAGCTTAGATTTTTATGGGCGGTTTGTTATGAAGATTGGTTATTCTCTGCCGCTGTTGTTATCTTTTGTTGATCATTTAAGCAGCTTTTGTTTATTTATTGTGACATTTATAGACTATTAGAAATGATTAATTTGTTTGAATAATGTTTGTTGTTTTGTGAAACTCTTCATAAATTTCTGCTTTGTTTTTCCTAGCTACTGTCATAAACTCACTTGCTATTAACAGTAAGTTTTCTTGCTCTACCCTTTCTTATTAACCTGTGAGGCTGCTATCTTACACCAACACGTTTAAAACCATAGCAGCATTGAGACAGCACACCTTCCTACTAATAACCCCATAATTTAGATATAAGCAGTGACAGGTTACAATCCCATCGTTTACGAGCTCCATAATCACCTCTCCCCTCGAAAGGTGAGCCGTTATTTACACGAGTAATTAAACCCAATTTGAAGGCATTATATATTGTGATCAAGCGTTTCTTACAAAATAATTTTCAACCTTAAAGTTCCCTCTGAAATTAATACCTTCTAGCAGATTCCCTCATAATGAGTGCAATAAAACAATCTAGTCGTTTAACCACCACAATATATGCCTCCCTTCCACGTAAAATGTAGTTGCAAGGCACGTTTTAAAATATATGGTCGGACGAAATTAAATGCGCGCACCGTCTTATTGCGAACGCAGTATACACCTAATGTGAATTATGAAGAATAATAGTGGTGGAAATATCAGGTGGGGGTTGAAACCTGGAGAGATGGGGAGAATGTTAAAGACGATAACTAGCGTGATCTTTGGGTTGAGAAAAATTATAGATCCCAGGGGGATTGGAGTCGAGCTTTGATTTTGGTTTAGAAGATTGCTGTAAACACGGTCGTAAAAAACATAATCAGAGTGACATACCATAACATCATACCGTGGTTCTCCGAAGGGATGAGTCTCCGAAGGGAGAATTTGTTCCACCACTTCTTTTTCCCAGCTATAGCACTAGGAAGTGGTGAAGGGCGGGCGTTTTGGGGGACTGTCTTACGTATTTTGACGGTCGAAAAGTGCTGATTCGCAGCCTAATTTGAATAAATGACTTTTGACTTTGATTCTGATTTTGATGGGCTGAGGTGTACCAATAGTACAACTACAATACCCAAATTATGTTTAAGTGCCATGTACACAAAACCAGACTCCGGGTTGCTGCTAAGAAATAAATGATTTGAGAGTGTCATTTATTATAATAATAATTAGGCATGTACACTTTCATGTAATCATAAACAGTACCAATTTCTACATATTAGGGTAGTACTAGAGCCATGGGGTCCATGTGCTTACTTCGTTCTCCGAGACGGCTGGTCTATTTTTAACCGACTTCAAAAAAAGGAGGAGGTTCCCAATTCGACTATATGTTTTTTTTTTGTTTGTTACCTCATAACTTTCGACTGGGTGAACCGATTTTGATGATTCTTTTTTTCATTTGAAAGCTCGTGCTTCCCGTGTAGTGTGATTTCAATGTCATATAGATCTGATGATGCTTTTCGGAGACAGACAACGGAACTCTTTAAAAAATAACAGTAAATAAACCGCGATTGCTGCAATCGCATAAATATGCATTGTTTTGACCCCAAGGATGATGAAATTTCGAATTAGTGGGGTAGGTACTATAACTAAAAAGTGAAAAATAAAAACTTAAAAAAAATATTTAAATACATATCCAAAGTCACCGTCTTCTGAAATTAAAGTTATTTTTCACTTTGTAGTGTTTTTTCGGAAGTCGCTTGGTTTTTTGGCCAAAGAATCAGCATCGCCGTACAATGTGGCAATGCTTCCAGCCTTTAAAGCACTTTTCCTGTTGACAGCGATGCGGACTGATTTATTGATGCCCTATTATTCCTTTTAATAAATGTAAATAAGTAACTCGATGTAAATAAAATGTATTGGAAAATAAAAATGTCACCATTATTTCTATCAACTTCTCTAACGCATATTTACAGAATACATCATGAAATAAAGTTTACTAGGTCGGTACAGCTAGCATTGGAAATATCAAAACTTTATTCGGCGTTGAACTGAACGATACACTCCTCTCGTTCACATTCAAAGACTTTCTCGCAAATATAAATCGCAATTGTCTGAAGAAATAGTAAAGTAGAACGATAAATTGGATAAAGAGGCAATACTGCCGTGCTCAGGGGCTGGTAATAGGCAATTTTCGACATCCAATCCCAGCACAATGGGACGACTTGCCTGTTTAAATATTTCTAAGAATCATTCGTTTTCAATGTGACCTATGCCACAGTCTTTTAGATTAGCAGGTAGATTGATTGTTGTATTGGTATTATTGTTAGCTGTGAGTGTGGAAATGTTTTTCTTGGGTGTAAAATAAGCTTGTATATCTCTGAAGAGTTGTTTTTTTTTTGCGGGTGTTATAAACACATAGGTGACTATTTATGAGATTATTGCTCAGTATTTATAGTTTGTTTAGCACCTGTTGTTAATACAACAAAATGCGGTAATCCGCATTTAAACCAAATAATTGACTTTGACAACGATTGTTACGAGTCGTCAGAAGCCCGAAAGTCTGACAACCAGTCTTACCAAGGAGTGTCGTATTATCCAGTAACTGGGATGTGGAGGTCAGATAGGCAGTCGCTCCATGTAAAGTACTGGTATTCAGCCGTATCCGGTTAGACTGGAAGCCGACCCCGACGTAATTGGGAAAAGGCTAGGCAGATGAGTAGGATTAGTATATTAGTATTAGTATGTTAGTCAGAAGTAAGATCTGTAATCGTCAACACGTAATGAGCAACAGTGTAGAAATCAAAACTAGTACCTTCTCTTTTAAAATCAGAACTCGTACCTTCTCTTTTAAAATCAAAACTCGTACCTTCTCTTTTAAAATCAAAACTCGTACCTTCTCTTTTAAAATCAAAACTTGTACCTTCTGTTTTAAAACTATGATGACTATTTATGAGGTTATTGCTCAGTATTTATAGTTTATTTAGCACCTGTTGTATTACCGCATTTAAACCAAATATTTGTTACGGGTCGTCAGAAGCCTGAAAGTCTGACAGCCAGTCTTGCCAAAGGCTATCCATATTACCCAGTAACTGGGTTGTGGAGGTCAGACAGGCAGTCGCTCCATGTAAAATACTGGTATTGAGCTGCATCCACTTAGACTGGTAACCGACCCCAACATAGTTGGGAAAAGTCTAGGAAAATTGATTTTGCCTACGAAATTTTACTATCAGTTTCTCTTGTCAACTTCCAAAATCATTCAAAACCTACGCCAACTTTATAGTAAAAGAATATCCTGCAACTTTCTACCACAAGAGTCAAATATCAAAGCAGCCCCGTTAATACCTACGTAAAGCCCACAGAGACTTGTTTCGTACGTCGCATTGTCTGGAATTAATTTTCCTGTTCCGCTCAATGCATTTTTTATAAGATAGAGGAACAAAAGTGGAATGAAAGTGCCAGAGGATGAAACAGTTCTGTCGGTTATTAAATTGAAGGATTTAATTTGTGTGCTTTAGGTGTTTGTAAGTATTGTCAGATTCGGGTAATTGATGTTGACTGTGTCTGTTTGATTTGTTTTCGCTTTCAGGATGTGGATTTGTCTCTAGTAAATTGGGAGTTTTGTTTCGTGTTTTTGAGAATTAGTGCTTATTTTTTAATTTAAAGTAAATTATGTTATAACGTATTCTTGTTTTTTTAAAATCTTTGTTCAGTTGTAATTTATTTCCGGTGACAAAACACAGTATTTTATGCGTTATAATTAAAAAAAATGGGATTGTCTTGCCAGAAGTCTCTTTGATTTAGGCTTAGAGTTTGTTTTTGGTCTACCAATTCCAGAAACATTTTTCCCGCGTCACCTCCACCAGCAGGAGCTCTAAGACCCAACTAATTAATAGACGTGTCGATAGGCAGGCGTCCTCAATTAACAAAACCAAGTAGTTTTGGATTTAGCCATATCGCAACAACAATTTCTCTGTAATTATGCTTCATAATTATGCATTTGTTTAAGAGTTTTAGTGGTGATACTGTAAATGCCGACTAATTGTGGCCGCATTTACTATTTTGTGGCACTGCTTTACAGTCGAGTTTATTTCGTATTTAAGTATAATGTGCACTTAAATTCTTTTACCATCTCTTGTATTTGGAATTAACTTTTGCTTTATTATATTAAATACTTGAAAGTCTGGAAACGGGTATCCGTGAATACAGGAAACATTTTAACCAGTGCGCAAACCTTCACCATGAATTCAGCATATAATTCTAAACCTAGCGTAGAAATTTTTCGTCGGTTTTAAAAATAAAAAAAACATCATACATTTTGACTGCGTACGTATTGCACTTTTCTATGAAACAGCTGATTTTTTTTTGTATAGCCGGTGAACAATTTCTAGGCTCCCGCAGCCTAGAAATTGTTCACTGGTTATACAAAATAAAATCAGCTGTCTAGAATGATATGCTGAATTCATGGTTACAGTTTGCGCACTGCTTAAAAATTTATCGGGTATAGTAAATAGGTTAAATCTTTAGGTATAAAATGCACCTTTTTCAGGTGTTAACATGAAAATTATAAAAAAAAAATTATGAAATGATTTTGTCAATTTTTTTTTTCTCCTACGTAATGAGCAAACTTTGATTTTGATTACTGGGAAAATTGATATATTTTTTATGAAAAAGGTAAAATGCACCTTTTCCTTAAAGATTTTAATTCCTAAAAGATTTTAAATTTTAACTGACATAGAGTTCCGGATAACTTTGATAATATAGCTACCTTCAATTCCTGGACATTCCTCGTTTCTAATAAAAATGAAGAGCTATCTAGCTCACCGTTCCTTCCAATAGTTTTAGTTGGAACGGTCAAAACGGATATATGACAGACATTTTATCAAATATTTTAGTTGCTCCAAAGAGTTATAGAAATGTGTGGAATTCAGGTAGTATCTTGGAAAAAATTTTGATACTTTAAAATTTGTTTTGAGTTGACACCTGCTTTCCAAAATAATACTTTATCTAAGATTAGGATAAATTTAACTATCTTGTTAACCTGCATTGGTAAATCTGTTGAATTTCCAGAAAAGATAAAAACAATGATTTTATTTAAGAAAAGGTTTTCTAAACTAATCAATCTAATTACCACAATTAGAATTTTAATGACACCTTCTTACGTGTGAAAAGGCAATTAAAATGAAAACATCTGATATTTACAGACAATACGAATCCTGCTAAATCTAATCCTAAACCTTACCGAGGTGTTGCATTAAAGTGTTTTACCATGTCTTGTCTCCACAAGACGCAGACTACCGCAGAAAGAACGAACACTCCTTGAGGTTCCTTCATTCATTCACTCATTCATTATGAACGACGATCTCCCAGCTATGGGTGGTGAAAACGCTGAGTTGCATGTAAAAGTATTTGAGAGATTTTCAGGATGTCTTTTGTAGAAATTCTTGGTGAAAGTACTGTGAAAGGGCTCGTTTTATTTCTTTTTGAAGGTTTTTGGTTTGCTGACTTTGTAAGCATTGTTTGCGTTTGAGCTAGAATCATAATCTTCATCATTAGTTGAGTTAACTTAACCCGACAAACACTGTATGAACCATACCTATTGCTTATACACGACATCAAAACTAAAAATAATCGTGAAACCGTCGAGCGCTTAAAGCAAACGGCTTCTAATACGACTTCGTTTGTCGGGTTCGTTCAATTTGGCTGTTTTACTTATTTATTTCGATAGGTTTTTGAGCCACATAATGACCCAGCTTCCACTGTCTAATTCACCTTTGAGAAGGTACAAATGGCAATGATCATATTTACTCTACCCGGCGATAAACGCAAGCTACAAATCAACTAAGTTGGGATTGTTGACGGGCTCACACATGCATTTTCAGTTCAAGCTTTTTTTATTTTATTTATTTGTTATTTTTTTTGTTGTTTTTTTTTTTTTAAGAAACGTTGCCCCACACTAGGAATTACTCCTGTATTGTGGGTGCGTTTACAAACATTTAAATTCACATACACAAACAGCCAGACCCAGAACAACTACTTGTAGGTCATACAAATATTTGTTCCGTGCGGGAATCGAACCCGCTACACGCAGCACAGCAGTCAATCACTTAACCACTGCGTATGAGGCGCTGCTTAGCTTTCACAACGTTTTAAAACAATAAACTAAATGTGTTAAACTCACATTAATAGTACAAATTAATTAACATAACTTGATCCCGATACCAAGAATCGTATAATCAATGAGTCCCAAAATACAATAAAAAGAGACTATCTCTACATGGCATACCCCAACAAAAAAACTAAATTAAATTAATCAAATAGAGTATCATCAGCTATCTCGATAGAAAGTAGTACCTACCTCATTCTCCGACTCCTTAGTCCCGGCATATCTCGATAATACTCTTTGTTGGAACATTTTAGGACCATTACTTTTATTGGACCGGTTGAGTCTGTGGACCATGGCCCGCCCGAAGCAGAATGCTGGCAGTAAGCAAACTTCTCACTAAAATGTAATTGGTTTTTGAAAATCCTGACTATAACTCCATAGTCTATAACTCTGTAGAGCCGATCTAGGCTATCTAGGTTTTGCTATCGCAGTTTTGTTTGCATGTGCCAGTTTTCGAGGCGTACAAAGCTTTCGGCGGCACTCGAATTTGGTTTTCATTTGTAGGCATTGCTTATAAACGTTGTTAGTCGGTAGCTATGAAGTGGCAAACTTTAGAGACGATGGTTTTGTATTCATAAATGGACTTGCTACCATTTTATAGTCTGTAAAAATTAATCAGACTTTGAGAAGAAATGACTTTCAGGAACGATATTTACTGAAATAATAATGAACGATTATTATTATGAAACCTGGATCCTTCTCACAGAGAGAAGGCCTATGTCCCAACAGTGGGAACATTATAGGTTGATAATGCTATTATCATGAAACACATAATATAGGTATATAATATATTCAATTAGCGTAATTACGGAACGGAATTTACGGAAATTACGCTAATTAGCAAGATTCTAAGCAAAACATAACATACTAACGGTAACAAAGAAAATGCCTGCCGGGTAAAAACTTCATGCAGATAATAAATATAGAGAAACACTGCAAATAATTTTAGTTTTGTGGTTGTTTTTAGTGTTTACTTTTACTTATATGTTGAGAATTGGCAATAACTTGACGTTATCATTAAAATACATAGAGGAACCAAACACGAACATCAAACAAACAAACATCATGAGCAAATCTGGACTTTATTTTTTAATAGCTTTTACCAGTCGCTTCACCCCCATGGCGTTCGAAAATTATCCCCCGTTCGATAATTTAACATCCAGGTTAAAAACTATCGGTATGCCATCATCCAAATTCGTTCGGCCGTTTTTGCGTGATCGAGTAACAGACATCCAAACATCTAAAAATATACATTTATGATATTAGTAGGATAGTAGAATTAGTATTATTACAGTAACTTGTGGCTAAATAATATTATATCCACACACCCATCCGTGGACATCGCGGCAAGCGTAGCGCTTGCCGCGATGTCCACGGATGGGTGTGTGGATCTTTGACAGTCGTAACGGGTCGTCAGAAGCCCGAAAGTCTGACAACCAGTCTTACCAAGGGGTATCATATTACCCAGTAAATGGGTTGTGGAGGTTAGATAGGCAGTTGCTCCATGTAAAATACTGGTATTCAGCTGCGTCCGGTTAGACTGGAAGCCAACCCCAACGTAATTGGGAAAAGGGTAGGCAGATGAGTAGGATTAGTATATTAGTAAGAAGTAAGATCTGTAATCGTCAACACGTAATGAGCAACAGTGTAGAAATCAAAACTCGTACCTTCTCTTTTAAAATCAAAACTCGTACCTTCTCTTTTAAAATCAAAACTCGTACATTCTCTTTTAAAATCAAAACTCGTACCTTCTCTTTTAAAATCAAAACTCGTACCTTCTCTTTTAAAATCGAAACTCGTACCTTCTCTTTTAAAATCAAAACTCGTACCTTCTCTTTTAAAATCAATCCGTCTAGACTTTTCCCCAGTATGTTGGGGTCGGCTTTCAGTCTATGTATTTTAAATTGAGTGACTGCCAGTCTGACCTCCACAACCCAGTTACTGGGTAACATGATACGCCTTGGATTGGGTGGATTGGTGCCTTCTCTGTATGAGGATTAAACGTTTACCCTTCAGTAGGAATATAAGACTGGTATTTTGTTTTAATCTTCAAACATTAGACAAAATAAATATTACGTTTTCTTTTTTAAAACCTTCTGGCAAGCGATGATAAAAAATCTTAACATTTGAAAACATTTATCAACATGATCAAAATAAAGATCACTTTAAATACCTACGTCTAGAAGATATTTATGCAACAAATTACACACTACGCTGTAATTAACTCATTTACGTACGCAGGGCGCTATAAATTGAGTCAGCCTGAATAATAAATATTTTGTGGTCGTCTGTATTAGCACACTCAGGCACCACAATTTGAGGAAAATTTACTGTCTCCGTGTACTTCTTAACATATTGTATGTTGGTCATTTACAAGTATTTGAATAAGACTACTAAGAACTTGAAGTCGCCAAGCTGAAGTGGGACTGGGTTGGCCACGACTGCCGTATGCCCAATGGACTGTGGGCAAAAATAACCACTATGTGGACTCGTGACACCGCCAGAAGGCATCGCGTCAGACCCCGTAAACGATGGCGGGATGGCGCTGGATTAAAAGAGCTGGAAGTCATGGGAAGATATCCTTGCCGAGCAGTGGGAAGATGCGGGGTAACGGTAACTGAGAACTTATGAAGTTCATAATAAACGAACTTAACAAACTAGATAGATTACAGGTTGTTCCATTAGGAATTACTCAGTAAGTGTTCGGAGCCTGGATTTATGCCCGGTAGATGGCTATAGGCTCGCCTCCTTTTACGTGGGACGAAAAACCATAAGTGGCTAATTGTGTGTAGGTGCGTCTGCCTTACCTTTGCGAGAAAAAAAAACCTATTTAACATACTCTCTTTTCTAAGTGGTCTAGAATACATTGCAGACCTAAGTTTAGCTAGCAGCTGCTAATCCAGTATACTATAGATTTTTAAAAAAATCCTGGATTAGCAGTATAAACTTGTTTTTTCAGTAGGGATCTATAAAATTGTTTTCGGCGGTATATTTGTCGAAGTAAGACGTTGTGTTAAAATTGCCAACTCATCTGGAGGTAACATAGTCTTCCAGACCGTATTTCGGCCATGGCGGCCAATCTCAATGGAGACTAGCCTCCGGGCGGGAGATATTATAGTGCAGAAGTGTGTGCGCAGACACAGGTGCACTCTCTCAAATAAAATCAAATCAAAATATTTTATTTCACATAAACCTGCAAGGGCACTTATGAAACGTCAGAAGCTAGGAGCACGCTTCCAATTTGTCGCTTCCTATGGAGAAGAGCCGGCAAGAAACTCCACGGTTACTCTTTTAAAAATAATTGGGTTTTACAATGTTTTCAAATTACAGTGATAATATGTATGGGAGGACAGTGCAGGCCTATCAATAAGTACCAAGTACTTAGAGGAATGAAAATAAAGAATAGAAAATCGTCTATAAATCTAGTCTGTAAGGCCTCTTTTCCTTCACTCTCATAGTCCGATTGGACAGTAATCCGACACGACCGGAGAGGCATCAGGCGTAGGACCAACGGTTTAACGTGCTTTCCGAAGCACGGGGGTATCACACCGCCGACTTCAAAACTCCGGGCTCTTACTGAGACATTTCTAATGGAATAACCCAATATCACTTTGCTCGACCCGGGAATCGAACCCAGGATCCCAAGCTCAGTAGTCGCGCTTGCGACCGCGAGACCAACGGGGCAGTTAATACTATCTCATGGAACCTACAAGTCAATAAATTAAGAATACCTGCGAAGTCTGAGCACCCAATAAGTAAGAATCAAATCAGCTTTTTTTAGAAATAAATTGTAGATCACTGGAAGTTTTTCATCTGTAGAATAATGCGGTGTTCATGGTTTTATGATTGGTTCCAGGACAATAAATTTAAATAGATAGTTACTGAAATTAAGCCGATATATTTGTAAAAAAAATACAGTTTCTTGCTAAAGTTACGTATTTTTCGATCAGAACAATTTTACTTAGGTGGTAGATTTATCGGTACAGTAATCTGAATTATTTTTCTGAACAGAACTTCTCATTAAAGATTGAATCAAGTCAATCGGGTAAGCGATATAAAAAAAAAATGAAGACTTTTGAATTGTCAAAAAGACGATCAGTTATTCAAAAAGTTGAACCTGCCCTTTCGAAAACGTAGATTTTTATCACAAAAAGAGAGCTGTTTAATTTGTATTAAAAGCGAATTTTTTCCCCACATTCTTGGCTACCCTGGCACAGAATTAACGTGCATTTCCAAGAGCTCAAGAATGGGGTGGGATAAAAAATCGCAATTTTAAATAGGTTCTGTGGCGTCAAGTGATTTAATGGTTTCTCCCGATTCTCATGCAGTGCGTGATACGACGATCATTTTTTTTTATTCGTAATCAATTCGAGGTACCCTCACTTTGGTTTAATTGAAATTCTTTTGAACGGTGTGACTTGAATTTTGCAATTAGGTGTTATAATGGATTTAGAGATGTGCCCCTAATCTTTTTTGTCTGTACCTATGCGTCTTGGTATAATAGGGCCGTACCTACACTGTTGGTAAATAACCTTGTAACTTCTAAGAATATAACTTAACTAAAATTAGGATTACGAGCAGTGGTGGCTCAGTGCTCACGGCCGTGACTTACGAGTTGTTGGTCGTAGGTTCGAACTAAGACAGGTGCTTCACTTATCGTAAATTATTTCTTCACCAATGCTCTCAAAATAGTGAAGGAAAATACCGTGAGGAAACGGGCATGTACTAGAACCAAAAAATCGAAGACTTGTGACATCAGCCAATTATATTTTTCCAAAGTTTGGCAATTGCCAGTATGCCGTACCGTAATAAAAATAATTAAAATCTAAATACTGAATTTTTATTATTTTAATTTGTAAAACTAAAAACCACTAAGCAAAACTTGAAAAGGTAGCAAAATTGTTATCTATTAGGAACTGTCATTAGGAACCTTAGCCGCAAAGAATAATCTAACTAACTTACTTAGTTTTTTAACAATCAAAATAAATGTTCAAACTTATATAATTTTTAACAATCACAATAGACATGCAAACATGACACAAACACTTACTTAAGTTAAATAATCACATTATTTTTGGTAATGTTAAAGCAATAGGATATAGGTACTTAAAAAAGTATGATCTTAAACAATCAGTCATAACTTTTAAGTAGATTATGGCAGAGAATCATAAAAACTATGACAATCACTGAGCAAAACTGATTTTAGCTGCTGCAGATGGTTGAACTTGGTAGAAGAGATTGGAATCTTATTGAAACGAAGTTGGGGATAATTTACCTCACCAAGTAGCTAGCTTTGGTCTCTGTGGCAGATCAGTCCGTTCTCCATCATAGCTTAGTTTAAAACCTTTAAAGACATGCCTCGACAACTTGCGGATCGCCAGCTCTCCTTCCAGGGCCTCAAGTCTGCTATTACAATAGTGTCAGAATGGTCTATCATTGATTTCATAATTGGGTTTGACAAGTTTGGTAATCTACTAATATAATGGCGTCATTATGACTTTCCAATGGTCAGCCACTGACACTCCATTGAAAGAAATGGTATTTATTGGTAATCTCGTACACAATGACAAATGAATGACTGACTTAGGCGGTAATCTGCTAAAATTTAACACTAATAAATAATATTGCAATAAGAGGCGACCACCCACGGCGCCATTTATGAGATGACGTATCGAGTGGGCGTTGTACGATATAATTATTAATATTTGTTGGGCGGTCAAGCGGATATATGAAATCGGGCATGAATAAATGTTCAAATTTAGTAGTAGTTTTTGGAAAATTATTTCTACTAACGGGTTTTATAATAATGGCAATACGACAATGCCATTATAACACAATTTTATTACTAGACCATTGACCGACCAATGATCGACCATTATGAATTTAGCAGATTACGAACTTTTAACAAAATGACAATGGGATCGTGTTGGAATGATGAATTTATAAAAATAGCAGACTTGGGCCCCTGGTTGAATACTTTTGTAAATCCATGTCTCTGGGCTTGCATATATTTTGTAAAAACTGTAATGGACTTGGATTATTTTGTATGGCTCCTTTCTCGCTTCTTTCGTAATAGTAACATAGTCACTAGGCAGGTGAATTTCTCTATTTTGAAGTTTCCTTTCTATTGAACTGTGAACAGAGTCACATTCCATTTGTGTGTGTCCTGGGTTCAGAAACTTTTGGGTAATGGTAGCTCCATGTTTTTTGGACAAATCCAGAAGCGCGTTGGATAGAATTGTATTCCTATTTGATATGTGCAGCCATCTGAGTAGGTAGACCACGCGCAAGGGTCAACACGTTATTAGAATAGATCGGAGATTTCACAGCAATATCTTTCACAAAATTTCAACACAATCACATAGTAGATTGGGCACGCCACGATTGCGGCTGTAAGTCCCCTCTTTGAGGCGTGGCTTGAGAGGCGGCATGGCGTCCTCACCTTCCGCCTGACACAGGTCCTCACCGGACATGGCTGTTTCGGGAGGTTCCTGTTTCGGATAGGGCGGGAGGAAACGCCCGGCTGTTTCCATTGCGAAGATCGCCCAGAGGACACGGTGGAGCATACGGTGGAGGTCTGCCCAGCTTGGGCGGAGCAACGCCGTGTCCTCGTGGAGGTGATCGGCGGCGGCGATCTCTCGCGCCCGACCCTGGTCCAGGCCATGGTGCGGAGCGAGAGGGCATGGCTGGCAGTCGCCTCCTTCAGCGAAGCAGTTATGCTCGCAAAGAGGGAGGCGGCGCACGTGAGGGAGATGCAGTACATGCGCCCTCACAGCCGTGGCCTTCGCAGGAGACGCCCTGGGCGTCGGGAATCCCAGGCTGATTCCCGGCCACCGTAGGCACGGGCTTGCGGACGGCGAGTAATGGGTAGCTCGCTGTCCGGTAAGGACCAAGTCCGGGTCGACGGCGCGTTGTGTTCCACGCGCGCCTCAAAGAGATGTCAGCAGCAACAGAGGGGCCCGCAAGGGCCGATGCCTGCCGGGGGTGCGGGTTGTTCGAAAGAGATACCGCCGCCCCTGGCACACAGGCAACTGAGGGAACACGGGTGGGTTTTAGTCAGTAAAAGTCTGACACGCCCTCCCGCTCCACCCAGAGCGGGAGAAGTTATTTGATGATTTCCCACCCAGGAAAAAAAAAGAAAAATCACATAGTAGATATTTCTACTTTTAGTTAGAAGGTATTTGCAGCAAAATTAGTGTCTCATAATTTAGTAGTTATTTCTATTAGTGTTTGATGGGATAAATAGTTAAATATCGTGTTAGGACGTTTTACCAGAACACGCGAAATAGCATTTTACGTCGATTGGCATTAAAAACGGAAAATCGAAAAATAGTTAATTAGTAGGTATTGGTAGTTCGTCGTCGATGTACTTTATTCAATAAAGATTAAATACCTATTAGTATAAAAATTTCATCATCCTTGGGGTCAAAACAATGCATATATATGCGATAGCAGCAATTGCGGTTTATTTACTGTTATTTTTTGAAGAGTTCCGTTGTATGTCTCCGAAACGCATCATCAGATCTATATGACATTGAAATGAAACCACAAGGGAAGCACGAGCTTTCAAATAAAAAAGAATCATCAAAATCGGTTCACCCGGTCGAAAGTTATGAAGTATGTTTTTTTTTAATGTTTGTTACATTTAAAAAAACATACCGACTTCAAAAAAAGGAGGAGGTTTTCAATTCAACTGAATTGAAAACCTCCTCCTTTTTTTGAAGTCGGTTAAAAACAGATCCATGTGACTTTAAACACATATACATATTCTTAAGGACTTTTACTAACTGTTGGTAGGCAGAAACGAATACCTACCTGCAGGCAGTGTTTCGTAAAAAACAAAGTTTCCCCCTATATCTATCCATGTGTCAATGTGTTTGTAGACAGAACGTTTTCGAAGAAAGTTTCGGTGCCAGTATTAATTGAACGCGTACGAAGGAGCTGTCGGTTTAGTCTCTAAGCTTTTAACGCCGTATATTGTTGCCAGGGTCAGTTTGAACTTATATTTTTTAACCGACTTCCAAAAGGAGGAGGTTCTGAATTCGTCGGTACCTTTTTTTTTTATGTATGTATGTTCCCCGATTACTCGAAGATGCCTGGACCGATTTGGATATTTTTTTTTTTGTTTGAAAGGGTATACTTTCCAGGTGGTCCCATGATCATCAAGTCAGGATCTGATGATGGGATGCTGGAGAAATAGAGAGAACTCTTCAAATTTTTATAGGCACACTTGAAGCAATTTGTGTAGTTTTTGGAAGAGTATTTTCTCGGAGTGGTTTCATTTAAATTTGGTGAAGATCTGATGAAGAACTTCGGAGATAGGCAACGGAACTCCTCAATAAATGATACCAAATGGACAGGGATTGCTGAAATCTCATGTCTGTCAATTGTTTACACCAGTTAATAACATAACATCACGCCGGTATGCTGTGAAGGGGTAAGCACATGTGAACCACTAAAAAGTGAAAAATAAAAAAACTTTTTTCAAAAAAATAAACAACCGACTTCCAAAAAAAACACTACAAAGTGAAAAATAACTTTAATTTCGGAAGGCGGTGACAAAAAATTAAAATACATATCCAAAGTCACCGACTTCCGAAATTAAAGTTATTTTTCACTTTGTAGTGTTTTTGTGGAAGTCGGTTGTTTATTTTTTTGATGATAAACTTGCTTTTGCCAGTGACTTCGCCCCCCTGGAGGTCGGAAACTATCCCTCTTCATATCTTTTCCTTCACCGTTTTGAGAGCAGTGGTATGAAATAATTTACACAAAGTGAAGCGTCTCTCTGGGTTCGAACTAACGGCCTATAACTCGTAAGCGGCCGTTGCCACTGGGCCACCACCTCTCTCTGTTGGCTATGAGTATCTCAAATACTGCTACAGTCAACCTTTAGTGCAGAAATTGCCACAATCACTATTCCTGGCAGAGGGATTGATAATCACCGCCGTGTGCTCGTGGAGGTGATCGGCGGCGGCGATGGCGATCTCTCGCGTCCGGCCCTGGTCCAGGCCATGGCACGGAGCGAGAGTGCATGGGTAGCCGTCACCTCCTTCTGCGCTCGCGAAGAGGGAGGCGGCGCACGTGAGGGAGATGCTGTACATGCGCCCTCACAGCCGTGGCGTTCGCAGGAGACGCCCTGGGCGTCGGGAATCCCAGGCTGTATCGCCGTAGGCGCGGGCTTGCGGACGGCGATTAATGGGTAGCTCGTTGTCCGGTAAGGACCAAGCCCGGGTCGATGGCGCAATGTGTTCCACGCGCACCTCAAAGAGATGTCAGCACCAACTGGTGGGGTCCGCAAGGGCCGATGCCTGCCAAGGGTGCGGGTTGTTCGAAAGAGATACCGCGGCCCCTAGCACACAGGCAAGTGAGGGAACACGGGAGGGTTTTAGTCAGTAAAAGTCTGACACGCCCTCCTGCACCACCCAGAGCGGGAGAAGTTACTTGATGATTTCCGACACAAAAAAAAAAAAAGGGATTGATACTTGCAGTTTTTCTTCATCGTAGCAGGCAAGAGGTTGGAACGACTGTTAAGTGGCTTATTTAGGGAACTGTATTTATACACACGTGAGTACTCAATTTAAAACAGCAGTAAGTACATCTCCTTCGTTAAATACGCATGAAACTCACCTTACGTACTCCGTGATTGTGCAGCGCATACCTCAACTCGACCTAACACCGAGTTCGCTTAAAGGCGGTACTATGGCGAATTTCCACGAAAGCAACAGCGGAGCGTTAATTATTATAGTCTAGTGAACTCAGGAGAGGATCGCTTCAACATCTACCTGTACCAGCGAATTTCATTAGGTGTAGGCTTTCAGGGGCATTGGCTTGCAAGCGTGGCTTACTTGCAATGTTCGAGGGTCGCGTGATAAAAACCTGTATAGGGAGCCAATTACGTAATGTTGGTACTGCCGAAGTCTTTTGTGTGGTGTGTTTGGTATGAATGCTGATTGGTTGCCACCATGAGGTATAGATGAAACAGTTTTATGAAAGAACTGTATAGCGTCGAAAGTAACAATCATCAGTCGAGGTTAATATTAGCTTGGCATATTTAAATTATTCATTTAAAAGCCAAGGTCCTGTCGTACTAGCCCGTTAATATAAACAGTCGAACGTAGGCCTCTCAATGATTCGCTTTTTGCAACGCCCACGCCCAAAAATACGTATCACGGCATAAATAAGGCGAAGAATAAAACCGTCTGAAACTCAAAATAAGACGTGCATCTATCAAAATCACACTTAGTAATATAACATAACACATAAAAATAATGAAAACATAACAAAACTTCCTACACACAAAGGTCAGACCAAATATAAATTCCTTTTCAATTCACTACTTGATATCTGTTTTATATCTCCCGACTTTATCTCCCTTTCTAATGCGTGCTGACGAAGCGAACTCCATTTTATTCAATAAGCCATCGCATCAAAGAAGTCCCATGGATGTATGGTTTTATTGACTCCACTGGCCACCGCAAAACCCCCTAATTTCATGCTTCATTTAACAGTCTTATGGTGTACGATGGCGCCTCTATAGATTTGCCATTAGATTGCTCAATAGGGAGGTCCACCCTAGTCATAAATTTTTCTCCATATCAAAAGCGAGTTTTGTCTCTTTTTCTAGTTTCCGTAGTTTTAATGTTGTGCTTGTATGACTCATTGTGTTGGTTTTCTTTTCTGTGAGAAATTGCAGGCAAACGTCTTTCCTATCTATTTTATAAATGCCAAAATGCACACATTGGTATATGCGTCAGTAAAGCCACTTTTATGTGTGAATTCAGCATTCAAACTTAAAACATGGTCATCTTTAATATTAGAAAGTCCAGATGAAAATATGAAATGCAACTGAAATAAAAAAAGATGAAACAATTATACACAGAGCAGCTCATTCAAGCGTACATGGCACTTTTGAATGTAGCATCAAATTTTGCAAATGCACGCATGTAATAAAAAAGAAAGAATATAACAGGGAAATACAAAAGCCATGTGAATGAAATTCTCCCGCCCCTGCCAATGGTGCGTGGAGAAACTTCAATAAGTCCAATGCGTCTGGATTATAAACTTATGTCTGTCTCTACATATGTCTGCGAAAGACAACTCTGAAATATTCTTTAGACGATATAAAAGGATCACTGTCTTAAGTGTATCTTTGTGCAATATTGTTACGGGGCGTATTATTTTTTGGAGAATAGAGAATATTGTTTTTATTGCAAGTCAGCTGATAAGTAGCCCTGTGAGGCAATGTCAGTCAAAAAGGACTTTATTTTTCGAAAAACTGATTCTAGGATGCCACTGTTATGCCTAGCCAACAAAAATTATTCAAGGGCCCACGCTAGTTTCACGTGTGAAGTTAAAACTCAACTCACACGCTCAGCAATATTTTATCCGTAAAGCTAAAAAATATATATTTTATATATATAAAATATTATTATTACATAATATATATATTATAATATAATATAAATAATAAATATTCAATGTGTTTCTGACCACGTAATGTAGGCACTCACATAATATTCTAGTCACGAGATCAGCTTGTTCAAAGTTCAGTGTTTTGGAAAAGATAATATGCTGAGTGACTTCAGCAACCGAGAGTGCTTAAATCCACTTTCGTCTATTGATAGTTTCCCCCATTCAATAATCATGGACAGGACACCATGGCGTTGTAAAGCGGCCCGTGTAAAGATATCTACCGTCGCATCGGTATCAGGAGATCTCACGTGGAATGGGGCAATTCGGTCCCCGTTCGATTCTCGGCGAGGTCTTATCCGTGTTAGGATCTTTTATGTCTGAATGCTGTAGGTAGGCTGCTGGATACTTTGGGGTATTTGTTTTTATGTCACTGACGTTCACTTTAGATTAGTATTGCTGACTACAAAGTGGGTTGCACATAAAAATGTTTAAATTACAAGATAGTCAAACAAAAGTAGGTAATCAATCATTGGATTTCTCAATCGTTTTGAAGTAGTTGAAATGAAAAGAGGTAATAAAAAAGAACTGCAATCACAGACATGTATTTTCAATAATACATATCTGTGATTTGTTTTCCATTATGCTATATTTTTTCAAACAAGTTTAGTCTTTGGAAGTCGTTACAGTTCGACTATGGCAGCTACATACGTCACGGCGGCCATCTTTTGTGCGTGTCACGGGTGCGTGCGTATGCGACGACTTTTGTTGCGTTGAATCCCAACCAGTAGAGGACAACACTGCTTGTGCTGTGTGGAGTAGGCTTTCTTATAAATTTCTACTTTTTTGGCCAATGTTTATTGCCGGTTTAGTAATAAAAATGCCTAATTAACCCCCGACGTGAAAACGACGGGGTGTTATAAGTTTGACGTGTCTGTGTGTGTGTGTGTGTCTGTCTGTGGCATCGTAGCTCCCGAACGGATGAACCTATTTTCATTTTGTTTTTTTTTGTTTGAAAGGTGAATTAGTCGAGAGTGTTCTTAGACATGTTGTATCAAAATAGGCTAAGCCGTTTGTAGATTATCAGCTCTTTTCTGGTTGATGAAGGGATTTGAGCATCTTCCAAGGGTCTGATCAGGTCGAAATTTGGTATTCTATTACTTCAATCATATTAGACGAACAAAGTAACCTTGAACTTGCTGGAGCATCACCTGGAATTTTCAGGATACCCAATTAACTCACTAAACAAACAGCAAAAGTATCGTGTTTGGGTTCATTAAAAAGGTCTCAATGAATAGGTTATAGATAAATGGTGATCAGGACGAAGAATGAGGATAAATTAGTAACAAACTTCACTGTGGGAAACATACGCAACCCTGCGCACTTTTAAGCGAGACATTAAGTTTAAAAAGCAAGAAATAAAAATTAAATTTAAAATGTAAAAAACGGTCAAAGAAAACGCCAAACAGAGGTGGCCTAGCATTTGCATTAGCCGTCCCCCGACTTGACAATACGTTGATCAAAATATTACCTACAACTTAAAAGACCAATAAATATTTTTTTTACTTTTTAGAGTTTTTGTTTATGGGTCGGGGGTTTTTTTAGCAGTAACTGTGCTTGCAATTAGGTACATACTAGTTGGGTAGCATCGAGTCAGGTAATTTCATGATTTTGGCATGATTTCCGTAAAAAAAACACACGCGTTCTCGGGCCCCATGATCCGAGCGTTTCGACCCCAAACAACTCAAATCTGTAGCGTTATGATTATGTCCTAGTTCATTATAAGTAACTAGCTTTTGCCAGCGGCAATAGAAACCTATTCTATACTTCCCAATATCTCAAACAGTAGATACGACCTCGTAGTAATTATCTGAATTCGCCGCGTCCAATAGGACAGCTCAGATAAGGCACTAGTATAAATCTGACAATGGGCCGTGTCCTAATTAATTGTGTTGTTACTTCCACCGTATTATGGGGAAGCGATGGTGATCGCTGATAATTGAGGTGCCACCTTATTTATGGGAGTGTGGATTTAGAGAAACTTCGTGTCTGTAGTGTTATATTGTGTAATTTGAAGATTACCGTGTAGATTTAAGTTACAGATACTTAAAATTGTTGGTCAGTTGTTACAGATTTTCTCCTAAGTTAAGTATACAGAACAACACAACATGGCGCATAAAAGTGAGGAGACCCGACCCCAAATAACCCGATCAGGGATGGAAGAAGACCATCCCTGAATCCACCACCATACCATTACCACCACCATACACCTACCATTACCCATCACCACCTACCCACCTACCATTACCAGCTTATCTACCACTTAGTAAAAATATAAATGGACTAGCTTGTGCCAGTGGCTTCGCCAAAGGTCGCTGCAGTCGGAAATTATGCCACGGAACGTACTACTCGGATTAAAAGTATCCTGTGTGTTCATTTAATTCAGGTTACGAACAATCTGATTTACATCCAAATCCGTTCAGTCATTTTTGTGAGATTGAATAACAAACATCCGGACTTTCACATTTATATATAGTAGTGCGGTCGCCGAGCGGTCGAAATTATACTTATGTTATTTTTATGATTTTTATGTATTATATTAGCACTATTTTATAAAATATTAGCTATCTGAACTCCTTCTCTATATAAGCTCTAACTGTGTATTTCATACTCGGCCGTCCGCATAACTTGCATAAAAAGGACTACAAAGTTTTTGCTTCACGTATTAATATACAGGATACATTTTTATCTAGTGCGCAAACTGTAACCATGAATTCACCATATCATTCTAGACCGTAGTGGCGTAGAAATTTTTCGTCGGTTGTACAAAAAGAAATCAGCTGTCTCATACATTTTGACCGCGTAGGTATTGAACTTTTCTATGTAACAGCTGATCTTTTTTGTTTAACCGACGAAAAATTTCTACGCCACTACGGTCTAGAATGATATGGTGAATTCATGGTTACAGTTTGCGCACTGGATAAAAAAATATCCTATAAAAATTGGTAGGATGAATACCTCAGCCCATTCCACCTTAAAAATTAGAGCCTGTGAGAAGCTACTTTTCGACCACGCACACGAAAAATTATAACCCAAAATTTGCTTAACACCAATGTGGCTGCAACATCAACAAAAAACCATATTCTAGCATATAGTACAAAATTTAAAATTTTTCTACCAACTTAGAGGGAAATTGAGCGTTGAAAATGTTGAAGTTTTTTTTTATAGTCGGTAAACATTTTCGTCGGGTGTTTGTAGTGGAATTTTCACGCGTTACCCGTGTTAACTCAAATGATTACGGCTCGATGGACTAACAAGTTATTTTGCTGGTATCTTGCTTCCCTGATTATGTGGTTACACACCGGATTATCGTTAATATTTAGACTAGTTTAGTAGTAGAATAATGTATTATACTACTATGCTTTTAATATTATCCAAGCATATGAACATTGGGCACGCCACGATTGCGGCGGTAAGTCCCCTCTTTGAGGAGTGGCTTGAGAGGCGGCATGGCATCCTCACCTTCCGCCTGACACAGGTCCTCACCGGACATGGCTGTTTCGAGAGGTTCCTGTTTCGGATAGGGCGGGAGGAAACGCCCGGGTGTTTCCATTGCGAAGATCGCCCAGAGGACACGGTGGAGCATACGGTGGAGGTCTGCCCGGCTTGGGTGGAGCACCGCCGTGTCCTCGTGGAGGTGATCGGCGGTGGCGATCTCTCGCGTCCGACCCTGGTCCAGGCCATGGTACGGAGCGAGAGTGCATGGCTAGCAGTCGCCTCCTTCAGCGAAGCAGTTATGCTCGCTAAGAGGGAGGCGGCGCACATGAGGGAGATGCTGTACATGCGCCCTCACAGCCGTGGCCTTCGCAGGAGACGCCCTGGGCGTCGGGAATCCCAGGCTGATTCCCGGCCACCGTAGGCACGGGCTTGCGGACGGCGAGTAATGGCTAGCTCGCTGTCCGGTAAGGACCAAGCCCGGGTTGACGGCGCGTTGTGTTGTTCCACGCGCGCCTCAAAGCGATGTCAGCAGCAACTGATGGGGCCCGCAAGGGCCGAAGCCTGCCAGGGGTGCGGGTTGTTCAAAAGAGATACCGCCGCCCCTGGCACACAGGCAACTGGAACACGGGTGGTTTTTAGTCAGTAAAAGTCTGACACGCCCTCCCGCTCCACCCAGAGCGGGAGAAGTTATTTGATGATTTCCCACCCAAAAAAAAAAGAAAAAAAAAAGCATATGAACATTCGTTCATATGCTTGGATATTTAGATGTTTGTTACTCAATAACGCAAAAACGGCTGAAATTATTTGGATGAAATTTGGCACACAGATAGTTTCTAAACTAGATTAACACATAGGGTACTTTTTATCCCGGTAGTACGTTTCTGTGGGATTCTTTTTGAACTCTACGCGGGCGAAGCCGCTGGCAAAAGCTAGTTATTTATAAAGGCAATACAGGAGGTGAATGGCATAGTTCAGCAAAGTGGTTATCTGAGTAGGTATTTGGACATTGATAGCCATGATAAGTGATGATCGAGAAAGTTTTTTCGATCATCACTTATCAAATTACAAGAATGCGATTAATTTTAGAGTTATTGAACGCGCCTACTGTAAAGATTTTAGCGTAATAGGAAGTTATTACTTCTGTTACTGAAATATGCCTCAAATAGCACCACAAAATAAGTAACCTCGCCTCGTTGGTCTAGTGGTCGCAATTGCTACTGCTGAGCGCGAGGTCTTGGGTTCAATTCTCAGGTCGGGCAAAGTGTTATTGGGCTTTTCTATCTAGAATTTCTCAGTAGCAGCCCGGAGTCTGGATATGTGCCCAGTTGACGGCAAAAGGGTCGCGCCCTATCTCATAAGCCTAGGTACTATACGTACAGCTCTGCCCAACCCTTCAAGGAAACGAGGCGTGATGTGTTATGAACGTTTTTTTCATTTTGTGCCAAACCTTACATAAAGTCGTCCAAATTATTCCGTCACTTTTTAGTAAACTGGATGAAGATTATTTTAGCTTGGTTTTCCAAGCTAAAATAATCTTCATCCAGTTTACTGCATTAAAATACAATATGTAACAAAAACCCTGTTGTTCCTTCTACCCACGTTTTCAGAATCGGTATACATACGTAATAAAGCATGTCATTTATAAAAACTGTTTAACAAAAATAATTAAAATAAATATTTCATTATGAATATTTGTAATGTTTAACTGATTTTGATTAGATCAAAGAAAGCCGCCAAGCTCGTAGTCTATTGTGCGAAATAGGGATACTTGTAAAATCAGATACTGTTAACATTTTTTTTGAATATGTCGATTTTAATAGTTATTTGATGTTGAACTCTCGACTAGCCAATGCTTATTTTTTAAATTATAACTTCGTAAATGTTGTGCTTGTGGGTAAGTGTATACGTCCCTAAAAGGAACAACAGGGTTTTTGTTACATATTGTATAAAGCGTTGGCCTGGCTTTTCACTAATTACAATGTCTCAAAATAATACGAGAGCTCCACTACGCTTGCACTCAAGAGCAAAATTAATATTGATGTTCGGCTCAGAATATTATCCTTGGCCTAGTGGGGGGAAACTAAAATCAACATCTATAATATAATAATATGTGTTATCATTGAGCTTCCTGTTAATGAGAGCGTATCTATAAATGGGTATTAATTATAATAAATGGAAATTCGACAGTAAATATGTATTTGAAATTGTGGATGATAAACTATTTCGTTTCGGTATTGTGAACTGTGGATTATTATTGGAATATTAATGAGGCCTTGCGAAAGGCTTTAAAACTTTAAGCATTAGATAATTTGCAGGTACTTAAGAACAGGCAATTAGACAATTAACAGGGTCCATTGATTTGACTAGACGGTCTGGTTCAGGCGAATTTTCCATCTTAAGTATTTTATGTTCTAATTGAGAAACTGAATAATGGACGTCCTTGAACTATTTCAATGAAAGTGTCTAATATTATTTTCATAACTGGAAGTGTCATCAGCGTAGAAAATATTATGGGTATACAATGAGTAACATGGTTAACGCAAGACCTCATATAGCCTAATTAGAGTTTTGCGTTAAAAGCAAAATAAAATAAATAAAACTTAATTTTTTAAAGCTGTTATTTAGAAAATTGCGTTGACCTCAGCATTACTTTATACGTCTAAAATTGAGTCATACTGCCGCAAGATAAAATTTAACTTTCTTTGGCTGAATCGGATATCAGTATGGATCAGCAGTAAAATACATAATTTTTAAAAAAAATACCATATTAAAGCCACTGAAATCGATTTAGTAGTCAATTATGAGCAAACTATTATCAGGACTTGCGCTTGTTCTATAACACCTTGTATATCTAACTACCTAAGACTAGCAGTCTTAGGCAGCCAACAAACGAAATCTTATTTTATCAGAGACTACGTGAATTACACCTAGGTATTATCCAACAAAGACAATCATGTGTCATACAAAGACACGAGAAAAAAGAGATCGCCAAAACTTCCCACGTCGTACCCGCACGCACCATAAAGCACGCGAAACTATCCGAGAGAAAGAAAAAAATAATAATTTAGAAAAAACACACTTTCCAACAGATAAAAGGAAACGCGAAACTAGGAAAGTTTGTACGATTCGAACGGTGCTGGGCCGAAGGTAACTTTGCCAAACTACTTTTGATAGGATCCCTCTTTTGTCTAACTTAGTGTTTGAGCGCGAACTTAAGACCTCTATTGTGCTGTATACTTGAGTGGTTCGGGATGTGGTTTTGGATACAACTATCGATGTTAGAATGGATTAAATTCTAATTGTGTCAAAGGTAAAGGTACCTATGTACTTGAGGTGTTCAAAGTTTAGCAACTAATATTACGTACGAGTGGCAGACGGTTCGTTTAATTTCAGATATTTCATTTAGAAATAAGTGAATCACAATCTACGAGGACAGGCTATACGCCCTAGAGGGTGCCAAAAGAAAAACGACCTTAAAAATATCTGCTTCAGTCACTGAACCTTTATCTACACCCAAAACTAATTGACACTTTCTAACATTCCCATTCCGTGTGGTGACGGACGTACAAAAATAGCACCACCCCATTTCTTCCCGTGGGTGTCGTAGAAGGTGACTAAGGGACTTACTAGAGAATGGGCAGCAGCGTTCTTTATGCATTTGACCACCATACTGCGATCGCCAACTCGCCTGCCAAGCGTGGCGATTATGGCAAAACCCCCCTTTTGGGGGAGGCCTATGTCCAGCAGTGGAGATCTTTCGGCTGAAATGATGATGATGATGATGAACATTCCCAATAGCCGTAGCGGTCAGTTCGGAAAGCGATGGCGAAATGTCCTGGATGCGTACCACGAGGGTTAGAACGAAGTGGCGTGGGCAAAGAGTTCCTGGATAAGCTAAAAAAAAACAACAAACTTAAAACTGCTTGGCACAAACGCTCAACAGCAGACAGCACCGAAACGCATTCACACTCACACATACACACACAAATCAAAGCAGGCCTTCGACAAGATTGCTAAGTCGCGCTACACGCGACCCAACTACCAAACAAGTTCTTTAAATTTGAATTTTCCGAAGTAAGTAAGAAGTTGAAAAACAAATGGCGATACGGAATGCACCCAAGCTATGCGACAAAGCTTTGACAATCCGGGATTCCTAGCAGATCCAACTCCGGGCAGGTTGCATACCAAACATTTCAAGTAAATAAGATATTGGATAGTTTTGTGCCGTCCTTGTGGATGTAGGTTTTTAAATTGTAAAAGTTTTTTTCTTGTGTGAGAGCTTTCATGTTGATTGGAATTGGATACTGTCGTGCGGAGGAAATATTCTTAGACATAAGCTTTTTGTATAGGTTTGAAGCTCTCTGCATAGGGCTGCGCTCACGCAGATCGCATTTTAGGTAAAGTGCATATTCGCATAAGAGTTGGCAAAGTTATGAACTTGGCAATTGTAAAATTTAAAATATACAAGGCTGAAAAATTAACTTTAAAATCATTAGATTAAAAGACATTTGTTTTGGTCATAAGCCACGCAATACTTTTCTGTAAAGTTACTGTCATAGTCTGTTGAAAAAATAATCCTGTTTCGTTTGTTTCAGGTTTCCTTGTGTCTTCAACTGAAAGGTGAGTTTTTTAAATATTTTTCATACTGAAATTATAACACAAATTACTTGAATATTTGACATTTTTTCGACAAAATTATCCATCTTTATCGTACTATTATTTTCCTAGCAGCATATTAAATCCACTAAGGGCAAATTCCACCAAATTTTATACCTAGAATGTCTTATCCCGAGAGTATTAAAAAAAAAATCAAAATTTATTAAATTTATTAAAATAAATTTAATAAATTTTAATTTTATAAATTATAATAAATATGAAAGTCATCACCGTCAGCCAGTAAATTTGTGTTGACTTTCATAAAATCAGCCCCAAGCCTAAATAAATTGTGGCGTCATCAGTGCAACTTTCATCAAAAGTTTTTCTTAAATCAAAACCCAACCAATTCACTCCACACTAAAACAAAATTTAAAAAGCAATAAAAAGATAGAAACCTTTTTCAATCCGCACCACATCAGATTTCAATAAAATTAGAATTTTAAACTTAAGTATGGCTGGCATTGTGTAAATATTTGGCTGTACTACCGTCGGATGGCAATTAGCCCCTCAACTATTGAATTTACATTTATATCCCTCCACGAGAGCTACGTTAATATTAGCTCGTAGAATCGACACTTGAAATTCATTAGATTGTCGTATTTAGTTTCGTAGTCGCTTTTAGCGCGGCGTTGGTTGAGGATATTAAAATTTTCCTGATCGTGTCTTTTCACGAATATTTAGTGAAATGTTTTATGGATTGCTGGGTTTAATGCATTTTTTGCTTCTATTAAACGGGCTGAAAAGTTATTTGGGAGAACTTTACTATATGTTATATCGTTACGTTCCTTTAAAGCTGAGAGAATTTAGAAATACTGAATTTTGGAAGCCCAAAGTTTGACACAGAAATTAATTCAGACCTCCTTTTGACAGTTCTGAAATGTGGATCTTCAGACATTTTACAGGATATCTTAGAATTAAAATTCTTAAGACTAGCTTAAAAAGCTTCCAGTTGGTAGTAAGAGTAGGTAAGTTACCCACAAAGTGTTTTTATAATGACAAACCCTTTTATATGTAACTCTCCTAGTCGATATAATAATATATGGTTGCTATACAAGGTCGACGTTTTCCTTGACAATTTCCCCTCCGTAAGCGGGTAGAATGGGAAATATTTTGAATAATAACGTATTGGGGCTTGCGTGCGGTAACATCAAATTAGGGTGGATTTGTGTTACCGTTGACATTTTCTTTCGCGGTTTTAGGGGCCTGTCGATGTGTAAGAAAGCTTTTTTGGAGTCGCTCTTTTTTGTTTTATTGGCGTTGATAATCCTTTTTATATTTCATTTATAGAACCGGGCTTTCATAAACTCGCGGCACAGTATTCGGCTGAACTATTACTCTCTGTTTCTCCTCTGAAGTTTCACCAAAATCAAAATATTTAATTTCACATAAATCTACAACGGCATTTATGAAACGTCAGAAGCTAAGTGCACGGTTCCAATTGGTTATTTCTTATGGAGAATACAAGCAAGAAACCCCACGGTTACTCTTTTAAAAATAGGTAAGTGGCTTTTACAATGGTTTCAAATGACAGTGTTAATGGGTACGGGAGGACAGTGTAGGCCTATCACCATATTATCACTGACTATGTTTTAGCGCATTGCTACTGGCTAGTCTTTCAAGCTTACTCAGAATCGTCGATTTTCGGTTCATGGTCTAGCCAAGTGTGCAAAGATTTTTTGTATGACAAGTCGAAAGTTTCACATCTTCACCATGGTAAGTTTCGTGCTTAACTGACATATTCCTAATGCAAATTAATCTTGTGATTGATAAAAAAACATAAATCCAAATGCAAAGTGGTTTTCACAACTACAAGCCACGATGCACGTGGTTTCCTGGCTAGCTGCTCTTTTGAACCTACCTACTGAACCCAACATTTTAAGGATGGTGTTTTTCTGCTGTTGTTAAATTTCGAGCAAGACAATTGATTTGTGTACGTTGTGCTTGTTTGTATTGCCAATAAGGGGAGAATTCCACTGCTTGACAAAGGGGTGATTTAAGTTATGTTTGAAGTTGTTTAAGATTGGCTTATGGTTTTTTATTCTTAAGTTGATTGCGCTGTGTTTAAGAAAATATTTACGTTTTAAATCATTTTTCTAGGCTGGTGCTATTGTTAAATAACATTTGGTTGGTTCTCTTGTCGCAGCGTTTATGCAGTGACAGCCATTTTACTTTAATGACACATGATTTTATTTCTGTTACTAGGTTTGTGGAAACACTTTTACGCATCAATCATGTTTAAAAACTTGACGAGGACGGCCTTGTACTATTCTGAGAAGAAAGGCCGAACATACTCAGAGTCTCTTTTAAAGTCCAGACATAATATTGGTCAGATCATGTGAAGACCAAGTAGGTTGGTGTCTGAATTAGTTTTTTTGAGGAAAGACACACACTGAGCACCTGCCCAGTCAGTGCACGCACCTGACAGTAATCGTACAGCTCAACTAAGAACTTAAGGAGCTCAAAGATTATTTAAAACATCCCTGATACTTATCTTTTTGAATCTCCAACCAGATCATTGGAATTTTATCTGGTGCAATTTTGAGCACAAACAAAATGAACCTATTCGTAGTTACATAATTTATAATGACATGTATGACGCTATGTCAGTAGCAAACAATGTTTCGAAATACGCGTGTACCTACACTTTTCCTAATTAGATTTTATTTTCCGTAACCGCGTTAATTATTGCCAGCACAAAAAATGGTTGTCACAATCAAGCAAATTCAATAGAAATTAACGCTAGGTATATTGTATCGTCCTTCTGGTAGGCGTAATGGGTCGTTCAAACAGTTGAGTAAAATGGATAACGTTTTTTTGTGAAGGTTTAAATAATAATTGTATTTCCCTTCGCCTGTGGGTTTTTACCCACTTATTTTTTTTTTATGATTTGTGACCTACTATTAAAGAGTATTTTTTGGAAATAATACTTTGTGAGATAACATTTTACAACCGACTTCCAAAAAAATACTACGAAGTGAAAAATAACTTTAATTTTGGAAGTTGGTGACTTTGGAAATGTATTTAATTAATTTTTTTGTCACCGCCTTCCGAAATTAAAGTTATTTTGCACTTTGTAGTGTTTTTTTGGAAGACGGTTGTTTTTTTTAAGTTTTTTGTTTTACATTTTTTAGTTATATTAGCTACCCGACATAATTCGAAATTTAATCATCCTTGGGGTCAAAACAATGCATATTTATGCGATGGCAGCAATCGCGGTTTGTTTGCTGTCTTTTTTTGAAAATTTCCGTTGCCTGTCTCCGAAGACTTCCGTTGTCTGTCTCCGAAATGCATCATTTGATCTATATGAAATTTATATGGGACCATTTCGAAATAATCCCCTTTTGAAAAAAAAAAGAATTTTGCAAATCCGTCTATATATGACGGAGTTATGCCCGAAAATACATATATAAACATGTCGAATTGATAACCTGCTTCTTTTTGAAGTCGGTTAAAAATACTAGCTTTTTCGAAGTCGAAAGTTATCACACGGGAACGTACTACCGGGATAAAAAACTATCGTATGTGTTAATCCAGGTTTTAAACTATCTGTGTGCCAAATTTCGTCTACATTCGGCCGTTTAAGCATGATTGAGTAACAAACATCTTAACATACAAACCTTCACATTTATAGGTAATATTAATAGGATAGATGATAATATTAAGTATTATTTCATTAAATAAATGATTAAACTATAGGAAAGCTAAACACAAAAATGTATGTACCAACCTAAATAAAGTACATTTTTATTTTTCGTTAAGAAACAGCAACTTTTTTCAACAACCGTCCCGCGGATTACTATCGTCCCTATTTTTATAGGAATTAGAACTATTCCATCAAAGATTGATATGTAAAAATATGTACTACGCTAAGATTAGTCTGTTCGGTCTGGGTCTGCTAATGGTGTTTCAATGTAATCTACACTATTTAGCCCTTCTCACGGCCCGCGTGTCACACGGGATTTAAATAAGGCTATTTACATACTGGTAATACTATTACAAACGATATTAAAGTTTTCTATTGAAAAACAAAATACACATAGTTTTTTTTTATTTTCATGTTGGTATTTTTATTCAACCTGTAGATAAGCCAGGCTGAAAAAAAAAAAACAGTACTTTATGTTGCGTATATCGAAAGGCTGAATTCTATGGCCCTGGACTCCTTTAAATAGATTCGAAGTAGCATTTACACAGTATCAGTCTACCTAGCATTTTCCCAACTACGTTGGGATTGGCTTTCAGTCTAACCGGATGTAGTTGAATAGTAGAATTTAACATGGGGCGACTGCCATCTGACTTTCACAAATCACTTTCTGGGTAATACGATACCTCTTGGTAAGACTATCACACTTTCGGGCTTCTTACTTCCCGTAACGACTGTCAACGATCAAAATTAAAATCAAAAGTCATTTATTCAAACTAGGCTGAGAGTCAGCGCTTTTTGAACGTCAAAATTACAGTCAGTCCCCCAAAACGACCGCCCTTCACCACTTCCTAGTGCTTTAGCTGGGAAAAAATGGCGCAACAAATTCCACAGCAGCACAGCTGTCTGTTAAGTTAGAAGAACTTGATTCTATACAATAATAGGTAAATTATTAACATTCAACAATAAATGAAAATATCATTAATACGAAAAAAATGGTTTATACAGTCAAATAAATAAACAATGATATGAAGTAACTCATATGACCTCAGATGTACAGATAACAGCCGGAACCAACAGTTCTCAGACTCTCTATATGTTATGAATGGTCACCCATCCACGAATCAACCGCGGCAAGTGTTGCTTAACTTTCGATCTAACCGTGCCACTGTTATTATTCAGCCACGAGCTCCTCCTCAACGAGTAGCATTTACACAATACATAATTAATTTTATAACGCCAAGCGCCTGTTTAATATATTTATGCGGATACTTATATTTCGTATGACTAATTTACGTTTGAGCGAGTTGTTTATGCTTTTAAGCATTGGCAATTTTTATGATAATGCCAAATTAATAACATGTATCTGTAATTGTAGCGCTATTAAACGCAAGTGTGTAAGCGTCCTACATCCGTCTCAGAGCGAGGATTTGAACAAGCTATACAGTAGTGTGAAGAAATAATACTTACTAAAGTTCAGTTGTGTGAACTGAAACACTGGGTGGGAAATTTAAAGATTAATGCTGATATGCTGATCTTTGTCATAACATGAAAATCATAATAGCATCAGATGTTGTGTAACTTAACATCCATTACAAAAAAAACACAGATCTTCATGATCTTTTTATTCTCTTTTACTTGGATTGTATTAGTATTGATTGGATGTTAATTATATGGTGATTTTAGTTCTGAATTAGTTCCATGTCCTACTAAGACATGGACGATTGACAACCCCTTCCTCATGCGGGGATGCCGAGAAACGTGTCTTTAGAAAAAAAAAAAAACGTTCGGGTCGGGTGACCCCCCGGGTGACGTCAGGAACGAAGTTCAGGATGCAAATCCAAGTCAGCGACTGCAAACATGTTAAATTGACGAACAATTTGAATTTTTTTGCAGCTTCTTGGAATTTCAATTTGACAAACACTGTTCGCTTCAGCACCCTCAATGATCATGAACACTATCTCTGACTGTCTTTTGCTGTTAGCAAGTTAGGAGGGAGTATAACTCTTTTTCGTTGCGTGACAATTTCTACCAGTTCACTCCTAGCGCAAAGTCCTTTAAAAACTTCGTACCAAAAATGGCTCTAGCGCCATATTATTAGCTTATAACAACGAACTTCAGAGTTACTACGATGATATACGAAAAAATAACAAACTGCGATTCCTTGAGGTAGCAGATTGAAGTAAGTCTTGACCGTTAATTGAGAGTTCTTTAAGTTTGCGGATATATAGTAAAAGAAGGATATATAATCTAAAGCAACATCTTCCCCATCTTTCCCACATCCTTACACTTCAATTTTCGATTCAAAAACATATACGAAATCGAAATCAAATCGTCTTGAGCAACGTCGATATAAAATACAGTGTCGAAATATGGAATTTCACGCGTAACACGTGGTGACATGTTGGAAAAATGACGTGTCAAAATGTAAGATAAATCTTCAGGTCGCAGTTATGTGCACTCAAAAATTGTTTCTATTTATCAACCCTTCTGATTGAACCGTGACGAAAATGTTGAGGAGTACGCTCGCGTGGAACGGTGCTAGCGTGGTATATTTAAAAATAGGGATATATTGCCGGGATGATTTCGTGAATTGGCTTACCTTCTGATGATCCCTTATTTAGTTTCTTAAGTACATGGAAAATGTATAAAAACTATGATGACAATATAAGCCGCTTAATTTAACCTGTTAACATTTTATTTGGGATACGGACAGGTAATAGAAACAGAAAAAAGAACAATTAAAATCTGACTACATAAAATAAAATTGAAAGTAAAAAAGACCGGTGCGAGGCTACAAAGGCTACAATCTCAGCAGCAGGGCCCGCTGTGATGCCACGGACACACCTATGGACATACGTAAATCCCACTAGTTGATGTACATGTATTTATTATGTCCGTTGATTTCCTGGTAATCTTGACGTAATGTGAGTAATATAGCAGATTTCTAGGACCTATCAGAGAAACACCTTCTCCACAAAACTTCATTCAAACTGACTACATAAATTGTTTCACGAATGGCAAATAAGCGCAATACTTCCGTTATTAACTGTAACATTTTCATCCACGACTGTACATTGCAACGGCTTCTGGCGGATGTCTGCAAAAAATGTTATAAACGATGGTGGAAGATCAGAAATACTATCAATAACGGTGTCGCCGCATCCACTTATAATGTTTTGTGGGGGACATGACACCATCAAGTTTGTTTAAGACTCTCTTTACAGGCTGTTGTGAAAATGCTTAGTTTATTTTCGGCCAGTGGCATTGAAGTTTTCTTTTAGTGTGGTGGTCGTAGAGTGTTGGAAGAAGGTCAGTAGTACCCATGAGTTTGATAAGTGATTTATTTTATTGTTCTTTACATGCATTTAAATAAGCCGTTAAATATGGTTGAAAGCAAAAGATGTAAATATATTTTAGTACCAATTTAGTTTTCAGGGGATAAGTGATCCCTACTAATATTATAAATCCGAAAGTAACTCTGTGTGTGTGTCTGTTATGCTGTCACGCCTAAGCCACTGAACCGATCGTCATAAAATTTGGCAGAGATATAGCCTGGGATATGGACACATAGGCACACATTGGATACATAGGCTACATTTACACGCGATAGCCGACTTGCCCGCGGGCGGAACCTCGGGCCAAAGCTAGTCTTAAAGAAAGTAAAAATAAAAACGACCTTTAATTCCAGTTGTTGGTGCATTGTAAATTACAAACCGATAAAATGTAGATAATAATCGATTATTACAAATAACGAACGAACGATATACAAACAATCTTAATCTAGATTAAGGTTGTTTGTTTGTTAGTTTTTGCTATTTGTTATCAAATGAAATAATTATTGACGAAATAAATAAAGCCCCCTAAATAACTATTCCTTCAGAAATTCATAGACAATGTAAAAACATACTGTATCAAAAATTATTTAAAACTATAACACCCCAATAGCAGAATGAGACACGTTCGATTTTCAAAAAAAACATTTCTTTTCCATTGTGCGAGGAAAGGCCATTGTTGAAATGATCGATAGTATTGTCCACTGTCTATTAGTTTGGATTGCATCCAGATTTGAGCGTATCGTCTATTCGTACGCGCCCGTGCGAGACGAATCGAGCGTTGAGTGAGTCATTTAGATTTATCGATTATTTGGTGGTGCAACACTAGTTTTGTTTGTTTTTTTTTTGTATACATTGATAGGATAGTGGAATAAATAATCAGTAGAAATTATTGTTTCGTATTTATTTTCCAGTACAATTTTAACATGGGGGTTATTAATAATTGCGTTAGCTGTCATACTGACGTGCTTTAATGGTTGCACATCATTATTCCCCGAAATTGACGTCGAAAATCTAATTCATCTTGCCTATCCACACAATTCCCACATCAGTGTACCAAACATTTGAAATCTGTGTATAATCGAGTATACCAAACACTTGCAAAGAGATCCATTAACGATTACAATTAATCTGCCTGATGAATGTTTGCCAGGATGTGACCACTCAATTTGGACAAACATTTGGTCAAACCCCTCATGTTTGCTCTGCACTCCAGGTCTAATGAGGTCCTATTGTGGATATTGGTTACCTCTGACATCGAGCTCTATTGTTCTTAAGGAATGTGTGGATTAAACGCTGAGAGCTGAAAAAATAGAGCTCTTGATTAGAGGGCGCTTAAAGTCGTTTTTTCGGTAAATTGACTCAGAAAATGAGGATGGTGAGAGTAGCTACTCTTTTGTTGTAAGTGTTTAGGTATATACAAATGTAAGTGTATACGAACCAAAACGTTTTCATAAAGTATTTTCCGCGTATTATTTTAAGCAGTGGTGGCACAATGGTAATGGCTGTGACTTACGATTGGTATGTTCTAGGTTCGAATACACAGCAAAACGCCTGTCTGAGACAGACGTTTTGCTGTGTGTAAATTATTTCATTCAATTCAATTCAATTTATTCATTTCAGAGAAATCTCCATTTAAATTACATGATTCAAATAACAACACATAAATCATAAAAAAGTTAGTGTGTTAGTAACAAAAAAGAACCTAACTGATGGCTATGCCTGTCCTTATCCAATGGTTACACACAGCAAAACGCCTGTCTGGGACAGGCGTTTTGCTGTGTGTAAATTATTTCATTTAATTCAATTCAATTTATTCATTTCAGAGAAATCTCCATTTAAGTTACATGATTCAAATAACAACACATAAATCATAAAAAGTTAGTGTGTTAGTAACAAAAACTGATGCCTATGCCCGTCCTTATCCAATGGTTTTGGAAAGGACAGTCAAAACGGACAGCAATAACATTATTACTGCTCTCAAAACGGTGAAGGGAAACATCGGGAGGAAACCGGCATGTTCTAGAACCAACAATCAGTGACATCTACCAACACGCACTGGGCCCGCGTGGTAGATTGGGGCCCACTCCCTCTCACAGAGAGGGGCCTGTGTCCCAGCAGTGGGAACACTTTAGGCTGATTATGATGATGATTATGATTATCGCAAAAGGAACGCGCACGTCTTTTAACAGCAACATCCCATGTAACATCTTTAATTTCTTCCAGACCAAAAATAAAACTAAAAACATCAACTCTGGTATAAATCTGGCCGACATTTTTTTATTTTTTATTTTTTTTAAAACGTTGCGCCACACTAGGAAACTCTTCCTGTATCATGGGTGCGTTTACAAACATAGAAACTCACAAACACAAACACCCAGACCCGGAACAATTACTTGCAGATCATACAAATAATTGTTCCGTGCGGGGGTTGAACATGCGACACGCTGCTCAGCAGTCGATCGCTCAGCCATTACGCCAACCGTGTCATCATACATAGACTCCTTAGGTGTCGGGCTGTTCCAGCTTCATACCATCTGACACATTAGACTCGTTCAATTTATTATTGAGAAGTCGAAAGTAAGGATTTCACTATTGGATGTAATTTCTAAAAGAACTTAACCAAACAAAGGCCCATAATGCGTATGATCCGCAAAAGAAACGTTACGCCACTTAACAGTAACATCCTATATCATCATCTGGCTAGATTTTTACCAACTTTGTTGGGGCTTTGTCAGCTTCCAGTCAAATCGGATGCAGCTGAACGGTGTATCTGACTAGTAACTGGGTAACACGATAACAGTACCATCCCATTAAACATCTTTTAATTCTGCCAGACCAAAAATAATTCTGGTTTAGATCTCATGCATTTGCGCCTTCAGTATTAATCGTAAGTTTCGAACCACAAATTTTTCCTTTACATATTTATTGTTTCCAATTAGTTTTATTTGACAGACTCCACATTAAAACTATAGGCCATCCAAGTGCATACCTTACGTAGATCTGGACTAACTACCCAATAATACAACCCATTACCCACCAACAAATCAAGCTAATCACAGTCTAATAACTGCCACTAATAACAGTTTATGTCCGCCAATAAATCACGCCGCCGATTATATCGGCAACTTGTCAATAACTTGCCTAGGTAATCACTCAAGCGACTATCTGGCAGCCAGGTCACTGGCGCTTTGTTTGCCATGCTCTTATCGTGGCTCGTATTGCAAACATAGGAAAGCTATGGACTGGGCGGAGTGTATGAATTAGGTTGGATATGGCATGTGTTGGGATGAAGTGTTTGTGTTTGATTGTGGAGTGGGTGTGTTGTTGATAAGGACCATTGATTATGTATCTAATTATTTCGGTCTTCAAGTGGGTCTAGTTACAATAGGAGTATGATGTTTGTTTGCCTAGCGTTGCTCGAAACTCGTTAGGTGCAGTCACCAAAAGAGATGGTCCGTATGGTGCCGGACGTAAAAGAATAGCACCATCCCTTTCTTCCCGTGGGTGTCGTAGAAGGCGACTAAGGGACTTACTAGAGAATGGGCAGCAGCGTTCTCTATGCATTTTACCACCATACTACGATCGCCAACCCGCCTGCCAAGCGTGGCGATTATGGCAAATCCCTTTCCCAATCCCTTTTGGGGGAGGCTTATGTCCAGCAGTGGACGTCTTTCGGCTGATATGATGATGATGATGATGACCAAAAGAGATAAGTAACCAGGTTTGTCGGAACTTCAACAGCATAGTAAGAAACCGGTTGAGGTTTTCGAATGAAATTTAATTTTGATAAAGGATTTTTTTTTTCTATTACTTCATTTCAAATTTATTCAAAAACAGCCTTCGGTTTCTTACTAAACATCAACTGTATCCGACGACCCTGGTTACTGTCTACCTTTACATTGTTTTTTTTTTCATTTTCGTCGCTATTTTGAGTCTGTCTTAGGTAAATCTTACGCTTATTTTCAGATGGAAAATGAATGTATTGACTTACATTACGATGTACCTACTTACATTTTTGTGAATCAGCTACCAAGATTTTACTCATATAGGTTTATTTAATCTGTAAAAACAACTACATATTATGTACCGCAAAACCTTTTATGAATAAAAAAAGTTGACACTCACTTATTGTGAGTGACTTCAACCTTTTGACCACCACAGTCATCTGTGGCGGTCAAAAGCCAGCCACAGTCATGTATAGATGACAAAACAAAATGTCTCACGACTACATGACAGACTTATTCATAAATAATGCCTCTTGGCCCCGAAGGCAAGTTTTTTGCTTTTTTGATGTGGCGGTGAAAAGGTTAAATTTGTAACCTGGGTACTCACCGAAATAACTATTATGCCGCATTCACAATAACCGCTTACACGTCCCTAGGTGTACAGTACACACACACCAGAAGCCCAACTCCAACCTGATTAATAGCATCCCGACACAGCACGTCCAAATGAATACTGTTTAGATCTAGATATTTAGACCGGCAGACATATTGATGAATGTAGTCGAGTGCCGAACTGTGCCGGCAATTTCTACCTCAACAACTTAGGGTATAGGTTCAGCTGGATTTAAGGTTAAATAATGCTGGATCTAGGGGTCTTAGCATATTTTCAAGTACATACATAGGGGTTGAAGATTTGGTATATGAGAAGGAGTGGGCTGTAATCCACCACATGGGCCCAGTGCGGGTTGGTAGATATCACATGTCTTCAAATGTTTGATTCTAGGACACACCGGTTTCCTTACGATTTTCGCCTTCATAATTTTGAGAGCAGTGGTGTACAAAGTATAACGTCTGTCAGGGCTCGAATCTACAACTTATAACTCGCATGTCGCAGCCACCTTTGCTCTCAGTATATAGCTTAACTAGTTGGTCGGTGGATGGGTGACCATCTTAACATACCAAGACCTTTCCGTGCCTCGGAAAGCACGTTAAGCTGTTGGTCCCGGCTGTCATTTGTAGGTCTGTGACAGTCGTTACGGGTCGTCAGAAGCCGGAAAGTCTGACAACCAGTCTTTCCAAGGGGTATCGTACTACCCAGTAACTGGGTTGTAGGCAGTCGCTCCATGTAAAATATTGGTATTCAGCTGCATCCGGTTAGACTGGAAGCCGACCCCAACATAGTTGGGAAAAGGCTAGGCAGATGATGATGATGATGATGATATAGCTTAACTAGTGCAAAAGGTTATCTAAGGTAAAAAGGTTGGGTACGCCACGATTGGGGCGGTAAGTCCCTTCTTTGAGGAGTGGCTTGAGAGGCGGCATGGCGTCCTCACCTTCCGCCTAACACAGATCCTCACCGGACACGGCTGTTTCGGGAGATTCCTGTTTCGTATGAGGCGGGAGGAAACGCCCGGGTGTTTCCATTGCGAAGATCGCCCTGAGGACACGGTGGCGCATACGGTGGAGGTCTGCCCGATTTGGGCGGAGCACCGCCGTGTCCTCATGGATCAGCGGCGGCGATCTCTCGCGTCCGGCCCTGATAAGGCCATGGTACGGTCAGCGAAGCAGTGATGCTCGCAAAGAGGGAGGCGGTGCACGTGAGGGAGAGGCAGTACATGAACCCTCATGGATGTACCCTTCGCACACAGGCAACTGAGGGAACACGGGTGGGTTTTAGTTAGTAAAAGTCTAACACGCCCTCCTGCTCCACCCAGAGCGGGAGTAGTCATTTGATGATTTCCCACCCAAAAAAAAAAAAGGTATCTAAAGTAATGGTTGTCAATTAAAGAAGTCTGATTCTAACAATGAAACTCTGTGGTTTAAAAAGCCTATGTATTTTTGTCTGAATTATCAATTATTGAGAAGTCAAAAGTGTGAAACTCACTATTGAATATCATTTTCCCATATTATGGCCCGTAGTTTCAAATTAAAACAGAGCCAGCTGGAAAAACAAGCAATAATTCTTTCACCTCATTCGCTGGACCACTCATATCTCTCGATCAGTTGAAATGAAGACACACAACCTGATGTAATGAGCCCATTGGCCAGATGCTGTATCATTATAACATGATATCCTGAACGAACATTAAGTAGACAAACGGCGCTCATTACAAGCGGTAAGTAGGTCATAGTATGGTCCCGGGAAGCTGCCCGATCCTCCCCGAGATTGATTCGGGTCTTTAATAATAAATCTGGCTTTGTTTTGTTTCTTTCTAATTAGCGTTAGTTATATTAAAAGTTCTTTTATTGGGACGGTAAAGTTGAGGGTTCGATTCGTGCTAAATGACAATTGTGTCTCCTCTATTCTTGATACGTTTTTGTTTATAAATAATTTATGTTTTTTCAATGCTGAGGGGATTGTGGCTAAGTAATATTTCCGTACAAATATCACCGTGAAAACTTAGACGAAATGATTTTGACGGGAGCTGTTAGTATTGTCATTCCCTAGTATCAGCCTATCTATTCTGGAAAAATCTCACCGTCCGAACTTAAGTGAAGTGAGCGCCAGGTGCAATGACCGCGCACTTCTAGTTCACTTCCTCGAAGTTATCACGGTGAGATTTTAACAGAATAGACCGTATTGTGGAATGACAGCTCACTTTAAGCTCACTTCACCTGTGTATGTTTTCATGGTAAGATTTGAACAAAACAGCTCGGCTGGTTAAGGTACGCTTGCAGTAGTTGGTCCGTGGATGGGTGACCATCTTTACATATCAAGAACCCTCCATGAATCGGAAAGCACGTTAAGCCGTTGGTCCCGGCTGTCTTTCGTGGATCTTTGCAAGTTGTCACCGGTCGTCAGAAGCCTGAATGTCTGACAATCAGTTTTACGACGGGGTATCGTTTTACCCAAGAACTGGATTGTGGAGGTCAGATGGGCATTCGCTCCATGTAAAATACTGGTATTAAGCTGCATCCGGTTAGACTGGAAGCCAACCCCAACAAAGTTGGGAAAAGGCTAGGCAGATGATTATTTTTCAACTCTGGTTTTGTGTTGTATGGCGTAGACGATTTTTTTAAAATCTATTGATATCAGTAATACGTAGCTTCTACAAAACCTCCTATTACCGAACAGAAAGTCACTATAGAATAAAGTTTTAAATTATGTTATTATATTATAATATTTCCACTTATAATTTGGATGGTGATGATTTAATTCAAACTAACTAGGCCTGATGAAAACATAACAAGCCTATATATACCTACTATTACCTAGATAACCTCCTTCGCTCTACAAACGTCCGTCGCAGATAATTTCTGGCTTGCAGGAGGGGTAGGTCAGCGTTGGGCCCAAAATACTAACGTTGCGGTTCACTTAAAATAATTGGCTGGTCTTAATGGAAGCTTTACCGTAACGTTTAATAAGACTGCTGTAAAAGGTATTCTTGTTGAGATTCTGGCTAAGAAAATACGAAAAATCTTGACTGTATGAATTTTGATATATGGGGTACTTATGGGTGGGCATAGTTTTAAGTAGCTACAAGACTAGGTACTGTTAATTCTTTGTAATTGAAAACATTGCCAAAAAAATCTACTCTCACTATTTTTGTGTTGTTCATTTTCTATTTTGTCTTTCAAGAACTGTGTCCAAATATACTTTATTTTTTCTTTTTATCATTTTTGATTTTTTGTCTGTTAGTCGGTTTGTCTGTTTGCATGAGACAGATTATAAATAAATCAATATGCTAGAAATTATTATTGCTATTTAAAACGGTAGGAAATGTTGCACCACGTCTTCGGTTGAAGACTGTACGAATAAAGCAATGAAAAAGTAAAAACTTCGGTCATTATTTTGCCTAGACCATAATATCTATTTCTAAACATACACAGATTTTCGTTTGTGACCGCGTTGTTCTTCTAAAGAACACTCCTGATTTTGATGCGATTTTCATCATGGTTTAGATAATTTATTCTAGATGGCTTATGTGTATAATAATTTATTATTAAAGTTACATGTAATAAAGAAATCTCAAAGTTTTGTCAAGTCGTAAATAGTTAACCGTGCGAAGCAGGGATGGGTCGCTAGTGATATAAAGCACACGACAATAACTAATTCTGTACTAAGAAGCTTTCAAACACTAATGAGCCGGTTTAAAATTAATTTTACAGTATTTATTCCCATTTTCTTTAATTACTTATTTTTGCTGTTAAATGTAGTTCATTAGTACCATTCAACGACTCTTTATTAAATACACAATTTCCATAAATATTTTTTTTTCTATTTGCCTACTTTTTCTTTTCTGACAAGTTATAACTTAATATAAACAAAAAGTATTATTAGTATATTTTATTTCATCCCGTTTTCATCAATTTTTATGTATTCACGATGTTTTATTAATTCAGCTATATTTGACCTTATCGACAAACCTCTTCCAAGCAGGATCCCGCACACATGTTAACTCGCTATGCACATAGCCCCCCATTGCACCACACTCGCCACAAATTGAGTTACAAAACGATTCTTTACTGGACCGGACGAGTGCCTCTCAAACTTGCACAAAGGAACCATTTTATTGTTGGACGCAACAAACCAGGGCTTACATTTTATACAAGGACATCGATTTCCTTCAGTATAGACGGAGTGCTTGATGTTGTGTATATAGAAGCTGTTTTGTTCATAGTAGTTAGCATGTTGGATCTTTGACGGGTCGTCAGACGCCCGAAATTCTGACAACCAGTCATACCAAGGGGCATCGTGTTACCCAGTAACTGGATTGTGGAGGTCAGATAGGCAGTTAGTTGCTCCATGTAAAATAGTTGGAAAAAGGCTAGACTGATGATTATGAGCTAGTATGTTGGAATGAAGAAGTGGAGCTTGGTGCTGTTAATAATGCAGTTAAGAATCTTGTCAAAAGCCCAATCAATTAATTGCTTCTTCCAACAGTCAAATTCACCATTAAACTACGAGTTACAGCTTCGCTGTCAAGGGTGAAAATTGATTTTGGTCTTCTATCAAGCGTCTATAGATGCGTCCATGATGTTGGTCACGACTTCGTTTGCGTTTATTTTTTATTAGCTTTTGCCCGCGGCTCCGCCCGCTTGTGTGTCGGTTATCGCTTAAAGAAGTAGTCTATTTTCTTATCCATATCTCAGGCTATATCTCTGCCAAATTTCATGACGATCGGTTCAGCGTTTTAGGCGTGAAAGATCATCACAGAGAGACAGAGTTACTTTCGCATTTATAATATTAAAGTAGGGATAAAAGCGTGTTAAAAAAGATGCAATCCCTACTGGATTGCATCTTTTTTAACACGCTTCACTTATATGTTTGTTTGCAACCGACTCCTTTTTAGACTTGATTTTGACCCACTTCAAACGGTCCGATTTCATTTAAACTTTGTAGACTTATCGAGGACCGATGACAATTGAATAATTTCAAAAAATAGAAAAAAAAACAAACAAAAACGAATAAATCACGCTTTTGTAGTTAGCAGAACCAAAAAAAATAGAATAAAACGTGGGGTGCTTGATATTAACTGATTATAAAAATACCTCAAAAAGCACCCCACGATTTTTAATAAAATAAAATAATTTTCTACTTTTTTAGTTGTAGCAAATATCTAGGATGAAAAATAGCCTACGTCCTTCTCCAGACCAGTTATTCGTCTTTCATAACCATCAATTCTATGGGAGACATACTTTCTTCCGTATTTGTAATACGGATTGTTTTAGAAGAGTTCATTTGATCGGTTGCTGAAAGCTTACTTGCAAAATGAATTCCTAAACTTTTACTTTGCAACTGCAGTAACATAACCAGAGAAGCTCAAAATCTGTAAAATCCTGGCAAGTCTCAGAGCTTTAATTTAATATGCAGTTCTTTCTTTAAGGAAACTTTGAGCACCGTAGTAGGGCAGTGAAAGCTGGTGACGTCAGCTCATGTTCGTTATGGCGGTTCATTACGACTCACCCTCAAGGGCACCGGCAGGACTCTTCAACTGTCCTGTTGCAATACTAATGACGTAAAAATCAACTAGACGCTTTTCAACTGGGGGAGGAGATAACAGACAGCTGTTTTGTTTTTGAACTGAAAAGCAAAGATATTTTTTTTAATGGTGATTTACGGAAGTCGTCTTTTACCTACCTTTGTTTCATCTGCCTAACCTTTTCCTAACTATGTTAGGGTCAGCTTCCAGTCTAACCGGATGCAGCAGAATACCAGTATTTTCCATGAAGCGACTGCCTATCTGACCTCCATAACTCAGTTACTGGGTAATCCGATACCCCTTGGAAGACTGGTTGTCAGACTTTCGGGCTTCTGACAACCCGTAACGACTGTCAAATATCCACAAATGACAGCCGGGACCAACGGCTTAACGTGCTTTCCGAGGCACGGAGGGGTCTTGATATGTAAAGCACCCACCCATGGACCAACCGTGGCAAGCGTAGCTTAACCGATCGATCACGATCGAACCGTGCGGCTAATATTACTTAGCCACACATCCCTGTTAATGGTTTTGAATGAATGAATGAATGTCTTTATTTGCTAGAAACACGGTACATAAAAGATTTGGGAGGCACAGCTAAATAAGAGGCTTGTGGCAAAGTAGTAACAGCCACATTTGTCGATCAATCAGGTGAATCTACGATTACCACGTTTGGTCTGTGGACCCGTGCCGACTCCGTGCCTCGGAAAACACGCTAAGCCGTTGGTCCCAGCTGTCATTCTCGAATCTTTGATCGGGTCGTCAGAAGCACGTGACTCGGACAACCAGTCTTACAAAGAGGTATCGTATTACCCAGTAACTGGGTTATGAAGGTCAGAAAGGCAATCGCTTCGTGTAGAATACTGGTATTTAGATGCATTCAGATCGACTGGAAGCCGACCCCAAAATAGTTGGGCAAAAGGCTATAAGAGCAAGCTCTTTTGCTCGTCAAAGAGATAAATGTTTTATTGTCAGTCTCATCTCCAATATTATTGAAATGGTACTTGTGCGGTAAATTCTTAAACCGAATAAGTACAGAAGGAAAAAACTTAATTCCAAGCCACCTCTAAATCTGTCCACACACTCCTTATAGAACCCATCTTCTAAATTGAACAACTTTCTTACACACAAGAGCTACTTCATAGCCGCTCCATTTTTGACTCCTTAGCAAAGTGAGTTTGGAGACAATTTTCACGGAGTTTTCTTTCAAAGTTTCATTATACCACGGGCGAAAATGAAGGTACGAATCGAACTGAGTTGGGAACAAAACCGATATATCTTCGAAGTTGAGTGGAACGCTTTCGGGGACTCCAGGGTTCGATTGTAGACTTTGGTAGTTTCAACTTTAAACTGCTTCAGAACCTGTTTATTTTGTAGCAGATCTGATAGTTTGATTTGTGAACTGGTGAGCTTCGTACGTTCTACGTAGACTTTTATATGTTTTTGAAAACTAGATCTCTTTAGACAACTTGTGATTTGTTCGTGTGTTGTGTAATGGAATTTCTTGTGGTGTTCTAAATTATTTGTGGGTAAATTATGCGGCACATCATTACCGTCACCTATTTGATGTTTAGTAAGCTCTCGCTAGATATGCAGATAATTCAGTATTACAACATAGATCATCTATAGGTAACCTTCTATAACATTACGCCTCGTTTCCCCGAACGGTTGGCCAGAGGTGTACCTTTAGTGATTATTTCGCCAGTTATATTTAGGTCCCATGTAATAGGGGTGAGCCTATTGCCATCAACCACCCACAAATCCAGACTCCGGACTGTTACTGAGAAATTCCAGATATAAAAACCCAATAACACTTTGCCTGACCTGGGAATCGATTCCAGGACCTCATGCTAAGCAGTAGCGCTTGCAACCACTAGACCAACGAATTATTTGATGTTTAGTAAAGTGTTGCTAGATATGCAGGTAACTCATCATTACAACATAGAACCTCTATAAATAACATTCCAATGCATTACAAACTATAATGAAAACACTCTAAAAAGACACTTCAAAAAACAAAAGATAAAAGCCTCGAACAAGCGAGAAAACGCAGAAAAAACACTCGATATTCTGACAATCCTTACTGGGCCGTAATCTTTTAAATCCTTGGTGCCGAAATGTACCAAATGTACCAAAGTGGACCTCCGAGCTCTCTCCATAAAAATTCTACTACTTTGAATAATTTTGTTAGTTCTGCAGTCCATCACGCTACGCCTATGTAAATGGGGGTAGATTGAGTTTGAAAGTGTATGTAGCGGATGCCCCTCGAAACAAAATACTCCTTTTTTGGGTACGAAACTGTTGATTTATGGAAAACGGCGGTGTTATTAAAGTTTATACGTGTATCAAGTTTTGTGTACATTTTACATGTGTTGATACGTGTTAAGATAATACAATGTTACGGATTTTTTAAAGAAAACTTTTATGTTGTAGACTAAAATTATAGGCCATCGTCGTACCAGTACTAAATGAAATTAATTTTCAAGTAATAAACTTATATTGTCGCTTTTACCACTCCGTGGCATTTAAATCGTCTTACAACGGCAGCCCAGTTCATGTATCCAATGACTACTAATCATTTATTTAAAAAAATGTTATTTATGAATATATGAATGATAAAAAAAAATATCATTCGCTAAGACGCATGACGTAGTTTGAAATACCCTGTTATTGAGATGGAATGAAATGTCACGGTCTATACGACGTGACGAGCTGAAGTCGAATCTTTAAAATGACGAAAAGCTTCCATCAAACACCTCCTCAAATTCTCCACACTTAAGCACAGTGGTCTTTGAATACATAAAACAACATTTCCATCCAATTATCCACCATCTTTACAAGCCCAGTCTAAATCAGGCGCCTGCTTGCCTTGTTAATAAAATGCCGATTCGGGAAAATTATCGAAAAACTGTCAGTTTCACGGACCCCTCTCAGCTCAGCAGGGGTTTCCCTTCTAAGCGTCTAGCGTCCAACTCATTAAAGATACTTAGACAATTGCGAAAGACATTAATTTGTCCGTGTTTGCTAAAATTCAGAAGGTATTTTTTTTGTTTTATTACTTTTTCTTTTGGTTCTGTAGGTACGAAATTGTTGGCAGACTTATTTGTTTTGTTTAAGCTGACTTATTCATTAGGGAGCTTTTGAATATTGTTAAATAACTTCCGAAATTAAAATAACTGTAATTTCGGAAGCCGTTGACAAATATCTAAAATACAGATCTAATGACACCGACTTTCGAATTTTGTAGTGTTATTTTTGGTAGTTATTCTTAAACATTTTAGTTATGGTTTCAACTCCACACCAATATGTATGCCACTACTTGCTTTGTAAACAACAGTAATACAGGAAGTATTTGAACATCATCAAGATACACAAGGTGGATTAAATACGTATTAAAGAAAGAAATAAAGAAAAAGTATTTATTGGACTTGCATTGGAATATCACAAACTTAACTATACAATATGCTTAACAAAACATAAATTTAAATTTAAAAAAAAGTAAAATAAAAACAAAGTTCTGTACGAGGCCAAAAAGCCCCTATCTCAGCATGATGCTGCGACATTTAAAAAGTGTTGCAGCGCTGGTATTCTGATAGGGCCCACTGTGATGTCACGGACAAATACAGAAATAAAATAATAAATCAAAATAAGATACTAAGTGTAAAATAACTAAAAAAGAATGTACGAAAATAGTATTTTTTTTTTGTTATCCGCGTGTCTGCACCCACGTAGCTTACGCAAAAACTACCATAGCAAAGTTAATCAAATTTAAGTGAAACCACCTCTTAGGCGTACTCTAGACATATAAAATAGAATTTTCGAAATGGTGGATCCATTTCGAAAATTCTATTTTCAATTGACGGTTACAAAAAACAAAAAAAATACATGGAGACGAATTGAGAACCTCCTCCTTTTTGGAGTCGGTTGGTTATCATATAAATTAGGCAGTATTTCGCAATTGAAGGAATTACTTCAGTTCAGGTTTTATAGGAAATAGCTAAACCACTATAGTTGATAACCCAAACGAAACACACCACCCACACCACCCATCAGGAGAAGTCTAAAACAATGCCTAAGTGGAATATGGCTTAATCTTTCTCAAGTAAAAAAAATAAAACACCACTAAATAAGGAAAAGCAGACCCAGATACACATACTCTTCCAACAACTCTATCTATGTACATAGGCTTCTTCACGAACGCGGGTCAAAGTAAGCACGTCCGGCCTTCGAAAATCTCAAGCACCACTCTAGTGGCTTAGACACGTCGATAGACCTACAGTTAATTAGACTGTCTGTCCATGACTTGTGGAGACCTTATCGAGGACCCTACGAGTCTAGATGTATGTGCTTAACGTTTCTTGGAGCTAATTAGGTACCTACCCACATATTTTTTTTGTGTATTAGAGGTTGGCATTTTAAGTGTTGGTCTCTGCTGTCATTCAAAAGTCAAAGTTAACGCATTTATTTCAAATAGGCACATATATGGCACATTTGAACGTCAACATTTACATTATAAAAATCTTAAAAAAAAAAAAATAAACAACCGACTTCCAAAAAAACACTAAAATGTGAAAAATAACTTTAATTTCGGAAGTCGGTGACTTTGGATATGTATTTTAATTTTTTGTCACCGCCTTCCGAAATTAAAGTTATTTTTCACATTTTAGTGTTTTTTTGGAAGTCGGTTGTTTATTTTTTTTGAAAAAAGATTTTTATTTTTCACTTATTAGTGGTTCACATGTGCTTACCCCTTCACAGCGTACCGGCGTGATGTTATGTTATTAACTGGTGTAAACAATTGACAGACATGAGATTTCAGCAATCCCTGTCCATTTGCTATAATTTATTGAGGAGTTCCATTGCCTATCTCCGAAGTTCTTCATCAGATCTTCACCAAATTGAAATGGAACCACTCCGAGAAAGTAGTCTTCCAAAAACTACACAAATTGCTTTAAGTGTGCCTATAAAATTTGAAGAGTTCTCTCTATTTCTCCAGGATCCCATCATCAGATCCTGACTTGATGATCATGGGACCACCTGGGAAGTATACCCTTTCAAACAAAAAAAAATATATCCAAATCGGTCCAGCCATCTTCGAGTAATCGGGGAACATACATAAAAAAAAAAAAAAAAAGGTTCCGACGAATTGAGAACCTCCTCAAGAAAGAAACTCCACCGTTACTCTTTTAAAATGTTTTAACTACAACCTTTAACATACATTCATTGTATTATTATGTGTGAAAACGATGCATCCAGAATAAAATTACCATACCAAAATAGGTAAAAAGAATGAAATTGAAGCAATTACAGATAAATTAATTTTATGATAGATACATGGTGCCCACATATTTATAAACATTGTAAAAGTAAGTATACAATTTTCCTAAAATATTAACAAGTAGGTAATCAGTCAGTGTGTGAGTTAAAGTAATCACTGAGTGTAAATCAATGTCATAAATATAATTAATTACATAATTCAATTAGCAACCAGTTTGATTTTGTCTAGACTCTAGATTGTCCTATGGAGCAGGACCAGCATGTTTCCAAGCATTTCTTTAGTCACTTGGTAGTCAGAATACTACAACAGTAGATAAGATTAAACCTAACACAACATCACGCCTTATTCCCCGAACAGCTAGGCAGAGGTGGACTTCCTATAGCGCACCCTTATTTTGCCTGTTAAGTCCTAAGTGTAATAGGGGGGCGAGCCTATTGATTTCAACTGGGCACAAGTTCCAGACTTCCAGCTGCTACTGAGAAAATGAGTATAGAAGTGTCCGACCTGGGAATCAAAACCCAGGACTCATCAGTAGTATTTGCGACCTCTAGATCAACGAGGAGACTTTTTTTAAAAAATCCGTAATTTCGTAATGTTTATATTTTCAAACAATCAATCATTGGATGACTTAAAATTCATCACTTCAGCCGAAAGACGTCTACTGCTAGATATAGGCTTCCTCCAAAAGGGGGGGGGGGCTTTGCCATAATCGCCACGCTTGGCAGGCGGGTTGGCGATCGCAGTATGGTAGTACAATGCATAGAGAACGCTGCTGTCCATTCTCTAGTAAGTCCCTTAGTCGCCTTCTACGACAACCACGGGAAGAAATGGGATGGTGGAATGGAATGGTGGAATGGGATGGCGACTTAAAATTACTCATGGAAATCATTTGTATGAGAAAAACTTGGTAATAATCGATCTTTTTATTATTTTTGGACCTAAAGTCCAAAACATTTCAATGCGCCTAAACGAAAAATCATCCGGAACATAAAACTTTTCGTTTGCTAACTTGACTGAATTTACTCGTTAAGAGTTCTAACGAGATCACTAATTATCGATTTAACTGACGCCGGTAGGTACCTTTAAAAGATTACTGTTAAATAACTTTGCGTTAAGTAATTAAGACCTGTTCAGGATATTTCGGGAATTCGTTTTCTGTGTAATAGACTAATGCTTTAATTAAATTGCGTTGTTCTATAGAATTATCTTGGATCAAAAGTAATTGGAGTTCGTCGAGGTTATGTATAAAGGTATATTTTACAGGGTCAAATGTAACTTTGTGGGGTGCACCTTTGTTCGGTTTGAAGTATTTAAAGAAAATGCTCGTAAGTTATCTGCGAGAAAATTCTGAAAAGGATAAAACAAAAAGAGCGTGCATGCTTAAGTGAAAACATACGACTGGACCCGTATAAGTGGTTCAGCGCCGTGTATAAGTGATTCATCCTCCGCGACCGACTGGAGTCGAATATTCCCGATTCAGCGTCACCTACAAATCTCTTAATTTACTAAGAAGCCAGTTGGGCCGCTGTCGGTACAACTTGGTTAGGTTGGGGTACTCCGATGAGATCAGCGCGACTGTGGAGCCACATCGCAAACTATGCTCCAGGTCTTGTCGTGCTCTCTGTGCACTAACATCTGCACTATGGAAGACCTTTGCGAGGCCAACGATAACAAGAATCATCGACACAAAGAACAAGAAAAAGCGTCACCGATCTGAGCGTGACGGTTTGGTTTCACTGTTCAGAAAACGCGCAAAGTGCTCCTAAAGAAGTTTACACTGCATTACACCCTGTATAAACTTATTTAGCAAAAAAGTACTCGACTATTTTGTTTTTTTTTTGTTTGTTTTGGATTACTACTGAAACATACAGGCATTTCTTTTCTTACGTCTGAAATGAACAAATGTAGAAATGTTATCCAGAGTAGAATTCTCTATCCTCAATTCCACCGCCGACCTAATTCAAGCCAACAAACGTTTTATCATATATTTTTCTTGTACTCACGCATGAAAAAACATGAAACTAAAGTCAGTAGATCAAACCGGCGGGAATGCAGCAAAATGGAGGCAAACGAACGCCAAACGTAACGCACGTACCCCACTAACAAGTAGAAGCTCAAACATGCGCACCAACCTGGCTAATTTTGGATCATAGAGTATCAAAATAAAAGCAGACTGACCATTTTCAATATTCGTAAGTAACTAAATATTTGAGATTATTATCAGCCCACGTCTGCGTGGACGTAAAAATATTGCGGTGCCATTTTATCACGCACTGAATCCCACCGTGATATTTTTACGTCCGAGCGTACGCTGGCTTATTGTTTTGATTTCCAAACACAAAAAAATTAATGAATGTTGTTGAAATTTGGGCTTAACATTAAAATGGCATAAATCAATCGACAGGCTAACAAAAATACAGAAAAATATTGGGTTTGGTATTTAGGTGCACTCATACTCCGTAGAAAATGGAGGATCCTCCGAGCAGACGGGTTTTGTGGCTGGTGGGCAACTGTCCGACGTTTTATTTCGGGACGTTTGTATACATGCTAGTTGCGCGGTAAGTTCTGCTTGCACAATGTAGGATTTTGCGTGGGGCAGTGTGATGCGCAGTTCGCATGTGGCGGTGTAGATTATTGGAGGTGTTGTTGTCGTCTTCCTTTTTTCTCCTATTTGCGTAAATAGTTCATGCTGTTATAAAAAATATTTGCCAGTCAGAGAGTTAGTAATGGCACTGAATAACCGATTGTGCTGGAGGTACCTCATGGAGATTGGTTCAAGCATCCAATGAAGATTAGTAACACATTTAAATAACGTAAAAGCCAGTTCTTGTAGCGTAAATCCGTTACGGTAAAAAACCTTTTTGATTTCTAGTCCAACCTTTTCAATAAAAAATATTTTTTCTTCATAGCTTTTGATCAAATTTAAAATTCGAATAAAAAAAAAATCGTCTAATGTTTTCTCTTGACAAAACCCTCACTACAGATTTGGGAGCCATTGACGGCGGCATGAATTCCGTTTAAGAAAATTTTCATTTTAATGTGACAAGATTTAAAAAGCAACGTTATTGTGTTGTGTGGTTAAACCCACGGAGCAAATACAAAGAGGAGATGGTGTAATTAGATTTCCCTAAGGAACAACGCGTGACAATTTGCGGGGTGAGGGGGTGTTAGATCCTGCCCACTTCTTTAATTTCCATCTACCGGTCAGTGGCAAAACTACTCGCTCGTTCTGTAAATTTTACTTTGTAGTGACGTAAGTATCTCACACTAGATGTCACTAAGTGCAGGATGCAACAGGGTCGTACTCAGAAGTTTCGTACCAGGGAGTAAGTTACTTGCTCCGTTTTTTATATTAATTTTGCGGACCAACTAGGTACGTATTTTTTAAATTGAAATAATGATATTAATATTTGTAATACATTGCCGTCTTATCTTCGGAAAGAAATCTAGAACATACATCATTTAAAATTTAACTAAATAAACTAGATAGGCTTTAAGTACTTTTAATTAAGTAGTTACTTTCCCTCCGAGATACAACTAGTATGCACCATAATAGTTGTCTCACGGAGGGAAAGTACTTTAAATAAATTATTTTAGATAGAATATTTAATTTATACGAGATTGTATTTTTTATGAGTATTTCCATTTATGGGACAGCTGCGGGATATTCAGTACAATAATTGGATTCCATTACGGCCCTGTGTTTTTGTTACTTGTCAGGACGAACGCCAACAATACACTGACTAAGGCCACGCCTACTTGATGACGTCAGGACCTAGTCGAGAATCACAGTGCACAGTTGTTTAGGCCGTCTCCTCTTTGTATTTACTCCGTGGGTTAAACCAACCAGTTTAAGCTGTTGCCAAGTGCAAATAAGTGTTTCCTTCTGCATTTATTGGACAAGCTACAGGCCGAGATTCGGTCTTCCCCACGGGCCTAATATCGGCGTGGTTACCCTTTGACCTACGTTGGCGCGCACCAGCCCTGAAAAGCTGAGGCAGCTCGGCACGTGACGCGCTTCAAGAGTTGAAGCGTCGCTCCACTACAGCCACGTAACCCCCGAAAGACCTTCCTATCTACCCGTCTGCGCGCTCCACCACCGGTCTAGTTTCTCGGACTTCAAAAGCGTATCGAAAATCACTACTTCATATTGTTTTTTTTGTATTAGATTACTGTTTGTTTTTTTTTTAAAAGGATTAACATAGTCAATATTTCAGGTAATCCTATTAAGACGCCCGGTTTCCCTTAAAGTTATAGCGTATAACAAACGTACTTTTGCGTACATAGGCCTTGCCATAACCGATTGCAATCGCTTGATAGGTCGTGTACCAAATAATTTACGTTTCCTTTTTTTCCTCTCTTTTAAATTCTGTTTTACAAGTCTCTCCGCATCAACCTCCCAAATCTAATTTTATTCTACAATTTTCACCCTTTTTTATATATTTTTGTATGTTGTTTTTGTACATTTTGTAATTTTTATTTTTCTCACCAAATTAAACGTGTTAGTAGCAGTGTGTGTTTTTCACTTCAAATTTCTTATGCTACATTCTTTAAACTTTTTAAGGGCCTAATTTAACAGTAAACACTATAAATATAACATTATAAATCCTGATCTGATTTATTACCACGAAATTCAAAATACATCTTTAAGCTGTCTGGAAAATTTTGTTACTAATACTCTTGATTTGGAACTGAAACTAATGATTTCTAGCAACTGTGTAAGACCGAAGTTGATTATGTTTGTGGAATTAACATTTAAATTTATGGGTGTTTTCGAGGTACGAACTTTTTCCGTCTAGTAAACTTTGATTGACTTTGATAAATATTTACTGTTTTAGCAGACCGAACAGACTTTGCTCTGCCTAAATTTCCTGAATTAAATTTTTACCGAATCTTCCAATATCCCGTACAACTTTTTTCCCTAAAAACTTTATTCGGACAATTATGAACATTTTAAAACAAAAAATAGCGAACGTTATCGTTACGAACCGAATTCAATTTAATTTATATAGATATTCTTTTTGATCACTAAATCAGATTTCATGCCTAACCTTACCTATGATTTTCATAGTTACTAACTATGGCCGCCTCAATAGGATACGAAACTGCAACCTGTCCGTCAAACGTCCCCCTAGAGCTTCAACAGCAATAGGCACAAATCTCCATCACTGTCCAACATATCTGCATATATCCCACTAATCTATGCCCAATATACCTCGTAATTTCTTACCTGCGTCTCATTAATTGTGGGCACGTAGATACCACGTGACCGCTTGTGTGGTGAGTTGGGGGTCGCGATGTGTTATGTCCAAAGTCGGGTAATGGCTGACTGCCTCATGGGTTCCCTGTTTTAGTGGTTTGGGGCTCTTGCTTAAAACGTGGGTTGAGGTGGAAGTGCTAAGGAGATGTTTTGGTTCTTTATGGTGGGTCAACATTCTTTTGTAACCTACTTTAAAAAAATACATATTTTTTATAAGTTCCATCCATCATAGAAGTGCCACACACATGGGCTTTTGTTTTTTGTTCCCTCAGATCTGTCTATATTCATTCTAAAAGGTATTGCAGATTTCCACACTAGAACTTTCCGTAATTGCTACCTTCTATGTACAGCTGGACCGTTACGAGGCGAGGCTACAATATGATTCAAAACACTGTGGTAGAGTTATTCACGCAACTTGCCGACGTCATATCTTGTACATCAGCCTACAAAAAATCACGTGACAATTTTAGCGCTCTGAATTTAAAACCCAAACACCTAGAAGCTGCAGAAAACCCTATATACAATACATATCAAACGGTGCTGGTTTTAACTGGGTGCGCAGCCGAGCGAATTTTGTTTGAGACCTCATAAATCTGTCACATGTCAAAGTAAGCCGCGTATCGAACGGGCCAGCCCTCCGGTAAATTATGAACTAACCGCCTTTTGCTTTGGTCATAGCAGGACGTTGCACGTACTTTTAAAGCACGGTGTAGATTGTACTTAAAATGTTGGGGATAGTGTACCATGCCCACCCATCCTTCTCCATACAAATCTACCTTTTGGAAGGGGTGACTAGAATCAGTTCTATTTTAACGTAAATGTTGACGTTTGTAAGTGCCTATGGAAATAAATAAGAAAGAAAGAAAATACATTTATTTAGCACAGATTTTAAGGCGCACAATATACAGCAGGGAAGAGTAAAATAAAAATAAGTAAATGCTTTCACGTTACCTAGCGGAACTGTTGTGGACCACAGCTAATTAAAGATCCAAATATGTTGGCAATACTGAATTACGGACATTGGATATCAGCATAAATGTCACGACCCAAAGTCTGTTAAAAAAATTGAGATATTTTATCTCTCCAAATAAGTTTTCTTCGAAGAAAACTCAAACTCTTATTAGATATTCTTGTACCGATATTTCATTGAGGTTATCTGCTCCTTTGCCAATCATAATTTCGGCGAGCGTCTTTATTCTGCACATACTTTATTATATGATACAAACGAGGAAAAACCTGCAGAAACACATAAGACGGCGAAACGATAAAACGTTTTATTGCTTACTTAAAATTCGCCAAAAATCAACAATTCAATTCTATGCGAGTCATAAAGTGGAAAGATGGATTTCGAATTGAATGTCGTACCACGGGCTCTCGACTGTTACCACGGTCCTTTAGTTGCGTTACTTTTGATCGTTTACATTTTTAGCTACCTAGGACACCATTTTTTCATTGTAACAGTCATCTGCCTTGCTTTTTGTATATTCAGACTATAATGTTCCAATTGCTGGGACACAGGCCTCCCCTCTTCGGGAGGGAGTAGGTCCTAATCCCCCACGCGGACCAAGTGCTGGTTGGTTATGTCACGTGTCTTCGAATTTTTGCCTCTAACCAAACAATGTTTTCCTTCACCGTTTTGAAAGCAGCGGTGATCAATTAATTTGTAAGTCAACAACAACTTGTAAGTCGCGGCCGTTACCACTGAGCCACCACTACTCTAGCTGGGCACCGCTGTCTAGATTTTTAACAGTCATTCATATAAATAAACTTTATGCAACTTAATGGTTGCAGGTTTCGTGCCCTGGGTATTCTCTACCAGTCTACCAAGGGCTGTGGAGAGATAAAAATGGCTGGTGCATTGTTTGTTATGACAAACTGTGTCCAGTTGCACTATAAAATAAGGTTTTAAGTTGCAGGCAACTGTGACTAGGGCTAGTTCTGCGGGTTCTGCCTTTCATCATTATAGCATGCAGCACACTTAAATAATACATAAATACAAAAAAATTAAGTCGCTTTTCATCTCTGTCTGTTCATCTACTTATTACTTTACTTCTCTTAAATTAGGTACACAATGAACTTTAATGTGGGTTTCTCCATTATTTAAAAAACATATTTGGAAGGCTCAAATATGTGTCATCATCTGCCTGGCCTTGTCTCAATTATGTTGGGGTTGGCTTCCAGTCTAGAATATTAGTATTTTACATGGACCAACTGCCTAACATGATTGCTAATCATGTTTTGATATATCGCCACATCGATCGGTACAAAGATCGTATAGCCGCGAAGCACAGGCGGTTCAGTGGTCCATAATATAATACCTCTCCTTTACTAAACGTAAGTTTTAGCGACAACTCCATTCGAATCATCTCCAGCCAACAACGGTAGGATCCTTATACAAACTCGTAAAATACTGCCGATATTATCCGCGCAATAGGTTTAATGTCTTATGACGTAGACGGAGAGAGAGAGCGAGACGGCAAGTGTGTACTGTTCAAATAGCCACGATTACTTCGCGCAATGGAAGATCGGCTCCTCAGGGAACGAGACGCCTTGAAGAACGCTCGCCTTGATTTTACAGTGGCCTCCCCACTCTTCTTCTATTTTAATTTAGTGAGATTGGCTTGTGACGGTGGTTATTAGAATGGCGTTGTGTTCGCTTTCTTTTTGTAGACTTTAAATTGTATTCTCTATACAACTTACTTTTCTAAGAGGGCAATCATTCTAAATAAATACATTAAACGAATGAAATTGTGGGAATCCGGCTCGAAGGACGGAAGGGTAACCGGTTTTAATAAAATAGTGGACTGTATAAATGGGCAATAGTTTATTGCCCTCTAATCGTTACAAAAGTATACAGTACAAGTACAGAAGTCACTCGTCTCCTTAGATGATTATTGAAAGGGCCTTTAAAAAAATCATAAATCCAGAACTGCAATTTTTACTGAATATCAGTCGATCAGAGAAGGACCATAAAGTTCAAGCTTTTCAGTGATATATACCAAATTTTCAATTAAATAGTAGAGTCACTTGTCGATAATCTCAAGAGCCGGCCAAGGTTCAGGATTCTTCATATGTAACGGTCTGCCGTCTCGCCTTCAATCGAATACTTCTACATTGTTTTCGAGCTGATCTCGCAATTTTTCGCTGAATGTCGGAAAAGCAAAGGTCTTTGCGGCTGAAACATGAGGCCTCAGGGGCTAGTACAAATCTCAGGGTTCATTCGATTAATCAAATCTGCTCTTACCACGCTGGCGTCAGTGTTAATTCATTCATGAATGTCGGAAAAACATTGGCCAGGGTAGAATTTGTGTACATTGTGTAAAAACAAAATTTGATTATTTATTGTGAATACGGATTTTTTCAGTCGTTTCGCATTGTCATACCATACAATCCCTACTCCCTCTCAATTTCAAATAAAAAATTTGTAGAAGGCTTTCCAGTGTCAGGTTTGTATCAGTAAAAGCATATGTTTCAGAAAAAACACACCGCAAAAACACTCTAAAACCAAAGCACCTCTCAACAAATCAATTGCCACCCACCTCTACAGAAATCAACATAAATCAATATATATAAAAATATTGGTAGCTAGAGAAAGTCTTAGTAATAATTGGAGCACATCTACAGCAGGTGGTCCAATCACCCTCATTGGACCCGGAATCAATTAGAGTCGGTACTCGTCGTGGCCGAGACAATGCCGCGCTTGCGACGTGCTGACACCGACAGCAGAGAAATCGCAGGAGGATATTGTAAAGAAGTATTTTTATTAGAAGAATAATTTTTAAAATAAAACTGCCTGAGACTAAGATCTAGGTGTTTTATGTATTGGTTTAAAAAAAGCTGAATCTTTCGGTCCTTTTCTTGATCAGTCCTTTTTTTATTGGAAACGTTTTGTTGTGAGAAGTCACGAACAGTAGTTTACAAAGATACATTAATAGGTATGAACTGAGATTTATTTCGAAAAATTCTGTACTAAGATCACAGACTCACTCTGAAATTGAGAAACTACTGAAAGTTGTAGGACGCAAGTACAGCTAAGTATTATTAATTTAAATTTAGTGAACTTTTAGTAACTTCACTCTATATTTTGAAGCGATATTTATTCATTAAAGTAAATAAAAAAATATGTAGAATTTGTCTTATACCCCAAAATTCATATTCAAACTTTTCATGGTAAACATTTGTTCTGCAACCAGTACCTAAAGGTGTACATAGACTGAAACGTCCCAACTTGCCGAGTCAGGTCGTGACGACATCGACGCAATGAGTCGCAGGTGCACACCAGCCGTAATATGTGCTACTATATGTTGAATGAAGCGGCAGTGTGCACCGCGCTTTACTTGTAAATGAAAACTGTCGTTTGACATATTGCAAATTGTCGCCCGTGTTTCGGGAGCATATTGAAATCGTGGATTTTGTAAAATAAAATTAATTTTCTTGTATTGGAAATATTGGTCCACAGTGCATCAGGAGCAAATTTTTGTCTCTAGTAAAAATCCCTCGGATAGGTTGGTGTTATAAAATTGTACAGCCAAATATGTAGGTGGTAAAACAATATTAATTGGCCATTGGCAACTTTAATATCTCACTTGCTAGAATAAAATCGTATTTTTTTTGCGTAAAATATACATATTTATTTAAACTTTTTGCTACAGATCATAGGCGATAACCATGAGCTTTCTCTTCCAGTTCTCTTCCATCTAATGATGAGTTATCACTAATATCTTTCACTGATTCTCCTTATTATCACACTTTAACATAATCCAATGCCTCTAACCAAACAGCTAATCAAATCATATCTCTACTCGATTACAAGACACTGCTCACACTAACGGCTCCCGATAAGTAGTAGCATTTAAATCAGGAATATATCAACGCTAAACTGCAGATAATTTCATCACTAAGCCCGCATTTCACACTCGAGTCGGCAATTAGCCGTGATCTGTCTGATTAACATGCGTTGTTGGAGCGAGCGGGCCGTACGTGAAGCCTCTGTGACAGCGAGTAGCGGTTATGTTATGTATGGAAGAAAATATCGACCCATTAAGATATGGCTACTCGCTTATCGCTGTCACTGGAACCTTACCAAAGCTACAAAACAGCGATTAACTGTCGGTCCGGCCGCTCGCAAGACTTGGGCCTATTTAATATGCTTTGACAATACGACATATTTGTTAAAAAGTGCGACAATGTGACAATTTTGTGTGTTTCTTTTATTGTCTCTCTAAGACAATGTCTGCCATTAATCGTTTTTCGCTTCTCGCTTTCACTGCGATCTTACGAGCTACTTTGCAGCGACTAACTGTCGCTCCGGCTGCTACCGAAATATGACTTTTCAGCTAAGCTACACTTTGCTCATAATAGCATTATCTTCATTGTCATATGTCGCTATCACTGCCTACGACATTACTATTCGCTACTCGCTCTCAGTGCAACCTCACGGGCTACTTTATAGCGGCTTACTGTCACTCCGGCCGCTACCGACACCTGACCTTTCAGCTACTACACTTTGCTCATAATAGCATTATGTTCAGTGTCATATGTCGCTATCACTGCCTACGACATTACTATTCGCTTTTCGCTCTCAGTGCGACCTCACGGGCTACTTAACAGCGACTAACTGTCGGTCCGGCCGCTACCGACATGTGATCTTTCAGGTGCTACACTGTTGATTAATACGTTGCGCTGCCAGTTAGAGTGACGTCGTCGTTTCGAGCCATTACGCTCCTAATGATGTCCGGTGCAGAGTTATAGAGGACATAAAAATTTTGTCACAGGTCAGCGGAATAATGTTTTGATTTATTCTCGTTGATTCGCCATAAATACATTATTTTTCTCTCTCTGATCTAAAATCAGCATAGTAGTAAAACTAAAACGTAGAATACTAGTAAAACTTAAAGATCAGATCATCGAAAAAATCTGTGTAACCTTGATCAGGAAAATCGCCCTTATCTCTATCTATCTTCTATATAAATAAAAAGAAAAGTCCTGACTGACTGACTGACTTATCAACGTCCAGCCCAAACCCTTGGACTTAGAAAGCCGAAATTTTTCACAGAGGTTCCCTTTATAATGTAGACAAGGAATAAGGAACGATTTTTCGAAATTCAACCCCTAAAAGAGTTAAATAGGAGATTAATCTTGGTATGGAAAATCGTAATTTTTGTAGTTTAAACCATGAAAATTTGTGTTTATCATTCTGATTAAAAATTTTAAACCATGTGTTTTAGTGTTTTTGGGAAATCAGCCCCTGACGGCGTAAAATAGGGGATGCAAGTAAAAATAGGAAACCCGTTGGTTTTGTAGTTCAAACCATAAAAAAATGTATTTAGTCTTTTGGTTGGTAATTAATAATTACGTGTATCAGCGTTTTTGAAAAATCATCTCAGAAGAGTGTAAAATAGGGGATGAAAAATGTGTATAGGAAATCCGTAAATTTTAAAGCTAACCCATAAAATTGGTATTAGAAGCCTTTTGGCGTTTTTGTAAAATCATCCCCTAGGCGGTTAAACACCCTTACTAACTCATCATCGCTCAGCTCAATTTTCGCCATCGCCAAAGTCACCTTAGTAATTCTGAGAACAATAACTTTACTAAAGGATCCAATGAGTTGAATTTAAATGTTCCTTATTTCCGTGCCTGTTATTATTAACGTAACATTTTTTTTCTAATTTTCGCAGGGCGGACAGTTTTTATTTTTATTTATTACTCCGCTGCCGCTGGAAATCGCGGCACGGCGGACAGAGCTCCGGCAGGATCTCATGGCGACGTGGGAAGTGCGATTGTCGCAACCCAGTGCTGGGCACGCCACGATTGCGGCGGTAAGTCCCCTCTTTGAGGCGTGGCTTGAGAGGCGGCATGGCGTCCTCACCTTCCGCCTGACACAGGTCCTCACCGGACATGGCTGTTTCGGGAGGTTCCTGTTTCGGATAGGGCGGGAGGAAACGCCCGGGTGTTTCCATTGCGAAGATCGCCCAGAGGACACGGTGGAGCATACGGTGGAGGTCTGCCCAGCTTGGGCGGAGCAACGCCGTGTCCTCGTGGAGGTGATCGGCGGCGGCGATCTCTCGCGTCCGACCCTGCTCCAGGCCATGGTACGGAGCGAGAGGGCATGGCTGGCAGTCGCCTCCTTCAGCGAAGCAGTTATGCTCGCAAAGAGGGAGGCGGCGCACGTGAGGGAGATGCAGTACATGCGCCCTCACAGCCGTGGCCTTCGCAGGAGACGCCCTGGGCGTCGGGAATCCCAGGCTGATTCCCGGCCACCGTAGGCACGGGCTTGCGGACGGCGAGTAATGGGTAGCTCGCTGTCCGGTAAGGACCAAGCCCGGGTCGACGGCGCGTTGTGTTCCACGCGCGCCTCAAAGAGATGTCAGCAGCAACAGATGGGGCCCGCAAGGGCCGATGCCTGCCGGGGGTGCGGGTTGTTCGAAAGAGATACCGCCGCCCCTGGCACACAGGCAACTGAGGGAACACGGGTGGGTTTTAGTCAGTAAAAGTCTGACACGCCCTCCCGCTCCACCCAGAGCGGGAGAAGTTATATGATGATTTCCAAGCCAGAAAAAAAAAAAAAAAAAAAAGTTGAAACATCTAGTTTTATATTTTTTTTTTATAAAATAGAAAACTACCGATTATCGAAAATAAATAAAAGGTGACCATTCACTTTGGGTTTTGGGCCCAATTTTGTATATAAAACATGCCTCCTTTCGTATAGTAAAATAAGTCATGGATGACTTTTTTTAGGAAATGTCACTCTGAATAGTGTCACTGTCACACATCAAACCAATGTTTGTGTACAAAAAAGCAAACAAACGCATGACGTCACAACAACGAAAAACACCAGTTGGCTTCAGCTAAGTATCAGTACTTTTTCACCGAAACAAACATTTTCTTTAATTTTTTCGCCACTCGAACCGGACTTTTAACCAAAAATAAATATCAAAGTCGCCACAAAAAAGTAAACATGGTTTCGTTTGTGTATTGAGTCAATTAATTCAGTACGTTAGGCTGTCATAAATCAAAAAAACTGAAAATGCATGCGCTCCCTTTTTTCGGCGAAAAAATAAACTCGAAATGTGCAATTTAATTCGTAAATATTTTCCGTTTAACTCACAAATAGCGGGAATTTATGGTCCGAGAAATTGGTGGGAACTTTTTGTTACACGGTTTTGAGTGTGTTGCGTATTGTTAATAATAGGAAACCAAGATTTATTCGCAGGTTTGAGAATCAAATATTCTTTTCAAGTTTTAAAAAGAAGTTTGCTGTAAGGGCAGCGATTGCAACGTCTACTTACCTAGTTATAATGAGAAGGACCAGTACCTACCTGCACTCTTTCTGAATATAAATCTGCGAGAAAACAACCTCAGCGTTTACTTATTAATTTTATGCAACTCTTTTCCAGGACTTTCTTGTGAAAACTTTTTTCTCCATAATATCTGTTCAACTGATCATAAAATTAACTATTTTAGTACCTTCTTATACTCACAATGCATATTTAAGTATAACCAGTGCAATGTTCTGCAGTGACACAGACCTCTATGTGACAGGGAGTGGGCCATACACCACGTGTGCCCAGTACGAGTTGGTGGATATCACGTCTTCGATTAATGTTTCTAGGACATAACTGTTTTCTTACGATGTTTTCTTTCTACGTTTTGGGAGCAGTGGTGACGAAATGATTTTCACAAAGACAAGTGCCTGCCTTACTTCGAACCTGCGACCTTCAACTAGTAAGTCGCAGCCGCTTCCTATGGGCCACCACTGTTCTTCTCTTCTGCTGCTCACAATGGCCCTCTACTAACTTCGATAAAATTCTCTTACAAGAAAAGCTACAAAATCAAACAAAAAATCCTTTTTATAAAGGGTCTCGGTGTAACTAAGTTTAATTTTTTTACATAAAACGTACTCGTATTGCTTTAGCGATTCCATCGTCAATTGCACCCGGGTGAGTATTCAAAGAGATCTCAGTATTCAGAGATCACGTTCGCAGCCGACTTGGGTGGTACATTTTATAAGACGTAGCGGGATGAAGCTAATTATAAAGAAAGCATTTTTGGAACATACGTAATTGGAATCCTACTTAATATTATAAATGTGAAAGTTTGTATATTTTGGCTGTTTGTTACTCAGTCACGCAAAACTGGTCAAACAGGTTTTGATGAAATGTGGCACACAGATCGTTTATAACTTAACACATATACTATATATATTTACTTTTTATCCCAGAAGGGCCACGCCGCAGGCAAAAGCTAGTTGGATGTAAAGAAAAATAAGGGTTTCAAAGCTACCAGTTCCCACAGTTCGAAAAACTAGTATTATCCATAAAATCTTTGTTAATAATTTCATGATCAACACATCAGCAATCATTGGAAGCAAAACTTTGTATTTAATGGTTGGCAAGCCATTTCTTTTTATGCGCATGGAGCAATAGAGATGTAACAAATACAGGCCTAAAAGAATATAATACGTACAGTGTTTATTTCAACCTTCCCTTTTCATATTTTTTATTCAATTAATCTTTGTTTTTTTTTCAGAACTAATAGATAATAGATCGCGTAGTAACTAAAGTGATTCTTTCTTCTTTCTAAAATCTAGGGCAAACCTTTCAATTCCGGCGGATTCGAGGAATTCGTCTAAAATTCAGATCTTGTTAATCTATTTTCATTTTGTTTTTATTTAGGAGACTTGCCTTGAAGTCCTATAAAATTAAGTAAGAAATAACAATATTATTGAGGTACGAAATTTTAAACAACCCGAACATTATATTATTACCTATTGTAATAATAGTAATGAAATTAAAAATTAAAATATTTCTGAAGCCAAGCTGATTTTGTTTAGATTGTTGCGCTTAACCCATTTTTATTTTTATTGACAGAAATTACCTCACATAACCTCATAATCAGCCTACAACGTTCCAACTGTTGGGTCCCCGCGCTAAGATCGATCCGGCTCGAAGGACAAATGTTAGCGCAACGAGCAAATAAAAGTGGACTGTATTAATTAGCCAATGGTTTATTGTCGTGTTTATTACAAAGGGTAAACTTTCCCGGACAAACAACAAGTACATGAGGAGATTCGTTCATCGCGGTGGAGTCCATGAAAGCGAGTGCTCGTTGGGCCGAGCCATGTTGTCACCACGCCGCGCCTTGGGGCATGCCGATGGTGACGCTTTGATCACGACGTCTGCGGGTGCAGATGGCGCGCAAGGTCGTGTGTTGGGTTCGATTCCCAACAGGCCTCTCGGTGAAAGGGAATGGGCCATAATCCACCACGCGGCCCCATTGGAGGATGGTACAACTGTACAAATTGTAATCTTAGTAGTGTTAGAATAAACTCGGAAATCTCTCACGTCTTAGACCACAGTGTAAGTGGATCGAAGGCAGGCGGCGACGGAAAAAAAGTTGTGTCTAGCAAAGGTAACAATGGTTAGAGGTGGTTCGTGAGCTAGACGCCGCGGAAGCGCTTTCAAAGTCCTTTTTTATTTAGTTTTCTTAACTGATATCCGCTTTTAGATTTACGTATGCACGTTTTCTAATAGCTGCTGTGGGAATTAAGGTTGTTGGTTTATATCATTGGTGGGATCGCGAATCGAATCTCTGGCTTTTTTAATGTAGGTACCAAACTGACTAACTAGAGAGCCTTGTGGCTAAGAATTGACAGCGTTAAGCCGTTGGTCCCGGCTGTCGTGCGTGAATCTCTGTCAGTCGTTACGGGTCGTTAGAAGCCCGAAAGTCTAACAAACAGTCTTACCAAGGAGTCGTGTTACCCAGAAACTGGGTTGTGGCGGTCAGACAGGCAGGACATGGACCGATCCATGTAAAATACTGGTATTCAGCTGCATCCGGTTATACTGGGAGCCGACCCCAACATAGTTGGGAAAATACTAGGCAGATGATACCAAACTGACTATGTCCGTCGTTCCTATGTACATAGATAGTGGCTAACGTTTGTTTTCTCCATACACGTTTCCATAAAAGCAAACGTGGTCCATGCACTGTTTGCTTTACCATCAAAATCAGGAGAGCCTTTGATAGAGTATCTAATGATTTTTCTCTATGGTGTATTCGGGTAGTCATGATCTACCTTATTTCCAAGAAAATGTTTGTTGGTTATGGCGTTGTTGTGAATGACACAGAAATTAGCTGCTCAAAACATAACATGTCGACGGCTGCGATGATGCTATAAAGGTCAAGTTAAAGGTAGTTTCGTATGATACGAGTCTCAGTCAGTGACGTAAAAATATCGGGGCGGGATGTTATCACTCATTGAATTTTCAACTCTCGGTGTTGAACCGAGTATTGTGAACCCAACAAAGAGCGCTTTAGCGCGTAGAAAAAAACACACTGTTCAATTTTCAATTCTCGGCGCTAAGCAGTGCGTTGAAGTTCCAGTGCGCGAAAAAGTCCCGCCGCGATTTTATTAATGTTCGTTGAAACATCGACTTAACCTCAGATTGAATGAATGAATGAAATGAATGAATGAAATCTTTTAAATAGGAACTCCATTAAATAAAATACAAACAACTTACTTCTAGAAATGCAGTTTTTTAAATAATTCAGCTCAAAGCTACTGAAAACCTAGTCCACTTCGCTTGTTAAAAATGATCGGACTTTTTTAATAAAATAAATTTCTTGAACACGTATAATTGAATCCACATCCAAGTTTCAACAGCGAATAGGAACTCAATACGACTCGCATATGAAAAATTCCTCTGCTGCAGCACTATTCCCGTTAATGAACACCTGTATTCAAAGAAAACCATAATGAGCTCACACTCAAAGCATACGTCTCGACATTTTCTAGGAATTTCTTTTTAAATAACGTAGGTCTGAGACGGAATGAATCGGCGTACAGTCAGAATGAGTGAGACTCGCATAAGTGAATGGGCCGAGTTGAACGATGAATGGAGCGGCGCGGAATGAGACCAACTTCGGATTCTTTCGTGTATACCTGACGTTTCACGTAGACTCCGAAATCTTTTTAAAATTTCGTTGGAGTAGGTATTTTGTTAGAGTCAGTTTAATGGTAAAGGTAGTTATCTTTGCCCTCGTTTCTTCTAATGATGTCGGAAGCAGAACTTCTAAAGTTTAGATAGTACTGACTTTGGAAGTCCGCACACTGTTTCTTCGAATCTCATTCTGGCCAAGTTTAAAAATACTGCTGCACAATTTGCACAAATCACTGCAGTGTTTTAAATTAACCGAAACAAAACATATTTTATTGATATTTTTTTTTACCACAGATATTTCTTCTTTACAGGTTGCTGCAGTTAATCTATATTCCTGAAAATAAGGTCAGTGCTTATTATTTTTTGTAATTATGTTGCGTCCATATCTGTCACTGTTTTCATAAAGTTGCTCAGGTGGTGATTCACAGATGACTCCGCCCTGAAGTGTAAATGCGATGCTGTTCCATAAACAATGGGCCACTAAATATCTTGTCCAGCATGTTCTGCTGTCTGCACGCTACAGAGCGGGTGGACGCTGCTGAAAGTGCCAAAATCGTAGCCAAATTCTGGGCTGACTGTACTTAGATGGCTATCGATACGCTAAGAAGAGACCAGAGAAAGATTATTTTATGTTTTTTTTTAATCCAAGTTTACAATTGTCCCATGTTTAATAGGTAAGTATATCTCTGCCTTAAGTATAAAGGCAAAGACACCTCACATCGATGCCCCTCGTAGCGTCTCCCTACACACAAGGGAGGGAAATTGTGAATTTGGTACTAGGTACTCTTTAATCAGCCAGCAATTCTCTCACAAATATAATTTTGCATTCAATGATCTCGCTAAAGAAATTCTCGCAGTACACTGGAGTGAGAATTTATCGGCGTTCCGCCCACTTAAATAATTTTCTAAGGGCCCAATTTCTCACTGGTTTATTGTTCGACGACTCGTTCTACGGCCCTTAACGACGTTAATTTCGAATTAATTCGTTGATACTCCCGCGCCTTGATTAAACTCTGATTAGGGAATAAATCTTGTTCTATTTTGTATGAGAAGTCGTTGTGTTCAAATTGGGAAAGCTTGGTGTCTAGATAAGAGCTTGGGTGGGTACCTTGATGTTATTTTGGGAATTAATTAAAAATTAATCAGGTGGTTATGACGCTTTTTAAGTGTTTTGGGGTTGCGAGTTTACAAAGAAGATGTGTTACTAAGTGGTTTGTGGGTGAATAACCTGATGGCAAGCCATGTATTTTCATTCAAAAATTTCAATTAATGGAACAATTCCGAAATCAATTACTTAAACAGATTTCATTATTAGTTTTAGTAAAAGAAGACACATTACTTTTGAAGGTGAAAAGCAATGTTTGTAATTATCACGTAAAAAATTGACGACGACGATTTTTCAATCGAGATATCTTTTATATGAAGAATAAACATGACCGTTGGACTTCTTTCCTATACCAAAGCTCTCTAATCGTTACATTTATTCCTCATATAAGAGTTACCTATCGATTGATTTATTGACGATTGATAGTCAGATAACTTATGTCTGCGGAATACATAGGTATTGTGGATTGACTGCTTTTATATTGAAAATGTCAAATTTACATAATTATTCTTCAGATTGAAGTTATCTAACTATTGAAAAATCAGCCCTTATTAAGAATTATAAAGAACGAAGTTTTTTTCAATAAAGGATAAAAAATTGTGTAAGTTTAATACCAGCACAAAAATAAATAGAGCAATATATCCGTGCCAATCCTAGCCGTTTAATTTTCACTTTCCTCAACTTTAGAGGTGAATGCTCAACGCTCATTAAACACGAAGCAGAGTGATGGCACATGTATAGCTACATTCAGCAGTGTTGCGCTTTTGATTCCAAATTTAATAAACGCTTAACACTTCAAAGCGCGCGTGTAAAGCAATTTGGCGCGCGCCGAAAAACACCACAGTTTTGGTCTAGCTTCGTAATTGGTTTATACTGCAGTCCGTAGAGAAAATATTAATTAGGGCTGCCGACGGTGCAGCGCTTGCGAGCGCTTTCTCTCCGGTATCTAAAGTGCATCTGCAATAATCGTTGTAGTTGAGGAGACACGACTTCGGGACGGATTTTTTTAAATTTTGAAACCTCTGAAATACCTTATCTAGGCACCAGGTTCCTCTGTTGTATCTAAGGTGGATCTGCAGAATCAGAATCAGAATCAAAACTTTATTTGCTATGAATGTAGGTAAAGATATAAGATGTTGTACATAAATTAATGAGATCGTCTACCTTACGGCATGCAAAATTATTAGGTACATAAATTAAACGATTAATACAAATTAAATAATGTCAGCAAAACTAAACAGAAATTAAAGTGAAGTCATTAATATTATTATAGTCATGTACGTAACTCATGATTGGTTAAATTTGTAATTAATTATAACAATCGTAATCAGGATAAAAATATGCAATAATCGTTGTAGTTGAGGAGACGCGAATTTGGGGTTGAAATTATTAAACATTTTTTTTTTACTTTTCATGCCCTCCGAAGTGTCTAATCTATGTAGTCTCCAGGTTACTCTGTTGCATCTAAAATGCATCTGCAATAATCGTTGTAGTTGAGAAGACTTGACTTTGGAGTTGATTTTTTTTCCCTTTTTTTTACTTTTGAATCCCTCTGAAGTACCAGTACAGTCACGACCTTTTACCTTACGTAATCTGTCTATAATGTTGCCACTGTTGGGCCACATGCCTCCTCTCATCGAGAGAGATTGGGCTGTCATCCACCTCGCGAGCCGAGTGCGTTTTGGTAGATGTCACATGGCTTGGAATTTTTAGTTCTAAAACCTGCCGGTTTCCTAACGATCTTTTCCTTCACTGCTTCGAGGGCAGTGGTGAATGAAATAATTTACACAAAGTATAGCGCCTGCCTGGGTTCGAACCATTATCTATAACTCTTGTCAGGGTGGATACAAATTGGCCACCACTGCTTAGTGTGCTGTCACTAGGTTGCTCTTGTACCATCTGGTATATCAGAGTAACCCACTCGCAAAATGGTCATCATCATCATTTCAGCTAAATGACGTCCACTGTTGGACATATGCCTTCTCAATTTGGGGGAGGGTTTGCCATGATAGCCACGCTTGGCAGGCGGGTTGGCGATCGCAGTATGGTGGTAACATGCCTAGAGAACGCTGCTGCCCATTCTCTAGTAAGTCCCTTAGTCGCCTTCCACGACATCCACGGGAAGAAATGGGATGCTGCTTTTGCATCCGGCATCACACGGAACGCACGCATGCAAAAGGGTAATTACACCTAACTACAATTTTCGATATTAGAAGTTGAAACTGTGACTACAGGCTCCACCTTCCTGAATCATTACCATAGCTGCTTTTCGGTATGTGGTTATTTCGGTTGTAACCGATTGCATTTCATAATTGGTGAACATGAGCGAATACAGTTGACTCTTCAGATATTATATGCTACTTTTATTCATATTCTAGACCGGATAAAATTTTCCATAATTATTTACATAGGTACCAACTTCAGTATTTCCAAAAAGCGAAATCTGTTAAAACAGGAACACATCTAATGAATCCTTGAAACAGACAAGGAAAAAAGCGAATTTCCACAGTATATGGCTTAAAGTATTTCCGTGAAAGGAGATGAAGCTGAAAAATACAAGCAGATCCTTTATTTACCGGAACAACGGTGAATTTCAGACCTACTCACAAGCTCACGTTTCAACGGAACAGGTTTTTAAAGCGCTGGCCAATTTCTGCGTATTGCTATCAAATAACAGTTCACTGGATTAATAGTGCTGAAAGCGCTACTTTGGCAAGTTTTATATTTTCTGATAGTGATGGGAAAGTTTCGTTCGTTTTATGGCATGTTTGGCAAGAGGTCACTAGTGGGGTCGGAATCGGAAACGTCATATCGCAAGTTTGTGATTGACGTGCAGAAGAAGAAAATTCATAAAAAGAATCAATTGCAAGGGAGATCATCATCATTTTCCATGACTCAACTTCACCTATTTTTCTTATGCAAATTTCCATGTTCTTGTGTCAGCTTCAATTGTGTCAGATTACATTTGGTATAGTAAAATTACTTGAAATTGTTTATTTTTATTTTATTTTTGATAAGGGAACACCGGGTGGTTTTTAGTCAGTAAGAGTCTGACAGGCCCCTCTATATCCATGACGATTTGCCACCGATTTGGAAAAAAAGAGGTTGTTTCTACCCGACTACCGCGAAGCAAATAGGAGGGTTATAATTTTGACCGGAAGTATGTATGTTCTTCTATGCCCTCATAACGTTTAAACTCCTTATCATAATTTGACAAATTAACATCGTGTCGTTGGAAGCGTCTTGATCATCAGCTGGTATGTGATGACACATTAAATAGAATAAATATGCCTCGGCGGCCTCTAGAGGACATGGCTTTCATATGAGAATATTTTCTTGTTCCTTACTTTTTAGAGCGTGATTTTTCAGAAGCCGGGTTTTAGTTTTTGAACTTACAAAAATGTGCGTCGGTAGAGTTTTCTTTACTATGTAAACTTAGGAAATCTTTTCTGGTACTTCTTTTTTCTTTTATTGCTGTCGTATACTACTTAATCTATGATATATAAAATGAATTCTATAATGTCTGAACAAATACAAATAATTTAGGTTTATTGTAAAGGTACCTAATGGTTTCGAAGAAATCCCAGAATAATGATACGCAACCGGAATTATATGTAATCCCATATTGAGCCCTAAAGAAAATTTCTTAATATCGTAAGAGTACAATATACCTACGTAATATATATCGGAAACCTTTCATAAAATACACTTTTCTTTGGAGAGCCCTTATAATCGTTTCGTTTTCTTTCTCCATTTTTCGTCGACTTCCTTGCTTCCGTTGAAGTATTTTAAAAAACTAGTAAAATGTTAGAACTAATTTCCGTTACACAGAAAGTTTTCCGAAGGCGCTCTCCGCCTATTTTATGCTCATCTGAATCTTGAAAGTTTGATGAACTATCTCGAAGAATGGCTGCCGTGAAATTAATTTTACACTTGATAAGCTTCTGCTATTTTAAAATATTGCACTTTATAAAGTTTCGTAGGTAAGTACGAAAAAGGTTTAAATTGACAATGAAATTAAGGATAGCAGAGTGAGGGTAAAAGAGAGGCGTGGTGACGAGGATAATGCCGTTCATTCAATAATGTAGGCCAGCTATAACTTTTTTATCCGTCGTCTTTTTCCTGAAAAAAATATCATATTCTATTATTCTAAGAGAACCTATCTTGGATCCTCTCTTTATTAATAGAGCTTCTTTGAAAATGTCAATGCTTTTAGTTACGGATTTACAATATCAAAATAGTTATGACATTGCTTCACATCTTCGAAAAATTTGTGTGGCCAACAACGTAAATAACGCAATGAATATTGTTGAACTGTTAAAATGCAAGCTATTGCTAATGTTTATGTGTTGCAATTACCCCGCTGTCCTGCTTTATCATCATCATATCATCCGAAAGACGTCCACTGCTGGACATAAGCCACCCCCAAAAGGGGGGATTTGCCATGATCGCCACGCTTGGCAGGTGGGTTGGCGATCGCAGTATCACCATACTGTGATTTGACCACCGTCAAATGCATAGAGAACGCTGCTGCCCATTCTCTAGTAAGTCCCTTAGTCGCCTTCTACGACACCCATGGAAAGAAATGGGATGGTGCTATTCTTTTACGTCCGGCACCACACGGATCACCCGACGGAACGTCCTTCCTGCTTAAGAATGTTATAGTCTCCAAAAATAAAACACGACAGTCACGAACCTACAAAGCTACAAGAAACGTCAAAAATATTTCACACAAAAATAAATATCATCTCGCGATAATCCACCACGTTCGAACATTACCCACAAAACACTACGAACGCATTTGTATGTATTGCAAAATTCAATAGGATAGCTTATAACACTGCGGACTCATCCCGACCGTTCTTCGGGTTATGAAATTGGATCCAGTGACAATAAAATACATAATTTAGGCCCCCGCCCTACCGTGGGGTGCCAACTTATTGTATTAGACATAGTAAATTCTGCTAAGACGCACGTGCGCACAATTGTGGCCAGAATTGGGTACGAATGTTTCAGACAATGTGGCCTTCCAAGGTTTCGGTTTGCTAAGAATTAGGCTGCAGGTGCGGTGTGAACGGAGCGGTGTAGGGGCAAGGATAAAATATGTAGCGTATTAAACTATTTGTATTATACGAAATGTACCAATATACTTTAAAGCTATGTAACTCAACTTTATCGTCTCGACAGTTCGCAAAAATTTCTCATTGCATGTGTATTCTTAGACCGCAATACCCATAAACGTCTTAGAGCCAATTTCACCAATGAAAATGAACGCGATTAGCACATCTAAACTGCGTTCAACGGCTGTCAGTGTCAATACTTCACAATAATAATGTCATTTACAACTCTTGAACAGTGTTGGCCCAGTGGTAACGGCTGCGACTTACGAGTTGTAGTTTGTGGGTTTGAACCCAGACAGGCGTTTTACTTTGTGTGAATTATTTAATCATCAGTGCTCTCAAAACGGTGAAGGAAAATATCGTGAGAAAACCGGCTTGTCCTAGAACCAAAAATGCGAAAGACATGTGACATCTACCAACCCGCACTGGGCCCGCGTGGTTGATGACGGCCCACTTCCTCTCACAGTGAGGAGGCCTGTGTCCCACCAGTGGGAACGTTATAGGCCTCTCATGCAGGACATAACTCTTGAACGCAGTTTAGAGGTGCTGGTTACGTTTAGTTTCATAGGTGTAATCCACCCTCAAAACCAATATACGTCTATAGTTCTAAGACTTACTACCCCTTCTAAGACACTTATGTAGGATGGAGATACGTGATAAATATGTAAACAACAGCATCACATATCCATTGCCTCTCCCCCAGCGACACAGCTTGTACATACCGATTTAATTAAGCAATGTAAAGCGCACAAACACTAACGTACTTAATATCTGTATTGACATGGTCGCTTCAAAACGTCGATGTTCCGGCACAGCTGTTTAATTATCAGCCGCAGTTATAGACGAGTTTCGTAGACAACTTGTTCCGCCAATCCAGTGCTTTGCCAATCTGTGGGGGCGCCTGTTGGAGCGGTGAGCGGGTGACAGATTTTCGTGGTGTTTATTCGATAGCAATATGATATCCAAAGGCATGCGCTTCGGGAGTCATCGACTACCATCGGAAATAGCGATGATGATATCTAATATAGAGCTGTTACAACCATGAAGTATATGCTTATTTTGTGTGAGCGCGTACTTTTTGTGGTTTATCTATGTAGCTTCTCAGAAGCTGGAGGTGAGCTTCATTCCACCTGATGCTACGGATTTACACTAATGGCAAACTCACTTCACCAAAGTGTTCACGATGAGAATTTTGAAGAAGAGATAGGCTGTATTCATAGAACAGTTCAGCTCGGAATATGCAGAGTTGAATTACACCCACATTTCGGGATTATTCCGAATCTGACCCGAAATCCTAACCCAGCAGCGGGTTAGGTTAGGAACTTGAAAAAAATTGTAAAATTTGTTCCGAACGTAACCCTCTTCCTAACCTGACCCGGCGTATCGTTCCTATCATAACCCAAATTGTGATATAGATAGATTTCCCCTATCCTCTTTCTTAGAATTGAAAGTACCTATGTGTCAAATCAGTTTAACATTTACTTTTAAGTAAGCAAAATATCACACTAACAATTAACAAAAAAAAAAAAAAAAAAATGAGTTCCTATAGTAAAACAGAATCAACATGATTTCTAAACAATATAATCATTTTCTTCTCTTATTTAATGATTTACAAAATAATAAAAATACCGTCGAACGTAACAATCACTTTAACATTTCTAAACAGTGCGCTACAGTTCATTCTGTGATATTAAATAGCTTATTATTTTCCGAGTGACTAATAACTTAAAAGTCGACTAAATGTTTGCAACAAATAAAATAACTTGCCAGCGATTAAATATTTTCGCGACTATTATATTATGTAAGGTTCAAAATTAAAGGTGTTATAAAAACTAAAAACTAGCAGCTGCGTTTAGGTAGCAAATAAACTATACCAGTCAAATAAAATATTAGGCGAGGAGCTATAAATAATGACTTGGCGACTAATAATGTTAGTAGGGTGGCAAAAAACTAGGTTCTTCAGGTTGACAGAAACGAATCGCTATAAATCCGACTCCATGCAGTCTTGTCTGCCCTACCCCTAGAGTGTAATTTAGAATCGCGTAGGCACGGAGGGGCGAGGCGGCCCGCGAGCTGAGGAGCGGGTGGTTGTTACACTCGCCGCGGCGGCTGAGGCTGGCCGGCGAAGCCGGCCAGCAAGCCGAAGCCGCGGTGGTGAGTGTTAAACCATCTGCGACGATAAGTTCGCGAGGGACCGCCGTAGCCCCGCAGCGCCGGAGCCGTGACAGAAACTAAGCTAGAATATAAGCTAGTTTATATTTATTCTTCATACAAACAATTTTAAATAGAATCTGATTTATATTATTTATGAATGCCCATTTTCTATTTTTTTTTTGCCATTAAGTTTCCGCTTAGATATTAATTCAGTTCCCAAAAGAAAAACTTGATGCTAGTTTAAATTAAAACGGAGCTTATTACTGATATATTAATATGCTACCTATTACTTATTACGATACTCCTTATTAGCTGCCAACCCATTATATATGGTACCCACTCTATTTTTTTTTAAAACCTATATTCATTTTACTTAGTTGCCGCATTAAATACATGCCATATTAAATTAACTGTAAATATGAAACTCTAATTTGACTTGATAGATTTTTTTAGTAAAAATAGGTACTTATTATTTTTTTCTTTAATTGTTAGTGTGATATTTTGATTGCTTACGTATAGTAAATATTAAACTCTGATTTGACATATAGTTACTTTTTTTCTAAGAAAAAGAAAAAAGGAAAAACTATCTATATCGCAATTAGGGTTATGATAGGAACGATCGAACGGGTCAGGTTAGGAAGAGGGTTACGTTCGGAACAAATTTTTTTTTTTTTCAAGTTCATAACTTAACCCGCGACCGGGTTAGCATTTCGGGTCAGGTTCGGAATAATCCACATTTCGCCAGTTATATCTACATTAGATGCGTTTGACCCGGCGATCGAACGCAGCTTGGCTATTCTGTAAAAATCTCACCGTGAAAGCGTAGGTGAAGTGAGCTGTCATTCTATCTGATGCTAGAAATTGACACTATTGACAGCTCGCGTCAAGCTCACTTCACCTTCGTTTTCACGGTTCGATTTTTACAGAATACCACTACTGGTTGCCACTTTCAGGTTGCGATCACTGAACTAACAATAAATCTGATTGTATTTATTAGCAGTTATAGCCCAAAATAATTAAGTTAGTATTAAGTTAGAGTTAGGGGGGCTTGTGGCTAAGTAACAATAGCTGCACGGGTCAATCGATCAGGTTAAGCTACGCTTGCCACGGTTAGTCCGTGGATGGGTGACTATCTTTACATACAAGACCCCTCCGTGCCTCGGAAAGCACGTTAAGCCGTTGGTCCCGGCTGTCATTTGTGGATCTTTGACAGTCGTTACGGGTCATCAGAAGCCCGAAAGTCTGACAACCAGTCTTACCAAGGGGTATCGTATTACCCAGTAACTGGATTGTGGAGGTCAGATAGGCAGTCGCTCCATGTAAAATACTGGTATTCAGCTGCATCCGGTTAGACTGGAAGCCGACCCCAACATAATTGGGAAAAGGCTAGACAGATGATGGTATTAAGTTAGAGTTAAATGAAACGTCGCCGCCGCCGACGGGATAACTGTGAAAGTGGTATAGGAACACGAACTCACCTAATTACAATAGCTTTAGTATAACATACATAAGGAACACAAATGTATTATTTATTTATTCCGCTATTCCAGTTGTTTACTACTCGTTCCAATAATCTCATGTTATGTCAAACTGTGCAGGATGGGTTGCCGGTTTGAGCGGACAGCAGATAAAACTTTATTTCTTATCAGTAGTTGCAAGATTCGCAGAAATATAGCCGATATTTTACTACCCTCAACCATTCAGGGTTTAGCGTCATTTCATGTCTGAATTCTATGTTAATAAATTAAGATTACTAGCATTTTCTTTCAAACCAAGGCGACCGTTACGTAAAATAAAATCCTAAAATATTTAGTTTCAGATTTCTTTTAGTTTACATTTAGTTACCATAATCTGTGTTACACAAGGTTAAATTATATTAGCTAGCAAAACTTCACAGGCAAGATGGAAATCGATACTTAGACAATTTTTTTTGCTTTAATCATTTTTAAGATAACCATCATCCTTTGTGGAGTTTCACTTGTGTATTTAATGTGACCTTGTATTTCCCTCTAATACTCTCCTATCGCTTCAACACGAACTCCGCCCCACCGTCTCCTGGGCTGACCGCACGGCTATAAATTCGGGCACAATATTTCGATGTCGCTCCCCATCGAACTTTCAACATGGACACGTTGCGTACGTCACATAAAACCCTTGTTTATTACGATGTTTTTATTAAATTTATATCGACACTATACGGTTTAGTTGTTGTGTGTAATATTGGAGAGAATTTTAGATTGTTTTATCAGTAACTAGCTTTTGCCAGCGGCTTCACCCGCGTGAAGGTCGGTGTATTATACATATAAACCTTCCTCTTGAATCACTCTATCTATTAAAAAGAACCCGCATCAAAATCTGTTGCGTAGTTTTAAAGATTTAAGCATACATTGGGATATAGGGACAGAGAAAGCGACTTTGTTTTATACTATGTAGTGAAGTAGGATTTTGATCTGATTTGGGATTAGTAGGTCCCTATACGTACTACTTTCGATCGTGTTTACACATTACATTGAAAAATGTATGTCATTCAAAAAAATGTTTCATTGCTGTCGGTGACATGAAACTGCTCTTGATACGGTCAAGTTATGGGACGAGCTATGCTCGGAGTATCTCTGAGGGATAGAATCCGGAATAAGGTGATCCGGCAGAGAAGCAAAGTTGTTGGCATAGCTCACAGAATTCGCAAGCTGTAGTGGCAATGGGCCGGCCATATTAGCCATAGAACCAATGACCGTTGGGGTAGATGTGTTCTTGAGTGAAGACCGCGAACGTAAGTTAAGACGCCCTCAGGCTAGGTGGAGCGACGATCCTCGCAGTGGCTGGTAGCAACTGGATGACAGTTGCCGAGAATTGAGCTGAATAGCGTGCAATTGGAAGGGCCTATGTCTAGCAGTCGACTGCTGTCAGGTTAGTTAAAAAAAAAACATTTGTTATGTTTTGCTTTTTTTTAAACTAACCTGAATCACGCGTTCTCCTCATGGGGGTAGGCAGAAAGTACATAATGCTACCTGTTACGATGCTTACATACTCCTTTGCCCTCGTTTATGTAAATACTGATGTTCAGCTGCACCTGGTCCGACTAGAAGCCGACCCCAAAAATAGTTGGGCAAAGGCTAGGCAGGCAGATGATCTATATACCGTAAACCGGTAAAAATAAAAAAATCTCATCATCTCATCTCTTAAATTAGTGGTTCTCAACTCTCGATTCCTGTAATAATACGTAAAAAATATTGCTTTATTTTGAAAAAATAAATAAAAACTGACTGATCAAAGTTATACGTGCGATTAAGGGTTACTTTGATACCCCCTATTTTATTACGTAATTACAAAGTAATTATATAGTAACAAAATAAAAATCTACCAACAGAAAAAATAATATATTTATAAAATTAAAATTGTTAGTGTATTCTCAGCGTGTTCTCAGGAAAGGATTTGACAGTTCTTCAGTGTTGCTAACCTAAAAAAAACCACCATGTTGCGTTTCGTTTTACGGAATTAGCGATTTTATATGAAATGGAAGTTTTGATAAAAGTCATGCCGCGAATCAAAGTAACCCCCGGTTTACCGTACTTAAATTGTTCATAATCACAAATGGGTAGATGATGATGGGTAGATCACACCCTGAAAGAATTTAAATAAGTGAGCCTGTTTATTATTATAACCAAAATACACATGAGTAAACGTTTAAACAATCCAAAAGTAAATTCATGCGCATTTTAGTTCAATTAAATTACTTCAATGGCAATATTATTATTTCTCTACTAGTAACGGATTGTTAGCGGATTCGCCTGCTTAGAGGTCGGTAATTATACTGCGGGAACGTGGTACTGGGATAAAAAGTACCATAAGTGTTAAGCCAGGCCAGCCAGCCATATTGTGTGCCAGGTTATAAACTATCTGTGTGCCAAATTTCATTCAAATCCGTTCGGCCGTTTTTGCGTGATTGGGTAACAAACATACTAACATATGTATAAACATACTAACTTACACATTCATAATATTAATAGGATTAACGAATACCTACCACAGCTCAACATCACTTCCCTCACATCTTACACACACGCAAATGAATCCGATGATAAAGTAGATTGGATCGCATCCAGTCATTAAGTGATTCGCGGAACATGACGCAAGCTTTTACATGAATCAGTATTAATTAAAAAAACGACCGTTTCGGACAACTTTCTATTTCGATAAATAAAATTAATTATAAGATAGCGTCCGTTTTAATTGTCTCTTTCAAAGAATTCGTGAAAAAAATCTCAAAACAGATAGGCATCTGTTAATTGTACCTATTTCACAAAAATACAACAAGTTTCTTTTGTTAGTCCTACCTACCCCATTCTACAAAGCTACAGTATCTTGCAGATAGCTCGCCAGTTGATAATACAGGGTGTAAAATTACAACAACCAAGATAACCGGGGGTAATTTATCATAATGACGTCTGTATTTTTTTAGCTCAACAGCGCCCCCTAACGGCGACCCCGTACTAAATCACGACCAAGAGACAAGAATTATCATATAACTCAAGATAATAAGAAATATAACCGTAGCTTTTTTATATTTATTAATGCCTCTGATAGCGTATGATAGCGCATTTTTTTAGATCGGTGAGAACATAACATAAACATCACGACTTGTTTCTCTGAAGGTTGGGCAGAGGTGTAGTGTACATATACTATACCCACATTCGCCAGTATCGTTTAAGTCCCATGTAATAGGCGGCGCCCCTATTGCCATCAACCGGGAAAAAATTCTGACTCCAAGCTGCTACTGAGAAATTCAAAATAGGAAAACCCAATAATACTTTGCTCAACCTGGGAATCGAATCTAGGACATCATGCTCAGCGTACTTGCGAACACCAGACCAACGAAGCAGTTGGGTAAGCCCTGGAATTCTTATCTTATCATTTCATATCGTGATAATTATTTTAAAGTAACACTTTTTCGTCTCGCACACGATAAGGTACAATGTCGGACTTACTGCCCTAGCTAGGGCCTAGTCAAGTCGGACTATAATGTAGATGATAATGTAACTGATTCTTTTTCTATCACCAGATACTGATGCTAAATGGTTTTTGATTCTAGGGTCTTAACTCTATAGTGGGGCAATTTTATTACAGCCTGATGTTGTGTGTGTCAATAGCGTGAATATTACGTACATACATAATCTCACGACTTTTTCCTATCAGGGTAGGTAGAAATTACAGAACGCCATCTGCTATTAAGTATACTATTATATTATATACTAGCTTTTGCCAGCGGCTTCGCCCGCGTGGAGGTCGGTGTATTATACATAGAAACCTTCCTCTTGAATCACTCTGTCTATTAAAAAAACCCGCATCAAAATCCGTTGCGAAGTTTTAAAGATTTAAGCATACATAGGGATATAGGGACAGAGAAAGCGACTTTGTTTTATACTATGTAGTGATTCCTATTATATACCGTGACATTTTAGTCGTCTTACAAAGGCGGTCCATTCAATGTATCCGACATAAGACATATTTAGAAGTGAAGACTTTTAATTGGCTGTCAGTCTCACATACTATTTTTAATCTGTTTGTTAAAGCTGTAAGCCATCCATAGTAAATAAATAAATAAAATAACTACAGGCGCGATTAAACAATTGTTACCATTAATTAAGATAATAGGTACTAAGAAAAATAAATAATGCTTTAGAAGTATGAAACACCCTCCCTGTTAATAACGTTTACGTATCAAACGGTAGAAGATTTCTACCTCTCTACCATAATACCATTAAATTTCATCATTCATTCCATCTCCATAACAGGGTGTTCAAAACTACATCTTGCGTCTTAGTGAACGATTTTCTAAAATTATTATTATTCATACAGGGTGTAAGGGGAACGATTCCGAAGCGAGAACTAAATGCAAACGGATACCAATAACCTTTCGCCTTAAATTAGTTATTTTGCATCAGTTTAAAACATTTGAGGCTTCTGTAATGTTTCTACATATTTTATTTTGGCGGCGTTTAACAAAAGATGCCTACTCCTAAAGTCGCCGCCTACGCCTGGACTTGGGGTCGTTTTTAAATGTGTTTAATCTCAAATAAATATAACGAATGAACCATTCATTTAACTGTTCTCACAGGATAGTGTACAAAAAGTGCTGAAAAAAACTAGGTAAAAGTCTGGATTTTTGGTGGTACTGTCTGGAAAATGAATAGGCCGTCATCTGTCTTCGTTTTTAAAAGCGTCCCTTACAACCTGTATATCCATTTTTTTTTTTTTTATAAACGATTAGTAGTCATTGGATACATGAAGTGGGCTACCGTTGTAAGACTACTAAAATGTCACGGTGTAAACGTATTAATATCATCCTATTATTATCTAACCGTTCGAAGTCAATCAGATATAAACAGTAGATCCTCTTCCCAGTTATTATCACGAAATTAACGTCATTAGCAAAGGTAATTATCATTGAATTGATTGTCATACAATACTGATGTTCAAATTAATCGTATTACTGAATTATAGTACATTTATCTATTGTCGAAGTGTGGACTTGCTGTTATTATGTATTGGTCGTATGTGTATTGGTTTGTTGTGTGTATGTAATTATGTAGACAGTTAAATACTGAGTAGATGTGTATAAGATACGTATGTTTTGGTTAGCTTCTATTTGTACTAGGTACGTAAATTAAATGACTAATTAACTAAATACACAAATAAATACAATAAATCCTTTTGTTTTTTGATCACTTAGACGTCGAAGGACTCGTTTCGATCGCTGTCATCAGGAAACGACTGGCAGTTTTGCCACGTTGAATGGTAATGCTGATTGTTTGGCCAAAGGACGAGCCAGCCTTCGTGGTCACATGAAGTGGTACGGAATGAAATTGATTTTCAATTAAATAGAACTAAAATAAGTCTTTTGCTTAGTGTGGTTTTACTTATTAACATCTTTGGAAATTAAAATATGAAACTGAATACTTGACTGACCGGGAGGAAACGCCCGGGTGTTTCCATTGCGAAGATCGCCCAGAGGACACGGTGGAGCATACGGTGGAGGTCTGCCCAGCTTGGGCGGAGCAACGCCGTGTCCTCGTGGAGGTGATCGGCGGCGGCGATCTCTCGCGTCCGACCCTGGTCCAGGCCATGGTACGGAGCGAGAGGGCATGGCTGGCAGTCGCCTCCTTCAGCGAAGCAGTTATGCTCGCAAAGAGGGAGGCGGCGCACGTGAGGGAGATGCAGTACATGCGCCCTCACAGCCGTGGCCTTCGCAGGAGACGCCCTGGGCGTCGGGAATCCCAGGCTGATTCCCGGCCACCGTAGGCACGGGCTTGCGGACGGCGAGTAATGGGTAGCTCGCTGTCCGGTAAGGACCAAGCCCGGGTCGACGGCGCGTTGTGTTCCACGCGCGCCTCAAAGAGATGTCAGCAGCAACAGAGGGGCCCGCAAGGGCCGATGCCTGCCGGGGGTGCGGGTTGTTCGAAAGAGATACCGCCGCCCCTGGCACACAGGCAACTGAGGGAACACGGGTGGGTTTTAGTCAGTAAAAGTCTGACACGCCCTCCCGCTCCACCCAGAGCGGGAGAAGTTATTTGATGATTTCCCACCCAGAAAAAAAAAAAAATTACTTGACTGACACCTTTGGCCAGAACAGGTCATTTGTAATGTTTTAAAGACTTCATAAGCGAAGATTCACAATTTGAATTCTGAAAGTAAACCATATTTCACAGCTTACATAAAGAAAGGCAGTAACCCGACAAAATTAAGAAGGTTAAGTTATAAAAATGTTACGAGAACAGGAGCGGTTCATCGAAGTCGGCCGTGTAATAGAGCGACAAGCCCACTATTATGAGAAACTTTGTTGCGTGAAGACTAGAATAAATATACGTTTTATATGGATATGATATAAAATTACGTCGTGTGGTCAGAATTAGCTAATCTTACGTGACAATGGTACGATTGGCGATAAGTTGAGATAAGCAAGATGAGTGGAGGGCACAACTAAGTAGGTATCTATGATATACTTAACATCAACTAAGTACCCATAATCTGATTGTTGGTTTGTAGGTATAAACCTACGTTTGTGTTATGAAAAGCTGTGACAGGCAGTCACCGGCCCAAAATGTCTTGGGGTCGTCTTCCAGTCTAACCGGATGACCCGAATACCAGTATGTTACATGGAGCGATTGCCTATCTGACCTCCACAACTCAGTTACTGGGTACCTGGTGACCTTGTTTTTCCAATTTAAACCTTTATTTATCTCAACATGATTCTGTACTGTACGGTACTCGTTAATAGAATTCACTGTTTGATAACAGAAAGGTGTCTGACATAGCATGATCCTGAGTTACCCGGCTCTTTTAGATAGGACATGTTAATTTACAAAACAGTTATAGTAAAAAAAAATACTTCAAGCTTGAATTGGGTTTATATATAAACATCACTCCTGTACTTCTCAGAGGGTTTGCAGAGATCCACATCTCGACAGTTACACAGTGTTGGTTCTTTATATGTTGGATTAAAAATAACCCTAGCCTTATTGGGAACTCAATGTGGCGTGATGCCACTTTGAGACTTTTTTTAATTTTACGAAAGGTAAAGTAAGGTCAAACTTACAGCAAATCTGCATTGTATTTTCCTCAACAAAGTAAAACAACGTCATATCCAAATTACTTTCGTAGTTCCTCCATCCTCTTACCGAGAGGTTCTTCATTACACCTCCGCGTAGACGAGGTAATTGCAGGGCCGACACACGCGAGCATAACCTCTTAATTTATTGAACGAAACTAATGAAATTCCTGAGCAAAGTTTATTGCTAGAGACAGCCCTGTTTCGCGCTAACAATTTTGGCCTCTCTCCTCTACAAGGGGCTCAAGTGCTCTAATCGTTTCTTTAATTATTTCTGAATTAATGTTTAGTCTCGTCTTGTAGCGTTAATTTTGTAAAATATCTAGATATTTGTGTCTTTAACTCTGTTTATTCTTCTTAACAATTATAAGGAGTTGTCACTTTATATTTTGTGTTTTTAACCGTGTTTCTTAATGGGTCTATTTCGATCTATTAAGTTGCAATTGGATTATTATTCTTTTCTATAATTATATTCTTACTAGCTTTTGCCAGTGGCTTCGCCCGCGCGTAGTTTGGAAGTTATCCTACAGAGACGTATTATCAGGATAAAAAATATTTTATGTGTTATGTTAACCAGGTTATACACTACAACTACTACGTGTGACAAATTTCATCCAATTCCATTCAGCCATTTTTGTGTGATTGAGTAAAAAACATACGAACTTTAAACCATAGATGAGTAGGATGTTACCTGAATTTTAAAACCATAATCGTGATATTATTATATTCAACCTTTCATTAATTTTAATCAGGTATAATGCCACAAGTTGTCGACTTTCCTTAAATACAACACATGCATATTATATTGCACCAGTAAGTAACGTCTTCTTTACGAGTGTAGTTCAGTCGAAGCTAATATAACTCAAACACAACCTATGTTTATCTAGACTATATTTCCCAAAGTTTTTAATGATAGACCCTTGAAAAATCAAAACTTATTGTCAATAAAAGTGAAAAAATCAACAGTTATCAAAGTCATCGTATGTCTTTTCACATTATTTAGACCTAGATGTGCCCGCGGTTTCATCCACGTGGATGTCGGAAATTATCCCACGGGAACGTGCTAACAACACAAAAGTATATCATCTGCCTAGCCTTTTTCCAACTATGGGATCTCGTCTTCGGTCGGCATCCAGTCTTACCGGATGCAGCTACCAGTATTTTACATGGAGCGACTGAACTTCGGGCTTCTGATTACCCAAAACGACTGTCAAAGATCCACAAATGACAGCCGGGACCATCGACTTAACGTGCTTTCCGAAGCTCGGAGGGGTCTTGGTATACACAGATGGTCACCCATCCACGGACCAACTACGGCAAGCGTAGCATAACCTGATCGATCGACCCGTGCGGCTAATTAGCCACAAGCCCCTATTACTCCTTATGACTTCAGCTATTGACGGGATTAGTCAGAACAAACAGTATCAGTACTTGCCGTATATAATTTCATATACGTGTAGTAAAAATCTGTTATTTTGACATTCAAAATCAAAATCAAAAGTCATTTATTCAAACCAGGCTGAGAGTCAGCATTTTTTAACGTCAAAATTACATAAGACAGTCCCCCAAAACGCCCGCCCATCACCACTTCCTAGTGCTTTAGCTGGGAAGAAGAAGCGGCGCAACAAACTCCCCAGCAGCACAGCTGTCTGTTATGTTGGAAGAACTTGATTCTATATAATAATAGCATATAATTAACATTCAACAATAAATGAAAATTTAATTGATAAAATAAAATAAAAATGGTTTATGCAGTCAAGTTAAATAAACAATGATATGAAGTAATTCATATGACCTGTCATTACAAACCGACACTTCAATTTTATTTATTTGCATAGGTTTTCTCAGCAAACGGTCTTGAATCAACCTTCGGACCCCCAGGGGTCTACGAAGAATATGTTGAGAAACTACGATCCAGAGAACGTATATACTAGTATATGACCTGAATGAGTGCCCGTGCACCTGTGTCGTGTTCAGTATTCACGATCGTTTAAAGTGTCGGTCTGTCTAATTGGCTCAGCACATCAGGATTAATAGGAGTTGTGACTAGGGTATGAAAATTAAGTTAAGGATACGGGTTTAACTTATCTTAATTATTGATTTGGTTGTTAAAATAAATTACATGTAATTGTTCCGTGTGGTGCCGGACGTAACAGAATAGCACCATCCTATTTTTTTACCATGGGTGTCGTAGAAGGCGACTAAGGGACTTACTAGAGAATGAGCAGCAGCATTCTCTATGCATTTTATCTCCATACTGCGATCGCCAACTCGCCTGCCAAGCGTGGCGATTATGGCAAAAAACCCTTTTTGGGGGAGGCTTATGTCTAACAGTGGTCGACGTCAGCGTCTTTCGGCTGAAATGATAAATAAATTCTACACATAACATCACGCCATTTTCCCCCTAGGGTTGCGCAGAGGTGTACCTATAATACACCCATATTTAACCAATTAAGTTCAGCTTCCATGGTGGCGAGCCAGTTTCCGTCAACTGGGCACAATTCCAGACACTTTGCCTGACCTGGGAATCGAACCCAGGACCTCATGCTTATCAGTAGCGCTTGCAATTACTAGACCAAAGAGGCAATAAATTATTGCTTCTCTAAATAAAGCTGTAATCTTATTAAATTATAATTTTTCTGAATTTTTAAGTTATGGTTAAATGCAAAAAAATCATCATTGCTAAATACGTGGCGAGTCAGTGATCAATCGTAAACCTACGCTATATTAAAAATCCCTACTGATATTATTAATGTGAAAGTAACTCTGTCTGTACGTCTGTCTGTTACGCTTTCACACCTAAACCAATGAACCGATCGTCATGAAATTTGTCAGAGATATAGCCTGGGATATGGAGGATATGGAGAAGGACACAGGCTACTTTTTCACTCGATAACCGACATATACGCAGGCGGAGCCGCGGGCAAAAGCTAGTAATATATAAACGGTTAGCTACTAACGTCTCATTCAGTACTTCTATGATCAAAATCCTAAGATTTTTTCAAAAGCATTGAATGACTTATAATCCAACAACGATTAATGAATCCATTTACAATCATCTGCCTAGCCTTTTCCCAACTATGTTGGGGTCGGCTTCCAGTCTAACCGGATGCAGCTGAATACCAGTATTTTACATGGAGCGACTGCCTATCTGACCTCCACAACCCAGTTACTGGGTAATACCATACCACTTGGAAAGACTGGTTGTCAGACTTTCGGGCTTCTGACGACCCGTAACGACTGCCAAAGATCTACAAATGACAGCCGGGACCAACGGCTTAACGTGCTTTCCGAGGCACGGAGAGGTCTTGGTATGTTAAGATGGTCACCCATCCACAGACCAACCGCGGTAAGCTTAGCTTAACCTGATCGATCGATTCGTACGGCTTGTACTACTTAGCCACAAGCCCCTCCATCCATCCATCCAATCCATTTACAATACAAATCTAAATTAAAATCAGAGGCTGCAATTTAAAAAGAGGGGCGTCCTAAGATTTTAATTTTCAATGAATCAATTAATTTGATGCGAAGTATCTTAGCAACTTTTGCACTTCTCCCCACCCCGAGTGTTGCAGTTATTTCGATTCTTAAAACGACTTATCATCAAAATTTACTGTTTGTTCCGCTGAAACTTCGAAATTTCGGAGATATGGTCCAAGTTAAAAGATCCAAGATCAGATATTTTATTGGTTAACATTTGAAACTGCTTAAGAGATCCATCAATCTGTTTAATCTTTTTCCAGTTATGTTAGGGTCGGCTCTTAGTCTAACCGAATACAGAATTTTACATGAAGTGACTGCATATCTGATCTCCAGAACAAAACAAAAAGCTCAATCGCTCGATTAAACAATTCGACTATCGTAGAACAATGTCTATGAAAACTTCAAGGAAATTGATCAACAAGAATCGTGTAAAGCCTGTCTGAAGAAACCTTAACTGCGTTAATCAAGTTGCTCAAATATTGCATCATTTAACCGGTATGCATCATTGTCGCTTATCAACTAAACAAGCTTGTAACATGAGAAGATAGCCGGCAATATTTAAATTGTGAAGTATTTAACATGACGTGTTACTCATGTGGCCAGTTGTCGTTTGCTCTTTATTAATAACTTTTTTCTAATTGGCACATCAAATACACACTTTTTTATTCTATTTTTCACTAATCCATATCATAAACTATCGTAAAGATACTTCAGTATTTCTGCGCTGGGCATATTTTGCATATTATGTAACGTAGAAATAAACAATAGAACTAAAATTAATTAGTGGCACGTATTAAATCGCGCCGCTAATAATCTCCATTGTACGCACCTAAAAATATTATTAAACCCTCTAACATCCCTCTATGGCACCTCGTCGTGTGGTTGGGGTTAGCTAAGTTACTTTGATCAACTGTACGAAAAGGCTAGAAGATTAAAAAGGGCCTCAATTATTTAAAAAACCTGCATTTTTAGAAGCGTAAAAAGTTTTTAGAGGTTCAGTTAGGTTTTAGTACTTATTTTAATTAATGTTAACATGAAATAATTAATTTACCAGGACCTTTTGTCAATCATAAATCTATTTTAAAACTTCAGTAGGTACTTACCTTATTTAACTATAACTCGCTAAAATCTCATGACTTGTCACAAATATCAAGCATACTCCCCCCTCAGTTACTCGGTATTTCGCTTAGACATGATTGTTAAGAAGAAATTTTAATTAAGCTTACATTTCTAAATTTTCTTCAGCGTTTAATAACGTCTGTGACGATTCAGTTTGTCTCACACAATTATCATATGAAATCTGATTGTTTCACGTTTATTTTTAAATGAGTTCTGTCAGTAATCAGTTTTATTGAGTTCAAAACTGGGATAATGTACCTAGGTAGGTGTAAAAATATTCAAATGACTACATTTTGTGGGATATAGTGTTGTTTTTTTTTTCGTTAAGGCTCCCGATAGACTTGATGCGACGTTAGTAGAACAATTCCTATGAAAACTACATTGACATTCCTCTACCAGAGTTGCGTTGCACCGTCGCACACTGGTCCCAAATTAAAAAAAAGTGGACATTGATAGTAGACCGCTGATATTTTTTTTTATTGTTGATACAATGATAACAGATAAGGCAAAAAAATATTATTGTCCTACTTCAAATACTTTTCTGTAAAAAAAATATTTCTTTTATTTTTGTATGGGAGCGATTACATTTTACTCAATTTCTCAAAAACTTTAAGCGATGTCGAGATGGCAATCACATATGTTAGAAAACTAATAATTCTGAGTATTTGGCTCGAAGAAACTTATTGCTTATCTCTGCGTACTTTCGATAAAGTGACAGAAAATAACATTTTTTTTTAATGTTAATTTTTTGCTTTTTTTTAATCATAGCCTTACTTTAGCACATAATTATAATGTATGCGTAATGTCAAATAAGTAGAGAGAGACTTCTCTGTAAAAGAGGTTATGGGGGCTCACTAATGACTGAAAAGCTATGACCTTTCTGAAGGAGTACTTTCATCAGTTCTAAAAAACAATCAAAATGAAGACATATTAAGCTGCAAACATAAAGTTGAATATGTTCACAAACGATTCTGAAAAAATATTATGGTGAAAGATTAATATTTGGGTCTATATTCTCTTGAGAAATCTCTATTTCCTCGTTTTCCAACGAAAGCAATTCATTGTTCAAGATCAAAGCACTAGCCTCTGGAAACAACTGTTTATGTAAACGAGCAAACTTTGGTTTGATATGGCTGATGTAAGGATCTGAGCTAATTAGAAAGCTGTGGATAATGTCTAAATTAGTCTGAACTCTACCGATTTTTCTTGTATGTGCCATTCTAACATTCCGGAAATCTTTATTCCTCGCTTCGGAAGCTTCTTCGGAAAGCATGCCTATCGGAATAAAGGAGAAATTTTCACAAATATCAGCACCGTGTATCAACAATTTATGGACACTTGAAGGCATGTAATACCATGGATATAAGTTTACATATAGCATTGCTGTTTCTTTACAATATTCCCTAAACAAGTTGGTATTAATAAGTTGACCAGATGAAATTGTTTGTAAAATGACTGCAAATCTCTTGATTAAATCAGGGTGGATACCCGTTATTTCAGCAGATACTTCATAATTTTCAAAAAACCTTCTTGCCGTGTTACCGTCATTGGTTGTACCAAATCCCTGTTTTACTATGTCAATTAACAAACCAGTTCTTTCCCGGAATTCTTCTTGTGTCAAATTCTTTTTAATTTCTTTTAACAATTTATCTTCTTTTCGTGCAGCCCACTTTTTGAAGTCTAAGTTGTACGAAATGTGTAAAATACATTCCATACATCTTATCCACATATGAAGCGAAGACAGACCATATTTATACATATCTTCTCTGATGAGTCTTTTGGATACAAAGTCCAAGTCATTCATTTTGCTAGGTGGGGTATTGCAAATATTACAAACAGCTGCAGAAGAAGTATTGGAAATCACAGTAGAAATTTTCTCATCAATCATAGTCATGTACAAATCATGTTTAATATCAAAATTATCTACAATTGTGGGAACAAGATTACGAATTTCTTCCTCTAAGGATGCACTTTCCTTCTTTATCAATTCATTTGTTTCTTTTGCAAATATAAAGCCAATTGGACGACAATAGTTTGTTGAAGAGGGAGCAAGATTTTGCCACAAGATAGTACCACTCTCTTCTTCCAAACGAAGCGGAACCAAACTAATCATGAAAACTGAAGAATCGTCAATTTTAGTGTCGGAGTGTGACTTTTGTTTACAATTACTTTGAGAAGATGACCCGTCAAAACCCCATTTGCTTATTAGTTTTAGCGATTTTTTGTCGGCAGAGTTGTGCTGAATTGTTTTTAATATCCTATTAGTTGTCAAATCTAGAAGCGATTGAAGTCTTATCTTAGCATCAGATTCAGTTACAGTTATGTCTGACTCTGGAGGATAACAAGTTTTTTTAGCTTCCAGGAGCTTTTGATAGGATGGAAGACCATACATTTTCTCTGAAGCAAGAATAGTTCTTAAATTTCGATATTGCCATTTTGACAAATTTGTTGAGGTGTAAAGCGCTAACGTTTTATCATCTGGTAAACACGGTTTGTCAGTCTTTTTAGCGAATAGTACATCATATACCATCTCACATTTTTCCTTGTTTTGGCTGAGTTCGTTTAATATAGCTGCTAATTTTGTTTTTTTAGACTCTTTTAATTTGGCACATAAAGCATAAACTAATTCCTCCTCTGTGTGATCTAGAAGTGTTAGAGAACGCCTTTTCTTCTGTTTATCAGATATATCAACAAATGGTTTTTTACTTGTACCATAACTTAATTGATGAGTATCCACTTGCGTTTCGAAATTTGGAATTACTTCCTCGGCAACTTTAAAAATGCTGCTTAAATCGATATTTTGACATTTTGGCCAAACTATTTGGGATTGTAACCAGTCTGAATTTTTGTTAAGAAAGGTCTTTTGAGCTCTACTGGAAGCAGACCATCTTTTTGAGATATTACTTGAAAAATTACGACAAAATAATTTAATATTACTCAAATCTTCGGAAGACAATTCAACACCAATACGTTCAATAAGGGCATTAAATAAAAATTCGACATTTTTAAAACCACCTCCTGATTAAAGAACAACGTATAAGTCTAAGTTGGTGACAAATGCGGACATATTATAATTTTAAGGAAAATTGAAAACAAATTAGAATCAAAGATATCAAAGACAAAGTGACTTTGATTTTAACAAAAAAAATTACGAAAACAAATTCGACGAAAGAAAGACAAACAAAAATTATTTGATTTTAAAATCCAAAGATTCAAAATACAACAATAACAAAACAAACAAACAACAAGCATTTCTTCAAGCGCACAGAAAAAATAAGGACACGTCTTATCGCAACCACATTTAGTTGTACACTGAGTGAGGTGTACGCGCGCGATTCGTGACCGTATTACGTTACGTCATGAGAGGCGGCCATCTTGTTATCCCGGCAAACTCGCGTCGAAGCTCCATTTTGCTGGCCAGCGGACCTATTGCGATATGAGTAAGGCTATGCTTAAAAAAAAGCGAACAATTAACATTAAAAAAAATTGTTATTTTCTGTCACTATTATCTCGAAAGTACGCAGAGATAAGCAATAAGTTTCTTCGAGCCAAATACTCAGAATTATTAGTTTTCTAACATATGTGAATGCCATCTCGACATCGCTTAAGGTTTTTGAGAAATTGAGTAAAATGTAATCACTCCCATACAAAAAAAAAAGAAATATTTTTTATAGAGAAAAGTATTTGAAGTAGGACAATAATATTTTTTTGCCTTATCTGTTATCATTATATCAACAATAAAAAATAATATCAGCGGTCTACTATCAATGTCCACTTTTTTTTAATTTGGGACCAGTGTGCGTCGTGTCGTGCCTGTCTGCAAGAGGCCTTGACGTGTATTTTCCATTTGCCCACGTCATTGCTACGGGATCAGAAAATTGATGACACTTCTCTAACTTGACACGGTCATAGAGATATAGTTGAGAAATTTTGTAAGTAAGTAGGTAGATAGGTACCTCTGCATGATCAGCCTATAACGTTTCTATACTCAATTCTTTCTTGCATTCCATATGTTTTACATAGATGGTATAAACAGTGAGATCAATATGGACCCTGTCGGGCACAACAGAATTAGGAGAGAGGAAGAGGGCTACGTACAAATGCAAGCAATTCAATTCATTATTATAATAATATTATTAGATGTATAATTGGGTGTATAATTATCTATATATATGTATAATTATGTACAGATATATCGTCTGCTTACGGGTAAAAAGTAATAAGTGCAGTCTGTGTCATTTCGAGTAAATGACATTTCAAAGTTTATGTTTTAATTTGATCTATTTTAAACACATTAATTAAAAAAAAAACTGTTAAAGCAAACTGTTGCACTAATTACCCTTCTTTTAAGATATACCTACTCTTATCTATATAATATTTACAAAATGTGAGAAGATATCATTTTTACAAACTTACTATCTCAGCAGCCATTGGACATTGCATTTTTTGATTTTACCAGTAGATAGCCCATAAAATATTACACGTGACTGCATTTTTAACTCGATTTAGTAAAAAAATGTATTTAACTTGTTTTACCAGTAAGCAGACGATATATAGTATAAGGTTTGTGTATATAGGTATATTGTTTGTGTATATAGGTATAGTATATTTGTTATTTTGTTTTTTATGTATTGCTTATGCATATTAGTATTATTATTAATTCGTATTTTCATCATTATTAAATTATGTTATTATTTATGTAATCGTGCTTTCATATTTATAGGTATTTGATTTTCTATATTTCGTATTACCTATATTGTATTTATTTCATAATGTTTGGTGAATTATAGAGAGAATAATTTTATTTTGTAATCGATTTGTCATCTAAAAACTCCTTTAATGAGTAGTATGTCTTGGATTCTAGAAATTGTTTCAGTTTATTAATAAATATATTTGTTTTCTGTACTTCTTTGATATCATTTGGCAATTTGCTACAAATTTTTATTTATTTTGTTCTTGATGTGTCGAAAGGTGTATTTTGTTTGTGTTTATTCGCAAGTGGTGTAGAACTCTGGGTGTTTTCTGACAAATTTATATAATTCTAAGATGTATAAACAGGGAAGTGTGAGTATTTTGTGTTTTCGAAAGTGTGGTTTGCAGCTATCTCTTCTGGGGTCCAAGCGTCCTCTCTGTAAGAGGGAGGGGAGAGGGAGAGGGAGTGGACCATAACCCACCATGCGGACCTGGAATGTTTTGTTTCTTGGACAGTTCGGTTTCCTCACGATATTTTCGTTCACCATTTAAAGAGCACAATCAGCCTATAATTCTGCCAATGCTGGGACACAGGCCTCCTCTCTGATGTGACAGGGGCTGTTATCCACCACGCGAGCCCAGTGCGGGTTGGTAGATGTCACATGTCTTCGAATTATTGTTTCAAGGACATACCAGTTTCCTCACGATGTTTTCCTTGACCGTTCAGAGAGCAGCGGTGATGAAATTATTTTCACAAAGTAAATTACTACACTTGGATTTTACGAAAATCTTTTAAAACTGTTCCAAGTTACAGGAACTACAGTGATAAATGACTGAAAAATGAGACGGTAATTAGTCAGCAATCTATCACAATCAACGTTAATTTGAGAAGCGGGTTCAAACTCTCTTTCAATTAAATGTTCAACATTTTTGGAAGAGAGTTTTTCGCTTTAGTTAGCTTTTTTTTTGGGCACAAAGAAAGGTTTATTACTTGAGAAAATTCGATAATTTTATCGGTATTTTTAATTCGTTGTTGACTTTATTAATTGGTCTGCGGTTTGGTTCAATTAAAACCTTGTTTAGAATAGACTGCTGAAGAATTGTTTTAATTCGTAAGCCAGAGTTTTTATTTGACAGGTTGGGAATAGCTACAATTGTATTTTTTTATTCAACGTACCTAGATCATATAACATAAAACATACCTAAACAATATTACATACATGTGTGTAAGTATATTTTTAATTCGTTTTTTTTATTAGTCGTCAAAAAAAAGTCTAATTAGTTCATTTAATCGACTTCGGACTAACTTAGCTGACCAAGATAGTTTGCAACTAAAAACTCTATGATGTAAAATTACACTTAAAATTCAACAGAAAATTCAAAACTGTATACAACGTGACATTTTAGTCATCTTACAACGGCAGCCCACTTCATGTATCCAATGACTACTATCCATTTATAATAAAATTAAAAAAAAGAAAATGGACTTATGAATAATAATTTTTAATAAAATATCATTCACTAAGACGCATGATATAGTTTTGTTTTGATTTTGTTTTTTCCTGTTATGGAGATAGAATGAATGATGAATGTAATGGTATTAGGATAGATATGTAGAAAACTTCTACCGTTTGATACGTAAACATTATTATTATGGAGGGTGTTTCATAATTCTAAAGCATTATTTATTTTTCATAGTACCTATTATCTTAATTAATGGTAACAATTTTTTAATCGCGCCTGTAGGTATTTTATGTTGGATACACTGAGTGGATCACCTTTGTAAGACGACTAAAATGTCACGGTGTATAGATACAGTTTACAGACTTAGCGTTTGAAATATTTTAGTAGTAAAATGGTACGTCTAAATTGAATACTTTCACACTAAAACAAACACTAGCTTCACCCCTTCTTAGTATATTTACATTTACTTTGCAAAATCCTAAAAAATACACGCGTCAACGTTTCACAATTTTCAGACGTAGACCGAATCTAAATAAAGACCAATCCGATAGATAGCAATAGTCGGTACATTCACCAGTCTTGTCTAGACCAATTCCTTCACGTAAATAAGTCTGACTTTTCTGTCCTGTTGAGCCTTTCTGTAGAAAATGACAAACTGTCTTCGACTGGAAAAGAAGACTGAGTTTACTCTTTAGGTTTTTTTTATGTTTAGGTAAAACCATGGGTAATTTAGCAATTAGTCTTTGGATCTGTTGACCTGTTTTGCTTTTTTTCCACCGACATCCGAAATTAAAGTAATTTTTCGCTTTTTACTGTTTTTTTCTGACGTCAGTCTTTAAGAAGGTTTTGAAATTTTCACTTTTTAGTAATGGTACCTATCACACACCAAAATTTGTATACCACTACTTGTTTACATAGGTAAACAACAGTGTCAGGAAGAATTAGAACATCATCAAGATACACAACGTGGATTAAATACGTATTATCGAAGCTGACACAATAACTTCTCAAGCAATGTGAATAAAATTTATATGGGACCACTCCTGAACCATACCCATTAAAAAAGAAAAAAATCTTCAAAATCGATCCATAATTGCCGAAGATATTGCGGAATACATCCAACAAAAGACTAGAAACGAATTTATAACGTGGAGGACGTTGACGACTTTTTGAAGTCGATTAAAAATAATTAAGCGCCTGAGAATAATTGTGGTTGACAGTTAATCGTGAACTGTAGTGTACTGCTCTATTTAACTTATGCAAGCCACATTGGAGAGGTGACTGTCTGTGGGGATATTCTTGATTTTTAAGAACTAACTAACATTTGCTTTCTGATCGAAGTCTCAATTTAAAAAAAACATGTGCTGGATTTTTAACGTTGATTGTCGCTGATATAATATGATAATGACTGGATTTTAAACGTTTTAAACTGCGGGAAAACCTTTATTAAATACGTATAAAATCTCAGGCGCCCAGTAACTTCTATTGTCAAGATACAATGGAAATACTGTAAGGGGTATTGCAAGAAATAAGACGTAGGTATCACTTAGGATAAGCTCTAGACCTAGACATTTTCATAAAATAACCCATCCCGAGGATATGTCTACCTGCGCAATTGCTTGTTACGATAAACGTGCCCATTGTACTGTTAATAGTTTACGCATTATACATACTTATTGTGTTGTATCTATTGAGTAGCCTAACAATCCCTTAGTAATGTATTTAGTTATTCAAAGCAAATAAAAAACGAGACTAACTTTTTCTTACAAATTGCTGCGATCGGAGAAAATGCTCGGAGAATAACCACTCCACTATGTGCTCTAAAAACTGCCTTTTCTCCCGATTGTATAATGTACTAGTTTTGCCTTTGGTTGTTGGAAATTATTCCACAGCAAAGAACTACCGGGATTAAACCCGGGATAGTACCCTATGTGTTAATATAAGATATGAACTATCTGTGTGCCAAATTTCATCTAAATCCGTTCAACAGTTTTTGCACTAATCCCGAACATACATACAAACAAACAGACAAAAATACAAAATTTCTAAAAACGAAATTTTCGGCTTCAGACTCATTCCCATACCTCGTAGCAATTACTTTTTCAAAAAATATTTTATGTACTCAGAGTTTTCACTTCGTTACTATTTCATTATGTATATGAATATAGAATACATATTAAAGAGAATGTGAAAAACTGTAACACTCTGAAAAATCACCTACACTCACCAATTTCCTTCCACACGTTGTGATTCATGTTCTCTTTCACTGCTCTTATTTCAAATTAGGAAGCTAGAGAACTGCAAAAGAAAAACCAACTTTTAAAAACAAAAGAAGGCGATGTACAATAAAGAATACCCACAACCCAAGCTATCAGTACCCAGCAATTTAATAACAACGTCAACTGCATCGTCCTCTCGTCCACAGTAGCCCAAACGTTCCGGGCGGTCAAGTGACGTCGTCTAATCTGAGCAATTAATCCCCTGATTGCTCTAAATGGAGCTTTGTCCTTTGCCATCGTAGGTTATTGGGTACATATGTACTTGCGTAGGTAGGTAGTCGAAGATACAGTAGCTCTGTTTGGTGAAAGATGGGTCACGGAATGTTGGAAGGGATATTGGTGACGTAAAATTGTTGAATTTTCTTTCGGCTAAAAAGGAGAAGTCTTCTGAAAGATTTTTACTGATTCGGTTATTTATTTATTTTATTGATGTAATGAATTTTTTGGATGGTGGGACTTGGTGCATTAATAAATAATAGAATCCTAGTAAAACTAAACTTTAATAAGGCATCAACTCCCAATGAACAAATCAATCAAATTCATTAAATTCATAATATCATTAAAATAAAATACATTATCGTCTAATAAAAAAATTAAATATAATTAAGCTAAATAGTTATTAAAACTACATCTCTGATTATTAGTACAATTTTGCCTGTTCTATAAATTATCTTAAAACAATTTACCTCATTTTAATGTATTAGTTTGCTGTGCAATATGTAAGACGGACTCGGGGTGAGAATGTAAACAAAATAGTGTTTTGTATCCGAAAAAATAAGATTAATACTTTCTTTTCTAAATCCGTTTAGTTTATTGTTTTAGTTTCAGAGCCTTTGGCTCTGAAACTAAAACACTGTCCTAAATAAAACTATAGTTTATCCGGGCAAATAGGTTTAGGTAGAAAACATTAACCCTATCCACACACAGCTATCTATCCCCATTTCCCTAACTAGATAAATGGCTCCACATAGACTAGCTATACATAAGCATGAGATTAAGTCCACGGGGACACGTCACGTAATGTCCGTCTGCTGTCGTGCTATGCATAAATAACGATGGTGTGTACACCAGCTAATACCCATAAACATTTAATCAATGTACGATTAATTTGATGCTAAATGTGCAGGTTAGGTTAGGGCAGGTCTTAGTATCTAAAAGCTTACCTGTTTTTTTTTTAAATACATTATCATCATAATTTCAGCTAAAAGACGTCCACTGCTGGACATAGGCCTCCTCCAAAACGGGGTTTTGCCATAATCGCCACGCTTGGCGGGCGGGTTGGCAATCGCAGTATGGTTGTAAAATGCATAGAGAACGCTGTTGCCATTTCTCTAGTATGTTGCTTAGTTGCCTTCTACGACACCCACGAGAAGAAATGGGAAGGTGCTATTCTTTTACGTCTGGCACGACACGGAACCAAAAAAAAAATACTAAAAGCCATTAATTGCTAAATTATCATGCAGTAGCTGCACGTGTCGAACGAGGTTTAAGCTACACTTGTGGTGGTCGGTTCGTAGATGGGTGCCCATCCATAACATATCGAGACTCCTCTGCGCCTCGGAATTGCTCCCGGCTGTTATTTGTATATCTTTGACAGTCGTTATAAGTAGTCAAAAAGCCCGAAAGTCTGACAACCACCCTTACCATATCGTATCACCTAGAAGTAACTGGGTAACAAAATACTCCACAACCCAGTAGATTTGTGGAGTATTTTGTCAAACCAAGAGTGAAGTAGTTGCTACATCCATTTTATTCTAAACTAAAGATTTCTTTACTACGTGGAACCTTTCGGAATAAATTCTCTAAAAGATATAGAAAACCGTATAATAATCCGTTCTTCAACTAAGTAAGTGGAGACCTAAAGAAAAGTAATGTGACTCATATAGAAAGAAGAAAGAAAAAAGGTTTATTTTGTACAAACAAAACGCACATTACAAAAAATATATAATAAAAACAGATGTATAAAATAGACACATACAAAGTTACAATATTACAATTGTAAAAAGTTTTATAATATTGTCCATTGACTGTTAATATCAAGGCTAGGGACCATAGACAATATAAATGGATCTGCGATACGACACTGGCGAGTTAAAATCCCCATGATTTAATAATAAGAAAATTGTTTGATCCAGCCTGTCCCCACTTGCTGCCCCCCCCCCCCAACAGTGACTCCCTGAGCCGAGGCTCGTACCCCGCAGGGGGTGCCCTCAGTGCGCAGTCGCTATAGGTATAAGTGTAGTTTTGTAAGCCCTGGCTGGAGGCTCTTAGTCTAAAAGCTAAAAGTCACCGCAGGAAAGCCCGGTTAAGCAGTCACGGCCTCTCAAGGTCAACTGCGAGATGCCATAGCCAAAAAAAAAAACACTGGTGATGATATAATAACAATTAAAACAAAAACAAAATGCCGATAGCAGAGTGCATTACTGACTACTTTTGTTACAAATATAATAACAACTAAGTCGTGGGCCCCATCTGTGCAAGAACACGTCGTTGCTCAGCAAAATGCTGTGAGTTCGGACGAACTTATTGTCAACAGCGCTGTTTTTCAGAACTACCTATCAGAGTGACGTAAAGATGCTCGTCGTGTGATCTAATAAATCGGGTAAGTAAGTACAATTTTCCACGAAAAAATTATGTAGTTAATAGCTGAACCTACTACGTATAAATACTAACAGTTCACAGTCAATTCCCCACCAAATTGAACCGATACTTCTAACGTTAGTATTTAAATAAATAACGCTAATAATAGTCTGGGGGCCAATATCAAATAAAATAATAAACAAATAGACGAGATACAGATATCGCTTTTGGCGAACGTGCCTATTACGTTATTGGCCGTTTTCATAGGGTGGCTCTCAAAATGTAGGATGTAGCGGGAAAAAATCGAATCTAAATTGAATAAAAAAATGCTAAATTTATTTGAATTATTAAAAAAAAATCGACTATGGCAAAAATTGGTTTGTTTAGAAAAAAAGTACAAGGAAAGTTGCTCAAAAAGTATGAGGTAGAATTTTTAGGATTCGTCGCAAAAAAGACAACTCTGTAGTAAACGTGGTGGTGGGCTTACGGCAAACGAATAGGTATAGAACAAGAGTGAGAGCTTTCTTTATTTTTAATGATTCACGAAAGAATGCTTATGCACATTATCCCGTAAGCACAAAAACAATTGATACAGAATTTGCAATAAATAAGATTAGTATATACCATGAATATTGTATGAAATAGTAAAAACTTGCTCCGTTACATATTAGTATCAATTCCAGGAACGTTGTCATTCCTATGGTTATAAAATAAATACTGACCTTTTAAATTCCGCCTCAGCTTAACCCTTGCAGATTGGCCGGTTTCGGAATAGGCATGTAAAAAGGCAGGGCGCAATGCATGCCAATTCGTCCGAGCCGGACACCGTCCGACATCGATGTAACGACAGCAGATATAGTCGATAGAGTGGGCTTCATAGTGATTATTTTTATTGTTTTGAATCACGGTTGTGCATTTTAAAAGTTTTAGCTTAACAATTCTGAAGTAATTGAATACCAACTTACTTAATGACTCGCAACAGGAAGTTAACGAAGCAAAAGGAGTTTATAATGTTCGTAGTTGGTGGCTTTCTGTAGTTTCTGCCTAGTCCCTTGGGAAGAAGGTCTATACAGGGTATAACAGAAACCCTATTGCTATCCTTAAGCACTAAAGATAACAGCAAGAATTGATACCAAATTTTCGGTTTCGTATGTTTCTTAAATTCAAATCATAACAAACGTGTCACCGCACTACGTAGGTCACTAACTTTCTACGTTACTTGCCAATATCACGATAAATCTCTTCTGAGTGATGTGTTTATTTTAATTTGAAAAGTTCGGTTTCTGGTATTAAAAATTCTCATAACTTCCGAACATGTAGAGATAAGATTAAAAAACCCTTCCAATATTGTTTGATATCATCCAAAGGTATGTATCCACCCTTTCCGTTACACGTTGTCTATGTATTTATGTATCTAAGCTGGATATCTTTTAATAGAACTTATTTCTTTCATTGTCAACAGTCATATTTATTTAAACACTGATTAAGTTAAGTCTAAGTAATTGAATCCTTAATAATGTTATAAACGCGAAAGTTTGTATGTATGGATGTTTGTTACTCTTTCACGCAAAAACTACTTAATGGATTCGGATGAACTTTGACACATAGATAGATTATAATGTAGATTAACACATAGGATACTTTTTATCCCGGTAGTACGTTCCAGTGGGATAATTTTCAATTACCACGCGGGCGAAGCTGTTGGAAAAATCTAGTTAAAAATAAAATAAATCGTTTCGTTTGTTTCTAAAGACTAGAAAGATAATACTTTGTGAAATAAAACATTCTCATTCTCAGATCTCATTTTAAAATTCAGTAACTTTACACCTTCTAAACTTGCTGTTTTGAAAACTAGTAAGCGAGTAACAATACGGGAAGCATAGGAAATTTCTTCCAGAGTATTTTCTCGAAGAAGCTACCTACGATTGTAATTCTCTATCTGACATCAGATTTTTGTGCAGACCGTACGTCCCGGTGTCCGGCCGTGACCGGTGTGCGAATCAAACCGGAGGGCAGTTTCAATTTGCCGTAGGCTCGACCCACGCGACTACTAACACTTTAGTGCCAAAGTGCAGCCTGACTTCTAGGTATTGTCACCTTTACGTGTAATATTATTGAGTAGGCATTCTTATTCAACAACAATTTAAAGATGAGATGAAAAAATAGAATATATACTGTTGTAATGATGGAGGCCACAACATCTGCTGACATATTCAAATTTCGAGAGGTAGCATTGACTACAGTACTTCCATTACTGCCCGAGACAGAAATAAGAAACGGATGGCTCTATATAACGCACAGGGATACTACGGATCCTGATATTTTAAAGTTCAGGAAATACGTTGAAGTACAATGGCTAAAAGATGATTTTATACCAGTTTGGTGCGTTTTTGGGGAAAGGCATCGAACGACAAACGCTGTCGAAGGGTGGCACCACAAACTAAATTCAGCGATGTGAAAAAAATGCAAATAAGTCAAAAAAAAGAACCGTCCAACAAACGAAAAAAAAAAAGTATGTTTACAGCGATCAGTTTATTCAAGAAACCCAAATGGAACTTGTAAACGGCCAAATATCTGTAGGCCAATTTTTAGAAATTGTGAGAAACTAATAAGTACTTATTGTATTTTATTTAACTATGTGGTGTTTAAGACTTTTGAGTAGTACCTACATTATGTTTAATTCAAGAAACCCAAATGGGTCTTGTAAAGGCCAATTTCTAGATATTGTGAGAAATTATTATTGTTTTTTGTTTAACTACATATGTGATTTTTAAAACTGTTGATTAGTACATATCTGTAGGCCAATTTTTAGATATTGTGATAAATTATTATTGTCTTTTTGTTTAACTACATATGTGATTTTTAAAACTGTTGATTAATTTATAATATTTAATTCTATCTATTTAATTCTAGATTAAACAATTTAAATTGATGGCCAGTGGGAATCGGATCAAAAGAATTGTGCCTTTGTCCCCCTACGGCGGCCATCCCTATGGCCATATATATATGGTTTTTTAACATTCCCTAATGTTAAAAAATCCGTGTCGCTGTCCACCAGTGGTGACGAATGGAAATAATTTACAAAGTTGTGACGCTGTCCCCCAGTGGTGGACAACGAGAAAATGTTTTAAAGTTGTCTCGCTGTCCCGCAGTGGTGGCCAGACAAGTGGTGGACATCGGGAATAATCGGTATAAAAGTAGCAAGACTTATATTAAGGCTCCCATATACAGGCGCTATACTAGGTATGTACTTCATGGAAATTGTTCTAATCGTGTCACATTGTAGCGGCGCGGGAGCCCCCCTATTTTATTCTGCATTTTTAATCTAGTCCCAAAAGTGTTATTAGAAAAACCGGTATCTCATATTCCTTTTTATCACATATTGAATGATGGTCATTATTGTTCTTTCTAACTTACACTATTTATTTGTAGGAGCAGAGGAGATAATTTAATAAGGGCAAATAAAAAAAATATCCTTTTATAGGCTTATCAAAAGTCCTAAAATCGGGTTCCATTCATAAATTAAATATATCACTAAACATAATGACAAATAAATATTCTAAGAATTCGGACCATTGTGATGCCCAAGGTCAGATATTTACAGTCTCGAAGGTGAAGGTCAAAGGGTCTGTACTCTCAAGTTATTATTGAATTCTCTCTTATCATTCCATAGCTAAGAAGTCCTAAAAAGAGTTTCATTTGAGCTTTAAATTTTATGGGTGCACGATAAACGAAACCTAAGAAATAGTATTAATATTCTAAAACTGTTTTTGGGTTCTAGCAATGGAAGCAAATGTTAGTAATTTATCTGTTTCTTCGGCGGTATTTTATTTTATTGCATGAAATGGTTGGTTTGATAAAGCTTGTATTTTGCATACCTCAGCAATAAACTGCCCTTTAGAACCATTTTAGGTCCTTTGGTAAGCCGTACATAAAAGAATAGATTTCTTTGACTTCTGTCGGTCATGTCTTAGGGCGGATGGCCCTCATTGGCTAAGGTACCCAAATCAAGACATCTTTGGTCTGTATCATAAATACGTCAATTAAAATGGAGCATGTAATGGACTGTGATCTATTAATGTTAATGTAGCCCGCATCATCCCACTGCAGTTCAAAGGTCTTTCTCTCCCTATGACTTCAAATTCTTTCGATCAAAGGTGTGGTAAAGCGGACCACTGGTCGTGTGTTTTCTCCAGCTCGTCCCGCTATTTTCTACGGAGTCGGCCGCGACGCCTTCTGGCTGTGTCAGGATCCACGTAGTGGTTATTTTGGCCCATGGCTCATTGGGCATACGGCAGATGTGGCCAGTTAAGTCTTACTTCAGCTTAGCAGCTTTTGAGTACCGTCTGTAATGCGTGTTTTGGATTGCAGTGTGGCGTTGCGATTGTGGTCTGTCAATTTTACGCCTAGAATACTGATCCATTGCACGTTGGCAAACCTTCAGTTTGGACTCTTGAATGTTCGTCAAAGACCAAGTCTAAGATATATAGATCAAAATGGGAAGAATACACATGTCTACAATTTTTTGCTTGAGTGACAAATGAAGGTTTCATTACATAAGCTCTTTAATGGACCAGTAGCTCTTTCAGGCATTTTCGGGTTGTTTTAAGACTTCCTTGTCTTGTATGTAATCTCGGTAACAAAAAATCCCTAAGATTTCCGGGAATCCAGGCTTATATTTAAATAAAAATACAAGTCACAATTCCCACCCTGATCATGTACCAATCTCTTATTGTACAGAACACAAAAGGATTTAAGTTTTAAAATTCCGAGCACCAAAAACCGATTGTCACGATTTCTCTTACAGTGGGCAAAAAAAACTTACATTTTCTGATATTCGAATATAAATTTCTGATTTACTGGTCGACCTGCAAAATTCGAGATTCAAGATTCTCTCTCAAATTGTCGCCGCGCGTGAAATTTTAAAAATATTCCCGTGAACGAAACGTATGTATTGTAAATAGAATATTTTGTATGGCATTGGCGTTGTATGATATGCATCTTACGTTTAAAATTGAGCGCGCCGAAAGAGGTAAAGGCAAAGCGTTGAGCGTGCAGTTTTGAAATATCGTTAGTTATTTTCCGTACTCTCCTGGCTATGACAGGAAATGTGAAGTCAATATGGCTGCTGACATAATGGGGTTAATTTTTACGGAGAGCTAAGGAAATAAGTTTAAAAAAAATTCTACCTAATTATAGTTTTTATAGAGAATATCCCGTGGAACAAACCATGTCACAACTAAATTGTGATGAATAGCGTTTAACAATTTTTATTGAAGTGAAAAATTGTTAGAGGAAAAATTTATAGGTTCGCAAAATTCATCGACATGCTTATGTATCGTGTTGTATTTTCTCTACTGTTGGCAGTCCCCATGACCACCAATACTTTTATATTTATTAATTAGGTCGTTTATTATATCCATAATAATACATAGTTTTACATTCAATAACATCTTCTAAACTGTAAAGCAATTTGTCAACATTAAAATTATTGTCTAGCTATTATTTTACCTAGAAAAGCATGACTCAATTCATGATTGTAATAAAGAAAAACATTATTCATCAAAAAACATTTAACAACCACATTAATGAACTAATATCTTAGCTTGCACATTAATTAATTCATGCTGTTCACTGTCGAGAATCGCCAGTAGCATCCAAAATGCGCCTGTTGCAACGCTGGCCTGTCACAATCGATCTTCGTCGAGTCGCGGTGAGATTTACGAGCGACATGATGCTTATTGCCCGTACATTTGACGTTAAAAGCTGACGGGCGCGAAGTGAGCCGGCGATGTATGTCTGAAATATAGTATCTGATTGATATTTGTAGTTTATTATGAGTGGTTTTCGTGGAGTGATAAAGGCTCTCAAAACAGAGGTGAATCAGTAGGAATATGTAAATTTTCAGAAATTAATGAAATTATGTAACACAAAGTTATTATTAGTCGGTCAACTGAGTCACACAATTTTTAATACTTATTTTCTGGTTATAAATTTATGAATATTATGAGCGAAAACTATACCTCATGATTACATTAACATTAATTTAAAGCCTAAAATGCGAAAACCATGTTCTAAAATTGCACCCCATCAATAAAAATAGCCCACATTTCCAATATAAAGGCACCTAATTTAATATAATTTTAATACATAATCGTTATGATCATAAAAATAATCGTTATTTGATACAAAATTATAGCAGATCAATAATAATGATGGGTTCCGAGGACTCTGGGGTACAAATTATGTTAATTTTTGGACCCAAGGCGGTGTAAGTTATCATAAAAGTTTAACCGATTAGGCCAGGAACTTTTTTAAAGCCTTACTTACCTAAGAAACATTGTGATCTTAAAGAATTCATTCGAATTTTAAGTTGAAGTAAAATTTAATGGAGTAGTGGAAAGTCTAAATAAATAAAAAATAACTTGAGGAACTGAGTCCAAGATCACGACGAGCCTTAATAAAACGAGCTAGGTACATATATTTACCTAAAAAAGCTAATAGGTAGATTGCAGCAACCATCTTACTTCAATACGGCTATCGCTTATGGCCACCGTGACAGTCGACTTATTATTATGATTCGCACGAACTTTTAACCGCATGAAATTTTTTTATTTTTCTCACTAGATAATAGAAAAATTGAACTAATGTTATTACTTCATTGCATAAAATTCAAAACGTGCCACTTAGGTGTCTAATACAGATTTCTAGAATTGTTGATTCGCCCAAAAATCAATTAGGTTCGTAGGAATCGCATACAATATTTTTTTATATTGTTGATCCACTCGTTTCGGGCTCGTACAATCGTGCTAATGGACTAATAAGCCTGACAGTCACCTAACCCTCTCTGTGTATTACAAAGATCGCGCTGAGGACACGGTGGAGCATACGGTGGAGGTCTGCCCGGCTTGAGCGGAACACCGCCGTGTCCTTGTGGAGGCGATCGGTGGCGACGATCTCTCTCGTCCGGCCCTGATCCAGGCCATGGTACGGAGAGAGAGTGCATGGTTAGCCAGCGCTTCCTTCTGCGAAGCAGTGATGCACGCGACGAAGAAGGCGGTGCACGTGAGGGAGAGGCAGTATATGCGCCCTCACGGCCCTAGCCTCCGCAAGAGACGCCCTGGGCGTCTGGAATCCTAGGCTGATTTCCGGCCTCCGTAAGCACGGGCGTGCGGACGGCGAGTAATGGGTAGCTCGCTGTCCGGTAAGGACCAAGCCCGGGTCGACGGCGCGTTGTGTTCCACGCGCGCATCAAAGAGATGTCAGCACCAACTGGGTGGGTTCGCAAGGACCGATGCCTGTCAGGGGTGCGGGTTGTCGAAAGAGATACCGTCGCCCCTGGCACACAGCCAAATGAGGGAACACGTTTGGGTTTTAGTCAGTAAAAGTCTGACACGCCCACCTGCTCCACCCAGAGCGGGAGAAGTTGTTTGACGATTTCCCACCCAAAAAAAACCCTAATTTTGTGCACTTTAAATATACTGTAACTTTTTTTTTCCGGACTTCATACTTGAATGTGTCGCCAAGCGTGAACGGTGCAGCTAAAATTATGTGTTAATTTGTTAACACGCTTCAGTTTGACGTGTCACCGTAAATTATGTCCACATTCTGTTTTTGTAGAGTATAATTTCACGCTATTTTCTCTCTCAGTGTGAGCAGAACTTTATATTACACCTACTTTATGTTGGTTGAAATTAAATAAAACTACTACGGTTTAATTTTTCAGCAAAGTAGAGTTAATTTTAATTGAAAGTTTAGGATAGTTGTAGAAGTTAGTTTAAATTTAAACTTTTTTTTTTCAAAAAACCTAAGGAAAATACTCAACACGACGTAGAAATCGGTTAGTACTAAATAGTATAGCCATGATAACTTAAGAATTCTCCCATCAAAATTCTTATGATCCGGACAATTTCTTTTTCACGTCATGTTGCTTGATAAAATACAGATAATCTATTACTATTTGCTTTTACCCGGCCATAATCAGGAGGACGGGTGAGACCAAAAACTTCACAAGCGAGTATTCTCATATTTAGTGGTGCTAATTTTAATTTAGCCTAAGGAAAAATATTTTAATTTGGCAAGTTTTCATTTCTTGTACACATTAAAACAATGTTTCGCTATTCAAACAATGCAACACTCGTAACACGAACAATGTAGTTATTCAATATTGTAAGGTAGGGCACACAATAGCTGTTCGCCCCGGGACATTTTGTATAACATTTGTAACTGGGGCGTTGTAGCCACAAGTTTCTTTGAAGCTAGTTTGTCGGTTTGATGTTGAAATTTTATTTAAAAAAATAGTTTTGGATTCCCGACGCCCAGAGCGTCTCCTACGACGACTCAGGCCGTGAGGGCGCAAGTACTGCCTCTCCCTCACGTGCGCCGCCTCCCTCTTCGCGAGCATTACTGCTTCGCAGAAGGAGGTGACGGCTACCCATGCACTCTTGCTCCATACCATGGCCTGGACCAGGGCCCGACGTGAGAGATCGCCGCCGCCAATCGCCTCCACGAGGACATGGTGGTGCTCTGCCCAAGCCGGGCAGACCTCCACCGTATGCTCCACCGTGTCCTCAGGGCTATCTTCGCAATGGAAACACCCGGGCGTTTCCTCCCGCCTTATCCGAAACAGGAATCTCCCAAAACAACGGTGCCCGGTGAGGACCTGCGTCAGGTGGAAAGTGAGGATGCCCTGCCGCCTCTCAAGCCACTCCTCAAAGAGGGCACTTACCGCCGCAATTGTGGCGTGCCCAATGCGTTACAAATATAAATGGCACCTATCTGTGCCTTTGTTAAATGCGCATCTGGCGGACAGTTACTCCATGCTAACAACCTTGTTGGCTGGAGGTATGCTCATGCAGAAACGATTACCTAAAGAATAATTATGTAAAGAGGCGTCGAAGTGGGCAATACTTGCTCTGAATATGGGTATATACCCATTCCGAAAGCACTATCTCGAAACGTTAATTTCCTAAACAAATTACAGAAGTAGTAATACCTGCATACACGAGACAAGCATCCCACATCCCACAGACCACTATACCTCACAATATAGATCATCTCAAGGATGGTACGGATACAAACAAGTTATTACCCATAACTTATGGGACATAATTCAACGGATCGCCCCGTCGCGACCGTCAGCACCACCCATTAGTTTTTTCATCTATTTTAAAACGCTCTTCTCTGTTACTTTTTTTCTTTTTTTGTTCCCGTAATTGTGTACATGGATAGCTTTTATGAGCTTTTTAGTTTCTATCTACGTGTAAATTATTTTAGGCTGTTGTGATGCAGCATCCTGTAGTTTCATTGATAAAATCTTTAGTAATCCCTTTCATAGTTATTTTTGGTAGTTAACTGATCCCGTTGGAATAAAATTATCACCCATTGATGACAGTTTCATTTGGGTCCGTAATTATATGCCTCTGAGCATTAACTTGATCCCGCATCGCAATTATAAGATTCTACCATATTCCTTCTTTGCCAAGCTGACATGTAGGTATGACAATTTTTTCGACGCTGGCAATCTCTGACTAAGAGAATGCTCTCATTTCATAACTTTTTATCTTTACATGAAGTTATTATAACCTGTCACACATTTATAATGAGGCGGTCATAACAAATCACGTTATTTTCGTGTTGATTATTTTCGAAATTTAAATTTACTCTCAACGCAGTCGGATGTCTATAGAGTGGGAATTAATGCTCCTGTGCCGTGGTAAAAAAGTTTAAATTATTAATTTCGGATGGCAGTTATGATGTTCCACGTCAGTTCAGTGATGCCTGTTAATTCTTATAATAAATTAGTTGTGGTGTTTGTGTGTGTTAATTCTAATAATAAGTGCGTTGCTTTTGCAGGGATTTTATTCTCATGATATGGACAAGATAGCCTGCAATATCTGTTGTTGTTTTATTAAATGTGCATATCATAATAGTTATTTGTTTAAGGCCATTTTAACTTTAAATAGTGTCGTTATGAGCGATAATAGTTCTTATTGCAATCCGATACGAGTTAAAATCTGTTGTAATAAATTCGAATAATAAATGAGCAAGCGTATGTCAAAAAATGCAAATGAAATCGTATAAAATTAGATATTGACTATTTAATAATAAATAATCCATCACTGAATGCAGTTTGGCATTTAAAATTTTATGGTATATTTTTAATTATAATTATAATTGTTATTGAAGGGATAAACTAACTGGTTTTAAAGATAATTAAGAGGTGACTTTGATGATTTTTTTGTTGCATTAAAGTATGTTTAATTATGTTTTGACTTCCATCACTGTATGCAAAAAAGACTTTTTTGCTTTACAAATTATTTACGGTTTATGAGATACACTGCTTTAAAAAACCACCTTTTTGACCGTTTTCAAGAAATCTCCACCTTAAATCTGAACGATATAAGTCCAATTCCATAATAAACCTCTCTGTTCAAATAGGTAATGGCGTAACCCACTAACAGTAGCAACGGCTTAGATTTGACAGTTCAACAATATACATTGAACGATACGTTATTGAGCAAAACAATTTTTCAAACATATGCAGCAATGGATTAGGAATATTCTTTAAAATCGTTCAGATTCTGATTGATAACCTGTTACGCAATCAGGGTATAGAATAGGAAATTAATCAACATTATAATCATGCGGTTTTGTTCGAAACAATACATAATTTACAATTCCAATAAATGCACAAAAAAATGTGCGATTTAAAAATTTAATCGCGTACCGTATAAAAATCAAAGAGAATGGATAAAAAACCGTATAAAAAATAGGTAGGCTTAACCCTTCAACTGGCGGGGCGGGTCGAAACGACACAGGTAATTAGTGAACTGGTTGCGACAATTTGTCACGACTATATACGTACATGTGGGTTGGTGTTTGCTGTTTTTTATCTGTTGTTATTTTGGTAGGTCTATATTTTGTTTATATCGAGAGTTACGTATTATGCGGTTATCAGTTGAGTGTTTTTTTATTATTCGCTTTACAAAATGATGAATTCAGGATTGGATTTCAGAATAGTCCGACTTTAAATTCACATTTGGATCTATTAGGGTAGTACCTACCTACATAATATAACGAACATTAAGTCCTACATAATTATGTTTTAGAAATTCCAATATCTTAGGAAAAATAATATTTGTATCACTTATTCGTCGTATTATAGTTCGTTGTACAAACATAAAAATCTTAGAACATGGTGAAAATATGGACTTGAATGCAGGTATTAGTAATACAGTACTGCTTAAACGTGGAATTTCGCACATTCTGTTTGAAAATAACTAGCACAGTTTCCGTTTTAAAAATAGCAATATATCTAGCATCAAATAAAAGCACTTTTAAAGCTAAAAAAGCGTTTTACACACCCAAGAAGAAATATTAAAGTAAAACTGCTATTGCACGGTTTTATTCCATTCTTAGCCGAGAAGGGAAAACTCCAATTTTGTCTCTCATTTTGTATTCGCTTTGGACTCAAATCATATTTTAGTTGTCGCCACCGGGGAGCGGGTACGCGGAGATTAATATTTTATACCAAATATACCCGTATTGTGAGGTTAAATTGTAAATAACATTGTGTATTGTGTGCTTGTAATTGCAAATATAAGAAAAAGGCTAATGGTGCCTTAAAACAGGAAATCGGAAAACAAATAAACATACATTTTACTGTTATATAGTTAGTATATAGTATATATAGGTAGTTATATATTTGGATGTTTGCGTGTTTAAAATGCACTTAGGTTTCTGTAAACTTAAGTACATTTTTAGACTTAAAAATCAAAATTTATTTGAGTCACCTTCATAATGTTATCTACTTATATTGAGAATATAATATGTTAATACAACATTTAGGGAAAAAATAACACACATAATCGTCCCTCTGCCAAGATTGCAAACGCCCCAGCGGTGACAGGTTAGTTCAGTCCCCGATAAGCATTTAGCAACACTTCCTTCACCTGACACTTGCACCTTGCGTCGATGGAGGCAACACATTCGACTTTATTTTTCATTTCCGCGTCTGTGTTGATAAAAGATGTTAAATATATTGTAGTTAGGATATACTTTAAATGTAATTATGTCACTTTTCACGTAAAAGAATACTATTTGCCAACTGGATTATTTTCCTTAACTAGAGAGACTTTGACTTTGAGAAACCTATAACATCCAATTCATAGATTTTGATATGTTCGCGCTGTCGCAATGTAAATTCAAAAAAATGATTTCACAATCTCTTGCAAGTCGCCTATAAGATGGATGATCTTGTCATCCGCATCCTACGATTCGTCGGTGTATAGTCTTTTTCTGTTTAATATGTACTTTTAATTTTTTTTCTTTTTAATTTTAATCTTTTCATTTATCATGCGTTCGTTCTCATAACTGTGATGTCATTTCGTGGACAATAGTGTGGGTTATACGTTTTTTCGACTGTGATGTATAAACTTTTTGTAAATGCTGTAATGTATAACTGTTTCTTGTCCCAAATAAATAAAATAAAAAATAAAATAAACGAATCATGATTTTGTAGATAATCGTGTAGACTTTGTGGCCGTCGAGTAGAAAGTTTGTTGTCAGTGTGATTTTGACAGATTGGAAAGAAATATTCTTCTGAAATAATCTACATTTATAAGGACCTAGACAACGATCGTTAGAAACGAAAGACAAAATGACAGATTGTAGAAGGATATCTACGGTGCGACGTCAAAAATGGAGAAACGAAATGTCACTTTGTATTGAAAAAGCACTGTCTATTCTTCGTAGAAATAGAAAGCGTCATGCTTAGCCTGCAAGAGTACTTATAAAAAGCTATTTGAGCCGAAAATTAAAATAAAAGAGCAATCGCTCTAACAGCATCGCAGCACAGCTTTTTCATAATAAATCATCCTAATCATCTGACTGGCCTGTTCCCAACTACGTTTGGGTCAGCTTCCAGTCTAACCGGATACAGCTGAATACCAGTATTTTACGTGGAGCGGCTGCCTATCTGACCTCTACAACTCAGTTACTGGGTAATACGATACCCCTTGGTAGGATTGGTTGTCAGAATTTCCATAATAAATAGTTACTCTAATATAATTATGTAAATCTTTGTTACATTAAACAGACAATTTAAGACAACTTTCCGCTTTGAAAGAGCAAAAAATAATATTTCGTACTCGAGGTGCTGGCATCTCACGGCTTACATTGTTGCCCAGTTGAAAAATATTAATATTTTGTAACTCCTTGCTCCTTTTTGTGGGTCGTTTTGACCTGTGATGTCTTGTATAGATAATAATATGAATGTTGCATTGTTCTTGACGAGACCATGCGTCTCAGGGCACGGGGTTTTGGGCACCTATTGTTTGCTTTTTTGTTGAGAGTGTAAAGGTTGATTTTATTAACGATATGTTTGAGGGTCTAGTTAAGACTGGTTGTCCTTAACGAGGTATATTTAGATAAACTCGTTATTTTACAATTAAGTATTTCCAACTTTTACTTCTTTTTTTACCGCCTCGGTGGTTTAGTTGTTGGTAGCGCTACCGCTGAGCATGAGGTCCTGGGTTTGATTCCCAGGTTGGGGAAAGTGTAATTGGCTTTTCCATCAGATTTTTTTCAGTAACAGCCCGGTGTCTGGATTTGTGCTCGGTTGATGGCAATAAGCTCGCCCCCTATTACATGGGACTTAGATAAAACTGGTGAAATGTGGGTGTACTATAGGAACACCTGTGCCCAACCTTCAGGGAAATCAGGCGTGATGTTATGATGTATGATGAAGTATTTTCCATTGTCAAAGACAGCCTTTATCCATTAAATGGTTGTTCAATATTATTTGGTAATGTATTGTACTTGTGATACTCTTGGTCCCAAGAGATATCAAGATACCGCTTAAAGTTCGGCTCTCTCCCGCCAAAACAAATGTAACGATAATAAGTAAGTGTGACAAAATATCGGAACACTCAAAAAAGTATCTGAAGCCGCAGGCAGAACGTGCCATATCACGGAAACTGATAGCGAACTCCATATCAGCAAGGAAAGTTATTAAAGCGTCTACCAATATTTTATACGAGCGAAATCACCGTTTCTAAGGGTCGATGGGAAACTTTCTAAGTAATGAAACTTACGGGGATAGAGTGGGTGCGGGCACGCAGCGTTATTATAAAACGTAGCTTGTGTTACAACAAATTCTTAGCGCAAATTAATCTGTATTCGAGAAGCATTTAGATCATAAAAAGTTCTACAAAGAAAAAAGAAAAATTATGTTTCTATATATCACCGGATATCTATGATGAATACGCTCCAAAGCTGATTCTTCTTATAACTGAAAACTAATAAACACAACACAACACGACTACCTCGTTGGTCTAGTGGTCGCAAGGTTAAGGCTAGAGTGTGAGGTCCTAAGTTCAATTGCCAGGGCGGGCAATGGTATTGAGTTTTTCTATCTGGAATTTCTCAGTAGCAGCCTGGAGTTCAGATTTGTGCCCAATTATGGCAATAGGCTCCCCCCTATTCCGTGGGACTTAGGCATAACTGGCGAAATGTGGGTGTACTATAGGTACGCTTCTACCCTTCTCGTTGGGGTAACAAGGCGTGGTTTTATGTTGTGTGTTATAATAGGATAACGACGGAAACGCTAATAGCGTTTCACCGTATGTTTCCAATCTAAGGATGATTCGTCTCGAACTTTGCGAGGGTAGAACAATAAATCAATATGTCGAATAATTGCTCCTCATCGCAGCTCCGGAAAGTCGGAATCAAAAGTTACTAATCACCCGGTCTTTATTAATAAGGCGTGGAAGAAAATATATTCAGTGAGTCGAAAGTTTTCCAAGAGTTTTAAGAGTTCCGGTCTTTGGGACCGAACGCGAAATTTACGGGTTAGACGGTGCGGCGCGTTTTCGATTTGTTAGTTAGAATTTGAAGTTTAATAAATATTTTGTTCCGTTTCGAGTGATTGAATGTAATCATTCGTTGAGGGGTTCGTAATGATGCAATGTTTGGTCCAATTTTGGGAATTAATTAAAGAAAGAAATGCTACTTTTATAGGTTTTTGCCAAAAAGAAAGGTTATGATTTTAGCAGTCTATGTAAAGGATGTTTTATTTTTACGTGTATTCCGTGTGGTCAAATGCCATTACAATTCTGGAGGTATTCCTGGTACCACCCACGTGGTATAAAGATATACTATCACAGTTTTACCTTGACCATTTTTATAGCTATGTTTTGATTTTTTAAATATGTTCTCATTACGTACTTCTTAGATGACTTTAATTTTTCCGTAGTCAGGTACAGATTAAAAAAAAATTTTTTTTTTGGTTTTTAAATAGAGGTTTAAATTATAATTGAAATTCAAAACAGACTTGTTTCGGTTTTCCCGCAGCCATTTAAAGGAGTATGATTTCCGGGATCGGTCTTCTCATTTTCAGTTGCATGTCTAGTCATGTGTTACGTTATGTGTTACGTAAAAACGACAACCAATACGGAAATTTAATTCACTCCAATGGTTCAATTTGCATTGCATTGAGAGATTTATTCGTGCGTTATTATTACAGTGCATTTATCAAGCGCTTGGTACGACAACAACAGCTCAAAGGGTTAAATAATAATAGTGTATGCGAAACAATACAACGTAGACTGTACAAGATTGTTTCATGTTTAATAACGTGGTTCTGTACATTATTACGAAAGGTACACCTATGATGCAATTTCGTAAAAAAAAAAAAACAGAATCAAAATATTTTATTTCACAAAAACGTAATGAAACGTCAGAAGCTAGGTGCACAGTTCCAATTGATCGTTTATTTCAATTTTCTTTCTACCTTTTTTGCATGGTTACTATCGAAACTTTCGTCAATTGGACAGCCAAATACTTGGTATATTTTAAATAAAAAATAAACTGGTTTTCAGGGATCGCAAAAGCTTCAACACTTAAACAGTTTCAGTACCGCGTCAGACTGGGCTAATGAAACAACCCTGAAAGCTTTCATAGTTTCTGTTTAAATCTTATAAAAGTCTAAGTAACTGGCTCCAGACTTCATCCTCTTTATCGAGAATTTATTTGATATGCTTTAGTTAATTTGAACTACTTAAATACTTTGAAAGGAACAGGTTGATAAGTTTGGAATATAACTATGTGAGTAGTAGTTTTGTGTCTAGGATGCACAACTACGGTTGATAACAGATATATAATTTTGTTAAAATTGGATAATTTATGATAAGGCATCCTTTTTACAGCAGCGGGAGCAGTGGTGGCCAAGTAGTAACGGCCGCGAATTACGAGTTCGAACCCGTAGGTTCGAACCTACGGGTTCGAACGCAGACATGCGCTTTACTTGGTGTACATAATTTCATCAGCACTGCTCTCAAAACGGTGAAGGAAAACATCGTGAGGAAACCGGCATGTCCTAGAACAAAAAAATCGAAGACATGTGACATCTACCAACCTGCACTGGGCCCGCGTGGTGGATTACGGCCCACTTCCACTCACCGAGAGGAAGCCTGTGTCCCAGCAGTGGGAATAATATATTGGCTGAATATGCTTATGCATTCTTTTTACAAGCCTTTATTTAACTTCAAATGTTGGTAGGGTATGTTATTTTCAAGTTTTCTTACGTTTTTTTTGGAATTCAGTGTCAGATTGTACGTTGATTAAATACGAAATTACACCCGTTACAATGTGTTTTTTCTCTTTATTTGTTTAGGGTTTTTTTATCTAAACAGATACGCCAACCCCATTGTGCTTTAACATTACATAAAATTAACAATAAAATTGAAATGAACACATATGTATATATATGTATATACTTAATGCATATATACAACCATATATATGAAACAAAACTTTTAGTAGCACAGATGAGAGTCACAAAATCAAAATCAAAATATTTTATTTCACATAAACCTGCAAGGGCACTTATGAAACGTCAGAAGCTAGGTGCACGGTTCCAATTTGTCGCTTCCTATGGAGAAGAGCCGGCAAGAAACTCCACGATTACTCTTTTAAATACAGATGAAAGACTGTTATTAAACGACTTAACTTTTTGGCACCTTCTGACGTTGGTTGAGATAAAATTGATTCGAATTAATCCTGTTTAGTTTGCGTAACAAATATCATCATCATCATTTCAACCGAAAGACGTCCACTGCTGGACATAGGCGTCCCCCAATTTGGGGGGGGGGCTTGCCATAATCGCCACGCTTGGCAGGTGGGTTGGCGATCGCAGTATGGTGGTAAAATGCATAGAGAATGCTGCTGCCCATTTTCTAGTAAGTCCCTTAGTCGCCTTCTACGACACCAACGGGAAGAAATGGGATGGAGCTATTCTTTTACGTCCGGCACCACACGGAACGTAACAAATATGGCTTTACAGAATTATAATCCTTAAAGTCATCAATAATACCCTCTTAGCTGATACACTTTTTTTTTTTTTTTTGGATGGGAAATCATCAAATAACTTCTCCCGCTCTGGGTGGAGCGGGAGGGCGTGTCAGACTTTTACTGACTAAAACCCACCCGTGTTCTCTCAGTTGCCTGTGTGCCAGGGGCGGCGGTATCTCTTTCGAACAACCCGCACCCCTGGCAGGCATTGGCCCTTGCGGGCCCCATCTGTTGCTGCTGACATCTCTTTGAGGCGCGCGTGGAACACAACGCGCCGTCGACCCGGGCTTGGTCCTTACCGGACAGCGAGCTACCCATTACTCGCCGTCCGCAAGCCCGTGCCTACGGTGGCCGGGAATCAGCCTGGGATTCCCGACGCCCAGGGCGTCTCCTGCGAAGGCCACGGCTGTGAGGGCGCATGTACTGCATCTCCCTCACGTGCGCCGCCTCCCTCTTTGCGAGCATAACTGCTTCGCTGAAGGAGGCGACTGCCAACCATGCCCTCTCGCTCCGTACCATGGCCTGGACCAGGGTCGGACGCGAGAGATCGCCGCCGCCGATCACCTCCACGAGGACACGGCGTTGCTCCGCCCAAGCCGGGCAGACCTCCACCGTATGCTCCACCGTGTCCTATGGGCGATCTTCGCAATGGAAACACCCGGGCGTTTCCTCCCGCCCTATCCGAAACAGGAACCTCCCGAAACAGCCATGTCCGGTGAGGACCTGTGTCAGGCGGAAGGTAAGGACGCCATGCCGCCTCTCAAGCCACTCCTCAAAGAGGGGGCTTACCGCCGCAATCGCGGCGTGCCCATAGCTGATACACTGACTTGTGTATTGCAAAAAACGCAAGGAAATTTGAAGTTCGCACTCTACCTTGGCGCCCCCTTAAGTATGATTATAATTGATTATTATCTTTGTAAAAGTTTTTTGACGTCTTGTAAATCGATGAACGCCGGCTGCATGCAGGCAAAAGCATGACTCATTGTCACGTTCCGTCTGAGTCGAGCGTGCAAGCGAGAGCGCGGAAGAAGCGATAGAGAGGCACGATCGGCTTGTTTTATTATGACGTCATCACGTAAAATTGTCGTCCCTAAACCGACTTTACAGGCAACCATTTTTTTCCTAGTTTGAGCATTATTTTACTTTTTTGGAAAAGTCGAAAAAAGGCTGATGTTATTTAAAAATCCAGAAAAACTTTGCAAAGCCTTAATGCACTACAGAACCCTAAAAGCGAAAATCACGAGCACGGAGGTCCGTAAGTCCAACAGCAACAATTCATATCATTGGCTCATTTCGTATGTACTCGCAGACAATCGTGCGAGCGATTTGTTCGTCCATTCTTTCGACGTCGAATTACTATGTACGTGAGTGTGTTGCTAAGCTGCGAACGGGTTATGAAGACATGTGCTGTTGACGGCTAGCCGTGAGGGGTCGACAAGACCGAGCTATTGCGGTTATAGTCTTATATGTATTTGGTTTTATTTTTGTTGTTAAGTTCTAAGTTATTTGGCGTAAAATGAGTAGGCGGCAATTTCTGGTAAAATAGGATCTGCAAGAGCAGAGAGCAACGGTGATCCAGTGGTAACGGCTGCGACTTACAAGTTGTTGTAGGTTGTGGGTTTAAACCTAGACAGATGATTTACTTTGTTTAGATAAATTCAACAGCACAAAACGGTGATGCGGTTTTTTTATGGGTGAGACATCATCAAATATCTTCACCCGCTCTGGGTGGAGCGTGAGGGCGTGTCAGACTTAAAAAAAAATAAACAACCCGCATCCCTGGCAGGCGTCGGCCCTTGCGGACCCCACCAGTTGGTGCTGACATCTCTTTGAGGCGCGCGTGGAACACAACGCGCCGTCGACGACAGGCACAGGTACAGGACAGCGAGCTACACATTTTTCGCCATCCGTAAGCCCACGCCTACGGTGGCCGAGAGTCAGCGTGGGATTCCCGACGCACGTTGAAGCGGTCCGCTCTCAAAACGGTGAAGGAAAACATCGTGAGTAAACCGCCTTGGGCCTGCGTGTTGGATGACGGCCCACTCCGTCTCACAGAGAGGAGGCCTGTGTCCCAGCAGTGGGAACATTATAGGCTGATTATGTATGTATGTACAAACATCAAAAAAAGTTTGCGATCACTTTGAAAAATCGAAATCTTTTTTGTTACGTTAGATTATATTATGATTTTTTCTTTATTTAAAATATAGATTTCGAATATAAATCAATAAAACAGTTCAACTGTTTTTCCATATGAAAAGGCTTTCAGTCCTAGCTTACGCTCATTCAGAAATCTGATTTAGTCAATTTTAACGGATTTAAAATACTTTTTCACGGAAAGTTGTGACTGACAAAATGCCAAGAGGATTATCAGTTTTAAGAGCAAGAATAGTAACTGGAAGAAGGATACACCACGAGAGAAATAGCACACAGAGTTGCTATATCCCAATCCTGTGTCGTGACCACGTTGCAGAGGTACCACGGGATGGGTTATTTTGCTGACCAACCCCGCAGTGGTCGCCCAACCGTTTTGATTGCTGCTCAAAAGCGCTATATTAGATTGCTGGCAGCCCGTGATCCAACAATCAACGCTACTAAAATGCGGGCTTGAAGTTAGCACTTAGACCATTCGGAATTGCTTGCACAAGGCTGGATTCCGAGCACGGAGTTCTTGGCGAGCTCTTCTGAATTCCCGGCAACGACAACGATGGAAATTGCAGTGGGCTTCGGCAAAATTAAGAAGAAAACATTTGGCAAAACTGTCTCTCCGCTGACGAATCGCGAATCAGTACTCATCCAGATTACCGACGTGTCCGTGTCTGAAGAAGCCCAGGAGACTATGAAAGGCTGGTGCAGACTGACACTGGAACATTTCAGCAAGGCGGGAAATCGGTGTCCTTTTGGGGTGGTATTATGCTTGGAGCTAGATCGCCTTTGATCCCGTATCGAAGCTTCATGACAGCAGACATGTATAGAGCAGTTGCTATTGATGTAATTGTCAGACCATTTCGAGTAAACCATGGGCACCAATTTGTACTGGTCGATGAAAATGCGCCCGGCCATCGAGATCAACGAGTCAATGCTGCTCTCCGAGAATACGACATCACAAGGTTAGACTGGCCTGCCGGCTCGCCTGACTTAAACCCAATAGAGCACGCGTGGGATGCTCTTAAGCGAGCTGTTGGGAACCGACAGCCACGTCCCCAGACAGTGCCAGAGCTCAGGGAAGCCGCTATTCAAGAATGGGACAGGTTACCCCAAGAAATGCTGGATAACTTGATTCTCAGCATGACCAGGAAGGTCACCGGCGTCACCGCATGTGTTTGAGTTAGGGGAGGAGTTATATTATATAGAATATAAACCTTTTATTAATAAATTGTTGTTTAAGTTTGGTTAAACAGTCTTTTTCTTTCTATCAAATTTCTGTTACAATTACATTAAGATTAATTACTCAATTTAAAAAATAAACAAAAAATAGTTTTACTTTTTAGTTTCAAACAGGGTATTTTCTATTTAAAGACAACACACAACAAATAATTTTTCTTGATAAAGTTTAATTTAAAAAAATATATCGGCTTATGCTCTTTCTATCAAATTTCTGTTACAATTACATTATGATTAATTACTCAATTTAAAAAATAAATAACAAATAGTTTTATTTTTTAGTTTCAAACAGGGTATTTCTATTTAAAGACAACACACAACAAAATTTTTTTCTTGATAAAGTTCAATTTAAAAAATTATATCGGCTTATGCTAGTGATCATAAACTTTTTTTGATGTGTGTATGTGGGATCTGTAATACCTTCCAGAGCCATCGGAGATTAGACTCGTCGTCATCATTATCTGCCTTTCCTTTTCCTAACTAAGTTGGGGTCAGCTGCCAGTCTAACTTGCAGCTAAATACCAGTATTTTATATGGAGCGACTGCTTAAGGAGGATCTTGTCGATCTTTTTTCCATACAAACTTCGGGAGTGTATTACTTCACCGTTCGATAATGTAAATCAAAAATTAAACATGGTATAGTTTTTTCTTATTATTAATATTGTCCGTACTGAAACAGAAAACTAAAATAAAAAGCCATTAAAAAGTTATGAGCCAACAAATATTCGTTTTTCTTGCTAATTTAACCTAACTTTGGGCGTGTTTAGCTAATAAAAGAAGTGCGAAATTTCTAAAACCAAGTCGGTACCGACAGAGCTCAAATATCGAAAAGTTCAATAAACTTTATTGGTCATTGATTTATGCAGTGATTTTTTCATAAAACCCGATCTTCCGAAGGACTTTTCAAATGTTTTTACACGTCTGTTTTACTATAACTGATCCTGCATCTCACTCAATAATGTTGTGCGTGTAGACTAGCGTCTAACTGCTCATCACGGGTACTACCTCTGTCGGACATGGTGACACAGCGTGCTTTTTAGCCGGGGCCACCAGTGAGATCGAACCCGCGTCTGGATTCCCCTTAACTGATCTATACAACCCAGTTACTGGGTAAGATTCTGCGACATCCTAGATACAAAGCTGAAATGTCTCATGTGCAGTTTTTGGTGCTTGAAAAAGACAAAGCATCAAAGTTTTATATTTTAAATTATTATTAGTACAGACCAAGCTATACGTTCACAGTTTACGCTGGTCTCGCACTGTACGGAAATCCTATACAATGCGAGATCAGCTTATACTGGAAATGTATAGCTTGATGTGTAACCGTGCGTATTATCATCCAATTATATTTTCAGTAGATTTAGAAACAAATTACTTACTTATAGCAAAAATCTAGTATATGATAGATAATCTAGTTGTCTAGACATGTTGTTGTATAATGTTACTCCTTGTTTACAAAAATATCATTTAACATGCTAAAGAAAAGTGGATTTGTTTTTCGTGACTTTAAAAGAGACATAAGTATACAACCAAAAGTTATGGTAAACACTGTTTTTGTTTTGTTCATAGTCTTTTAAAGACCGGCGATACTTTTACCTTTCGAAACTTTTATATTACCTACCTATTCCTGTTTTTAGCATTCTATCTAGGGAATGTAACTAAACCAAACCTTTCCCATTTCCACGAATTCTAAACTATACAGACGGTTTAGAGTACAAATATAAAAAGTCTAGTGTTCGTTACACGGTAGTCGAGCACAAAAAATTGCAGCATTTTTTTATGCGTGCTCGGGTCTCAGGCCTTTCAGCCTAGCCTTTAGAGCCGTAAGCACACGAGTATCTATTCAGTGCTGCCAACGTTAGCGCTAGGTTGTAAGTTCGTTTTTTTAAATTTTTTGACTATTCAAATGCGGAATTCTGGAACGCGTTCCTTTTTCGCGCGAAACATGTTGTCATGATTTACTTTTGTTTTTTAACGGAGTCGGTAGTTAAGGGTGTACAAGAAGGCAGTGTGTAATTTTCCTTTTTATTTCATAAAAAAAATACGGAAAGTCTGCGTAAGTTTTAACGCAAACTTTTAAGAGAGGAGTTGGACAGGGTTTGTTGCTACTTACTTATTTTTAAGCTCACTGCAATTTTTCACACTGTAAGGACGTTTACGACGCGGAAAATAGTGGGTACTAAAATTAAACAAGAACTTATAACTCTGCACTAAAGTATTTTGTCTTTTATATTTTCTTTCGGACCGGGATCTAACAAATCCTCTCAGAGGAAGCTTATTAGAACATCATCCGTTTCAAAGACGAATGGAGGCGTATCTCCTTTTCAAATGCATCGACGGTGCAGCTCTTGAGGCGTCTCCGTAGCGATGACGACTTCAAACGTGCCTCAGTGTCGTACTCAAACAGACAGATATTTCTGTACGCACGCCGCACGTGTATCAAGCCGTACATTTCCAATAGAAGCTGACTTCTCACTGTACAAAAAGTCTATACAATGCGAGGTCATCTATAACTGGAAATGTATAGCTTGAATATCGTCGTGTCCATGGTACTAACCTTATAGGTAGTTTGTACTATAACTCATAAATCATGGCGCTTCTTTTGACAAACTTGTGCTAATATTACAATACTTACGGCTGAAGAATTTTTGACTCCATTTGTGCCAAAGATCACGCGTTTCCCTAATCTATATACGTAAAGAAAAAACTTTGTAGGTACACCCTTTTAAAGAAAACTACGCGGACGGATGAGCTAAAGTATACATATATGGATACATACATTTGGCACAGTTAAAGTATACATATATGGAGAAGGAATGCAAAAAGCTAATATTTTTCAATAATGATGAAATTTCGACCACTGGTGGACCACTCATATTAATAATTATGTTAACGAAATGTATGGAGAGTCAGGAATAGGTAGGTGTTTTTGATAACCTATCACAGTATCACCGTTTTGAAGAATCGGTCAGTATCATTGCCAAACAGGTAACAAAAGGTTAACAATTTTGAAGAATCGGTCAGTATCATTGCCAAACAGGGAACAAAAGGTTAATAATTTTGAAGAATCGGTCAGTATCATTGCCAAACAGGGAACAAAAGGTTAACAATTTTGAAGAATCGGTCAGTATCATTGCCAAACAGGTAACAAAAGGTTAACAATTTTGTAAAATAACGACGAAGTTTCAACTGTGCTTTACTTTCATTCTAGGAAGTACCTAATCATTTTTCATGTTTCTTTTAACAGTCTTTTTATGTACATACTCTTTCCTGAGATAAAAAAGTCTTGCAAACTGTTGAAAGTTCCAACAAAATGCATACTTTGTCTGGATAATGGATACATTTCTCTGAATCCTCATTCAGCACTCAGAAGCGTCTCGGATGTTCTCAGTCAGACATTGAAAACTCGTGACGTCATCTGAAACAATCAGGATTTGAATGAAATAACCATGCCACTACACATGATTTTTTTTTGTATTTCATCTCTTTCTCAGTTAGTTTTAATGTTTATTTGGCAGTTTGAGTACTTTATGCGGCCTACCCAAATGTCCTTTCTTTGGTATTGTTCGTCAAATCGTTGAGCTCCTCAAGTTCTGAGTTCAGCTGCATGACTACCGATAAATGCGTGCACTGACAGGACAGGTCCACTCAATCAGTGTGGTTCTTTCCTCAAAAGACCATTTCAGACAGCAATCCACTTGGTCTTCACATGATCTGATCAAGATTATGTCTGAACTTTAAAAGAGACTGTGACCTCTGAGTTTGTTTCGGCTTTTCTTCTCAGAGTAGTCAGATAGGAAACGCCGACCTCATCTAGTTTACTTACAGAAATAAAATCATTTTTCATTTATCAATTATCATGTCACTTATATAATGGTGACATTGACAAGTAGAAGTAGCCCAGTAGTAAGGGCCTGCATGTAGCACAGTATCACCTAAAGCTTTCGGAAAATTGTCAGCATAAAACAAAGACTTTTTCCAAAAAAAAACAACCGACCTCCAGAAAAACCCTTTTGATTTTTTTATTATTCACTTTTTAGTTATAGTACCACACCAATTACAAATTTTATCATCCTTGGGGTCAAAACAATGCATATTTATGCGATAGCAGCAGTCAATCAATCGCGGTTGATTTGCTGTTAATTTTATTAAGAGTTCCGTTGTCTGTCTCCGAAACGCATCATCAGATCTATATGAAAAAAAAACGCTTTACCGGTATTATTTGCAGACAATATTTCAATATTAATCAAGTGTGGAAATGTAAATAACCGTAGTCTACAAATACAGGATACCCTCCAAACTGTAGATACTTGGCTCCAGATCCACAACTTGGAAATTAATAGTAATAAAACTAAAATGATACAATTTAGATCGTACAAAAAACCACCTCTCAATCTGAAAACAGCATTCAAACACGCAAATAGAAGAAGTTGATACATTTAGCCTACTTGGCATAAATATTGACACACACATTAACTGAAAGTCACACATAGAACATATAAAAACAAAACTCTCCAGATTCTCGTACGCTCTTTTTCAAATTAAACAAAGCACTAACACACAAACAGCTATGGCTGCTTACTACGCATACGCATACTCATGGTTGCGATATGGAGTCATGCTATGTGGAAATAGTGTTAACGTACATGAACTATTCATAATGCAAAATAAATTTATAAGAATTCTATCCCATTTAGATAATACGGAGAGCTGCAAACCATACTTTATAAAATGTCAGATTCTAACTCTGCCGTCAATATACTTGACATTTGCGTATTTGTTTTTAAAAATATCGAGAAGTTCACTAAAGTAGAAGATACGCACAACGTCAACACTCGCCATAAAATACCAATCTCGCCAATGCATGCTATTTTAGGATGATAAGGGCAGGCGAATGATAATTATTGCAATGCTTGTAAAAGGTTGCTATTTCATAAGTACTAACACAAGATAACACCAACATTATTGTACACTTAGCTCGCAATAAACGTTTTTACGTTGACTTTGAAAATTAAATGGGACTATTTCGGAATAAACCTCTTTCGACCAAAAAAATAATTTTGCAAATCCGTTTAAATATGACGGAGTTATGCCCGAACATACTTAAAAAGGAAGGTTGTACCTTCCTTCATCAGCTCAGCGTCATGAGATGATGATGACCATACGCAAATGTCTTAATAGCTTTAGAAAATACATATATGAAAAACTTTGTTAATACCTATAACATTTGAGGGTTGCTCTGAATTTTCCTGGGATTCCATCATCAGATTCTGACTTGGTGCTAATGGGACCATTTCAGTAGTATACTCTTTCAAATAAAAAAAGAATTTTGAGAATCAGTCCACAAATGGGGGAGAAATCGGTCAACATACATAAAAAAATACATACAGTCGAACATAGAACGTCCTCCTTTTCTGAAGTCGGTTAAAAATGGAAATTGTTATAGCAATTGGTAGCTTGATAGGTACCCTATTACTAAACTACTCCTTCGCTGTCCGTCTATCTGTCTGTCTGTGAGCGGGCTGTATCTCATGAACCGTAAAGGGTAGACAGTTGAAATTTACTTCAAAGAGTAGTTATATATTTGCAATGTCGCTATAGCAAAAAATAATAAAAAAAAAAAAAAATTAAAGGGGTTATAATATCAGGTAGACTGTTGATATTTTCACAGAGGGTGTATTTCAAGAAACGTGTTTTTTATATTGTACGGCGGTACGGAACCCTTCGTGTTCGAGTTCGACTCGTTTGGACGGTTTGTTTTCGTCAAAGCATCGAGTTTTACTAAGACCAGCTGTCAAACACTTTTCGGCAACGTTCAGTAGGTACACCGAATTGTTGTGCTGATTCAAATTGTCACAGCAAATAATTAATTAATCAAAATAGAACCTAAATAAATTAAAAAAGAACTAACAAAACCCGCGTACCCACTCGCGACAATCCCTTCGCTAACGTGAACGTTCGAAAATTTAAAATTTAATTAAGGCGCGGCTCCTACAGTCGGTTGCTCGCGTTAATCTCGTAAAGGCAGGGACACACGCGCACACCGCTTACAAAGCAATTTTTAATTGCACCCCAGGCCGGAAAGCGCCGTGTCTTTGACATTTACGATTGATTAAAAAGAAAATGCCGGGACGTAGACTTTGCATTCTGTCTTCGGGTTAAAATGTCACTGTGGATGGTTTACTTTTTTCGGCTGTACCCGTGTAAGTAACATGCTCAGTGGATTCCTGTATCAGAGTCACATGTGTGCTGATATCCTACAAATAATTAATTGCATTGATTTTCATGTGATTTGTAGGATACCTAGTACTAGCCTTTTATCATGATGAAGTTTTATTTAAATTTTTGCCAAAACAGTTCGCGATGCCTGCCGATTTGTAACTTATTCCTTAACTTGATTTCTCCACAAAAAATGTAATAATGCCATTTGGCATTTTTGGAATTTATAATGATATCTAGTAATTTAATTGGATGTAATCGTGTAACCCTTTAGCGCATATAGTTTGACTTCCGTACCTACTTGACCTTTTATTGGAGCGGTGATTGCCATTTAGGAATTGCCATTCACGGATAAGCTGATATATGTATAATGCTCCGCGAGTGGAGATTTTCACAACCCGGAAATTCAACTCACAATCACCCTGCAGAACGGCTAAGATTGAATCATAATATGAGCTGTCCAATACAAGAAAAAAACTAAGTACTATAGAGGTGCCTGCTAGCAAGGAGATAACCAAAAGTAAATTCTCTAACGAAATTATTCCAACCGAATATATTCAGACAAATAAAGACTGAGTCACAATAAAATTACCAACGGTTACTTAAACAAAAAAAAAAACCTAATTAGGCAACGGAACTACACTGCGAGGCTAGAATGTGGGTCAAGAGCCACCACAAGTCTGCTTTCACAACTAAAAGTGTTGTTTTTTAACGTAATTAGTGTTGCTACCCCAACTACAACCAAGCCTGTGTTCCCTCAAAACTCAGTAAATAGCCAATGTAACCTGAACCACCATACAGGCACTATTGCTGCTTCAAAAAGGTCTAAATACATTGGCAGATAGTTCTTTAACTTTACAATTATCTTTTGAAGTTAATAAGTATGGGTTTATTGAGTGAAAACCTCAGATTTTTCTAGTTGGATAAATATTTCAGCTGGTAAATATGGTATCGATTTATTATCCGTTACGGTAGATTTACTAGAAGATGGGCCGCCACCCGCTTATTGCATATCCTGCATACTGTGTTGCCATCTGACATTATGCTGAGCTGAGGCCCCTTTGGCATTATTATCATTGTTTTCTGTTTTTTTTTTTTCTTTTCTTAAAAAAAAAAAAGTTTGTTTGATTTTGTTTGATTGATATAATGCAAATAAACGCATTTTTGTTTCTTTTCTTTCTTTCTTTATATCACCATAACATTACACCTTTTTTCCCTGAAGGGTTAAGCAGATGTGTACCTATAGTACACCCACATTTCGTCAGTTGTGTTTAAGTGCCTATTCCCATCAGCCGGGCACAACTCCAGAACCCGGGCTGCTACTGAGAAATTCATATAGAAAAACCTAATAACACTTAGCCCAACCTGGGAATCGAACCTAGGACCTACTGCTTTTTTTATGGGTGGCAAATCATCAAATAACTTCTCCCGCTGAGTTTTTGGTGGGATCGCGTTGGAACATGTCGCACGAATTTTCATTTTCATGTAATTTAGTGAAATAGCGAATTAAAATGTATAATTTTGATAGTGAATTATTCAATTTAGTTACGTGTGAGTGCACAAGTGTAGTGAAGGTGAAAATAAGTGACTAACGTGGACGTTTCGTGTTCCCCCAAAAACTCCTATTATGTTGTTGTAAAGTTACTACCGCTCTACAAAAACTTTGACTTGACTGACTAAAGACGACTATGACTGTTTTGTAACTTCGTGCCCGATATCGGGCCATTTACTTGATCTAAAAGAAAAATTACTTGACACTGGCTAAATGCACAAACCCTGTGAGCCAAAAAAAAAAAAAAACTTTTCCCGCTCTGGGTGGAGCAGGAGGGCGAGTCAGACTGTTACTGACTAAAACTCACCCGTGTTCCCTCAGTTGCCTGTGTACCAGGGGCCGCGGTATCTTTTTCGAACAACCCGCACCCCTGGCAGTAGGATCTAGTGCTCAGCAGTAGTGCTTGCGACCACTAGACTAACAGGGCAGCCTTTGGTAGATCTTTTAATGTTACGTAATAAAGCTCGCTACTGGTATTGTTTAATGTTATCAAAATCGCAGGGCCTTCAACAACGGAGGATGTGAAGGAACCCTGCGTTAAATAGGTATACCTAAAATAACATTGTCATGATAAAATATAAATTTGTATACAATAATCTGAGAACAACTGAAATTATCTGACGAAGACTCACAGAGAGTTTATTTAGAAGCTCGTTTTCTCCATAGCCGTCTCTTAAGTAAATATTGTTCCTAATTAATTATGGAGGACTAGCTTTCGCCAGCAGCTTGGACGCGTGGAGGTCGAAAATTATCACACCGGAACGTACTACCGAGATAAATAGTATCGTATATGTTAATCAAGGTTATACAACCCTAGTTTTAGTATATGCGAAACCCGAAACACGAGTCTAGTACTATTTTTATGTACAGAATCTATGTACAAAATTTCAAATTTGTATCATGAAAAATCACAAAGTTATTAGCTTGTTATGTTACCTAGTTGTCTACAAAAACATGGTCACCGCGCGGCACCGCACGCCGCCCGCGCGTCCAGCAGCGTATTGTGCTCATTGATAGTCATTAGGCAGTAGGTAACTAACCATACGGCGATGATGATAACATTTTCCATCACACTTGCAAAACTTTTTGGAAAAAATATAACATGATGTAATTATTGAAATCGATTCGGTTACTTATTCTGAACAAACTATATTCAGGTTTCGCAATACTAAAATTAATGCTGTAAACTATATGTTTGCATATATAGTTTATATGTCATGCAATTCTATTAAGAAAGTAAGCCAAAATTTAACTAGTTAACAGTAAAAAGATATCGACGCGATGTCAGCTACCTCGAGGTAGGCATGGGAAAAGACCTGTGATCTAAGAAAAGAACCTCAACGGAATAAGTATAACAACAGTGGACGAAATACCTATACCTAGGCACATACATAACATCCGTATTAAGTAGAAAAAGCACAATCAGAAAACGATGCCAACAGGCCACGAGAAACGCCAAATCATTACTACCATTCATACTAAACTCAAAGATGGACTGGAAGTTAGCTAGACTTTTGTTTCGAATGCTTATCGTACCTGGTATGATATATGGCTTAAAAGTATCGACCTTCACTAAGGCACACAGATCAAGACCCAGAAGTCATGAACGAGTTACCATGAGAGACTTGATTAACCTCGCCAAGAATAAACCAAGAAGTAAGAAAATGTACCAAATCTTGACGGAAATACCGTAACACAACGAATCACGAATCACAGGAAGTGCTACTTATCACACACCTATAATGCAGCATAAGGCTAAATCTAAGAAAGTCGGACGACCTATTTACACATGGAACGACAACCTAAAAAGTACATGAAGTATTTCGACATGGGAATCATGTTTTGGAAGGACATGGCTAGAGACAGAAACAAGATCAAGAAAGCGGCTAGCGAGATCTACAAAAAAACAGAAACTGACAACAACGAGAACTCAGAAGACGACTATGAAAACAACAACACAGTACACAGCAAAGCAACGGCATAGAAAAGAGCTAATAAAACAGTTGAACCTACCCAAGAAGCTCGATCTGAATCAACATGCCGGCGACGTCGTGAAAAGATGCCATCCTATAAATAAATACCACCCGTCTCTCCACTAGTCCAATGCTTACTCAAGGATGCATATCCGGTAGGCTCGCAATCTTTTCCTATCCTAAGGACACGTCTACCTGTCCATTACCACGGCTCCCGGTCTACTTCTTGATATGCAATGGCCTCTGTAACACCATGAAGGATGAGGCTCTAGGGGCTAGTGCGAATCTTGGGGTTAATTCGATTAATCGTCTAATGCTGGACATAGGCCTCCCCCAAAAAAGAAATGGCCCCACCGTTTTTTATGCCTTAATCGCCACGCTTGGCAAGCGAGTTGGTGATCGCAGTATGTTGGTAAAATGCATAGGGAATGCTGCTGCTATTCTCTAGTAAGTCCCTTAGTCGCCCTCTACGACACCCACGGGTAGAAAAGGGATCTAAAACCCCTACCGTAGACTAAACAGTGTAAATTTAAATAGGTCCAAGACCCGAAAAACGAAACAGCTTCTATCGTGGCGTGTAAAATTATAAAGTCGGCAGGTCTAAGTTAGGGAGTGCAGTGCGACAGATGGTCCGGGTGGCGAATTAAACGGGGCCCAAGGGAACGGCGCGAAGAAAGACAAACACGCAAAGTTGGCTTCAGTGTTGTTGAGATTATTAAATTTCCCCCGCTATAAACTTTGAATAAACTGAATGTGAAATTTTTGGACCGTAGAACTTATCTGGATGTTCGGAATAGCTAATGTCCAGGACACCAGATATTTCTGAAACTGTATTACGGATGAGAAGATAAATATTGGCTGGGATTGACAATTGTATTTTCGGAGGAGGTCAAATGAAAGGTTCTGAGAACCCAGGAAGAATTAGACGCATGAACAATTTCTGAAGAAGCCAGTAACAGATTGATAAATGTTTTAGTTTATCTAGACAATAATTATGTAGTGCCAGAGGCTTCGCCCGCGTAGAGGTCGGAAATTATGAATTATACAATATTCGTTTTACTCCAGGTTATAAACTATTTGTGTGCCAAATTTCATCTAAATTTGTTCGGCCGTTTTTGAATGATTGAGGAACAAACATCCAAACATTTATTAGTAGGATCTAGATCGCTGCACCGACAGCTCATAGAGACGCCAGTACGTACTAATAATATTCGTGCCCGCTAAATAACCACTGAGCTCAACTTCGGTTGTCACAGGCATTGTAAGAATTGTCATAGGCCGTCAGTTCGTAAACAGCGACGTCAATTGAAACGCTTGGTTTGTATAGAACTGTTGATAATACCGTATTCAGCAGCGGCTATTCGTTCCACCTGCTGAAAATCCTTCACCTGGACATGAGCTGCCTTTGCTTACCTGGAAGTCTTTATATAAACGTTGGACTCATATAGACGGAAGCAAAGAAAACCTGCTCAGGGGGCCTAAAAACGCCACATTAAGCGATTCCTCTAAAAACAGTTCACTTCCTGAATTCCCCTATGATTCTGCTATTTGACATTTTACTTTAATAAAGCATTCATAATTTGGTGACCATTTTACGAATTTCGATACGAAACTGTCAAACTGATGTATTGCGTAATGTTTACGCAGATAATGAGATAAAGGGGTTAAAGTGTGAAATTGCCGTTGTATAGTAATATACACTTCGAATTGACATAAAATCTTCATGGCGTGAGATTTTCGTGTGAAACTTTTTTCACGTGATACCTATGAGGTTTTTCTTTAAAAAAAAGTGCAACATTCGATTTTCGACTTTCAACTACTTTAAAACTACTACTACAAACTACTTTCAAAAACGAGTTTCAATTTTTCAGTACAAATCGGCAATTTCATACTTTAACCCCTAATATTGTGAATTGTCAGTTTGTGACCATTGTACGATTTTAAATAATTATGATTCATAATATTATCCTATTATGATTCTGCCAAAGCGGCCTTTTAGACGCCCAGGTGGAGACTCATAGATGACTCCGCTCTGTAGTCTTAATGAGGTGCTGTCCCGCAAACAAAGGGGCTCTTACTGTCATGTCCCCCGTGCCCTGTTGTCTGCACGCTACAGGAGTTGAGGGACGTAGGGTAGCCAAATTCTGGAGTGACTATATATAGATTGCTATCGGTACGCTAAGAAGTAGCACCGGCCGTTTCAGGTCCAGGCACTGTGCCTATCTACAATATAATATCTTACAGTCTTCTCAGTGAAGGTAGTTGAATATATTCAGGTTTTCGGAAAGAGCTTCAGCTACAGCAGGTTTAGCATGACGCTTTCTATTTCTACAAAGAATAGACAATGCTTTTTCAATACAAAGTCACATTTCGTTTCTAAATTTTTGACATCGCACCGTAGATATCCTTCTACAATATGTCATTTTGTCTTTCGTTTCTAACGAACTTTGTCCAGGTCCATAAAAAATGTAGACTATTTCTGAAGAATATTTCTTCCCAAACTGTCAAAATCATAGTAACAACAAAGTTTCTGCTCGACGGCCACAAAGTACCTATATACTAACTACCTGTACCTAAGTACGCATAACTGTGATAATTAATAGAAAAACATAGCTATCTTCTCCTATTGTACATCATTTAGATAATAGTCATGTCTATTCTTCCGTCCACAAATCGGTGTTTGTGTTAAGCTTTTTGTAGAGTAAAGAAGCAAAATTAGAAACGATACTTATTTTTTTTTTATTCTGTACATTCTATCAACAGAATTCGACTAGAGTTTCATTTTGAAGCACATTGACTGTTTCCAAAGCCATGCGTCAAACGATCACATTCCCACAGTGAATGGTATCCGAGTCCATTAATAAGGCTGGATTGAAATATCTCGGCCGTTTCACAGTTCAAATTAGTCATGTATGCTTTGGGATATGAACGTCAAAATAGGACTGCAATTTAAACATTTCATCAAGAGAAATCGACTAACGTTTACTGAAGGGATTTATCAAATCAAATCAAAATATTTTATTTCACATAAACCTGCAAGGGCACTTATGAAACGTCAGAAGCTAGGTGCACGGTTCCAATTTGTCGCTTCCTATGGAGAAGAGCCGGCAAGAAACTCCACGGTTACTCTTTAAAAAATAATTGGGTTTTACAATGTTTTCAAATTACAGTGATAATAGATATGGGAGGACAGTGCAGGCCTGTCAATAAGTACCAAGTACTTAGAGGAATGAAAATAAAGAATAGAAAATCGTCTATAAATCTAGTCTGTAAGGCCTACAATGTTCTCCCATTCACAATATGTAAAAGAATCTACATTAGTAAGACCAACCTATTTAAACAAAGTGACATGATTTTCCTGAGAATCACTATTATATAGTTGATATTTGAAGCGATGTATAATGTCAAAAATGGTTATGGTTTCCAAAGCTCGTTGGAATAAAAGCTGATAGGGAAAACAATTCCATTTATGTTGAAATGACGTAAAAGAACAGTTTCGTGTTATGCCAAATTAATACTGCGTTTTTAATTACTACCACTACAAAATTTTCCGAAATCATAAGATACCTATGATTTCCGCAAATTTTATGGCAGTTGAAAGTCTTTCCAAGAAAGTTGTGAATAAACCCCCATATTTGACGTTGGTTAAATTTAAGTAATGATTAGCCACTGTTAAACCATACATTTTTTATGTTTAAACGTCACTTAATTTTAAGCAACGTTTATAAATAAGCAATCCTAAAGCTTTTGTTAATTCGAAATGACTGATTAATTCTATTAATGAGTTCAAATTCCTTTATTCTTTACAGACGCTTAGGTAAATGAACTCTAACATCCTCCAAACACTAAAAATAGCATATCTCCCTTGGAAAGTCGTTTCCCAAGGGCTGTGCAGGTCAGACGGTAGTTACCACATGCAGAACCTGAAACTACCCTCTTGCTAATGAACACACCGGTGTCTGTGAGCAAAACTGATATCTACTGGCAAGGGAAAATAGTACCTATGTGATAATAGGGGAAAGTTGGAAAATTCAAAAAAGATAGTCGCCACACTTTTCGAAATCACTCTTTATCTCTCAGAACAAATATCAAAATACTTCACTTGAAAAACTGGCCGATACTTTGGTTTTTTAGCTACAAATTTATCACGAAATAACAAAAATATTTAAAGAGTATTAGCGATTTTTGCGGACCTCTATATTTTGGGACATCTATCCCACGTAGGCGATAGTTGCCTAATCCATATAAATTACGTATTGGATAGATGCCCCATCGAGAAACAGGACATCTATCCCGCAAAAATTTTGATCGCATTTTGCCTTCCCATGCAATCACATAGAGACATGCGACACGGTCAGCTTAGTGGTAGTTGGAGAGTCTTTCGATTGGGCACGCCGCGATTGCGGCGGTAAGTCCCCTCTTTGAGGAGTGGCTTGAGACGCCTCTCGCGGAAGGTGAGGACGCCATGCCGCCGCATGGCGTCCTCACCTTCCGCCTGACACAGGTCCTCACCGGACATGGCTGTTTCGTGAGGTTCCTGTTTCGGATAGGGCGGGAGGAAACGCCCGGGTGTTTCCATTGCGAAGATCGCCCAGAGGACACGGTGGAGGTCTGCCCGGCTTGGGCGGAGCACCGCCGTGTCCTCGTGAAGGTGATCGGCGGAGGCGATCTCTCGCGTCCGACCCTGGTCCAGGCCGTGGTACGGAGCGAGAGGGCATGGCTGGCAGTCGCCTCCTTCAGCGAAGCAGTTATGATCGCAAAGAGGGAGGCAGCGCATGTAAGGGAGATGCAGTACATGCGCCCTCACAGCCGTGGCCTTCGCAGGAGACGCCCTGGGCGTCGGGAATCCCAGGCTGATTCCCGGCCACCGTAGGCACGGGCTTGCGGACGGCGAGTAATGGGTACCTCGCTGTCCGGTAAGGACCAAGCCCGGGTCGACGGCGCGTTGTGTTCCACGCGCGCCTCAAAGAGATGTCAGCAGCAACAGATGGGGCCCGCAAGGGCCGATGCCTGCCAGGGGTGCGGGTTGTTCGAAAGAGACACCGCCGCCCCTGGCACACAGGCAACTGAGGGAACACGGGTGGGTTTTAGTCAGTAAAAGTCTGATAGCCCTCCCGCTCCACCCAGAGCGGGAGAAGTTATTTGATGATTTCCCACCCAAAAAAAAAAAAAGAGTCTTTCGATAGATCACCAAAAGAGCATGCAATTCATCCGCGAAACTAGAGTAATTAAAATCGGGCCACCAATAATAATTATTATTATTTGTCCATTATTTCAGGCAACTAAGGCCCATAAAATACAATACATTTTATTATAAGTATAGAAAACAATAACTATAAAATAACACATATTTTTTTTACAAATTATAAAAATACTGCACACGAAGTGAAGGCGTCGTGTTACGATGCGAGGTGTTGCGTAGCTGGCCGCGGAAACGCCGATACAGCACACCTTTCCGCCAAAACTCTTGCTTGAGGAAGGTCATCAAATAGTGAGTCGGATCGCGCACCACGAACGACTTGAAGTTGGTGTTATGACGCGGCTTCAACTTCTCCACCCTCAAGGTCCAGTTGGTCTTCACCCTTATGTACTCTACGATGTCCTTAGTCTTCGTAGAGTGGTGCAAACGGGACACGTATAGTAGCATCGTCGGTACTGCAGGACGTAGCAGCATATTAGAACCTGCCAGCGCCGTCCCACGCTGGTTACGATAACTAGGCTTCCTCTTCTTTCTCTCCACCTTGATGAAGCCATCCTCATCGCATGTGTTCTTCGATGGAACCTGCTGTGCGTGGTCCATCACAACAGTTTTCGTCGCGCTCGATGCTGAGTACTTCCCCCGTTTGGTTTTTTGCTTGTCGTTTAGCTTGCGACACAGCAGGTTTCGTCTTGGCGACAGTTGCAGAATAGGCACGCATCAGGGTCGATGTACCTATTACGCGCGTCGCTTTCCCGACAGGTACGACGCGATCAACGGAACACGATGCAACGCTTGAACTCTTGACAGCCGGTGACGTAGATTCACTCGCCGACTGAAAACTGCAGACAGAAGCATTTTGTGCCCCGCGACGTGTGTTCATATTGGAGCCTTCCGGTGACCCACTTGTCGGAATAGCGTTACGCAACAACGCTACTTCGGCTCGCAATTCACCAATGGTCACATCCGATGAGTCCAACTTGGATTTCATCTCAACACAACTATACTCCTGGAGCAACTGTCCTGGTTTTACCCTATGACTTCTAATATTCCAATGATTGATATACAAATGATTGTGTTATATTTTACTTATACAAGGTAAATTTTTAGTCATTGTTTAAATTTTTCAGGGTGATAAAAATTCGGACCTCCCATACAAAATCGATCAGCTGACTATTGATTTTGCATGGGAGGTTCGGTTTTTTTTTCATATTTCGACCCATGTTCCTTGGAGAAAGTTGTTTAATTTCACGGGTACTAACTAAGCCCTGAAAAATTTAAACGGTGACTAAAAATTCACCTTGTATTATAAATATGAAAGTTTGTACATGTGTCTGTTGGTTTCTCAATCACGCAAAAATGGCCGTACAGATTTGGATGAAATTTGGCACACAGATAGTTTATAACTTAAATTACACATAGGTTATTTTTTATCCTGGTAGTACGTTCCTGTGGGATAATTTCCCACCTCCACGAAGGCGGAGCAGCTGACAAAATTTAGTTCATTCGTAATTTGGCTATAAGTCTTTCGTCTAATGAGCACTTGGTGAGTTACCCGTTTCAATCTGGACAGTGCCTTTCGATGATTTTCACCAAGAATAGCATCGGTACGGACTAATCTCTACTGGTGTAACTACGATATGTGCCATTTTCGCTCACGGAAAAAACAGAAAAGATAAAACGCACTTTAAAAAAAAATAGAATTATCCTATTCAAAACGAATCACAATGAAGCAAACCACAACAATCCTAATCCAAACGAACGAATATCACAACATACCTCACTTATTATCAAGTCTATCCGTATAAAAGAAGTCTTGTTTAAGTAAGTTACTTAAACTGTGGCGGCCGACTAGAGCAATTAAATTAGTAATACTATCCAGCGGTTGAGATAGTAAGATATTAATTAAATTACCGTCAATTTTACTGCGAAGGCGATTCTCCACTGAGGAAGTTTCGTTTTATTAATGCAATTACTTTCTGTGTCAGCTGATTTTCTGGCATAAGTAACTGAGCAGTGAATTGTTGAGACCTGGAATCATAGAAATTTAGTCGGTTGTGGGTTCTATTTAATAATTTTTTTCCGTGTGTTGCCGGGCGTAAAAGAATAGCGCCATTCCATTTCTTAGCATGTGCTGTAGAAGGCGACTAAGGGACTTATTAGAGAGTGGGCAGCAGCGTTCTCTATGCATTTGATCACCATACTGCGATCGCCAACCCGCCTGCCAAGCGTGGCAATTATGGCAAATCCCCCCTTTTTGGGAGAGGCTTATATCCAGATATGATGATAATGATTTTTAAATATAGAGATTTGTAGGGTTCACTACGAAATGTTTCACTGTGTCATAAATCAGGATCATCTACCTAGCCTTTTCCCCATTATCTAGTGGTTGGCTGCCAGTCCAACCGTATGCAACTGAATACCAATATTTTACATGGACCGACTGCCTATCTGTTTGTACAAGTTTCTTGCAAATGATGTGAAAATGCTATTTAATAAATAATAGTTTGAAAAAAACTAAACAACACGCTTTAAAAACCAAACTAAAAAACCAGAAAATAATTTCAAAAAAGCGTGGGGTGCTTGATGTTAATTGATTATAAAAATATCTCAAACAGCACCTCAAACTTTAAAAAAAATATTTTCTGGTTTTTAGTTTGGTTTTTAAAAGCGTGTTCTTTAGTTTTTTTTTAAACTAGTATTTATTTTCTAATCTTTAGTTCTGCTATCTACAAAAAAGCGTGATTTTTCAGATTTTGTTTTTCTTGTTTTTTTTTTTTTAAATTATTGAATCGTCATCGGTCCTCGGTATGTCTACATAGTTTAAATTAAATCTGACCGTTTGATGTGGGTCAAAATCAAGTCCAAATGAGTCGGTTACAAACAAACATACAGGTGAAGCTAATAAAAAGCGTGTAAAAACGGAACATTGCAAAGGTTTGTCAGATAAAGGTTTTTCTAACACAAAATATAAGTTTAACGTTCATTTTATTTTGACATGTAGTTATGCATGTAGATATATGTTTGTGAACATATAGTACCTAGTCAGATTTGTAATTAGGCACTAATAGGTCATCATCAATCAGTGCCATACTACGGTTCAGTCGATAATTGTGATTATTGGGCGTATGGTTAACTGTTTATCTTAATTACCCTGTATCAAGTATACGCCACACTGCAAGCGGAGCGGAAATGCCACCGCATAGTTGCAGGGCAGCGGTACCTACGGCGAATTTCTCCATTTCCCACGTTACATTTTCTACTATTCCGCTCCCATCCTATTTTATTACGGGCATAAAAGCCTGCAGTTAAAGCATCCCTGAACCAAAACTCTTGAAAATTTTATTAGTACCAATCGAAATTCAACTGCGGATCAATGCCGGAATTTAAGTGCACAACGTAAATTATTTATTTATTTGCTGCATTTCTTCGTGAATTCCTCGTCAAATCAAATGTGGGCCGTTGAAATCACTGCCATGTAACCTATTATTTATGATAATTCTATTATCTATTTGCCATTGCAAAAGTACAAATGATGGAGACAGACTGCCGGTTTACCAAACGTAAATAAAAAACGTAATCTCACAAAAGATTTTTTTAAACCTTTCCTTCTTATTCAATCTCAGCAGTTAAAAACTGCGTAACTAAATCAAATCATTCACAACGCAACTATGATACAGCTAAAAACAAATTAACTCTACCGACTGAATCTAAGTTAATCTGAGTTTAAGCCCAGACCACTTGCTATATATCACTGTGTTTTAGACCTAACGTTTTAGTCGCTTCTAGGATTACCGCAGATAAGATGTTGCCTAAGTGGGGGTCTTAATAAGGATCCCACTGTTTTATTTCACCATTTATTTTAGTTTAATGTAATTGGACTACGTAAAATTTCTTAAAACGGGAAAGTTTGCGTTGGTCGTTGAGCTTTTTTAAGTGTTTGTAAAGGAGAAAGGTTGAAAGAGATGGATCTGTTTTGCAGACAGGAAGTTTGCTAAGGTAGCCGGCACTGGAGTAAAAGGCTGCTAGTATAATGGGACCACTACCTGTTTAATGGACATTCGGCTAAATTAGTTGAAGGTTTTACTCACATACAACTTTCTACTGTTTCTTTGCAATATGACGTAGTGCTGTTGTTCATCAATATGCACTTTAACAAATGAAAAAATAAAACCATCAATGTCACTCTAAAATTTTTAGCATTAAAATATACTAGCGCCTGTTTCTCATAGGGGTCGGCAGAAACCACAGAACAACCCTCTGCTATTATCCTTACATACTTCTTTTGCTTCGTTTAGGTCTATACATCCAATCATACACGGACGCAATTCCACAGGAAGAAATTAAAAGTTGTTTTTTGAGGGTTTAACGCCATACTTTTTCCAACTACAGGAATTACGTTCAAGCCTAAATCTACAGCGGCAACAAAGCAGAAAAACTCCAAGATAATAAACAACGATAAATTCTGCGCAATTAGAAACTACAATTTTGAATATTCAGTGAAAATAAAGCCCTTTAAACACTAGAACACACGTACACATAAACCCAAAAACACCGACCCACCAAAACAAAACGAACTAATCACACATCTAATCCACAACACACTACACTTTAATATCTTAAACTACTAAGTATGAAAGTTCCATCCCCTTGCTCTCAGATTATCCAATGATAATGAGACGACCGGCCACTCTGTTTTCATTACTATAACGACTGGTTTTCCGACGTAATGGCCCATAAACATTGCCGCAAATAGAGTGGGAAGAAACCAAGTTCTGCAATAATCTTGCTTTACTTGTATGTATGGGATTATAATTGGACGTGACTGGATGGGGTTGTGGGCGTAGTCTAGCGTGGGTGCAACTCCTGTTCAAATGACCAGTTTCATGGCAGACTCATAATTTCCTGCGAATTTGCAAAGAGTAGTTGAAACCAAATCTTTAAGGCTGCGGGCACGAAATTAGCGGCGATGAGCGGTGGCCGAGCGGGCCAGAGGTCCTCGCTCGGCTACCGCTCCTCCTTGCCGCTGATTTCGTGCGCACAGCCTAAGAACAACATACTTAAAAAAAAATTAGCATTCTGCATTGGTATTTTTTTCTAAATTACTGCATAAGGTCTCAGTGGTCTCCTCAATATATTAAAACTTGTTGTAAGACATAAAGATCGTTCTACTTTGTATCTCCACAGGAAATGAATAAAACCCAGATATTTAATTTCGAAATTAACGAAACCGAGATCGTGGTAATACGAGCCAGTACAGTGCATTGATACACTGACTCATATTAGAACTATCTCACTTGTTGTTGACCATTAATCTGACCGACCATCGTTATCATCTGCCTAGCCTTTATCCAACTATGTTGGGGTCTGCTTCCAGTCTAACCAGATGCAGCTGAATGCCAGTATTTGACATGGAGCGACTGCCTATCTGACCTCAGAAACCTAGTTACTGGGTGACACTATACCCCTTGGTAAGACTGGTTGTCAGACTGATCTGATCGACAATAACTCGCCTAAATAATACCAGCCTATTACTGTCCCACTGATGGGCAAAGGTATCATACAGAGAAGGCACGAGCATCGATCACGACGCTCGCTCAAAACGGGTCGGACAGAATAACTCGCTTGCTTGTTCAAAATATTTCCCACGTATCACATCTAGTTCCTCTAAATCATCGTCTAACCCCATAAAGCTAGTTTTAGTCGGATATCTAACAAATTTTACGCCTCTTTGATTACTTGCCGGCTTCTGAACGGAGCCTGTGTAGAAAACAGTGAGTTTATATCCGTTTTAATAGTGCCCAACTATGAAACATAGTTCCTGAAGTTTCACAACTGTTATGAGAGCTTTCATTTGAGGTCTGATTAATGTAAAGTTATAATTCTAGTAATTTTCCGTAGTTGTTTGAATTATGGACAGGATTAATTTGTTGAAAGTTTAGGTATTATTTTATTTACTCAACTAGATTTGCCAAATCTGGGTGGAGGTACCTACTGAATATCTCAGCCTAACCTCTCTGCGTATACAAGCGTAATTTTATGATTGTTATGTTTTTTTTTGTTCACTAAAGGTACCTATATAATATAAATTATTCCAGCTAAATAAATAAAATAAAGATTAAAAAGCTTTACATTTTCTCTTGTTTTGCAGAGTTTGTCAAATTTAATTGTTTTTACTTGGGAACGTCTGAGGTGAGGCCTCCTCCAGATAATACCAACTTTCTCTGTGTTTTGCTACGTCCATCCAGCGTGATCTACACAATTTTTTTACTACTAGATTTCTATCACTATAATACTATGACCCATAATCATTAATCAAATATAATATAGCAGTAGACGCCGTTTCGATCGAGTTTATGAGATAAAGCCTCGTACAACCGTACCAGCACATCGCCATTTTACCTACATAAGCTCAAAAATATATAATAGAAACAATTTCAATATCTACATATATTTTATTAACGGAAATGAATGTAAGAAAAACCTAGAGATTTTACTAAAACCTATGATGCAACAGAAAAACTTGTGGAAATTTAACACCATGGAAAACACACACACACACACGCCACACAACACATCTTCACCCTTACCCACATACACACGGCACTTATCACAAAATGTATTTTTATATAATTTTTATTATTTTCTTTTTTCCAATCCTTGTTTTTAAAAGACCTTTGTTATGTATTAGTCTTGGAACAACCTACCCTCCTCACTAGGAGTCGGGCGTTGGCAGCAGCGCTACAGTTTTAACTTTTGCAGCTATCATCGTTTAACATTGTTTGTCTTTGTATGTTTATGTTTTTTTTCCCAATAAACGATTATTACGTTAAATAATTTTATCACAAATCATCATTTCACCACGCAGCTATTCATTTGGTATACCAACAATACAGTGCCAACCCAACTTTGAATGGTGTCAAAACAACATCAATGTCTATAGCCAGCCTTCCTCTCCTAATAACCGGTGAAGCTAATCCACCACCAGCGATTATCACTAAGTCACCATAATTTGAAAATAGTCCTATTATTATCTCACTATCATATAGCAAAGTGTAAGCAGAAAACACCATAGCGGACCTTACTAATGGTCAATAAACGGGATCCTATGGCTGGCGTGAGCGAGTCCCGGGAATTGCACTCGTTGATCCCGGCTCTAATCCCGGGACCGGCGGCGCGGCAGTTAAGATGTGTAATGTGTTCGGACGCCAAATTATGACAGTTTTGATGTAGGTATATTGGTATCGCAGTTTGATAGTGTTTACCTACTTAATTATTTTGAAGTCGCTTTCTTTGGGTTTCCTGCCAAATACAAAGGCTTGAAAGCTTTTTTCCTATATTATAATTTCTAGGGGAATGAGGTGCAGCTGTCGCTCTGTAATCAGCCTCCAACGTCCCGTACGTTCCCGTACGCTCGTGAGCTCGAACTCAGGCGGGCATTTAACTTCGTACAATTTATTTCAACACCATTTGCTCTCTAAAATAATGAAAGAAAACATCGTGAAGAAACCGGCATGTCCTAGAGCCGAAAATTCGAAGATATGTGACAGCCACCAACCTGCATTGGGCAGACCTGGTGGACCATAGCTTAATCCCTCTTACAGACGTGACGCCTGTGTTCCAGCAGTAGAAACCTTAAATAGGCTATAGGAATATGATAAGCATATAAAAGGATAAACAGCAGGAACGGGTTTCCTCATTTTGAACACCAAGTAGCGCTTTCGTGGTTTTTTCATAATTCCTATTTGAATATGAAACACAACAATCAGTTTTTGACAAGCATTAAAACATTGAGGCTATATTTATTTTATTGACAAACTCGTATTCATCCTTTGGTGACTTTTAAAGACACGAGAGGAAAGAGTTAAACTGGCTGGTTTTCTCTGACCTGAAGTGTAATATGTGTCACTTTGAAGTTCGAACCGTGCCGAAGCATGACGCTTTCGAAACAATCCATGCAGCAGTGTGTCTCAAGAAACTTTACAGAAAAGCACCAGTTTATAGTCGACTGTTATTTTTATAAATCTTAGGGTTATGTTTCCACGTTCTTTAATTAAAACCGACTCAAAATACCACAAAATAGTATCAAATTTTTCGTCCGACCGCCATCGCGGGTGCACAATATTAGTTGAAAATATGAGCGGTTCGTTCATAATGTCGGCTTCATTTGTCACCCGGCATGTGCCAAGTGTTCACGTAGTGTTAATAACCTGCCTTCGTGGCACACGGCCAGAATCAGGTTTTTGGGGCCCGGGATAAAGTTAGGAGCGACAGGCGGTGGAAGTGGAAGTGGCGATTTCGCCACCACCATTTGAAGGTCGTGAAGTATCCACATTAGAGCATATTGTTAACCTTTCAAAATGTGTAGTATAGTTCTATATAATTACAGGATAAGGCCTGGTTATTTTTTTTTTTTTTTTGGGTAGGAAATCATCAAATAACTTCTCCCGCTCTGGGTGGCCTGGTCACGACGCTTCTCAAACATAACTAGTTACAAAATTCACATAACCAATGAGGAGCCCGAATATCACATCAATATCTGTCACCTCACAAGTCATGTCCAGTTGAAAACCAGTGTCAGCGGCAGTTGTCAGACTTTTTCTGAATGCTACTGCTGCCGTGTGGGCCGTGTGGCACACTTACTGGCGAATTCCTCACAGACAACGCATTTTACACATTTTCTTTTTATTTAATTTTGATGTTGTATTGTGTGTGCCTTTTAGTCACCGCTAAATAAATTTACTTTTTTCTTTCTTTTCTTGACATCACTGGTACTTACATGGCGGTTCGTACACGACGCAACAAATCACAAACCAATTAATTCGTTTTTGCATTGTAAAACTAGTCCTAATTAGTTAATAATCTCTTTATGGTGTTACTTTGTATTCCTGCAAATTTTAATATACACGGTGAAATTTTAATGGTTGTTTTCCCGCGGCAGAACAACTTGCCATAAGGAGTACTTTCGAAGCATAGAGTAAAAGTACAAAAATAAAGATATTTTTGTTTTAAAATAATTTAAAAAATATTCATCAACTCGATAAAACAGTACTCAATTGTAACACTAGTTGTAACTTGTATGTACTACTCGAACTGCACGCACCTCCGATAAAGGGAACACCGCTGCATTAACGTTTAAAGCAAAATAAACTCTCGCACGTGGTGATTTTTCACAATAGTTATTCAGCCATTTTTTGTTTCTAATATTTTATTTGTTTATAAAACGAATGTATTACCAAGGCAAAACCATTTCGCTGTGAGAAAACAACCATTAAAATTTCACGGTGTATACAGAAAATGTCACTAGTCGTGAAGATAGCGTTTAAGGGCACAAAGCGCGTAGCATTACGTAACAAGCTTGATTGTACCATTTTTTTGTATTTTTCGGAGCTGTTGCCAAATGGAAAAGCAGAACTCATTTAATTTCGTCATGTCTCTAAGTTCTGCATCTATCTGTGAGTCCGTCTGCCCATCCATCCAGATTTCACACAGCCATTTTACTCGGAGACTAAATAGTCTTGCAAATGCACTCCTATCAATTAAATTGGAAAAAAATCTATCTAGTTATTCTTTGCACCGCTGCACTTCAATGCATATAAAGGCTTCTTCAAACAGCCGCGACGAGACAGCGCGACGCGACACTTGTAGAACAATTTCCATTAAGTTTTCATAGAAATTGTTCTACGAGTGTAGCGACGCGATCGCCGCGTCGCGCTAGTCTGCACGATCCTTAAGCGTGTGGTCCAACTCGCACTTTGCCGGCTTCTCTCGGTAAGATCATTGTTACACTATTTCGATGTCCTCCGAAAATCCGCTCCGCTTATGACTTGTGGCCAGCCATAAGTGCAACGTAAGCGATGAGTGCCCTATTTCGCTACCCTAACAAATATTTCGACGTTGAAATAACATCTAATTGGTATTTAAGACTTTTATTAATTGGAGCTATAGTCTTCTCAACTGCCTAGGACTAAAACCTAGAAATGGTTTAAACGTTCCAGGAAGGACTGCGAAAAATGTAATCTTCGCCTCGACTGTTAGGCAGACTTATTGGTTTTAGGATGCTGTTCGGGTTGCCCCGTTTTAAAGGTTTTTTTAAATGGATTCTGATAAAAGTATAAATGTTAATTACTTTACACTTGATTTATAGGTATGGCTTATTGGACAACGGTTAAACGCTAAGCCTTAGGTCAAAACCATGCTGCTATATATGTGACTATTGTGGCTTCTTAGACTATCCGACTTCATCAAAATACATTTCCACCCTCAAAAAGACCTCATTATAATTTTGTGTTAAAAGTCTAGTCAAATTCTACCGTTTCCGACATTTTCTCTCGATGAAAATTTAAATCCAATCAATCTTAACGGCTTTAAGATAAAATATTCATCATCTGTCTAGCCCTTTCTTAACTATGTAGGGGTCGGTCTTGCAGTCTAACCGTTTGCAGCTGAATACCGGTATTTTACATGAGCGACTGCCTATCTGACCTACGCAACCCAGTTACTGAGTAATGTACACAGTTTTACCCCTTGGTAAGACTGGTTGTCAGACTTTCGGGGTTTGAATACCCGTCACGATTGTAAAAAACCTATGAATCAGAGCCGGGCAGGGACTAACTTTACATTCTTGCTGAGGCACAGAGAAGACTCGGTACGTAATGGTTGGTCATCCATCCACGGACTCACCTGCTGACTTAAAATGACGCTTTTTATTTCTACTCTACTGTAAAATAGAAATCGCTTGTCTATATTTCCCGGTGAAAAACTGTCAACAATCTATACGGAAACGTCATTTTTGTATACTCTTCCAACGACAAAATACAAAACACTTGTCTATGGTTCTCGTGCTAAGCCTGCTGGGCCATAACAGTAAAAAAAAGATTCATCCCTTTAATTAAAAAAAGGCGCTTTACAAACGGAGCATATCAATTGGCTGTGATTACAATTGAATAATTCATTAGTTCGCTTAAAATTCCGTTTAAACTTGTAAAAAACCATCAGATAACTCTGGGAAAACTTGAGGTTTTAAAAAGTTACCAAATCTTTAGTTCATTACTCTTATCTTAAAGTTTTAAGCTGTTAAAGTGCAGTTAAAGTATCTACTAACGACTCCTTTTAACTGAAGTTTGGAGTGTCACCGTAACTAGCCGTTTGGGTAGCGTTTCTTGATAACACCTGCGTTTTAGGGGTTTTACGGTTGCTGCTTCTGATCTGATAACTGATTCAGACTAAACTAAAATTGGGAAATAATCTCTTCTGCACACGGTTTGACAGGGTTTTCAAGACTTTTGCTTTTGCTAGCCATCAGAAAACTCACAAAAGTAGGCAAAAGTAGTATGGGTCGCTGTCACCGGAAACGGTGATCAGGACTATATAATAAATGTACATCTTCTACCGGCTATTTCGTTGTCATTATATTATACTTATGCATACGTTATGTACGAGTGCGTGTCACGGATCAAATTAACAATGGATAACCTTCCGCGAAAAGGAAAACACTAAACAAAACCGATTAAGAATGGATACAGCTCTGTAAACATAAACATTCTCTTTCATCTTTTTTCCCGTTCATAAGCTTTCATACCAACCGATACGTAGTGACATCTATCGGCGAGTGGCGTTAAACAAACTTTTGTTTCTGCACTTCGCCGTTTTAACTTGGCGCTAGTATGTACTACGATTCGATAGGATTTACAAACACGAATATTGTTAGGACATTTTAACAACGTTTAATGCTTAGACTGTTTTTGTGAAGATTTAAGAAAGTAAAAAAAATTGGTAAGTTTATTTGCGGTAAAAGTTGACACAAATAAAAAACACATACAACATAAAGGCTTCTTCAAACAGCCGCGACGCGACACTTGTAGAACAATTTCCATTAAGTTTTCATAGAAATTGTTCTACGAGTGTCGCGACGCGACCATCGCGTCGCGCTCGTCTGCACGAGCCTTTATATTACGCCTTGGATTATCGCGACGGGTTGGGCAGAAGTGTTTCTACTTATTGTGTACCCACATTTCACCAGTTATGTTTAGGTCCCATGTAATAGGTGGTGAGCCTATTGCCATCAATCGGGCACAAATCCAGGATCCGGGCTGCTACTGAGAAATTCCAGATAGAAAATTCTAAAAACACTTTTGGTCTACCTGGGAAGAAGAAACATCAACCAAAAAATAACGTTGTTGGGTAAAAAAAAAGCATCACATCTATTCAAAACGGCTATCGCTTAGCATAACGCTGTGACCCTATGCGAGCATGGGTTACTACAGCATTATGCAGAGCTACAGTGCAGGCCCGTCCGTGGTTCGTCAATTTCATTAAAAATCTTTCCCTCTTTCTAGGGATTCGGATTATAAAAATAACATTTTATTGTTTCTAATAAATAAAATATCTAACTGGCCAGTTAGAACTTTAATAAATCCCAAGTCATAAATCATTATTCATATTCTTACAAAGAACGAATAAACCCAATGCCCCAATTTCAAAAATAACTAGCCTACAAAAAGAACACAATATTTACGCAATACCGTAAATAAAACAAAAACAAGATAATTCGAAGGATTCCCGCGAACAGCGAAGATTTATGTAACGCACACATATCAGGGGATCTCAATTTGTTTCGTACTACCCACCGCGTGATAAAACGTTCCGCATTGAACTATCGCACTTGGAGCCGATTTGGTTATTTGTTTGGCCGACCGAGGATTTTGGAAGATATAATGCTGGAGTCATGCGTTGTTTGGGACGTTTTGGAACTTGCTGAGTTAGCTTTTGAGGTACTTTTTTCCCACTTTAAAGACAGGGTTAGATTTCTTACGCGTATCTATGTAGTTTTGTATGTGGGATCCATAATATCCTCGACGCATCGTAACGGGCGGATGGATACATGAGACGTCCATCGACGCGTCTAGACCGTGTAATGAGAATGGCTACGTTTTGCTTCCACTAAACAAAATGGCGGATAACACACATCAAAATACGAAACGTGTTGGACCACGCACAATGAAGGGCTCCATAGTTGGGATGAATTTATCTTAACAAACTTAACATTGTATTTCAAAGATGTCCTCCCATACACCGATATACGTCACGGTCAATTCTCCAACTGCAAATGTACCTAAGTTCGTAATCGCAAGTTTGTATTATTTTATTTCATAACTATTTTCGGATTTCTTCCTTGATGTCTGCTGTGACACCTTGTTGATTGCTAACTTTCATTCTAGGCCAGCGGGAAGTACCCTATACGTTGCGATTTCTTTCGAGTATCAAAATATGTCCCATAAATGGTTGTATTTTTCTACTGCATAGAAGCTTGATTTTCTTGCTCAAACAGTCCATACCTATGGATTTTATATTAATTTCAACTTGACACCTCCAGGCGTTCCAGAGAAAAAGTTTCACATACAGACGGACGGACAGCAAAATTATCTTATAAGGGATTCATTTTCCTCTTTTTAGGAAAGGAAGCTGGTGCTTATCGGGCTAACAGCATATTAGCTTATGTTCTACTAACAAATATCTTCCTCATAATCTTGTGATCAGCTCAGAACAAAATACGAAGTTACTTACATACAATATTAACAACTCACAGAACATAAATAGTGCATTCTAATAATCTTCAATCCTCAGCCATGAAACAATATAAAAAGTTTGTTTCACAAACACTATCTGTAATATGGCAACAATTATTTATTAGCGCACTAAATCCAGTCATAAAGGCGACTAAGGTCTCCAGACTATCCTAGGCTGAAGCTTAAACTTTTAATGGCACTTGACGGCCAAGAAAATGAGGTTAGCAACATTAAAGGCTTTATCACGATTCTTACTTGGCGTGCTACACGTTACTGAGTCCTGAAACTAAAGTGATAATTTTGCTATAGAGAGCTCTGTTAGGATGTGCTTTGGTTGGCGAAGAGTTTGTGGCTCACTTTTAGCTTTCTGTTTGCCTGTCCTGAGTTCGATTCCCTGGTCGACATTAGGTACTTCTCAGTAGCAGCCAGGCGGCTGGATTTGTGCCGGTTGATGGCAGCGGCCCACCTTTTCCCTTTATTATATGGGACTAGCTGACCCGACAGACGTCGTCCTTTTTTTTTGATACGGGGGAAATCCTCATGGATGTCCTCCGCCTTGGGAAGGGCGGAGAGGTCTGTCAGAATCTTACTGACTAAAACCACGCCGGTGTTCCAACCCGCATTTGCGCTGAGGATCACGGAATCTAATGCGACTTTCGCAATTCCCAGCTAGTGCTGGCGTGCTGTTAAAGTCCCTCTTATATTTACAGAGAGGTGGCGCGTGGCCGCCACACTACGCGCCGCCATCTCGGGTCCTAAGGAACAGGGGGCGTCGGATTTCCCCAGATCCGTCACCCCTGAACCCATTTAGGGGGGCTGGAAGAGGGCGTTATCCGCCCTCTGCCGACGCCCGGTGCATCTGCTACGGATCGGGTTAGCGGAAGCGATCTCTCGCTCCCTTTCCGCAGCCTCCTTCTGCGAAATTACCATTTCACAGAAGGATACCACAGCGTCCCAGGACTCCTCGCTGCCGACCATCGAGTCAACAACGGCCGGCAAGCAACAGGTCACTGCCAGCTCTTGAGATGAGGGCACGGTGTGGCTCCTCCCAGCGTTTGCCGAGCCGTGTCCTCCCGACAAACAGACATGGTTCTGTCTTAACAATAAATATTGAATTTGCCTTGGTATAATATTAGAAAAGTTAATATATGTTCGTTAAGTTTTCTTAAATTTTTCTTTCGTAAGAACCTTCTCCTGACTATAACAAACACAACCTGACTATAGCAAAATTGGTCCAGCCATTCACGTGTGATGCCGTGATCAAGGGAAATAGGGATTCATTTTTACCCGACTGCGCCAGAAGGGGGGTTACGTTTTTCGAGAGTATGTATGTATGTATGTATGTATGTATGTATGTATGTATGTATAATTGTTTGGTGCACTCTGTAGCCTGAACGGCTCAATGGATTTTAGCTTGAGAGGTGTCGTTAGATTCGTATTTACTGTGAGAGTGACACTGAGTATATCAAAATTAAAAAAAACAAAATGGCGGATTTTTGGCGCCAAATTCAAATGTTTCTATAAATATAGATTTGAATTTAACTGGCGAAATGTATTCGGACTATAGGTACACCAATGCCTACTCCTTGCGGAGCTCAGGCGTGATGTTATGTTATGTTTTAGCTTTCAGTTTATCCTTGATTTCCTAAGATTATCTAACACTAGCTTTTGCCAGCCGCTTCGCCCGCGGTTACTCATCACATCAGCCGAAAAACGTCCACTGCTGGACATAAGCCTCCCCCAAAAGGGGGGATTTGCCTGCAGTTACTAATTTACACAAAACCCTAACAAATTTTACACATAAACCTTCCTCATGAATCACTTTGTCTATTGGTTAAAAGCGCACGAAAATCCGTTCAGTGGTTTTTGCGTTTATCGCGATCAGACAGACAGACAGACGATTTAGTGATAACATAACATTGTCAACACGCCTGTTAGGTTTGATTATTTAATTGCTATTAAATTATCATGAATTCTCTGGCTTTCAAAATGTGGTTCTTTCAACCTTTATTGATTTATTTCTACTTGCATAGATACCAAATGATAAATGATAAATGATTTTATTTCTGTAAGTAGGTTTGTACAAACACTTTTACACGTCAATCATATTTTTAAAACTAGGTGAGGTCGGCGTTTCCTATCTGACTACTCTGAGAAGAAAGGCCGAATCAAACTCAGAGGTCACAGTCTCTTTTAAGATCCAGACATAATCTTGGTCAGATTTCAGACACCAACCCACATGGGTTGGTGTCTGAAATGGTCTTTTGAGAAAAGAACCACACAGATTGAGTGGACCTGTCCAATCAGTGCACGCATTCATCAACTCAACTCAGAACTCGGGGAGCTCAACGATTTGACGAACAATACCAAAGAAAGGACATTTGGGCAGGCCGCATAAATTACTCAAACTGCCAGACCATGACTAAATGAAGAAAGAAAAAAAAAACATCCACACAGTCATCACATTCACAATAATTAAAGCAATATAATACTTTACAAAGTAAATATTCATGTCATTGTTTAAATAAAATTCATTTTGTCAATGTCTATATAAACAAAAAATACGTGGTGAGATCATTTGAGGACCATGTAGATTGGTGTCTGATGGTCTTTTGAGGAAAGAACCACACAGATTGAGTGGACCTGTTCTGTCAGTGCACGCATTTGTCAGTAATCATGCAGGTCAACTTAGAACATAAGGAGCACAATGATTCGACGAACAATCCCAAAGAAAGGACATCTTGGTAGGCCGCATAAAGTACTCAACCTGCCAGATTATCATTAAAAACTAACTAAGAGAGAGAGAGAGAGAGAGAGAGAGAGAGAGAGAGAGAGTAAAAACAAATAGAAAACAAAAAAAAAATCACATGACCCACATAGTCCTCCCAGTCAAAATAATTATATTATACTTCTCAAAGTAAATATTAATGTCAAAGTGTATGTAATAACCATCAAATGTCAAAGAGTACGTCAATGAGTAAGTTTGCAACAAAAAAAAAAAAAACAGCATTCAGTATGTAAACAATTGGAGCAGGTCAATCCCAAGCCTTTTTGTCCTCAATATAATCTTTAACGGTATAAAAGGCTTTCAGGCACAACTTACGTCTTACCTAAACCCAAAATACAAATATGCTAAAGAAATTAAAAATCCAAATAAATCTAACTCAATTTTTCTTCACCAAACATGACTCGGGAACAAGTTTTTAAGTGAGCGTCGCGCGCGCACGTCACATAACTCCATCGTCATCTAAATTTATAAAAGGAACATTCAAATTGAAACGTTTATTGATCCCGACAGATGACGCTACTGTTTATATCAAAACCGAAACCACGTAACTCACGCATTTTTGTCTTCACAATTTTGAATTTTAAGGCTCGTTTTTAAGGTCTCAACTTGTGTGATTGTCGAGAAAGATATTCGTTGTGTAATAAGGAGTCAAAGAAAGTTGAATGTTGCATGTAATGAGTCGAGGCGTTAAGTGTCGTGTGGATTAAATTATACGCCATGTTGAATCATTAGAGGTTTGTTTTCATTCTGTCATCTGTGAGTAAGCAAGCCCCGGTGTAATTATAAACTTGGGTTGTTTACGCAACGCGCAGCAACTAAACTAAGCTTTGAACGAAAGCTTAGTAAAGATTCCTACTCGTTGCTTCACGAAGACAACGAACCGAAAGCAAACCTGATCCTGCATCCTCTATGTACTCGTATTACATCATTTGCCTAGCCTTTTTCCAAATACGTTGGGGTTTTTTTTTTGGGGGGGACGTCATCAAATAACTTCTCTGGTGGAGCAGGAGGGCGTGTTACACTTTTACTGATTAAAACTCACCCGTGTTCCTTCAGTTGCCTGTGTGCCAGGGCCCACGGTATCTCTTTCGAATAATCCGCACCCCTGACAGGCATCGGCCCTTGCGGACCCCACCAGTTGGTGCTGACATCTCTTGGGGTTAGCCTCCAGTCTACCAGGATGCAGTTGAGTACCAGTATTTAATATGGAACGACTGCCTATTTGACCTCCACAACCCAGTTAATGGCTAACACTATACCCCTTGGTAAATATGGTTGTCAGACTTTCAGACTTCCGTCGACTCGTAACGACTGTCAAAAATCCATGAATGACAGCCGGGACCAACGGCTTAATGTGTTTTCCGCAGCACGGTATGTAAAGATGGTCACCCATCCATGGGCCATCCGCGGCAAGTGTTACTTAACCTGATCAATCAATATTACTTAGCCACAAGCCACTCATCCAGCGTCTTCTATGTATACAACGTGTAACGGAAAGGGTATATACATACCAAAGGCACGGCTTCTTTGGATGATATCAAACGATATTGGAAGGGTTTTTGAATCCTATCTCTATTTGTTCGGAAGTTATGAGAATTTTTAATACATTGATACCAGAACAAATTTAAACAAACAGATCACTCGGAAGAGATTTATCGTGATATATATGAAACCGAAAATTTGGTATAAATTTTTAGAGTATTTTATTTTGAGCTGAATAGTGATTCTATACCAGCTGTTACCTTTAGTGCTTAAAGAATAGCAATAGGGTTTCTTTTACACCCTATATATGCTCTATATTTTACTCTCTGAAAAAATTGATTGTAAACTGAATAAATGTGCATCATATTTAGGTACAAGAAACTTAATATCTTTCTAATAAAATATCAATGTCATCGTTCACACAAGAATCAGTAAAAGGATGGATATCACACGATCCTTTACTATCAATATCTGTTCAAAATAGTTATGTTTCCGATATAGATAATGATGAAGCTGTTAAGATATAATTCTATCGTGCTTCACTGATAATACTATCATTAATAGACACTTCAACATGGGTAGGATACAGGTATTCCAAATTATATTTACACTAGCAACCCGGGTCGGGTGCTTCACACAGGTGCAATGTTCTGATGACGTGACATGTCATTACATCGAGATTTTTATGCTGTTTCCAAGGTGTAATGGAAATTTGTTAAATAGTGGTGAAAACTGCTCCTTAATCCGTTGCGTAGTTTAGAAGAACAAAGCGGTCACACAGACACGAATAGCGATTTTTTAATATAAAAGTATAAGTTGATAATGATCTCGACTGCCTGCAAATACAATTGCAAGTGTGACTTATGTAGATAAAGCTGGCTGCTGGGGAGTTGTTGCGCCACGTCTTCTTCCCAAAAAGCTAAAGCACTAGGAAGTGAATGGGCGGGCGTTTTGGGGGACTGTCTTATGTAATTTTGACGTTCAAAAAGAGTTGAAAAGAAAGCCCTGGATTATCCTTAGGTTCGGGTAACATGTTATAAAAGTGATTCCCCTAGGAATTCAGTATCAGCCAGTCTTCATTTTTTCCCGGTTAATAGTAATCGGGACTTAAATATTTCTAGCAAAATGTGATTCTACTTAACGGTAAACTGAGAAATCATAGTTATTCCTCTGACTAACCTTCTGGGGAATACGTACAGGCATGATGACGTCATGTTATGTATCTACTAGCTTCTGCTCGTGACTTCGTCATAAAACATAAAATATATCCTATAGCATCGTATCGCCCACCCCCGATACTTCGCTTTCTCTTAGCGTTCATTCTTTTTTTTTCTACTGGGCTCCTTAGGGCTGTAACGTGATCTTAAAGCGTAGTGTATAAACTTCCTTAACAATTCGGCTATCAAATGCAAAAACATTTTTTAATTCGACTGGTAGTTTCAGAAATTACCCCCTAGATACAAACTTACAAACTAATAACGTTTTATAATATTGGTAAAGATTAATATTGAATTATACGGATTCTACACGTGTACCTACACTTTTACAGCTTTGGTTGGTGAGAGATGTCTGAACACAATAACCTATTTTTGGAAATAAATTGCTAGAAAAATCAAACGTAACTTTTTCCTTCGATTTGCTTCTATAGCATTAAGTACCTACTGTTAGTTATAATAAAAGCTTCTAATATAAAGTAGATATCTGTGTACCTACATGAAGTTGTATAGCTGTCACTGTTACCTATGAATGTCGGATATTACATACATTTTATGCCCCATATTAATAAACCGGAGAACCGACATACAAGCCGAAAATCTTGGTAAAAAAAAACCAAATAACGTTAATGCCGTACATATTTTTGTGCCTAAAGAATTATGTATGAAAATTAAAAAATGTTTACAATATGCTTTGAATTCATTTGTGAGTGAAAATAATTGAATAAAAATAACTAAGCTTAATTTTCTCTCCGTGATTTCTCCGGGCATGTCTGTCGAATGTCATGAGAAATGGGCTAAGAGAACCACCTATTGGGTCCGCCTAAATGCATGACGCCATCGCGGCAGGCTGATATGAAGATGGCGGGACGAGCTTGACTTCTACCGAAAAGATTAGCCAGCTCTATCAAAAGAAAGAATTGTGTGGCAACGGGAGAGGGAGGTCCTACAGTGTGAAAATACAGGCTAATTAGATAGAGATAGAATATACCTAAAATAGACATTAGTCTACCTTTTAGTATACGGAACAACTATAATATTTTAACACGCGGCATACAACGGGTTAACCATAACGGGACTATAATCTTATCTCGGAAGTGACAATTCACTTTAATAAAATGTGTTGTTCTTGTCGCCTGCTTATCGACAGACCTGATAACGTGAGTCTGTGCGACCCGCGACCTTTGGATGAGCTCCAAGCTTTAGATAATAAAACATTGGTAGTTGAGATATCATTAGATATCATCACTTGAGATATTATTTTGATAGTGGCAGGTTTCGTGGTTATCGGTGATGTTAAGATTTTTTTGATTTGGATAAAATAACCAAGGAAATCAGTTTTTTTTTAAATATCTGTTTCTTGTTATCCAAGGAGTAATGTCTTTCTGTTTACCTGTAAAACCAGCAAATAGTTTCTGATACCTTCCTAACACATTTTTTTTTTTTAAAACAAGATACTTTTGGCCATTCCAGGAACCGTCCTAGATATAGCTTTTGCTGTTGCTGTTTGCGGAATATACGGCCGCCATCTTGTTTTTTCAATACGTTTCACAAAACAATTCCACAGATGTGTACCAACAGTTACGAGGACGTGGAGGTGAGAATGGATGACGCCGCAGAGGTCGCTGCAGGAGCCTAATTAAAAAAAAACAGTAGAACTCCGGGAGTGCCGACAGAAGTGAAAATTAGAACAATTACGTGTGAATTTTTTGAACAGTGTCGCGAGTTCAATTGTTTTTTCCCATCTCAAAAAATGCCAACATGCATGTGTATGTATGTTATGTACGTCCATACACAATATATGTACATACTTATATGCAGAGGTGTCGGTAGCGGTAACAGTGTCGCGAGTTCAATTGTTTTCCCATCTCAAAAAAGTACCAACAGCGCCTCACATCCGCCTACTAGACTTCAATTCAGGAATCGGAATAACGTGAAAAACCGCCTTAGTGAATTTATAACATAACATCACGCCTTGATTCCCCGTAGGGTAGCGCAGAGGTGTTAGCATACATACAATTTCGCCAGGTAAGTCGAATTCCAGTCTCCGGGCTGCTTTTGTAAAATTCCAGTTAGAATTACCCAATAACACTTTGCCCAATTAGGGGACCTACTCTCTAACTCCGTCAACGAAGATACAGGCCCGTCCGAAAGTAGTGCGCAACTTCTAACTTTTTTGGACGGGCAAAAACATATCGCGGGAAGGGACAGCTATCAAATCATGTTGTCATTCATTCTTAGTTCGAGCTCCAAACTAATCTTCTGTCCATAAGTGCTATGGAGTTGGAAACGCCCGTTACTTCGACCAAAACTACGGACTTCGTGCTTTGGAGAGTAGGCCCCCTGAAACGAACCCAAGTCATGAGGACTTGGGCTGAGCAGAAGTGCTTGCGACCACTAGACTAACGAGGTAATCACCAGTTAATTTATAGAAGACTAGCTGACGCGTGCCCACTTCGTTGGGCGGTAAACATTTTTATATCACTCAATAGATTACGACACGGTCGCGGTTCCATACGTATGTCGTATTATCTCTTCGTCCAAATTAGATGCAGTAAAAGGGAAAAGTCTTTCTTTTTAAACACTTGAGACGATAAATTTACTTATTTTGATAAGAATTTATAATTGTTCATAATATGACCAATAAACATGACCTGACGATTTAAATGATTTTTTAATACAAAACACTACTTTTTGTGATTTAAATATAAAAGTTAGACATGTGCTGTTGTTGACTTTTTTGTAGGCATTATCAAGTTCTATAACTTTTCTCTAGATTTCAATCATATATCTCTCATCGTTAAGGCAGCGTTCATAAGAAACGTTTTCGCTCGACCGTTTTTTCTCCGACTTACTTTGCTAATCAGACTACCACGAAAAAGTCTTTTCATTTTTCGGGTTAATATATAGCTTATGACACTCACAAATAACGTGGCTTTCTATTGGTAAAAGGATTTCCAAAATTGGTTCCGTACATCCAGAGATTACCCCCTACCCCCTACAGTTTGTGAGGTGTGCCCCTCACAAACTTTACCTCTTTATAATATTATAGTAAATAATATACACCGTGACATTTTAGTCGTCTTACAAAGGTGGTCCACTCAATGTATCCGTCATAAAATACCTATAGGCGCGGTTAAAACATTTTTAACATTAATTAAGATAATAGGCACAAAGAAAAATAAATAATGCTTTAGGATTATGAAACACCCTCCCTGATAATAATGTTTACGTATCAAACGTAGAAGATATCTACCTACCTACCATCAAATTCTATCATTAATTTCGTCTCCATAACAGGGTGTTTCAAACTACGTCATGCGTCTTAGTGAATGATATTTTCATTTTTTAAATTATGCAAATGTTCAAAAATATCTTTTTTTTTAAATAAATGATTAGTAGTCATTGGATACATGAAGTGGGCTGCCGTTGTAAGACGACTAAAATGTCACGGTGTAGAAGTATAGATAAAATAAAAAGCTGTTTCTGAAAATTTTGATCAATAATGTTGACTTTTACTGATCATCATGTCAATGCAAGTCTTTTGTCGCTCACTTCAAAGCTACAAACATCTCTATTGATCTCCACCACGTTGTGATACGTCTAATTCGGACACATACAAATGGTACATAGAAAATTGCCGGCCGGATCGTTATCTTGCTTATCTATCATCCGTGTAGCCATCAGTGATTATCTCGCATCATTCATCAATGTGATTGGTGATTGTGAGATGTACCATGATTGGTTGGATCGGGAACAGAAGTTACTATACGTAGGTGTATCTGTCTAATAAAACCATTTCTTTCTTAAAGATAATCTCAAAATGCCTTTTTAAACTTAATTTATTAAGGCAAGTCCAGGAGGTCCGTTTAAGTAGCCGACAACCTCATCGGTTGACCTGCGAGAGAACATTCCCAAAAAAAAAATCTTTTAAAATCAGTGCATAAACAGAACTACGGTACAGTCCCAGTGCACTAGGGCCAGGGCCCCGACTTTCGAGTTGTAGGTGGTGGGTTTGAACCCAGGAACGCTCTTTACTTTGTGTAAACCATTTCATTACCACTGCTCACAAAACGGTGAGGTAACATCGTGAAGAACCCGGTATGTCCTAGAGCCAAAAGTTTTAAGACATCTACTAACCCGCACTGGGCCCGGCTGGTAGTTACAACCCACTTCCTCTCGAAGTGAGGACGTTTGTGTCCCAGAAGTTGGAACAAACGTTATAGGCTGATAATGCATATTCAGAATGATTTAAGTGATAACAAAAGAACGCATGGTACCTACATGAAAATATACATCAGCAGCAGTAAAAAAGGAAAATGGTTACTTTTTAACCGATTTGAAAAAGTAGGACGTTATCAATTCGACGTTTTTTTTATGTATGTTCGGGCATAACTCCGTCATATATAGACGGATTTGCAAAATTCTCCGAAATGGTCTCATTAAAATTTCTTAGATCTGAGGATGCATTTCGGAGAAAGACAACAGAACTCTTCAAAATATGACAGCAAATCAGCCAAGATTGCTGTTATTGCATAAATATGCATTGTTTTGACCCCAAGGATGATGAAATTTCTAATTGGTTTGGGGTAGGTACTGTACCTAAAAGTGAAAAATATTTTTTTTTCCAAAAGCGGTGACTTGGGATATGTATTTTAATATTTTCGGTCACCGCCTTCCGAAATTAAAGTTATTTTTCACTTTGTAGTGTTTTTCCGGAAGTCGGTTGTTGTTTATTGTACACATAGGTACATAGGTTTATCAATAAACTCTCGGCGTTTTCCCATAGGCCATGAGGGTAAGTATTTATTAACAACAACTGTTTATCTCTCACTGATTAAAGACGGCTTAAAAATTAAGTTTAATCATTGAAAGAAAATTCAAGAGTAGTTAGTTATTTTTATTCCTCACAATAATAAAATGAATTCCGGTAAACTTTTAGTGAAATGGAATTCTTTCAATTTTCACTTTTAAATAATAATGCATTAGAAGTACATCTGACTTATACATATAAGTAGACGTTATATACTAGTACATAAAGTAAAATAGGGAAGAGCTCACTGGGCATCAAAGAATTCGTCCGCATAGCTGTCAGTGGGAAAAATGCCCAAAAGGTTGGCAGCGTTGCCACGTTGGATGGCAATGCTGATTCTTTGACCTAAGAATAGGCCAGCCCTTTAGTCACGTGAAGAGTCGACTAACCGCTTGGCGATTTTCTGAAATACTCGATGAGCACTCGGACCCCACGGCCATAGAGTTTCAACCCCAAACGGCTCAAACATATAGCTCCCAATAAGGTTGTTATATTTGCGCCGGTTGAGGTTTTCTGCACCTGCAGCAGCCGCACCAGCACAGCTCGCCGTGCTAAGAAGATGGGTTAGCGCGGGTGTGGTGCCGACACAGGTAGCATCCTACATCAAAGGCCTACCCAATTTTCGAGGCATCATGGTCATAATTTTCATATATGGAAATACTGTAAATGATTTTTTACAAAGAGAGGTGGAGTGGCCGTTTTGTTCACGAATAAATCCTGTGTTAATATTACTACATATTTTTGCGATACATAGCTTCGATATTACCCAACTATTCATTCAGCTGTATTGATTCCAAGTAATAGTTATTTTATTTCCTAGAATTTTAAAAACTCCGTACTCTTGTGCTGACTTTTACTCGATTTTATGAATGCATATGATTTCCACTTTTCATTAAATTTTTCTTAGAACTGAACAATGGGACTCGCCATATCTCACAGTATTTGTACCTACTGTAGCTTCTATATTCCCGCATCATTATAAAAATGTATTTATTTACTATCTTACTTTACTTTTTTTGTGCTTTGCTTTAGGAACACCTTCGTCTGCTCGTTATATCCATCGTTTGGCTCTTGTACTCATGACGATAGTGTTCTTTAATTTCCAATTAATTATTGCAAAATACGATACATGGACTTTCTAATTAAGTAGGTAGATCCGTAAGTAAGTACAGAAATCGATTGAATCGCCAAAAAGGAAAGTAACATCTCTCCTGTGAGTATTCGCACGTATTTCTTAATAAAATAGAACAGTGGTGGCCCAGTGGTAACGGCCGCGACTTAAGAGTTGTAGATCGTAGGTTTGAACCCAGACGGGCACTTTACTCTGTGTAAACTGCTACTCTCAAAACGGTGAAGAAAAACATCGTGAGGAAACCGGCAGGTCCTAGAACTAAAAATTTCAAAGTTATGTGACATCTACCAACCCGCACTGGCCCCGCGTGGTGGATTACGGCCCTTTCCCTTTCATAGAGATGAAGCCTGTGTCCCAACAGTGGGGATATTGTAGGCGGATTTTAATGACTTTATTAAATCTTGAATTAATTCACTTTCTGAGAGACAACGCACAGCCTAAGCCGCTGGGTCTAGAAGCACGAAATTTTGCACAAGAGTTTCTTATATAAGGCTAGTGAGCATTAAGGGAGAATTTTTGAGAATTAATCCCCTTAAATAGAAGACGAAAGTTTGTATGGAAGTTCGTATTTTTTTCGATAGGTACACATCTTGGCAAATTGTAGCCATGATTGAGCATTGAAATTTTTCGTAGTTGAAAAAAAAATCAGCTGCTCATAGAAGATTACAATACCAATGCGACCAAAATCTATGGAACAGCAAATTTATTTTTCACGCCCTCCCGCTTCATCCAGAGCGGGAGAAGTTATTTGATGATTTCCCACCCAAAAAAAGGGGGGAGACTTTGAACTGAACCTTTGGCGATGTTCCCTACCACCCTGGATTTAAAAAAAATACATCTGATACAAATCGATACCGATATTGGCAGATTCAGTCCATTCCTGCACTTTGGTTCAAAAGGAAGATGAGAGTATGTTTTTTTTTTTTTTTTTTTTTCTGGGTGGGAAATCATCAAATAACTTCTCCCGCTCTGGGTGGAGCGGGAGGGCGTGTCAGACTTTTACTGACTAAAACCCACCCGTGTTCCCTCAGTTGCCTGTGTGCCAGGGGCGGCGGTATCTCTTTCGAACAACCCGCACCCCCGGCAGGCATCGGCCCTTGCGGGCCCCATCTGTTGCTGCTGACATCTCTTTGAGGTGCGCGTGGAACACAACGCGCCGTCGACCCGGGCTTGGTCCTTACCGGAGCGACCCAATACTCGCCGTCCGCAAGCCCGTGCCTACGGTGGCCGGGAATCAGCCTGGGATTCCCGACGCCCAGGGCGTCTCCTGCGAAGGCCACGGCTGTGAGGGCGCATGTACTGCATCTCCCTCACGTGCGCCGCCTCCCTCTTTGCGAGCATAACTGCTTCGCTGAAGGAGGCGACTGCCAGCCATGCCCTCTCGCTCCGTACCATGGCCTGGACCAGGATCGGACGCGAGAGATCGCCGCCACCGATCACCTCCACGAGGACACGGCGTTGCTCCGCCCAAGCTGGGCAGACCTCCACCGTATGCTCCACCGTGTCCTCTGGGCGATCTTCGCAATGGAAACACCCGGGCGTTTCCTCCCGCCCTATCCGAAACAGGAACCTCCCGAAACAGCCATGTCCGGTGAGGACCTGTGTCAGGCGGAAGGTGAGGACGCCATGCCGCCTCTCAAGCCACTCCTCAAAGAGGGGCACATCTTGTATTAAATCTAAATTTCCGTCTCTCAAAAACTACCCAGTAAATATCCCGCGTTAATTCCAAGATTACATTTTTCCAAATCACGTTCCGTACTCATAATGGGCGCTTACGCTCCGGCTGCATTCCTACCTGCATACGAGTGCAGACACCACGTCTCGCCTGGCCCGCACAATAGTCTGGTAGACAATGGACGAACGCGTGACACCATGCTGGCGATAACGTCTATGTGTGTTACTCTTATTTTGTTCATGAGGTTTCAATCGGTTTTAAAGTTAGTGTGGAGGTTAAAATATGTGTTGGGTAATGTTTTGGTGAGATGAATTATGATTTATGATGCTACTCTGTATTATATAGAGTGGCATAGGCCATCGACGCGCAAACTGTAGCCATGATTGAGCATTGAAATTTTTCGTAGTTGAAAAAAAAATCAGCTGCTTCATAGAAAAGTGCAATACCAACGCGATCAAAATCTATGGAACAGCAAATTTATTTTTCACGCCCTCCCGCTTCACCCAGAGCGGGAGAAGTTATTTGATGATTTCCCACTCAAAAAAGGGGGAAGACTTTGAACTGAACCTTTGATAAGAAGTTGCGCATTGATGTTCTCTGCCACCCGGGATTTAAAAAAAATACATCTTATATAAATCGATACTGATATTTGCAGATTCAGTCCATTCCTGCACTTTGGTTCAAAAGGAAGATGAGAGTATGTTTAATTGGTTATTTGGTTGTAATTGTAAAACTGATGCTATCGCCATATTTTGAGCAGGATTCCCAACAATGACTACAAACCGAACATAATCATAAAAACACTACTATAAACCTTACCCAAGAAAAGGCCCTAAGTTCCTGAGGGGCCACATGCACCACCGACTAACGAGGCGTCAGAAATAAGCGTGAATAATACGCCATGAAACTTCCTCCCCAAGGAATATCACGAGGGCCTCACATTTAACAGCCGAATAAACTTAGCCAGTGAAATAATACTGTTCATTCACATACCAAGTAATATCGTAAATAAAGGGTCATCCACAAACAGTGGCGCCCCACCCCGGCAGTTACCGAAACTAACGGTAATTGTTTAACGACACTGTCTTAAGGACTGCGCGGTATGTGGCGCGCCCATTCTAGTTGGGAATGCGCTATTTATATTGTTAATAGGAGGGAAAGTCAGTTTTTAGGAAGCATGCTGAGGAGAAGTTAAGGGTGCAGTGCTCTTTAACGTTGGCTTGTGACACTTTTCAGTAGATTTTTCACGCGAACTTTGGCACCTTGGCATAGAAAATTGCGATAAAGTATTTTCAAAATCAAAATATTTTATTGCACATAAACCTACATTGGCACTATTACTTACTCTTACTTAATTTGCTTACTCAATTGATCAGATCCTATAGAGACCAGTCTGCAATAAACTCCACTGTTACTCTTTTAATAATAAAGGCTCCTTCAAAAAGGCGCGACGCGACACTTGTAGAACAATTTCCATTAAGTTTTCATAGAAATTGTTCTACGAGTGTCGCGACGCGACCGTCGCGTCGCGCTAGTCTGCACGAGCCTTAATTGGGATTTAAAATGTTTTCAAATTACAGTGTTAATAAGTTTGGGAGGACTGTGTAGGCCTGTCAACAATTTTTACCCAACTTTCTATAGTTTACCTATAAAAAACAATTTACGAAAGGTTAGACAATAGCAATGGGTTGGACAGAGAACCATAACGTTCATTTGTATGCGCGGTTATGTCACTGCATTTTATTATACAAATTAAATAAGTAGGTAGTTACTGAAGGAACCTCAGGGATGACGGAGCACAGTGGTCACGTGCTGCCTCGCGCACTTGCAGAGTTCGGTTTTGGGAAGACCCCTTTACAGTCTACCCAGAGATGTGCCCCATAGGCGTTGCACAGAAGGGGCTTCGGATCGGTCTTTTGAGAGGTAACGATGCCCCTTCCATGTGTGAAAGATGACCACCGGGGTGGTTTTAGTGAGGTAAAAATCCCACACTCCCCGGTCTTATCCCCAAAGTCCGGGCGCCTTTTGAAGGTTTCCCCCCGAAAACAAAAAAAAAAAGGTACTTAAGGAAGGAAATACCACAAGATCTAATTTTGCAATATCTATAGGTAATTCGAACTATAGGTACGAACTACGAATGCTCAAAATAAGTTCGAGTCCGCAAGGACGTAAAAGTATCGCGACGGGATTTTTTAGCGGACTGGATCTTCATAGCACTGCTTTTCGCCGAGAATAAAAAATCCAACAGTGTTTTTTCAACGCGGTGGGATGCATTCTGTGGGATTCTCAATGCTCGATTTAACATCCAGTGCGCGATAAAAATCCCTCCGTGATATTAGTACGTTCGTGCGAAAGTGGACTAAAAAGTCGAAAATTAAGATTAACCCCAAGGCTACAATGTCATCCAGCCCATAAAGGTGCATCCACACTAGGAGAAACGTAACAACAGTAATATAAACGGACTTGTTTATTGTAATCACGATTATATAATATTACAGCTGCTTGGAGACTCGTGACACGTTTGTGATGGTGTCTGGGTCGACCGGAGACGTTTTTCGTAGTAATAAAAGTTGAGCTGTGAAATGTATTTACTACGAATTTCAGAGATAAAAGGTCTCTGGGTCCTTTTCCAAGTACACCATTATTGCTCAGATAAAATATCGGTTAATATCAATTCAAGTCAAATTAAATAGGTTAGCGAAACTTTAGACATAATTGGGATCGATATGACTAACCTTGACAAAAAAAACAAAATCGTGTGCAATCGGTGGGACCGATGTCCTTCAACTCCGAATGTAACGTCGTTTACTCTATCTTTAAACTACACAATTTTCATTTTGACCTCAGTATCGGCTTCAGCTCCCTCGAAATCCATCAAAACGACACCCATGATCACCCATGATCCAGCCACCATCTTTGATTTTCATTTTGACCTCACTGTTGGCTTCATCACCCTCGAAAACCATTAAAATAAACAAAGAATTTTTGGTCAAACCGATATTTCAAGTGACTTACGGTAACGGTCGTTGACTCCTAAAATGTGTCACCAAACCAATTTTTTTTTTGTTTTATAATGTTTAGATTTTACCTTTACGTCTACGGATTCTTGCTTTTTTAAATTCCTTAATTTAATTTGAACCCCTAGTCATGACAACATTCATAAGTACTAAATAGATAGACAGGCGTTACCATATCTAAGGAAAGAGATTCGTAGAATTCTGTTAATAATAATAGACAACCAAAATTAGGTATTGAAGACAACACAAACAATACAGGATAAAAGCACTCCATTGTTCCATGTAATAAAGAGTGATATCCGAATTCACAAATAGGTCACGAATATTTTCAGGTTATGTTACATTGAATAATACAATACAGTAATATTTAACACAACATAAACCAAGCAGAGGTATACTAAAAAACAAAATTCAATTACAAAAATGGTGATCGTTTAGCGAATTCGAGTGCGATTAAAAAACCCGTCGCTGCGTCCGTAAATTTAACTCGGTACAATAATCGGCGCGGTAGATATTCTTTTATTTTCGTTTTAAGTGTTTTTTTTTTCGTTACTTATATTCATGTGCTTTTGTTTTGGATGGGTTTTGCCGAATGTTGGTGGCACCTACAAAATGTTGATAGTATGTTTTTTCTGGTTTTTGTGGATCCATTTCAGGGGTCAGTATTGTAATTGGTAGCGAACCAACCGATTTCAACCCCACCAGTTCGAAACCACATTTGACTCAGAGAGTAGGTAACTTGGAATATATTCGTCTAGTTTTTGCCTGCGTCTTCACCTACGTGGATGTCGGTAATCATCCCATAGGAACGTACTGCCGGGACAAAAAGTATTATATGTGTTAATCCAGGTTATAAACTGTATGTGCGACAAATTTCATTCAAATATGTTCAGCCATTTATGCGTGACTAAGCAACAAACATCCAAACTTTCACATTTATAAGTTCATGCAGTGAATAAGTTTTTGTTTTCTACATGTTAATTTCCATCAGTCCGTTTGTGTAAAATAAAACTGTCCAATAAAAATGTATCCATCAAATATATGGCCATCAACGACATGCAAAACAGCCTTATAGACCAACCAATTTACCTCAAAGCTTGGCTTCAAATGGCCACCCAAAACAAAAAACTCACTCACATGTTCTGATCAAGAACAAGCCAGATATTTATACCGTTCTTGATACAGACGATACATATTTGGTAAGCCAAGTCCTTAGTTCTAGTGTCCTTGCAATTGTGCCGTACGTTGGCAAAAAGCAACAAAGCGCGGTGCGTGGAGCGTCCACCATAAACATGGCGACAGCTGGGGTAGATGTGGCAAAAAGTCGAGCTGTTATGGTATGGTAGGAGTTGGGAAGGTCGGATGTGGTATGTGCAACAGTTGTGTTGCTAGCGTCGAAAAAGACGTCAAGATCTTTATTAAATAACATCATAACATCACGCCCTGATTCCCCGAAAAGTTAGGCAAATGTGTACTATCGAGAAAACTAACATCTATACACCGTAAGGACTATTATTGCTTACAGCGCTCAGCCGCTATAGTACCTAATGCTTGCTAACAGAATATGGTCATTGTGTGCACAGGATTTTGTTTTCAAATTTTTCAGATGTAAGTTTCTTTTATAGTACCTATAGTACACCCACATTTCGCCAGATATTTATTAGTCGTCATGAGTTGCCCTCAACCGGCCAAAAAACTAGACTCCGGGCGGCTACTGGAAAACTCCCTATAGAAAAACCCAATAACACTTTGTCCGACCTGAGAATCGAACCCAGGACCTCAAAGTTCAGCAGTAGCGCAATCTTTTTAAGAGAATACTTGATTCGTTTCCAACGGGTGACTTAGAATTTTGAAACTTAAACATGAACATGCGTCGTTTTAAATCAGATGCTTTTACAACACTTCCCTGTATCTTAGACAACATTTGGTGTGACCAATAGGGGTCAAACATTAATAATCTGTTATGAAATATTAAAATTACCCATGACACAATGCTACTACGGTCTTATCCCCATTTATCAAAAACTAGCTTGTGCCCGCGACTTCGTTTCTTGCTCGTCGACCCACCCCGTCGATCGCCTCACCTGCCCGTGCGAGTACTTTGTATTCGTGACTTTTTCTCTTCGCTCGGCTCCTAACGGTCTTAACGTGATGATAAATATAGCCTTCCTCGATAAATGGGCTATCTAACACTGAAATAATTTTTCAAATCGGACCAGTAGTTGCTGAGATTAGCGCGTTTCAGCAAACAAACTTCAAACTAACCGGCACAACCATAACACCATAGAGATTACAGATGTGAATGTGACTGAACAAACCATTATAATTGCGTAACACAATATAAATCATAGTCTGAATCATTTAGAAGGATATTTGTGCATTGATTCATATGTTCGAAAAATATGTTTTCTCGACAGCGTGTACAACACATTGAATCAAAATCAAAATCAAAAGTCATTTATTCAAACTAAGCTGACGTCAGCACTTTTTGAACGTCAAAATTACATAAGATAGTCCCCCAAAACACCCGCCCTACAGCACTTCCTAGTGCTTTAGCTGGGGAGAAGAATTGGCGCAACAAACTCCCCAGCAGCACAGCTGTCTGTTATGTTAGAAGAACTTGATTCTATACAATAGTTACGTAATTAAGGTTCCGAAACATAAAATTAAAATATTTGCCATATGTCAGCAAGTACACGCCAATATACCAAAAAAAAATCATTAAAAAAATTTACTCAAGCAGAAATAAAAATAATAAAAACAAAAACAACAGAACTTAAAACCTAAATTAAAGCCTCTAGGCATAAAGGGCGTGCCCGTTTACGTATGCAATGCAGCATTATGTTCACATAATTGTAGCTAGAAGTAAATAATGGACTAAACTAGGACCTTCGGAGTAAAATAAACAGTTAAAACTATTAACAATAACAAAACCATGTAACCAATATTCTTGAACTGTCCTAAATTCATACTGTTAGTGCGATAAGCAATTATCCCGCAGTAGTGGGTAGATGACAATGATTCAGTATATGTCACAAATCACCAGAATACCGTATCCCATCCATTGATATTTCTTCATCCAGCATTGTCCATAGATGTCGTTTCTCGTTTGTGCCGATAGTGTTACCATACACGAGATACTCGCAATGCTGATTATAATGGGAATGCAGGTTTTTTCTTCTATTTTAAATCGTTTGTTTTAGCGTTACCGTAAATATCTCATTGCATATAGGGCGTCAATGCTTGAGTTACGATGCAATGATTTAGTGCAATGATCTGTAAACTGGTAATAAATTATAATCTTTAGCAGATTTTTTTTTAACGATGACGTTAATTTTGACAGGTAATATCGTGTCAGTAATTGTCACTAATAACCTTGTTTATTTTTTATTAATAACCGATCTGTCAAGACCTGCTAGTCCAGACCCCTAGTCGACCAGTCTTACCAAAGTCTTACGTATTACCCAGTAACTGGGTTGTGGAGGTCAGATAGGCAGTCGCTCCATGTAAAATACTGGTATTCAGTTGCATCCAATTGGAATGGAAACTGACCCCAATATGGTTGGTAAAAGGGTAGGTAGATTGATTGATGGTAAGGACAGCGTTTAAATACCAATGTTCATCATCATCATCATCATTTCAGCCGAAAGACGTCCACTGCTGAACGTAGGCCACCCCCAAGCTCCGCCACTTCGATCGTTCTGTGCTTTCCGCATCCAGCGGACTCCTGCGGCCCTCATAAGGTCATCGGTCCACCTTGTAGGCCTTCCAACTTTACGTCTTCCGGTACGCGGTCGCCACTCCAGAACCTTTCGGCCCCATCGGCCATCTGTTCTGCGAGCAATGTGCCCTGCCCACTGCCACTCAAGTTTGGCAATTCTTCGGGCTTTGTCGGTTACCTTGGTTCTCCTACGGATCTCTTCATTCCTGATTCGATCACGTAGGGAAACACCAAGCATAGCCCTATCCATTGACCTTTGGGTGACTTTAAGCCTTCTTATGAGGCCCATTGTGAGCGACCACGTTTCGGTTCCATATGTTATCACTGGCAACAGTACTTATGTACCAGTTTTACTAAGAGGTATCGTGTCACCTATACTTGGACTCATAATCGTATTTAGTCACTTGACAATTGAAGGGTTACCAGATTATGACAAAAAAAAGATAGTGAGCTAGTGTGAGAATGAATGAAATTGAATGACCTTAAAATAATATACAGACGTCAGCGCATCAAGCTACTCCAAACTGTCAAATTTTTTGAATTTGAATATGAGCCATAAACTTAAGTGATAAAGTTGAAAATCTTTTAAAGAAATTTGACAGATTGGTGTAGCTTGATTTGCTGGCGTCTGTGCTTACATGAAAAAAAAAATGTTTTAAATGTAATAATATGATAATGCACTATTTAAAAATAGTAAAATATGTTATATATTTTGTTTCTCAGTGGTAAGGTAATTAAAAAAACAACTTAGAAATGATTTTTTTATTAATCTCAATCAGAAGTCGCCTTTTACATTTATTATAAAGGAATCAGTGATGTTATCAATAACATGGCCCATACGATATTTTTTAATGATAATTTAAATATTTTTTTAAAGTTTTATAACGAAATTAAAATTTTGTCGTTTTGTAACCATTTTTATCATTCGTTCTTTACGCAAAATCGTTCACTACCCCAACACTATTAGTTTTAGCATGATAACATTATTTTTCTTCTGCTGTTGTGTTGTGGAGGTCATATAGGCAGTCTTTCCCTGTAAAATAATGGTATTCGTCTGATGGCTGCACCTGGTAAGACTAAAAGTCTCAAAATAGTAACTATTTTGGGACTTTTAGTCATACTGATGCAGCCATCAATTTGGTTTTTCCAACTGTTGGAAAAACACTAAGTACAAGAAGAAGATGTACCATCTTTTCTTCTTGACTTGAATAAATCGAACCTAAAAAAATAACAGACCAGGCAGAGTAAAATAAGTTTTAAATCATAACTCGAATTCTTATAATTTTAGCAAAAAATTTCTCTGACCTTGAAACTATCCACAGATGATATTCCACCCAACAACTTACACATAACCGGGCAATTGTTAAACATGGTTTAACTAAAGGTTATCGGCGGTCTCGTTTTACCGACTTTATTAAGACAAACGACTCTTTGTTAACTACCAGTTTAATTGGCTATAAAATGTGAGATGACGCTCTCCACGACGATCTACATAGACGTGTGTTATATGTTTCATTATGTAGTACGAGAACTAAGGTTATAGCCATGTTGGCTATAGTTTTATGGCTTGTGTAACAAGGGCAGCTGATTAAAGATTATTTAAGTTAAGAGGTAGACCTTAGAAGCCCGTTAATACAATGCAAACAATCGACTTGTAACCTAACAAATATATATAGAGGAATCTAGAGACTTTTGTAGATTCAATGGACGTCTTAGAATCAGGTTTATTACATGCCATTCACTACAGCTTCTTATAAATTAATCTGCGAATGGTAGTTGATCAAATATTTTTAAGGCAAGAGGTAAATTAGAGAAAGCTACTTTTTATTCTGCACAAAAAAAAAACGCAATCACAAAAAAAACATACAAAATACACACGTTCTTAGTAGCCAAAAGCCTCGTAAGCAACCAATTAAAGTTTGTCAATTTTGTCCATTGCTTGATGTCAGGGCATTAGATCCTACTCTTAATACAAACAGATTTGTAACTAACCAAACGAAATCTATAGTAAAGTTGTCACGTGCAGATTTCTGTGGATGTCTAAGAATCAAGTGGTATAAACAAGCTATGTAGGTATTACACCTCGGTACTTACTTCTTAAAACTCATAAAATAAATTGCAACCAAAAACAGAAAAGCATAGGAAATCATTAGGTTTAAGTTACTTGAAAACAATGACCAATTCAGGTTTCTGATGACAATATAAACTATGCAAGCCTAGAACTACAGCAATATTTTTTCTACAGCTACTTTAGCAGCCAGTTACACACCCACACGTCAGAAATTGTGTAACTCGGCTTTTCTACAAAATACAAAATATTTTCTTGTCCAGAACCGTACTATGGAAATGTACGTGGACGGACCACGTCAGGACTGGCCGTGATCCGCTTGATGTGTTCACGTCACATAGTGTCCGTCGCGTCGTAGAGAAAACACAGCGGGTATTCGACGGCTGAAAAAAAAGTGAGGACAGCTCACGTTACTACAATGGCTTAGTTTGACAGACTCTAGTGTAGATGGATAGAAATAAATATTTTGACGTAAAGTAATATTCACTATTTGTTAGTTGTTTTTATTTTGAATTATATATTAGGTTTTTGGAAATAAATAACTTTTACTATGGGGTATAATGCTACCAAGTAACTGTGCTGTAGAGGTCAGAAAAACGGTCGTTTCGTGTTTATTACTGGTTTTCGGCTGCATCCGCTTAGACTGGAAGCCGGCCCAATGTAGTAGTTGATAAAAATTTAGGCAGATGTTGATAAATATTTATAATTCAAAGCTAGCAGAATTATTTTGACTCCGATTTCAAGTCGCTTAACAATGGCTGCATCAGTGAACGAAATTCACGTTGCTAGATTTTCTGCCAAATAAATTTTAAAACTGTGTCATAGTTTTCGTGTTATTTTTGCCTTGGACACGCTAGGAACAAGGACATTTTGTGTTTACAACAATCTATTACCTTTGTCTTCAAATGGCAAACGGTACTGAAAAACCTATAAAAACGTGTTCTAAAGCTTTTAATACCTTTCCAACAAAAGTAACATCTGTTTTCCCTACTCAACACAATCACCATGCACCAACTTTACATGAAGTTCATCACACAGGTAAGTTTTGATTGCGCACGCAACATTTCACGATATCGCACAATTTGCATACGTTTGTTCGTTGCTGAAGAGTTTACAAGTTTATACTGTAGCCACATTAATTGCGTCGTTAAACTGCACGTTGACGGCCATGCAAGAGGCAATAAAGGTGAGGTTTTTTAATGTTAATTTTCGAATATACGATCTATATTGTAAGTTTTGACTGCAACTATAGTTATGTTATGTTTTAGACTACCAAGTTTCAGTTATCATCTGGTGAATAGTTTGTGATGTAGATATATTGTCTTAACCGAAGTGTCATCTCATTTGTACAGAACAGACAGCTGTGCTGCTGGGGAGTTTGTTCCGCCACTTCTTCTTCCCAACTAAAGCACTAGGAAGTGATGAAGGGTGGGCGTTTTGGGGGACTGTCTCATGTACTTTGACGTTCGAAAAGTGCTGATTCTCAGCCTAATTTGGATAAATGACTTTTGATTTTGATTTTGTATTTAGATTCATTTAACATGGAGCTGCTTTCCAATAACTAATTTCTCAAATCGAAATTCCATTAATTCATTAATTCTACATTTAGATCCTACGGAAGAGGAAGCTAAAACAACATTAGGTACATACGGCGGCATATCCTACTAATATAATAAATGTGAAATTTTGGATGTTCAGATGTTTGAATGTTTGTTACTCAATCATGCAGAAAAACAATTATTTGGATGAAATTTAGCATACATTATAACCATGGATGGGTGGGATGGGATGGATGGGAGGTATTTATAACCTGGATTGACATATAGGATACTTTTTATCCCGGTACTACGTTCTTGTGGATAATTTTGGACCTCCACGCGGGCGAAGCTGCTGGCAAAACTAGTCAAGCTATAAATTTCTAGTTTTAGCTTTACTCGCATTGTATAGGCTTTTCGTACAGTGAGAAGTCATGCTTACACTGGAAATGTATAGCTTGATGTGTCGCCGTACACATATAAACAGCACAGCAGCATATAAATAGGTTGTACGTGCATAGTATGTTCATAATACGTGCTTCAAAATACTGGCCACTAAGATTTAAAATGATGTGTTCCATCCAAAGTACCAATAGCATATGAATTTGTTTTTTTTTAGATTTGCTTTTCTTCATAAAATTCAATAAATTGTCGGAAAAATAAACACATATTTATAGAAAAGTGAATACATAAAATATTGTTACCAGTAAGAGTACCGAATTACGATCGCGAATAATAACGGTAATTGAACGTCGAAAACTTTCAACATCGGCATTGTTTTGTGTATTTTAATATTTATTGGAATAATATTATGCTGCTATATACTTCCGTTGCTAGGTAACCAATGCACCCTACCAAAGCGCTCGATACGAACATGAATAGAAAAAGAAGTTAAAAATGTGTAGGTAAGTAGAGATTAATATTTCCTTCTGTATTGGTATTACAATTTGAATTTATGGGAGGAATTCATGTTTTAAGGTCACTGCACACAACGTCACGGCGCGGCGCGGCGGGACGGGCCGGCGCGGGAACGCGACGCTGAGCAGTTGTAATGTACTAGATATTACGGATGACCGACGCGACATAGAGCAGTCGCGTCGCCGTCCTGTCCCGCCGCGCCGCGCCCGCTTTATGCAGCGACTTTTATACTTATCCCTGCTCATTTCAATGCAGGTTTATATGTTTATTTAAATACTTTCATCAAGGTATCAAGTCTCATTATACTACCCGAATATTATTACTTGCCAACAATTTTCAATAAATCATTCGGTCTGATTCACATAGATCTAATTTGATTGTAATAATTCATTAGCACAAACATTTTCGTGAAACTATATTAATTAGGCATCATTATCCTGGCATAATTCGTTCATAATGTAAAATTCCTATCTATAAAATAGATGAGTTACGAAGGCACTAAATACTGTTTATAATTCTATTCGTCAATTTTGTTTTCAAAATGTATTAGTTCTGCCCAACCTAGCATGAAAATAGGCGTAACAATTCTCGCTAATACAATTAAGAATTCCAAATATTCAAGATTAATCAGTGTCTAAAAGATAACACAGTTATCGTCGCTAAATGGCAGGGGACTAAAATTCCGACTTCAGTACAATGAACAAACTAACTCTGAAAATATCCAATTATTATTCTAGACTGAAGTTGGTAACAATTTCTAGGGTTTATGCTAATTCCACCAAGTATTTGTTCATGTTATCTGAGTGATGGATAGGGGGAGCCACTGGCACGCGAACTTAAAGCGTTAAAACGGAGGCTTTTTTCATAGATAAGGCATTGTTTTGACGCGATCGCGCCAATAAATTAATCACCATTTATTTTTCTTTTCTTTATTGTGAAGGTAGGTTGCGTCACTTTGATTGGTGGGTGTAGATAAGAAATCTTCTTTATCAGTGACTGCCGAGGTGTGGTAGCTATTCTTATTTACGATAAAAATGCCATCATAGTCTAATTTATTGCTAAGACACAGCGCACACCAGAGTTAAATTAGTTTTGTGTGATAAATAGAGCAATTTCGGTCAAGTCCATTCCTGTGTGGAGTATTGCAGACCCTTATGGGATGGCTCAGCAAAATACCAGCTTGTTGGACTTGATTCGGTGGAACACAGAGCAAAAAGGCTTATCGGTGACGAGATGTTGGTTGCTAGGGTTTACAGAGTGGCTCATCGATGTGATGTTGCTTGCCAGTTGGTCTTCTACACTTGTCTGTACTTCAGAAAGTGTGCGCAAGAAGAACTCCACGACCTGATCCCACCATTGCCCTTCTACTACCAGACGTACCACAGGGTAGCATCCGCACTTGGTTTATATCCCGACCAGTCGTACTCAGCGCTTCTCCATACTTATAAGGGACTACTCACACTTATTCAGCTCTGTTCAGTTTTTGTCCGTGGAAAATTAATATTTTGTATGAGACGCGTACGCATCCGTTCAGCCACGGAAATATGAACGGACTCTATACAAAATCGTTGTTTTCTATGGACAAAAGCTGAACAGAGCTGAATAAGTGTGAGTCGTTTCTAATGTGCACAGCCAGAGTGTGGAACTCTCTGGCAGCGTCTGTGTGGTTAAAAGCCGTCTCCCTTAAAATCAAGAGTAAACAGGCATTGTCTGAGGACGCTCGTTCTATCAAAATCTTCATCCGTCGTTTTCCGCTAGGCGTGATCGAAATCAAGAGCAATAAAAAAAACATTGCCCGGCCAAAGTAAAACGGTTTTATAAATGATTCGCGTGTTATTACTATTTTAATAGAGCTGTAAGTAGTCGGTAAGATAATATAAATAATGTAAAAATAATCACAGCCCCACGGGTCGATCGATCAGGTTACGCTACGCCTGCCGCGATTGGACCGTCGATGGGTGACCATCATAACATACCAAGACCCATTCGTGCTTCGGAAAGCACGTTAAGCCGTTGGTCCCGGCTGTCATTTGTGGATCTTTGACAGTCGTTATGGGTCGTCAGAAGCCCGAAAGTCTAACAACTAGTCTTACCAAGCGGTATCGTATTACCCAGTAAATGGGTTGTGGAGGTCAGATAGGCAGTCGCTCCATGTAAAATACTGGTATTCAGTTGCATTCGGGTAGACTGTAAGCCGACCCCAATATAGTTGGGAAAAAGCTAAGCAGATGATGAAGTAGTCGGTAAGACATTCTTGACTCAGCTTTGCGCATAGCCTTAAAAAATCCAGACAGACAAGTCGCTTACACCCACGTTTGGAAAAGCTATTGAAAATATCGACAGTTATCTCTGAATAAATAGTCAGATATCGTCTCAACGATTCAAATGGCATTCATACGATTTCAAACATAATCGTCCGATTTTTTCCTGCAATAATTAATATCCCTACATCACATTCATTTGTCAGTGATCAAACCAAAACTGAACTAGACTAAAAGACTTCAAAAAATTAGTATCTTTATAACAGAAAAATACAGCTTCGAGTTTGCATTCACAGTACTTACGAACTATCCGAAAAGTTGAAGATAATGTTCGCTCGCTGAATAAAATTTTCAGTTGCTGCGAAAACATTCAGGGCGGCTTGGGCGGGCGGCAGTTTGCCGGCTGTCGTGGCGTCGGGCGGCTGTGCGAAGCCTCCGTACAACCTCCCGCACTAACTTATAACGCGAAGTGTTGTGAATTACTTTAATTGTCGTGAAGGATAATTTTGGATGTTGGATGTTAGACAATAGTAGTTTAATAACGTTGGATGTTTGGATGAACTAGAACTGCTTTCAGTCGTTTTGGATAACAGTTTATGGTTGTGAATATAGTGTTACTAGTTTATCGTGATAGGTAAGTTTTGCATACTATTTTTATGGGATAGTAAACCTAGAAGTTTATCAATATTTTTTCTGCTCAATTATCGTAAAATCTAGGAAGGTATAGGCACAAACAGCTATATTTTACTTGAATTATTCTGCAACAGCAAAATTTTTGAAAAAAAAATTCTCTATAGACCATATAAAGTCCTTCAATAACGATGATGTGAGGATATTATATATAGTTTCATGAGTATCGTAAATTTGGTTGTCATGTTCAGAAGAAAAGAGCAAAAAGTGTCAGCTGCTGACATTCCCGCGGTACTTGGAAGTCAACTGAGGGGAGACGTCATTTAATGGTGGCAAGAAAGCCTATTTCCAAGTGTAAATATTTTGTTTCTTTCCATTTGTGTTAAGTGAACAATCTGAGAAGATCCTTGCAGATAGACATCTATAATTGAAGTATCCATTTTAAGGTTGTTTTGTTAAATTTCTGTACTGTAACTAAGGATCAAGCTACGCTTACACTATGATTTACTTAATAATTTATGGCCAATTCCTATAATTTACGGACATATATGTAGGGAAAAATTAAGACTTGTATTTTTACCAATATCGAAGCAATGACCTTAATACCTTCGCATAGTAGACCCCCCATATTCGGAGTAGCTATCAGAGGTAACATTAGCACACGAAACTATTTATTTGGCCAGTTTGGAAATAAAAAATGCTACCATTGGTAAGCAAACGTTCCGTTTTTGTTTATAGGAACCGAACATTAGTCTCTTAATTTAGTATTTGGTGATACTGATGAAAGATATGCTGGTAAATATTATTTTATGAACATAAAATTGACTAACTATCACACATTAATTTATACGCATCCCTTTTGTTTGCTTAAATCGTAGGACAGCAAAAGTTTCCAACATCATATTCAGACTTAATTCCTTCGTTTAATTTAATTTCAATAATTTCACCTTGATGTTCATTCAACCAATTCCTGACATGCTCATAACTTCTAAAAGTAACAAATAAACTAGTACACATCCTAACTCAAAGTATCATCTTAAATAAAAAAAGAAATCAGAAACACATGTATCCCGCACTCAATTGGCATGATGCATGCAAAGTGATCTTAATAAGTCCTTACACGCCTACAGTTAACACGATCTTTTCATTAATTTGGACTCTATTCCGTTGCAATATGGCTGTTAGATTTGTAGTGCTATGAATCATGGGTACAGACATGTGCAGGACGTTTGATTTACACCCTGCTACGATTTTAACCTCGGTTCATTTACACATGGTTTTGGTTTAAATGTTTATGGCCGATTCGCGTTTGGTATGCGAAGTTGTAAGTGCAATAACACGCTCTTTGTCTTTGGGTAGTGGAGTTTAGTTGGTGTTCAATTAATTTGAGATATGATACGGAATGTAAATAAATGTGTGCTTTCAATAAATGTTTTGTATGTGTTCTCAATTGCTGTTAATTCAGATGAAAATTTCAGTCATTGCCATTTACGTGCTTGTAACTATTGATTATAAAAATACTATTTTACGTTTTCATTGCTGTCGTAATTATTTTGTTGCTAATTGGTTGAGTTAGTAATAAATGTCGATTGATATTTTCGTTTTATAAATCTTAAATATTGATTAAAACTATTTTATTCAAATTGGAACAGAATAAAATTTCAAGAAGAATAACATTTAGCCACTATGTGAAATACCATGAAGCCGATAATTGAATCATTTTATGTTTAGTAATGTCATGTGTAAAAGTAGCAGTGTTCATCGAATTTTGTTGCCGACCGCACCAAAGAAGCTATGAAGTTGCAACAAAGAAGATATCAGCTAGTCAAATCAAGAGTGAAGAAGCATCTTCTGGACATGCTCGTTCCATCATAGACCTCATTCATCGCTTTTCATCAGGCGTGATCGAGGTCAAGAGCAGGCCCATTCAGCAATAAAAAAATGATAAATAGGTTTCTGAAATTATTTAGATTATTGTAAATTTATTTCATTTGCAATATATTTACTAACATCGTTTGCATTCAGACAAATAAAGCAAATTACATTTCTACTGTTTTAAACAAAGAAGTAGTATCGTCAAAATGTTGGCTTTCATATCGGCTTTCGATGCTTCGTGTTAACATTCCCATGGCTTCTTGAATACGTAGTGTTTTGTAATTACTGTTAAGCAGTATGTTTCAGGCGATAGTAACTAATACAACTTGAAAACACTTAGTTTGTTTTAAGTTCCTATTAAATAGGAACGGCAGATATTGATTTCATATTCAAAAGATGTTAAAAAAAATCAGAATAAAGAAAATTGAAGGGTAGTTTTTATAGCTTTGTAAGAATTACCAGTGCAGTTTCTTTGTTCATCTTTTGTTGAAACAAAGAACAATAAAAAGAAAGCCATTACATGCACTTAAAGTAAATTTTTTGCCTTTCATTTTTCCGGTGCCAAATTACATGAGTATTAGATTGCCTGCCTCGTTGGTCTAGTGGTCGCAAGCACTACTGCTGAGCAGGAGGTCCTGGTTTCGATTCCCAGGTCGGGCAGTGTTAATGGGTTTTTGTATCAGTGATTTCACAGTAGCAGCCTGAAGTTACGATTCGTGCTCGATTGATGGCAATAGGCTCGCCCCCAATTACATGATCTTAAACGTTACTTACTACCGAAATGTGGGTGTACTGTAGGTCGTTACAGGCGTGATGTTTATGCGTATGTAGGGTGGCTCTTTGCAGCGATCGAATTACTAAACAGTCGCTAACCTCGCCAACGTTTACCTTGCTAGCTTTATGGTAGTGTTTCGATACAGTTTTTATCGCTGAACTAGTCGTCATGTGAAGCCGCTCTAAGGTTAACAACCACAGTCCCTCTAATTTCTTGAAGCAACCGTCTAATACAGTGTACATTACACTGTATTTGTATTCCCTTTTTTCCCGGACTGTCGTAAATTATAGCAATAAATTTGTACGGGACACATTCCCGTTGTCCGGGATTAATTAAACCCTATAACGGTGCTGCTTGTGAGTTAATTATTTATTATAAATACATGTGTGGTTGCCCCAAAATGGCTGGTTTCTTTGGGTAAGGAGTATTGGGGCATGAAACAAGGTTCTTTGTGACATTGAAAAAGGCATTGGTGGTAATGAAATGGAACGGTGTCTTCTATCGATAACATTAACACTGCCTTTGTGTTTCGAATTTAGAGGATTGATCAAAATCGTCTTAATATAGAATACTAGCAGCGCTCCGCAGTTTCACCCGCGTAGTTCCCGTTCCCGTAAGAATACGGGGATAAAATATAGCCTATGTTACTCAGTGATAATGTACCTTTCTAACGGCAAAATAATTTTTGAAATCGGCCCAGAAGTTTTTAAGTTTATTCGTTACATACAAAAATACAAATCTTTCCTCTTTATAATATTAGTGTAGAAGTGTAGATTTATCAGAAAATAAGCTTTTATAACATCTTTCGAAGGCATAATACTTAGTTAGCACTGGTGCCCCAGTGGAAAAGGCCGTGAGTTACGAGTTTGTAGGTCGTAAGTTCTAACTCAGACAGGTGCTTTACTTTGTGTAAATGATTACATCACTGCTGCTCTCAAATTGGAAAACATCGTGAGGAAGCCGGGATGTCCTAGAATCAAAAATTCGAAGACATGTGACATCTACCAACCCGCACTGGGCTCACGGGTTAGATAACGGCCCACTCCTTCTCACAGAGAGAAGGCCTGTGTCCCGGCAGTGGTAACATTCATCATATCAGCCGAAAAAACGTCCACTGCATTTGCCATAATCACCACGCTTGGCAGGCAGGTTGGCGATCGCAGTATGGTGGTAAAATGCATAGAGAACGCTGCTACCCATTCTCTAATAAGTCCCTTAGTCGTCTTCTACGACACCCATGGGAAGAAATGAGATGGTGCTATTCTTTTACGTCCGGCACCACACGGAACATGGTAACATTATAGCCTGATTATTTCGTTACCAAAAAACTTGAAAAGTGTAATTGCTATGATGCCTGTAACGTACTTCCATTTAAGTCCTACTTACTATCCTCTTGTCACCATTTTTATGGCACCCCAAACCTACTCGTATATTTCGCGGGACTTACCATTTTTGTCACCAAAAAACTTATGAATTTGCCAAAAATACGAGTAGGTTTTTACAAATTGTGATGAGTCGACAGTTCTAACTAAACATGACAGATGACGCTAAGTTACGCAAAGTTTTAAACTGAAGAGTCATTAATTATATTACTTCGCTTGGGCAATAAATTTGAGAAGACAATATAAATGTACGAGAGATTACAGTAAAAATCTAGAAATTTAAAAGACAAACATAGATTAAGTAATTAGCAACGTATCTGTCTACTCTGCCTCTGTAAAATGGATAGTCAATAAATTCTTCGGCTAAAAAAAATTCTTCTGTATAATTTTCCTAACTAGGCGTTCTACCTACCCTTAGATACTAAGTACACAACCGACATAGTTGTTTACCAATCATGATAGCCCAAAGAACCATAAACAAAACGAAGGTTGTCTACGTAACTTCAATTGGCAAACATCCACATAACATAGAGATAGAAGAAAGTTGAATTAGGTTCTGTCGTGAGCGTCAAAAACAAAATGGTTGTAGTACACTCGTATCTAAACAATCTATCTTTTGTGGGCAAACAATTGCTCTGGATGATAGCAATTTTGTGAATGAGACAGATTTAGTCTTTCTTATATGAGAAGCAATATTTGTCTGACTCTATTAGTGATGTTCCGGATATCCGTATCCATATCTGTATCCGCGGATATCCGCGGAGAAAATATATCCGTATCCGTATCCCTGTACGTTAAATTTTTGATGGACCTTTTACCTTATTCATAATTCCGAATTGCACTACTAAACTTCTTTGTAGACATTTTTTAAACTCGTACAATAAACGTTATCTATGCTGCTCAGTCTCACACTAAACTAAAGAAAACAAAAGAATGACGCGCGTAACGGAAGTCGAAACATGTTCTGTCACGCAAAGCGTCAAGCGGCGTCAACTATAACTTCAAGGTCACGCGCACCGACACCAGTTGAGTAAGAAAGTTAAGATCCGTATCCGTAACAGCGGATCTTGACGTCAATTATCCGGATCCGGATCCGGATCCGTATCTGCAGATCTAAATTTTTAATGATCCGGCACATCACTAGTCTGTATGTACAAATAATGGAGGAAATTGCTGGTAAAAGTCTTATGTTATAGGGACAGAATTAATATCATGTAGGTTTTTTGTGGCCACCCACCGTTACTGCCATCTTTCGCGAGCCCGCGCGTTCTCCGTCCAGTTTTGATGGAACATATCCAGCTCGTAACGTCATCTCCTACGTGCTCTGGCGCAAACCTGCCTCATAGTCTCAGGGCACCAGTTCTGTGCTATATCGTCTCATGTAGGTTAGTTTATTATTTTCTTAATTGGAAGATCTTAAACACATCTAAGCACAAACCTAGGAATCACATAATCAGCCTATTCTGTTCCCACAGCTGGCCCAGAGTCCTCTTCTTGGTGAGAGGGAGTGACGCCGTAATCCACCACGCACGGCCAGTGCGTGTCGGTAGATATCACAAACCAGGAAGGTTTGCCTGGAAATTGGATTCAAACTCTGTTTATGTAACTTCAAAGATCTTTTCTTTCATTTCTTTTCGGTGACCTGCTCTATTTTTCTATTCATAAGTAGCACCACATATTATTTTTACAATAAAATTCTTAATATAACAACATAAATTCAGAAATAAAATGTACTTCAAACGCACGACCGGCCCCGTATCCTGTCTAGAAATAATTTAGATACCTACGTACTCAGATCAAACCGAATACATTTTAAAGATTCGCCATCTCTTTCGTTGCCAGATTGATAGAAAAAGACAGGTATAACCGAATATCCAATACTTGTCTGTATTGCACAAAAGTACAATCGCTCACAATGTTTAATCGGTACCTACCTTATATTTATTCCTATTATATTGTGTATGGACGCAATCGATCATAAAATTGTGTTTCGAGAGAGGGTTAAACGAAAAACACAACCCAAAGTTCGTTTTTTAATGCCAAACGGTAATGTGACATTTCTAGTCTTGTGTGTTTGCTTTTTAGAATAAGAGTTTTGTCCCAACAATGTGAGGTCGGCTTTCAGTCAAACCAGGTGCAGTTGAATACCAGTATTTTGCATTGAGCAAGTGCCTATCTGACCGCCACGCCCAGTTACTGAGTAATACAATACTTCTTGGTAAGTCTGGTTGTCACACCTAAAGGAAACTTTTGACGATCCGTAACGACTGTCAAAGATCTAAGAATGACAGCCGTTAACAACAGCTCAACGTGCTTGCCGATGTCCAGAGGACTCTGTATATGTAAAGATGGTCACCCATCCACGGACCGACCGTGGCAAGCGTAGCTTAACCTGAATAGACCCATACGGCGGTTATTACTCAGCCACAAGTCCTGTCAAATTACTATCTGGGTTGAAAAAACGAACTATAGTTCTGTACTGAAATCGAAAGTAATTGTCATACAGAATACTTATTATGGTAACCCAACGAAAATAGTAAAATGAAAAAGTCACAATAAAACCGTTTAAAAAGAATGACCATTACCAATATTTCAAGGTTTGAGAGCCTTGAACTTTCATAACATTAATGTTTTAAACACCGTTGTGTGGGAGTGTACTTGACTTGATGCCAATAAACTGAGCGTATAGAACTGAGGATGAAGATGGGCTGTCACACGTCACCTTAAGAAATGGCCGACATGATTTATACGTATACGTAATGCAATATCGGGGTTATTAAATTAGTTCCGTTTTTGGTTGAGAATTGACGTGACTCATGGTTCTTTATGACGAGAAATAACTTCTTTGAAAATCAAAAAGGGTTCAACATATTTGGTACTCTTAGATTATCAGTAGGTACATACCTATCGCTATACAGAATTCTACACAACTCCAGAGATACAAAAATCTGTATAACAAAACATATCTTATGCCTTAGAAAATAAGAACCATCTTTTCCGCTTCTGCTTCCAGTTTGACGCCACACCTCGCCACGTAGGACCACAAAAATGCTCAACCGTCTTAATAAATAGGAAGATATAGACGAGAAACGATTCGCTTGACCTTTGACCTCAAAGTTTTCGCAAACTTGACATCCATGCCTTGAATAAGCCACAAGTTAATCCTTATATTGATCTGGGTTCGCAAGAAAATATTCTTTGTGTTTAGGTATAGGCTCATTTCGTCCTACGATAAATAGTATATCTACACTAATAATATTATTATAAAGAGGAAATATTTGTATTTTTGTATGTAACGAATAAACTTAAAAACTACTGGACCGATTTCAAAAATTCTTTTGCCGTTAGAAAGCTACATTATCACTAAGTAACATAGGCTATATTTTATCTCCGTATTCTTACGGGAACGGGAACTACGCGGGTGAAACTGCGGAGCGCTGCTAGTTTTATATAAGATGAAATAACAGAAGCAGTGCTGTCCTAGTGGTAACGGCCGCGACTTATGAGATTGTCGGTTCGAATCCAGACAAGCGCTTCACTTCTTCATCACTACTCTTAAAACGGTGAAGGAAAACATCGTGCGTAAAACTGACATATCATAGATCCAGAACGTGTTACGGGTAATCTGAAGCCCAAAAGTCTAACAACCAGTCTTACCATGGGGTATCGTGCTACTATGTATAACAAGGTTGAGGAGGTCAGATAGTCAAACACTCCAAGTAAAAAATTGGTATTTAGCTGCATTCGGTTAGACTGAAAGCTGACCCCAACATAGTTTAGAAAAGGCTAGGAAGATTGATTGAAGTATGTCATAAACTTATAAGCTTACGTGGAAAGATGATTAGTTTTGCCTGTATACCAATTACTTTTTTGTTCAAAATCAAAATCAAAAGTCATTTATTCAGGCTTTAGGCTGAGAATCAGCAGTATTCGAATGTCAAAATTACATAAGACAATCCCCCAAAACGCCCGCCCTTCACCACTTCCTAGTGCTTTAGCTGTGAAGAAGAAGTGGCGCAACAAACTCCCCAGCAGCACATCTGTTCGACATTGTTAGTACGCACGATAAAAGAGAGAATGCTAACAATATCACAGATTGACAGAAACCATAATCGGAAGATTATTTCTGAAAGTATATTTAAATTAAACTGTGTTTTCAATTCTCATAGTCCAAAAAATATCATGGCGGTAGAGTAGTAACACATGAATATTAATAAAATATGCGTACACATATTTACCTGTAATATCAAGCGCTCACAGAAACAGATTAGGAAGGAATTTGTCACAACGCACATGCAAACGATCATGATGGATGACAAGCTCAGGAGCGCTTAGCTGCCTATATGACCTATATTATTACTAATACTATGTAGATTTCATATGTTTACTTATCTTTAAACCCTTTTTCGTTTTGTTTTGTTAAAGAATCAAGTTTGCCGTTAAATTAAATGGCCAAGGGCAAAATTAATATATCATTATGTTTTTTTTCTTTTTCGGGTGGGAAATCATCAAATAACTTCTCCCGCTCTGGGTGGAGCGGGAGGGCGTGTCAGACTTTTACTGACTAAAACCCACCCGTGTTCCCTCAGTTGCCTGTGTGCCAGGGGCCGCGGTATCTCTTTCGAACAACCCGCAGCCCTGGCAGGCATCGGCCCTTGCGGACCCCACCAGTTGATGCTGACATCTCTTTGAGGCGCGCGTGGAACACAACGTGCCTTCGACCCGGGCTTGGTCCTTACCGGACAGCGAGCTACCCATTACTCGCCGTCCGCAAGCCCGTGCCTACGGTAGCCGGGAATCAGCCTGGGAGTCCCGACGTCCAGGGCGTCTCCTGCGAAGGCCATGGCTGTGAGGGCGCATGTACTGCATCTTCCTCAAGTGCGCCGCCTCCCTCTTTGCGAGCATAAGTGCTTCGCTGAAGGAGGCGACTGCTAGCCATGCACTCTCGCTCCGTACCATGGCCTGGACCAGGGTCGGACGCGAGAGATCGCCGCCGCCGATCACCTCCACGAGGTCACGGTGGTGCCCCGCTCAAGCCGGGCAGACCTCCACCGTATGCTCCACCGTGTCCTCAGGGCGATCTTCGCAATGGAAACACCCGGGCGTTTCCTCCCGCTCTATCCGAAACAGGAACGTCCCGAAACAGCCATGTCCAGTGAGGACCTGTGTCAGGCGGCACGTGAGGACGCCATGCCGCCTCTCAATTCACTCCTCAAAGAGGGGACTTACCGCCGAGCGAGAGATTCTTTGAACATTTAAGGAACGCTGTTTTTTTTGTCGGTGGCGCGTGCGATTCGAGTAGCACCTACAATTAAGTTACCTCTAGTGTTACTCTTGATTCTCACGTTTTCGAGTTGTTGAATATTTTTTTAATTATATTAAAACAAAAACATCTTTATTTTTTTACTTTTACTCTATGCTTCGGAAATACTCCTTATGGCAAGTGGTTCTGTCGCGGGAAAACAACCATTAAACATTCTCGGTGTTTTTTCCTTCGCCGTTTTGAGAGCAGTGGTGGTGAAATAATTTACACAAAGTAATACGTTGCGCCAGTCTTGGTTCTGCGACCTAAAATTCATAAATCGAAGTTGTTATCACTGGGCTATCACTGCTCTTAAGGGGAATCTAGTCGCAAGCTCGAACTCACTGGTGGGCCTGGCTAAAAAGCACGCTGTCTCACCAGGTATCGTGTCCGACAGAGGTAGTATCAGTGATGAGCAGTTAGACGCTAGTCTACACGCACAACGTTATTGAGTGAGATGCAGGAACATTTACAGTACAACAGGCGCGTAAAAAATTAAGAAAAGTCCTTCGGAAGATCGGGTTTTATGAAAAAACCACTGTATCAATCAATGACTAATAAAGTTTATTGAACTTTTCGATATTTGAGCTTTTTCGGTATCGACTTGGTTTTTCCAGATTTTACACTCCTTTTATTTTCTTGGTTTTTTTTAATTTTACATTACTTAAACACGCCCAAAGTTAGGTTAAATTAGCAAGAAAAACGAATCTTTGTTGGCGCCTAACTTTTTAATGGCTTTTTACTTTAGTATTCTGTTTCCGTACAGACAATATTCATAATGAGGCAAAACCATACCATGTTTTATTTTTGATGTACATTGTCGAACAGTGAAGTAATACACTCCCAAAGTTTGTATGGGAAAAATATGGACTAGATTCACCTTAAGGCTTAGTATTTCACGGGCTTGCGGACGGCGAGTAATGGGTAGCTCGCTGTCCGGTAAGGATCAAGCCCGGGTCGACGGCGCGTCATGTTCCACGCGCGCCTCATAGAGATGTCAGCAGCAACAGATGGGGCCCGCAAGGGCCGATGTCTGCCAGGGGTGCGGGTTGTTCGAAAGAGATACCGCGGCCCCTGGCACACAGGCAACTGAGGGAACACGGGTGGGTTTTAGTCAGTAAAAGTCTGACACGCCCTCCCGCTCCGCCCAGAGCGGGACAAGTTATTTGATTATTTCCCACCCAACAAAAAAAAAACCTAACCTATTCGGTCGGTAAACAGTATGGTGCAGTTCACAATTTATCGACAGTTTACAATCTCGCGAGATACATTATAATCTAACGGTATTTACAATTTTACGGTGACGCATACATTCTTTCGTCGGTTCATTTGCTTAAACTTATTTTCAACCCGGTCTTTCCAGACCACTTCGCTCACTTTTTATCTCTGATGTTACAATGAAGAGAGGTCCCACGCACGTGCACCCTTCTAGCCATCTTTTATTCAAATCTTAAAACATCATGAACATCTAATTTATATCCAAAAACCATACGGCGAACTTAATTTAGTGATCCCGTTCCTTTCATTAAAACTTTTTCCTTTTTTTAATTTGGCCGGAAAATAAAAGGAAAAGTTTTATGAATGTCATCTAATTCTAGATTACAAAGAGGTTGAGTTTTTACATGATATTATGTAACGTACGGCGCATTACGGCGACAAGAGACGATCGCGTTTTTGGGTCGCGCCTCGGTTATTTCGGTCCATACTATATTTTATTAATAAATAATTTCGGCGGATAGGTGGGCTGTTTTTAAACAAAGGGATTCATGTCATTTTTTTATATTTCCTTCAGGTGGTTGCGTTAAGTTAGCCTAGAGGAATTGTAGCCTGCAAAATTACAATTTACTTCAGTCTGGTTTTGTGTTGATTAAAATTTATTGAAAAAAAAAAAGATGTCACCGCGATTGGGTAAGTCAGACCGAGTATTTTTTACCAGGCACTAAGCCTCTACACCCATCCCCACAGCTGATTTTTTGGGTTGATAAATCTAGTTCTCCGTACCTTTTATCAGTCAAATATCTTTTCATCTGCTGGTGAAAAAATGATATGAGCTTGTTGGGATGATGTCCTTAAACAAATATTATTATAACACCGACCGCAGTAAATATTATTTAACCAATAGCTAAATAATATCAAGTTGATAAAAAAAACAAGACTCGTGGGGCCTACACCTGGGCCATGGTCACATGAACCATAAAGACGTAGTCCTAAGAAATCTCACTGTGCCGGAGACCCTTTTTGGAAATCCCGAAAATCCTATTAATGAAAGAAATGCAATTACTATTTGCGACGGAACTTATACACCGTGACATTTTAGTTGTCTTACAAAGATGGTCCACTCAATGTATCCGTCATAACATACCTCTAGGCGCAATTAAAACATTGTTACCATTAATTAAGATAATTGATACAAAGAAAAATAATGAATGCTTTAGAATTATGAAACACCCTCCCTGTTAATAATGTTTACGTATCAAACGGTAGAAGATATCTACCTACCATTACATTCCATCATTAATTCCATCAGGGTGTTTCAAACTACGTCATGCGTCTTGGTGATATTTTCATGTTTTTGAATATGCAAATGTTCAAAAAAATTTTTTTTTAATAAATGGTAGATAGCAGTCATTGGGTACATGAAGTGGGCTGCCGTTGTAAGACGACTAAAATGTCACGGTGTATATATACATCTAAAAGAGCTCTAATTACTTTTCTAGCGAGAATCTTACAGCAATCACAAATACAAGAACCTGATCAACCTTTTTTGAATCGATGGTTGTGATGGTCATATTTTACACCTGTCTGGGCCGCACGCCGCTCGTACTTCTGATGCCCAAATCATGAATAATATTCTATCCAATGAAACTGATCAAGGTGACGGCGTTTTTAATTGGATTTTCAGCGAAGGCGACATATTCATAGTTGATCGGGGCTTCAGAGACGCTACAAAGAATTTACAAAGTGACGGCTATGTTGTGCATATGCTTGAAACACGACATGCAAATCAAACTCAACTTACCACTCAACAAGCGAACAAATCCCCTCTAATCACTATTACTAGATGGGTAGTGGAAGTAATTAATGGATGCTTCAAAAGGGATTTCCAGCTTTTGATAAACATCTATATCTACATCTCTTTGAAGTACGTGATTGAGTATTTCAGAATTTCTGCGGCACTGTTAAATAGACTTATTGAGGACAACCTCCAGGCTGAAAGATTTCTGGAAATAATTCAAGAGAGGCTAGCCGTGTCTAACACATTGGCCGATCTTTTCATTGGACATAATTATAACCGCAGGAGGACTGTGTTCCGTACAATGTCGGCAAATCTCCCCGAGTTTGATGATCTGCCCCGACTCACGAAAGAAGACTTGATATTGTTAAACTGCGGTACTTACTAATTGAAACAGGCTATTAGCTGCTACGGGGAACACGTGAATGAAGCATTTTTATTTGAATTGGGTGTCTCATTGCTAGCATCAGATGTGGGAGAGACTTGTGCATAATAAAGTCAAATGATAGCGAAAACTTACTACGTATACGTTGTTTTTGAACGGTCGGTATGCTGTCAGTCATTACTACTGCACATGGTAATATTGGCAAAAGGACTGTAGGGTGTTGTTCTCACGTAATGTGCATTGTTTGGTACATGACTTATGCAAGGCATGAGCCGCACGTAAGCCCTCCGGCATTATTCTTAGACAACATCTTGATACGACCAGATGGTTAATTCTGTTTAGTTTTAGGTAGCAATTAAGTATTTTTGTATAAGTCGTATTTTATTGTATCCGTCTGCACGGACCATTATTGTATGATGCATATAATAATAAAATCTTTATCTATGCCTTGACTTTGTTTCATTCCTAAGATTAAGTAGACATTTCACATCATATATAGTTTTTCCATTGGTGTAAAAAGAGGTTCATTAAATGATTTTTTTTTTTATTATAACGTAGGGGGCGTTAGACACTTTTTTAAATTGAGAAATAGGAATGGGGTCATTTCGTATCTTACGACTGTATAATATTACACGTTTAAATTTAATCGTGGCAATACCTGTTACACATTCGGGATAGATGAGTAAAAAAGTTAGGAGATACTAGACAAAAAAAAAACTGAAAGCTGGCAAAATAAGGTTGAGAACCTATGTATCAATGGAAATCCTCGATTCTCTACCGATCGCATTTAGAAGCTTTTAGAATTAGGTCATATAGCAATAAGGAATTTTAGGGTTCGGTACCTCAAAACAAAAAAAAAGGTACCCTTATATGATTCCGTTCCGTACGGACTTAGCTGTCCGTCTGCCAAGACCCTTTTTCTCAGGAACGGGAGAAGTTTTAGTTATTATTTAGGTGTATTCATTTAGTATTTAAATTAATTTCATATTGTCAAGGTTTGTCATTTGATTTTTCTAAAAACAATTGCCTATGTTTAGTTTCAGGAATATCCTATTTGTTGAAACTTCACGAACTATGGGGAAGCCTTGAAAGTGCGTAGACACATTATAGCCGTTAGCTATCGGTGTTATACGGTTATTCTGAAAGCCTCTTCGTAAAAGAAGTACTAAACTCAACAATAATTTGATTAAGAAAAGTACTAACTAACTGTCCTCATGCCACGTTTTCATGTGTATTTTTGAGAGAAAACTTTAATAAGAGCGAAATGAAATCAAAATACTATAAACATTCAAGTCTACTAATCCCACATTATTTACCAACACCCATTCAAGTCAAGTCGCATTAAAAAAACATGAATTGTAAAGTTTAAAAGTCAAAGCAAATATCAACAGCATTGATACAAAAATGTTTTATAAAAGTTTTTAGCTCTCGCTATGAATGTCCATTGATTGAATCCACAGTGGGCGTTCCGTTCGTTCCATTACATGATTGAACTGACGTGGCAGACATATTGCGGATTTGTTGAGCTAGGCTGTTGCGATATCGAGGGAAGGGGAGATTCGAAGTTCTAGTCAATTTGTCATAATGAAAAGTCTAAAGCAAATATAGTTGTTGTCTTTGAAATGCCATTCGAATTATCTGTTGCGAAGTCTTATAATAGCGGTACTGTATATTATGCTTGTGAGGTTTGCACGTTTTCATACATTTCTGTAAATACTGACTGCTAAATGGGAGAAAATACATGAGAACCGTACGGGCCGCAATTCGTCACATTTTTACCTGGTATAAATGTACTATGTTTTCATGTAGCTCATAGATCAATAGAGGCATGAGGAAGAAGGTTTACAGTTCACTCGTCCTCTATAGATAAGGGAGGATCCTCCAATCGGACGAGTATGGGCAACTGCACAACGATTGACGTCGGGTCGTTGTATAAATGCAGTTGCGCGGTAAACTCTGCTTGTGCGATGCAGGATTTTTCGTGACGTCAGTGTGATGCATAGTTCGCATGTGACAGTGTAGATGCCGCTACAGATCAGACACGATCTAAATAGATAGATCGATAGAATACTCTTTATTATGTAGACCATACAAATTACAGATAGAGATTTTACATACGGTGACACAACGGGCGGTCTTATCGCTAGAAGCGATCTTTTACAGACAACCTTTGTAGGGATTAAAGGGAGAAAAAGAGACAATACTGCAGGTTGTCAATGGTGTACCATTTATATACATACATACATTACACATACTTATCTCTATATATATTCAATAATACCATGAAACAAGAGCAAGGAACTTCATGTATTGATAATGTTTAAAGAGAGGGAAAGTATTTTATTTGTTTTTCTAGATGACGCAGACGCTGTTGAATTAAGAATAAGTGATTTCCCTTGTTGTGATGTAAGATTTGCTTGTCTACTTTCGGTTGAGACCAATTATTTATTGATAATATCTGAAACAAATTCTGGAATACGTTTTCCGTACGAGATACTTTTCATTGCTGACATGTTATTATTATTGTGTACTTACATTTGACGAGTTTGGTGTATTGATTTAATATTATTTATGAGAAGATACTTACTATGGACGTTTTTATTTAACGATGTATTTAAGCGAAGTTTTTTTTATGCTGATGGGTATATTCAAGTTTTTAGAGATTGAGACGTAAAACGCGGGTTTATTACTTAAAGAAGCCTTGAAATCAACTACCAAACTGAAATCAAGAGTGTGAAGGGTGGAAAGCGGATCGTGTTGTTTACCAATATATTGTAACTTTTGGTAAGGCTAAGTAAAGATTGACTGTCTGCTAAGTTACCAGTTCGCTTCGATATTTGTACGAAGAATAGTGTGTGTTCGTTGTAAATGTAAGTCATAGAACGCGAGTATTACTGCGGTTATTTCATTGTATAATATAATTGGATTCTAGCTAGATTTTAGTTTCCTTCTGAGTTTTTGGTGAACCCATAATACGTATATTTTAAAGCCAAAATCCTTTCCAAATAACATCGGCGTGTGTATGACCAGCGCCTGAATTGCGTAACACACTATAAATCAAAATCTGAATCAATTTGAAAGATATTGCTAATCCATTGTTTCATATATTCGAAGAATTGGTCTGCTCAACACGCAAATTACGTAATAAATGTCGTTGAACTATCAAAATAAAGCCGTTTCTGCCAGCGACGAGGTGTCAATTTCTAAGTACTTCTCTCTTCTCCCGGCTTTAACTTACTGACTTATCAAAAAATTATACTTCCTATCATTCTAAAAATAATATAAAAAATAAAATTGAACAGCTGAAAGCCAAATAAAATGTGCAATATTCCTCCGTCTCGTTCTAGCTGACGCATATTTTCTATATCTGTCTCTATCGTAACCCGTTGTACAGCGGCTTGCTCTCGTCCATACCAAGCGGTGCCACGTGACCTCAAGTGACATCATTACAGGATCGCTGTTGTATGAATTTTTAGTTCCCGAATATGACGTTTTGGCGCCGGGTTAATTTAGAACATTTGAATGTTGTCGTGAATCAAATACCCGTAGTGTAACTATATTTTTGGCAATAGTAGATACTATTGACGAGCCATTTTTCAAAAGCGGTACATATGGGAATCACCCAAGGGAAGCCGGTAGGAATCGTGTTATATGGTGCTTTCGCCACTGGTTTCTGCTGTTAGCGTGATCCAAAGCCCCGCTGATGTATGAACGTAAACAGAGCGAAAAGAGTATGCAAGGATCGTAGCGGGTGCCTTTTGTTTTTTCTGCCAACCCTCTTGGGTAGAAGCATGAGCGTAATCAGCCTATAATGTTCCCACTGCTGGGACACAGCCTCCTCTCGATGAGAGGATGGTAGTGGATGACTGCCCACTCGGCCGTCATCCACCACGCGGGCCCAGTGTGGGTTGCTGGGTGTCACATGACTACGAATTTTTGGTTCCAGGACATGCCGGTTTCCTCGCGATGTTTTCCTTCGCCGTTTTGAGAGCAGTTTTTATGAAAAGTAAAGCTGGCTGTCTGTGTTTGAACCTACGACCTACAACACTTAAGTTGCGGCCGTTGCCACTAAGCCACTACTGCTCTTACTGCCTTGACTAGGAGGCGTGATTCTCTGTGTATTTATATAAGTATCTCAAAAAACTGGGATTACCACACGCATACTTCCCAACATTATCAATAAATCTCTCGACTCAATTTACAATAAAAATATAATTGAATAAACAAGCGACGAGTGTCCATTTGATCGCCTCTCCAGTGAATTACGTTGTCACTCGGTATATTGTTCAAAAGATGCCGCGTGAACTCCTCCATTATTGGTATACTGTACCGAGTTGTGTCTTTTTTGGTCTGAACATTGTTTGAAATTAAGCCCTTAGGTTTTAAGTGCATGATTGTGGGTTGTGTGGTCTTTGTTAAGAGATATGATTTTGCTCTCAGCACGATCATTCTAGCCTAGGCTTTTCACAACTATGTTGGATTCATCAATAAAAATCTAAATATTTTGTTTCACATAAACCTAGGCATATACGAAACATCAGAAACTAGGTGCACGTTTCCAATGAATTTCCGTAAGAAACTTCACGGTTACTCTTTTAGAAATAATTGGCTTTTGTAATGTTTTTAAATTGCAGTGCTACCTTCTGATAATAGTGGCTGATTAGTTCTTGCCTTCTTGCCTCGAGACCTCGTCTAATCCAACGGCCATCTATAAGCTCGTAAAAATCTGATTTTGTCTAACGATTTTGCCTTTATCTATTACACAAATTATATTCAAGTAACTATCTAGTTGCTCGAGTACAGTTTATGTTTACAATTGTGTCTATTAAATAGAGTTTACTTAGTTAATGTATTGATAAATAAAATATTCAATAACGAAGAAGACTTCTCATAAATGTGCACAACGATGAGAGTTGGTCCCAACACTAGCACAGCTTTGATTACTCGAGACAAATCTCCAAAAGGAGTTTTTGGCGGGATCGCGTTGGAACATGTCGCACGAATTTTCATTTTCATGAAATTTAGTGAAACAGCGAATTAAATTATATAATTTTAGTAGTGAATTATTTAATTTAGTTACGTGTGAGTGCACAAGTGTAGTGAAGGTGAAAATAAGTGACTAACATGGACTTTTCGTGTTCCCCCCAAAAACTCCTATTAGGTTGTTGTAAAGTTACTACCGCTTTACAATAACTTTGACTTGACTGACTAAAGACGACTATGACTGTTTTGTAACTTCGCTCCCGATATCGGGCCATTTACTTGATCGAAAAGAAAAATTACTTGACACTGGCTAAATGCACAAACCGTGTGAAGCCAAAACCCAAATAAAAAAAATAAAAAAAAAATCTCCAAAAACCAATACTACAGATACATCAATGACATTTCCATTTCAGTAAATATTGATATACTTAATACCTGCTTGTGTGCGACATGGAACAGGCCATCCGAATCAGTGTAATGCATGATCACGACCCCGTGGGAGCGTGCGACTGTCACTCATACTACGAACGCATTGCGCACAATTACAAGTTGCACTGAGCTTTATTACACCACTGTTTTTGTATAAACAGTAGATAGAAACGTGGGATTTTTTTACTATTATTTTGAATTAGTTTTTAGCTACTCCGCTGTTTTTGTGGTAGCATGCAAAATAATCGGACGCAGATTTCTCAAATATAATGCAGTGTCATAAGTTTAACCAGTTCTAATGCATGTTTTCTAATGTTTGAAAACGATGTTTTCGGGATGAAAACAGAAATAAGTAATGCAAAAATAAACGAATGCAAAGTGACTTTGATTTTCAAAATTCCCGATAGATGGCGTGACTGGTTACTTTGTAGAGAGCTTTAAGCTTCTCGTAAATAAAACGTGTAAACGTTTTATTGTTTATTTGGAGTGAAACTACATTGAATTAAATATTTTCTCAGGAAAAGCGTACATCCAACATAAAATTCAATCAATCGAGCATAGTTTGGTCACCCTTTGAAAAGTCAGAGTGATTTTACACGCTTAAACAAATGCTGCATCTTGAATTTTTACTATTGTGCCATAAACTAATATCAAGCTCAGTTTTACCTTTCTACTGCTTTTATACAAAAGTAGCTCCACTTAATTCAAAGATCATAAGCGTGCACAGCATATTTATTACCATAATGACATATTTTGCAATTCCATATTCAAATTCAAAAGTTTTTTTCCTTTTTTTCCAATTGCACGCTACAACAACAAAGCCAGTGCATGCAAACTTCCATTGAATGGAGTCACTCAACGGTATATAGAGTGGCTCACTGACCTGAAATAGTTTAGTTTCGAATAGTTAAGTGCATATTATGTAGTGCTGTTCGTAAGGCGATGTTTGCATTGAAATCGTATCAGAATTCAGAACTGAATTAACTTACAGGAGCTTGTAGAATCAATTGAAGAGTTTTGAGGTATATTGTTTGTTAATTTATTACTAGAGTAGTTATAAGAGATTCGCTTTCTATTTGTGTGGTAATATTGCAGGCATATTTCTTGATTAAGGATTATGACTGTGAAAGGTTTGTATGTTTATCTCTTAAACACGCAAAAACGGGTGAACAGATTTGGATGAAATCTGGCACACAACTAGTTTATAACCTGGATTAACATATAACTTTTCATCCCGGTATTAGGTTCCCGTGGGATAGTTTAGGACCTACTCGGGTGAAGCCACTGGCAAAAACTTGTTCATAAACCAATAATCACAAAAAATACTAATAATTTATTTATTCAAGCAACCAAGTTCAAAATGTATAAAACCGTCACTTTGAATTTCTCCAAAACAAATACAAAAAACCTACGGTTTTAAGGGCCAAACCGCCACCCTTCTTCAAAGGCACACACTTAAAACCCTACGCATTCCGAATTAAGGACTAAAACAAACGACAAACCATTTAATTCCATGCATAATATAGAACACAATATGTCTGGTTTCTGAAAGTAGCTCTTTAGAGCTGTGACTGCAGCAGCGGAGCGGAAAATGTCCCTGCTTGCGAATGAAGGCAGCGGCAAAAGGCTGTCGTATGCAACGCATGCGGTGATAATATTGTATAAGGCATGTTTTAGTTAATTTTGGAAGAGGTGAGGTATTAATGGATTGTGGGTAGTGTGAGGATTGGGAAGACTGTTTTCTGTGAATTCCGAATGAGCTTGGCAGGTGATAAAACCGGCGACATGGTTCAAGCGAGGCGCAAATTTTTGTCTCTAGCCGGCGATCAACAAGTTGCAGATACAAATGTAAGAATTGAGACTGTTTTATGATAGAGAATCTTATATTAAAATCTAATACTCCTAAAACGCTTTAAAATAATTTTGTGCAACAAATTATTTTTATTTTTTAAAGGCAAGTAACTTATGTGCTTACTGCGTAGGGCACAAAAAAAATCATCCGCTTCGATGTCAATGGGAAAAGTGTCCAAGAGGTTGAATTTATAATTAAACAATATAATTAATCTAATTCAATAAACCGTAAAAAGATAGTGCACAGTAAGTTGTTTTAATTGTTATGTAGATATGGCTATAGACTTTCCGTTAAAACGGTTCAGGACGGTCAGTGACGGATCAGTCAAAGTATTGAAATGCATCAAGTATTTTTACTTCCATCGGTCTGACCAAATACACCATAACATCACGCATGTATTCCCCGATGTAACCATAAGCAGAGGTGCACCCAAAGTACACACACATTTTGTCAGTTATTTTTAAGTCCCATGGCCTTTTGCCACCAACTGGGCACAAATCTAGACTCCGGACTGGTACTGAGAAGATCCAGACGTAAAAATCTATTAACACTTTGGCCGATCCCAATCGAACCTAGGACCTCATGCTCAGATAATGCGTTTGCGGTCACTAAACCTATGAGGCTGTCACACCGAATAGTGTTCATATACTGTGTTCACCACATAGTCGAATTTGATGATCACTAAAAACTTGAAGACTTCTTTATTTACCGACTAAGTACGTAGGTAGCTCTGTACTTCATACAAAACTGATAACCCCCTCATTGCTATCGTCTATGAACGGTAAGTCAAGACAAACAGCTGACGTCATCCATCACGATATTACATAGAACGTCGACTTAGCCCGCGGATGATTCTACTACGCAAATATTTGACGACGGCTCAAGGGATGGCCGTGTTCCCATTGTTGGGTACGATACGGTTTTGGTAACTTGAGTTAAAGCTGTCAATAGTTTTTTTTGGAAATTCATTAATCTTTTTTCATGCTGATTTGGTATGATAATTTTAATAAAAGATCCTGCCTGTCTACAGTAAAGAAGATAATATAAGTACTGATTCAGCTAGGAAATATCAGCGCCATCTAGTTTTAAAATTATAAGTTTTGCAACTATTTATTTTTCTTCGGCCCGCCATCGTAGAAACTTACATCAGTCCTATAATTAACAGGCGATTCAGTTTATGTTGTAAGTAATTTGGGTATTTAAATCTTGTTGTTTGAATGTACTTTTGTTTTTGGTTTACGAATTTTATTTGTATTTTCTGTCTGAATTGTTGTGACTGTTCAAACGAAACGAACGAACGAAACAAACGAAACAAAAACGAAAGAACGAAATAAATCGTGTTACAATGGTAACACCCAGACTGTACCTACCTGTTAGCCTGTCTAGAAATTTCGTGGATCCCCCTTTCTTAAGTAATGTTCTATTACTATAGTTTGAGCATATTTTGCAGACAAAATAAGCTAGTGCTGACTAAAATAAACGTCAAGTAATTTGTAGACAAAACTAATTTTCTTTTACATCGAACTTATTACTAACAAAATTAGGCTTTCGACAAGCCTGTTAGGGAACTCATTATTTTGAAAATGTTTCTTGAAGGAATTTGTATTCAAACTAATGCTAAAAGGCAAAGTATCTAGTCATGTTTTTGTAGGTCTCATTAATTGTATAGTTTAGTAACTAAGGCCCATAAGCAATGTATGATTATGTTATTATATCTTCACTAAACTAATTTCTATAAGTTTTTGTTCGTGCCTTTGAATTTAGATATGTTGGTCTTATACCTTAATTTTCAAGAGTTAAGGAAACAGTAGGATTAATAACATTCTTTTTGGTGAAAAAAAAACCTTCTTTATTTGTACAGTTGGCCACACGTCAGTGGCAACATGAGCAGTAATAAACTGCACCCTAATAATTACGTACGTTACGAAGCATTTGAAGGATATTGCTAATCCATTGCTTCGTATATTCCAAAAGATTGTCTGGACAGCAACGTAAATAATGCAATAAATGTTGTTGAACTATCAAAATGAAAGGGTTGTTGTACATTCGCCGCAAAGTAAATCCACCACGAAAAGAAGAATCTATGTGTAAACTCGCCACAGCTTTATTTTCATAAAGTGAATTCCCCATATTGTTTATTTCCGCACAGACAGCAGAAAAATCAAACAATATGTAGAATAAAACGGTATTTATTTATTTTTCACAATCACAGAAATTCACAAAAAAATAACAGTTCTACTTATACGCTAATATTGTCTGGTTTTGTTCGTTTTTAAGGTAGCGTTGTGAAGGACAGCATGACCTGCGTGACACGCCTAATCCTTATAAACATGTATTGCAAGTGGTTGATTTGCGTACGAAATTACAATTATAAGAAAAATAAATAAATCACAGTAATAATCACGTTTTTTTAATGTTAATTTACGTCTACATAAAAAATTACAGTTTTACTTACAACGAAATATATATTGATTGAAATAGGCTAATTTACCTACAACTTATTGAAAGATAAATAAGTTTAGATAATATTATAATTTAAGTACTTCATATCTAATAAAAAATAAAAAATAAATGTTATTAAGCTATTTTAGTAACTATGTCTAATATTCACAGTAATTCTTTAAAACGATTCAACTTACCACTGACTTAAATGTAATCATAGACTAAGACCGCGTATATTACAAGTCTTTAAAATGCTAGGTCATCGTACTTTCATAATTTTAGAAATCATTTTCATTTCGAGCGCTAAAAACCAATAACTTCGCTTGCTACCGGTATTTTATGCAAAAATTACCTATATACCTATGAAGAGTTGTGACGAATTTACAGAAGACATAGATGAACAGCTTCGCAAATTCTTCGCCTTAGAATCACTGGTCATCAACCCGAGACGACCAGACTCCAATCCCGAGAAGAAAGCGGAAGATATTTTGAGTCGTGTCGTAATATAATGATTTAACCATCATTAAATTACAATAATTTAATGATGGTTAAAGAGAAAACAACTGGTATTGGATTCACCTCCCAAGTAGTATAAACAACAGCAAGGCAGACTTCCCATCAACGCTCAACAAAGGTGAATGACTGAATTTTACAATTATGAAAAATGGCAGGAGCAACTGAAAATTTAGAATTCTTTTGGCAAAAAAACAATTAAAAGCAACATAGTTCGTTAGTAAGTTTCTCTTGTTTTGTCAATTCACCATGACATTTTACGCAATCGGCAATACCACGATCGACACTCCATGTTCGCGAAGAATCACAGTCACTCTTGCGAGCCAGCTGAAGAATAGGGTGCCGTTCAGAGCGCGCACCATACCGAAGCTGAACCTCGCCCCGCAAACAGTCAGTGAAGTGGACGTCGCGCACTGCAAACATCTGGATGACCTGAGGCAGCAGCTGATATACGACACTGGCGCGCCGAAAATACTCATCGGTCAAAATAACTGGCACCTATTATTGGCCAGTGAGATCCGCAGAGGTCCGAAGAACCAACCCGTTGCGTCACTTACGACGATGGGATGGACTCTACACGGCGCACACACCAGAATCCTGGGTCAGCAGGTGCATTACGTCAACCGTCTCACCGCGGTTTATGCAAGTGGCGAATACACTTTCAATGTATGGAGTGTACAAAATGTGACGAATTCACTTTGTGGCGCGTGTACAATAACCCAAATGAACGCCATTCCTACTGTTAGTGTTTTATGCAATTACTGTTGGTCTCTTTCTTATTCTATTGGAACTCTGTACTTGATACAACAAAATACCGACTCATCATTATTAGTCAACATTAATTTCATTCAAGCTCAACCCATACAAATAACGTTTTAAGGTTTCCGTAGACAGACACGACGCGAACAATTACGAAGTAGAACAATTACTATAAAAACTTAATTGAAATTGTTCTGACAAAATCTAGTCGCACCATCGCATCGCGCTTGTCTGTGGAAGCCTTTAAACTATTCAATTTCATCGTTAAGTTAATTCAAGCCACTTATTTATAACAAAGAAATTATTTATGTTACCCCTCGAAGCCGGCGTGAATAAACAGAAACCCATTTCTCGAATGCTAAAATAAACCGATTTGGAAAAAATTCTGTAATGGAGTTGACGAATGTAACTGTCATTCTTCCCTGTTATTGTTTCACGGTTTACGGGATGTCTAGGGATTGTTTAAAAGGTTTCTATTGAGTGTTTAAATATGGTAGTTTATTGTTAGTTAATGAAGTCAAATGGAAGATGTTGTTGATTTAGAACGAAGTTTTTCATGACTTTTAGGCAACAATATCTACCATGTTTATGGAGCCGTGGCAATTCATGATTCAAACCTGTATATTTTATAAGGGTATACACGAGTTGTCGTGGCAATCATGTCATATGTCGATATCAAGCTATACATTTCCAGTTTTAGCTGACCTCGCATTGTCTAGTCTGGAGTACTGGAGTCTGAATACTGGAAATGTATAGCTTGATTTGTCGCTGTCCATAAATAATAATAAAAGCACCAAACTCGAACGAAATTGATTCTATAAATTGACTGCCACAATAGTGATATCGAAAATTTACTTTATAAAAATATGAGCACAAAACTGAAAAATATATTTCAATATTTACAAAAATAAATAATTTGAAACACAATACAGGAAAATCAACCATACAGTAAATTGAGAAACTGCACACAAAAATACAGCTGCGAGATTGACGCAAAATTACCCCGTTACAACCCTCGCTGGTATCAAAATAAAAACGAATGCTTATTAAATAGTAACCGAACACCCCTTTAGTAAAAAAACATAAAAAAAAATATCAAAAAAGTCTGTCTCGTCTCGTATTAACAACATTTTAGGGCGACTTTTGTTACCGGCCGCATTGTCTTGGCAATGGACAATCTGTGTGGGGTGGTATGCCCTAAAAACTATTTTTGCGTGCCGGACGCATGTAGAGATAGTGATGGGACAGTACCTACCTATCGATAGTTTCTTTCTTTTTTATGAAGAAAATTAAAACTGGCAAAAAATATTGCCATTGCATCTTTTTTAACATTACAAATACATAAAATAATAATATATTTTAAGCTATTTACTTTTCTTACCGCATGACGACCTACATGACGAAAGATTTGATGAGGGAAATATTAAATTGAAATAACCAGATACTAGAAAAACGTAATAACAGTATGCGAGTAGTAAGGATTCTCTGAAATATTGCTTTGCCTATAAAGTTTGAAAACAGAAACTTTAAAATATTATACTATCTTCCACTATATTTATTACGAGTAAGAACTTAGTAAGAACCCCAAATTAATTGTATCACTTTACATTTTGAATTACACATGCATAGGTACTACACGTTTTTATAGTCAACTTTCAAGTAAACAAAATGACATAAAGTATAACGGAAGCGACCATTTTGTTGACAACGTCATCTTCAATTTCAGTTCGCAAAACATCGATATCGATAAATCCTGGAGCCCACAACACTAACAGCTCGTCGGGTATGGGCGCAAATTGATTTTAACACAATAACGAGCGCCTCTGAATGGTGACCCTATTTGTAGGCGACGACGAGCGATCCATCATCCTTGCTGGCTGCTACAGCTGGTGTAATGTCATAGCTTTATGGTACTGCATGTTGTTTGGGTACTGGTTTGGGAGGAAGACATGAGCGGCCTTGTTACAAAACAAGGTTTGTCTTTTTGATATGGCTTAAACCATCGATCTAGTTATTGAAATTCGAACGTAACTATGATCTATCGATATATTAATAATATCAGATTTCTAAAACGAACTGTAATAAAATACAGTTCTTTTTACAACCCTGACAACTTAGGCCACTGCTGATGCCATACCCGATCTTCCGAGGGACTGTTCTTAATTTTTTTACGCACCTGTTGTACTATAAATGATACTGCATCTCACACAATAATGTTGTGCGTATAGACTAGCGTCTAACTGCTTATCACTGGTACTACCTCTGTGGGACATGATGCCTGGTAAGACAGCGTGCTTTTTAGCCAGAGCCACCAGTGAGTTCAAGCCCGCAACTAGGTTCCCCTTAAGTTGTCAGTTCTGTAACTTTGCCGTTGTCTGAATAAAGCTCGAAATTCAAAAATGGCTCGGTGGTTTACTGACGATAAACCGTGTTTACCGGAATCGGTCTATTAGTTGAAGAGCCTCTATTTTTTCTAGCATGGTTCTCTTGTATCAACTAAATGGTCTGAAAATTGTGGTAAAAATATAGGCCCACCAGCAAGGTGGTGGACTGCTCAAGTTGCATCAGACCGGTTTCAAAACCGTTTTGAAGTGTTTTTTGGAAATCGGTTGTTTTGTAAAGTTTTACTTTTATCTGTAGTCTCATACTAAATGTGGTAATATATTATACATGTAAAATAGTTTATTTGTACAATGTAGTTTATTTTGATGGAGTGATGGTGGACAGTACCTAAGTTCTCAAGTTGAGCTGTAACCTGTAGAAGTTCCAACAAACAAAGGCTTCTCTTACACTTTTCTAAGAATATTTAGCATCGTAATATTTTCAATATCAAACAAAATAAGTACCAGACTCATACATTCGCCGTTTTTCCTTTGGAACTATCATTGGTTATTAAATTCCTTACTTCTCATAGAAAGTAGATAAAATTTAATGCTTTATTTTTTAATAATATTTTCTGTGATGGCTGGATTTTGAAAAAATACATGATACATTATATGATATATTTTTTGATGCAATTGTATCGTTAATATTTGCAAAATGTGTATTTATCTCCTTTTTACGATAGTATTGAGAATGGTTCAATTCCCATCTAATATAATATGATAAGCTGTTTGAAGCTTATTTTTCTTATTTTTGAATATTACCGATATTTTTACGTCTTCCGTGCTACGTGGAATTAGATACATTTTAACTTTAGGCAACGTTTATAAACAACGGGGTTTAATTGCTAGATACAGTACGCTTTGAGGCATGACTTAATTACTTCAGTGAACGCATTAGGTTCTGAAAAGAATTCCTACAACTGTGTTTATCGTAGATTCAGATCATTTACGACTAAGAGGCTTATCTATCCTGAGCTGGTGTTGATACTTCAACTGATGCAATTACCATTTACATACATAGTATCTTGTTGATCACAGCTGGGTTTGGGCTGATATGATGGTGTGATAAGGGTTTAGATATCGAGTGCGAGATGAGTTCCTATATATGTTAGGGATGCGGTAGTAGGTGCCCTTGTATGACGTCTTTTTGGGATAATTTCATTAGTTTCGTTCCTGTTTCATTTGTTTTTATTACTGCTTATCATACTTACATAAGAATACTTAAAGAAGGAAGCAATAATATCCAAGCATACAGTGCTCATGTTAAGATTTTTTTATAATAATAAATAACATATAAAATAAAATTTTAAAAAATAAGTACTATTAAAAATTTTGAATAAAGAAGAAAAAACAAACAAAGAAATAGCATACATACATACACACACACACACACAAACTCACGCCTCTCTTCTCTTGCACATAAATAGGCACAAACGAGGCTATTTCCAACCACCGCTTGTAGGTCTTGGTAGCGTACATCCTATCAGCAATGTAATGTTTGTCGTAATTTTCATTAGGTAATTTTAATTTGTGTAGTTAAACAATCTTCTCAGTAGGGCTTGTGGATACGTAACAACAGCCGCATGCGTGCATCGCTCAGGTTGCTCTGAGGATGGGTGACCATCTTTATATAGTAAAACCCCTCCGTCCTCGGAAAGCACATTAAGCCGTTGGTCCCGGCTGTGATTTGTGGATCTTTGACAGTCGTTACGGGCCTTACTAAACTTTACTAAAAAGTATCGTATTACTCAGTAACTTAGTTGACGAGGTCAGATAGGCAGTCACTACATGTAAAATACTGCATAAAGGTTAGACTAGAAGCCGACCCCAACATAGCTGAGAAAAGGGCAGGTAGATTGAATGAAACAAACATCTCAGTCGTCATTCTCAAAATCCTACAAAAATTCTCAAGTAAAGCTAACTAGCCAGGGGTCATAAACATTACATGGACAAAATCAATCAAACACTGCCACTGCCAACATTTTTACTAGTCGACAGGGGTGTAAGCAAATTTTAATTATCCGTACATTTAACCCGACATTTGCAGCTAATTTTACATTTAACATCGGTCCTATTGTATGGTCCTCTAAATCACTATTATTTGTCATCGAAATGTTACTATTTATGTCTGATACACACGTTGCTACGAGGTTAGATTTTGTAAATTGCCCGTACCACGCTGGCACACAATGGGACCCCAATACAAGGTCTATTATAAAAACGACCCTCTTTATTATTATGTTACAATTTTAATGACTGGTATGTGCATGTAACGAATATTTTCTAAGCAAAAAATTATTTAATCGAATTCGGACTTTATGTTCGGTGACCGAAAGTCGAATTTCAAGCTTTTGGTGTCTGTTTACCTAATGATTGTCGATACTGATGTGAAAAAATATATTGTATGAAATAGTAATTACTCATTACTTGTACAAAAAACATCTTTTCTTCGTTCGTAGGTATGTTCGAGTTATTAATTATAACTTTCTATTATGCCTTCATATCGAGAAAATAATGAGAACTTTAGATGACATCAAGTTTGACGTGCTTGTTCTTATTCAGGAAGATTTTTTTGTGTTACGCTTCTACTATTTGTATTAGTATCAATTTTGTGTCGACCCGTAACGACTGTCATTCGTGGATCTTTGGCAGTCCTTACGGGTCGTCAAGTCTGACAACCAGTCGATCAAGGGCTATGGCACGCTATGGTATTATTACCCAGTAACTGGTTTGTGGAGGTCAGATAGGCAGTCGTTCCATGTAAAATACTGGTATTCAACCGCATACGGTTGTCCTTCAGCGAAGCAGTTATGCTCGCAAAGAGGGAGGCGGCGCACGTGAGGGAGATGCAGTACATGCGCCCTGGGCGTCGGGAATCCCAGGCTGATTCCCGGCCACGGTAGGCACGGGCTTGTGGACGGCGAGTAATGGGTAGCTCGCTGTCCGGTAAGGACCAAGCCCGGGTCGACGGCGCGTTGTGTTCCACATGCGCCTCAAAGAGATGTCAGCAGCAACTGACGGGGCCCGCAAGGGCCGATGCCTGCCAGGGGTGCGGGTTGTTCGAAAGAGATACCGCGGCCCCTGGCACACAGGCAACTGAGGGAACACGGGTAGGTTTTAGTAAGTAAAAGTCTGACACGCCTTCCCGCTCCACCCAGAGCGGGAGTTATTTGATGATTTCCCACCCAAAAAAAAAAAACAGTGTAGCTATTAATTACTTTAACATCTGCTAGTTATTCTAGACTTAATAAGTCCGTTATTCGAGCAGATGGATGATTGCAGTATTACAATAAACACAATGTAGCTGTACCACACAGGTGGACCTACTGTGTGTACCCAAATAATAATAATTAATCCGTAAATCACCCATTACGATACCCAAGGGGTATTGACAGGATGGTCTATACAATTATTGTATTAATTTTGGGTTCATGTAACGTAAGCTGCAAAAGTATCACTATAGCAACAAAAGAAACAAAAAAACCGATCATGTACGAATCGGGCTTGAGAGAGTTCCGTATTTTGGAAGGAAACATATTCCATTTTCAAAGTTGTTTTTTTTTTTTGGAACTGCTTTGATATCTATATTTTCACATTGTGGTTGCTGATTTCTTAACACTTCTCGTTTTTGCATTTCAAGTCGGTAGCAGCTGCTTATATCAGAAACTACTAATAGTTGCTCCAATAAGCAGCTGTGACAGACATACGAAGTCGCGTAAGGGATCCGTTCGCCATTTTGGTACGGAACTCTAAAAACGAAAAAGTAATCTAATAGTGATCCTCTTTACTTTCCCTGTAACCCTCGTTGCATCAATCTGAATATAACGAATCGACGTCATAAGGGTTGCGGTGTCTACCGCTGATTAAATTCGGGATAATCCCTTACCCCAAACGTGACGTAAGATTATTGTCACTCCATTAATCCTTCGCCTGTTTAATTAGATTACTAATGTTTTGTGCGGACCTCTGGATCTATAGTTCGGCAGTTGGATTACGCGATTTGGAGTAAATTTTGAATTCAGTGATTGATGTGAGGACCCCAATGTTTTGGAGTTAAGGTTCCGATTGATTTCTAATTATGTTATTTAGGTCCGTGGCTTAGAAATGGATGCTAGTGCAGGCGGTGTATAGTGTCTGGCCATTTTTTTATTTTGCTAGGCAATCAGAATGAAATGACCCGTGATTATGCTCTGAATCATGACATAAATAACACAGTAAACGATGTTTTCCTATCTTCCAAAGACAAGTTTGGCAACAATGCGGAGACAAAACCTCCTCAATAGCACAAAAATGTTAATAAAAGCGAACGATTCCAGTGTACGTTGGCTCCAATTCCTATATCAAATAACCATTTTCGTAGATTGATGTAATAAGACATATCCTATAGATACAATAGTCAGAGGGGACGACTCGAAGAAATTAGCAATACGCCCTTGTGTATTAGTAATATTAATACACGAATCTATGTGGGGGATGCAATCAATAGGGATCTATTGATCGTGTCCCCAACTTTTTTGGTTTAGAATATAATAGTTCACCCCATGGCTTAGGCGTACGTATGGTGAAAGGATACTTAGAAATCGATGTTTTCAGATTTTGTTGTCATGTTCTCCAGTATATATGACACGCAAGAAGCAATTATCGAGTCCGGTGCGTAAAATTGAAGAAGCCTTTAGCTCATTAAATGAGACATATTCACTGACGGAGCCCCACATGAAGAAGATTTAAGCGCATCAGACTAAAAATTAAACTTTTTTAACCCTTTCAACTGTAAGTACAACAATCATATCTTCCAAATGTCTTGTGGAACAACACTTAACATAGTTTCAAGTGTAATAACGTAGTACGTTGTGGTGGAACATTGCCACTGAACAATAAAAACGGAAAGGCTCTTCGGTTTATTTGTGATAATGAACTCTTGCCAGCGACGGGGGTAGGGACAAAAGTACTAACTGTAGATATAGAAACTTGGTGGATGTGCTTTGTGGCATGGTATCTTTTGAAGATGATTTTAAACGATATTGTTTTATGATTTCCTCTATCCCAGATGCTCGACGATCAGTCTCTTAACCCTTTAGAATTTCCAATTAGAAGGCAATTAAGGCGACAAGGAATTCTAGATGATTATACGCATTTACACAGAATTGTGTTTAGTGCGAAGTACAGAGACGTGTTTTATAGGTAATATGAAAAAAACGCGTCCGGTATTGCCAACTGATATCAAAATATATATCTCGTGGATTGTCTGTCTTGAATAGACTAAAGATGGACAGAAATGCACACTAATATGTCAAACTTATCACCAAATATGTTTATAAGTTACTTATAGATTTTTCTCCTCCCTCATCTTTTAAAGGTCCTCGTAAATGACGAAGGTTTCTAATTATAGTTTCTGATGTAAAGTCTGTTAATGCATCTTCACAAGTGAAACCTTGCAATGCAGCCCTTACCTCTATACCGTCATCCAGTTCAGTTGTACATCCAGGACTGGCACAGCTAGGAACCGAGCTGTTTGATACAATTTATGTGGCGCGATGTCGACGCTAATTGGTCGTGAGGACGCCTCATGCGCAAACATTGCCTTTTGATTGCACACTTACACTACTACTGCACCATTAGATCTTGGGTTCTGATGGATTCTTATATCTATTTCATTTTTGATATTGTTTTTGATATATTGTTCAGTTTATTGGTAATTGTTTGATTGTTGGTGGAACAAAACAAGGTTAGATTTATCCTTTTCCTTAATATCTTTATTATTATGGTCATTAATTTGTTTTTGAAAGATTAGTTGCATCAACGGCAGTTTTGGTTACAGAGTTTATTTAACTACCTTTGTCGCTTCAATCGTTGATTTTCATCACCGAAAATCTACTGATATGACCAGCTTATCCCAATAATAAATTACGCTCAACCATTGAGGTAATATGTAAGTATATATTACCTCAATACGTTCAACACGTTCTAGCTGTTCATACTCTCCCATATAGGTATATAAAAAGGTGCAGTTCTAAAGGAAATACACGTACCTAAATGAACGACAAATAATGAGTGTAGGAACACTGTTCACTACGCTACTTTTAGTAGTATTTTATTTGTTCTCGGACGCGACAAAACAAATATCCAATTTAAATAAAATTTTGAACGTATGTGATTGTAGAAAATGAGAGAAAATTAAAATCGTAGCAAACATTTAATTTTATGTTCATAAAGTTAATGGCTACTTCATTGAGAATAATTTGGTTGGTCCTTCACTAAAAAGAAAATTTTCCCTACGCTTTTTCTTCAACCCCAATTCTAGTTCGACATGGAGATTTAAATTGTGGAACACCATGAATGAAACCAACCATGGTGAAAAAAGAATTTGCAGCCACCATCTTGAATTTTCATCTTGACTTAAGTCTAAGGCTTCAGCATCCTCAAAAACCTTGAAAACGACACTCATGACAAAACATTTAAATTGTTAGCAGCCGCCATCTTTCTTTTAATTTTAAAACCTTAATATTGGTATCAGCACCTTCTAAAACCTTCAAAACTATCTCTCTTTATCTCTGTTTCTTCCTAATATATATGTATAGTAAAAAGTCGCATGGAGGGGCTATAACGCTTTTCATTATTTTTTTTTATTTTTTTTATTTGGGTGGGAAATCATCAAATGACTTCTCCCGCTCTGGTTGGAACAGGAGGGCGTGTCAGACTTTTACTGTCTAAAACCCACCCATGTTCCTTCAGCTGCCCGTATGCCAGGGGCCGCGGTATCTCTTTCGAACAACCCGCACCCCTAGCAGGCATCGGCCCTTGCGGGCCCCACCAGCTGCTGCTGACGTCCTCCTGCGACGGGTCAGTACAGTGGCCCCGCCACCAACCACTTTTTGGCCGCAAGGGATAGGGAGAGCGGCCAACGCTATACCGACACTCCTCCTCCCCTGCGGCCCCACCGCGTCCGCCATCAAACGGTGGCGGCCCCGTCCAGGCTTCGGAAGGGAAGAGCGCTACTCAGAAGTACCGGCACTCCTCCTCCGCCGCAGCCTGTAACTCTCAGCCGCGATGCCTCCCATTCGACATCGCGGCCCGCTTCAGTTGCGATGCACCTCACCGCAACCTACTTTTTGGCCGCTACGTCGTCGGCTTGGAGGCACAAGCCCTGAGGAGCGGCCCCACCTTGGGGTTCCTCTTCGCTTCACCGTGGGAGGGTGACCACGGTTTTTGTGCCCCCCCGCAACGACAATGCGGGAACCCCACTGGGGGGATAACGCTTTTCGTTAAGTGACGATTTCTACAATTTTCTACAAGTTTACTCCTACCGCAAGATGTTTTAAAAAAACTTCGTTTCGATAATTCTTAGATCTGAGGCGGAAAATAAGGTAGAAGAAAATACCAAAAACAAAAGTAACGCAAACGCCAATACAACACGTGCACAAATAGACGCACATTGAACACCCACCTTTAAGCAACACTCCTTGGTTTTTGCCGGCGTTTTAACGTAATTTATGGTTTTTCTTTTTGTGTATGTACCGTTTCTGTTTATTCGTATCTCCCTCACGTAGGTCAGTGCATTTGTTATGTTGCTAATGCCGAGTCTTTTTACTTTCAGGTACGTACAAGCTTTGTGATTTCCTTACTTGATGGATGTTGAGGTAGGTTTTTAATGTCCACTTTGTGGTATCGTGTGATTTGTAATGTAGGTTACTTCGTTTTCTTGTGAAGCAGTTTTTGAAAACAGGAATAACGGTAGAATTGAAGTTAATTGAAAAAGAAAAGCAACCGTTTACAGTCTTACTTCCCATGGGATCTTTAAAAGAATAATAGGAAGAGTATTAGAAGTAGCAATGTCTTTTGAAATTAATATAAAAAACTATAACCACTCCCAGTGGTGGGCCAGTAGGAAGCAGTGGTGGCTCAGTGGTAATGGCCCCGACTCACGTGTCGTACAACATGGGGTCGAATCAGGCAGGTGTTTACTTTGTGTAAATAATTTCATCACCACTGCTCTTAAAACTGTGAAGGAACCGTGAGGAAACCGGCATGTCTTGGAACCAAAAGTTCTAAGACATGTGACATCTACCAACCCGCACTGGACTCGCGAGATTACAGCCCATTCCTTCGCGAAGTGAAGAGGCCTGTGTCCCAGCAACGGGAATATTATAGACTGATAATGCTGTAACCACTCCTGGGGAAAATCATGGTGATTATGACAATATTTCTAATGGAACTTTATCAACAGGAGTTATTTTATGATCAACAGTGGATTCCAAAATGGTTACACGTAATGCCAATAATGTCCTCAAACTACATTTTTGTATCATTAAACGTAAATATTTTAACAATAGATATTAGCACTAATTAATTGTAACACATTATACTAATACTCTTGACGCGAACAAATGATTCAATAGCTCTCATTACAATTTCAATGGATTCATTATAGTCTGCTATATTGGTATGATCAACTGGTAAACTGCGTCTAAACGTATAATTTTAATCGGCTTATTGGTCAAGTAGGAAAGATCCGGGAAGAGGATGAACAAAACTAGTTTACTCTGGCCTCGCATTCTATTATAACTCTGTACTACGATAACAGGTGAGATGGACATCCAGCGCGTCAGTTTGTGGACCCGAACCTATCGTGCCCATCCCCTTCTACCAGCTACGCAGATGGACTTCGACAGAACGACTCGCCTGGACAGGAACCGCCTAGGCCTGGTCACGGGACACTGCACCGTAATCAAAAACTTCTACACTTAATTATAACTATAATTATAACGGACAGTCCTCTACGCAGGGCATGTTGGAGGCTAAGGAAACCGTCGCGCATGTGGTCTGTGAAAACACAGGCGTCACCTAGATTAAGACAGAAATCCACGGGGCACCAAGATTGTACACAGATGTTCTCAATAGACCAGGAGATATAATCAACTTCTTAAGGAAGGCTGCGTGGTTGGAATAACGTTAACTTTTAAACATGAACCCATGGACCTCCAATAGCATAGAGATGAGATTACCAACTGTATTGCCCTCATGGCACCGCTTGGTAATAGCCATTGCTACAAATAATATCTTGCTAGCTTACTGTAATTAGTTCAGAGGAAGATGCTGCTGAGCCTGTCGCAAATCCTCTTGACGTAATCCCAAAAGTCGTATTTTACGACCCTAGGGAAAGGTAGGGTGACCGGTCGTTGTCGAAAACCACAAATTAGGAAGTAGGATTCTCAAAGCAAATGTGTGCCATTTGCTTTGAGGCATTCGAAATTAAAAACTCCACCATTTACCAAGAATTATATTAATTCTTCAATAATCCTACTATCATATTTTAAATGTGAAAGGTTGTATAATTGGATGTTTTTTCCTCAATCACGCCAAAACCGCGAAACGGATTTGGATGAAATTTGACAAGCAGATAGTTTATAACCTGGATTAAGATATAGGATACTTTTTACTCTGGTAGTACGTTCCCGCGGTATAATTTTCGATCTCCACGCAGATGAAGCCGCTGCCAAAACTGTTTAATAATTATAACAGCAGGATATTAAAACTGCAGCTCAAATGAAAAAAAAAATGAATACGTGTTCAACATTCACGTTGAATCACATTAGCTCAGCATAATTACGTCATACCATAACTAAGTTAGCACCCATGCGGTTGCTAATTCAAAACCGGACTTAATTTACTAACTGTACGGAACCCGGTGATTGATCGCGCGCCCGCTGCAATTTATAGTTTTAGGGTTCCACCGGTGAGAACGCGCGACAAATTATGAATAATGCGATCGTGTTTGTTTGTAGGTTGATCGATGACGTCATGTTTTTGTGGTTTTTTTTGGCACGTTATTGTGTTTGTCTTGTATTTGGTGACAATTTTCCTTGTAGATGTGGGATTCTCTGTATATATTTTACTTATATATCTGGTTGTGCTAGGGGTAGGTAATTATTAGAACTTTTGTTATGTATCTTAACAAATCGTGTATTTCGACCAACCATTAAATAAAATAACCTATGCAAAGCAGCAGATTCATCGTAACATCCAAAGTAATGCCCTACAAAAGTTTTGCAATTAAAAATAGTTTACAAAATAAATAGAATCTATACAAGAGCTGCTGTACCACAAAAAAACTGTCAAAACAAAACGCAACAAAACAAAAAAGAATCGCTTGGTCGAAATACGCGCTAATCCAAATTTGGTTCATGCAAAAAAGCGCTGCAACGCTGTTTTACCCATGGGCGTGACGTAGCACGACAAGGCGACGCCGTATCGTATCGTATGTCACAACGACGGTGCGACATCGCCGCGGGCAATCCCACGACCGTACGACTTTTTCACCATTATTTTTCCACTCACCTGTTCAAATTTTTATGTTGGAGTTTGTGATGCGTTTGTATTTATTTTCGGACGCTTATCAAGATAAACGTCCTCAGTTACAGTACATAGTTACAGTAAAGAGAAATGATTGATTTTCTTAAACGGGTAAATGGGTGTTAACGTAATGTACCTAGTTTTACTATAGGTATAAATATTATAACAACGTAGTAGGCAAGCTAACTTTTTTTGCTTCTTAAAGTGAAGTATCTGGTTGCTCTTAATACGTATAGACTCCAACTGTTTAACCAGTTCTCTGAACCAACTTTTTCATCCACAAAATACAGTACTATGCAGTAAATATCCAGGAACTATTCCATAATGTCAATAAAATGACGGTAATATGCCAGGTACATTACAAATTTCATTCGCTCCTGCGGATGACATTTCTAAGTACAATAGGTACTAAGTTAGGGTACCTACCTTCTGGCAGGTACCCTAAAGGCTTCTTCAAACAGCCGCGACGCGACAGCGCGACGCGACACTTGTAGAACAATTTCCATTAAGTTTTCATAGAAATTGTTCTACGAGTGTCGCGACGCGACCGTCGCGTCGCGCTAGTCTGCACGAGCCTTAACTTAGTATCATACCGGTAATAGTTTCGATTTCTTAGAACATCTATCAAAGAGAAGTTGTCTCATAAAGGCAGGCTCTAGTAGATCAATTTCCATGAACTTTTCATAGAAATTGTTCTAGTAGAGTCACGTTGCGCTGTCGCGTTGCACCAGCCAGCGGGAGCCTTCATATTAATTCGATTAGTTACGCAGTTTTACCACACTTATAAATTACGCAAGTTTCAAGTAACCGCATATTAGGTACTCAAAGTACGTTTTCGTTAAGGGAAAAACCAGAAAAGCTGCCAAAACAAGGGTTTGAAAAGCTTTAACACCCGCGAAGGGTTGCCAGCCATCATTTATAACCAGAACTGACGGGATAAGAAATTCTTGTTTGTTTTATCCTTACAGAATGTTGCTTACTTTACGTGAAGTTTACATACTTTTAAAATTCCCGTTACTTGTTTATGGTGAATGTCGATACTGTGTTATAAATGGTTTAAAAAAAATAAGCAACAAAAAAGTGGCTAAGCGTTTTTTAATTAAAAATATAATTAACAAAAACAAAAAAGCGCAACTGCTTAAAACTGAACTTTAATTAAAAAATATGGAAACAAGAAACTTGTTTTAAAAGGATGACTATTAGACTGAATACTATAGGCAATATAGGTCTTTATTGTTAAATTTAAGAAGATACCTTCGACTGCATGACAGTGTCTTAATTTTTTTTTTCATTGAAGTCACAATATGGCGCTAAAAATCGGCCATTTTTTTTGATGTACCCAGTGTCACTCTCACAATTAAGATCTAACGGCACCGCTAAAGAGATACCGTGGCCTCTGGCACACAGGCAACTGAGAGAATACGGGTGGGTTTTAGTCAGTAAAAGTCTGACACGCCCTCCTGCTCCACCCAAAGCGGGAGAAGTTATTTGATGATTTCCCAATCTCAAAAAAAAAAAACGACGCGTCTGAAGCCGAAATCGATTAAGCCGTTTAGGCTACAGAGCGTGCCAAAGAAATATACATACATACATACATACATACACTCGAAAAACATAACCCTCCTTCTGGCGCAGTCGGGTAAAAAGGTACTTATGCATATTGGGGAAGAACAAAGATAAGTGGGGTTATCTGAAGGACTGAATTTACGCCTATCCCATTAGCCATCAGTTATGATTGAATTTTAATCATACCTCATCATCATCATCATCATCAGCCTAGCCTTTTCCCAACGATGTTGGGGTCGGCTTCCAGTCTAACCGGATACAGCTAAAAACCAGTATTTTACATGGCGTGACTACCTATCTGACCTTTGGTAAGAATGGTTGTCAGATTTTCGGGCTTCTGATGACCCGTAACGGCTGTCAAAGGACCACGAATGACAACCAGGACCAACGGCTTAACGTGTTTTCCGAGGCACGGAGGGGTATTGGTAGGTAAAGATGGTCCCATCGATGGACCAATCGCGGCAGGCGTAGCTTAACCTAATCGATTGACCCGTGCGGCCCGCTATTACTTAGCCACAAGCGTCTCATTTTCATCATATCTATCTTAAGAAAAATACATAATGGCTACTTATTCAAATAAAACTCCTACGCCAAAACTACGTTGAGCTTTAGTTAATAAAAACTGCGAAAAATAAAATAAACAACCTCCAAAATCCATGCGAAAAGATTAAAAAATCCTCTTTGGAACATCTCGAAACCGAAACGTTTGCTAGGTGTCTAAGCGCACACTAATAAGGAGGAGGCAATCCATCAAGCTCCGGGCTTTTTTCCACTTTTGCGCCAAAAATTGTGGATTCCTTACGTGTTTCTTTTTCCAGTTTCATTTAGACGGTGTTTTCTGTTTTTGTAAATACTCCCAGGATAAGTTGATTGATATCGGTTTGCGGTGCTTTTGGGTTTTAAGTTTCTCATTTAGCAAACAAGAAATGTGTAAGTACGTACAAACATTCTACCTAGATAAAACTGTTTACAAACTTTGTTAGTTAGTCATCTCAGATTTCCCCATTGATACATTTCTTCCATTCGACCCAATTCAGAGAAGTCAAACAGCAAACAAGCACAACGTTTTTGATAATTCGCTTATCAGCGTAAGACCCAACAACACGAGATACGCAGATAGGGGCTGTCGGTTCACCCCACAAGCGAAATGAACACACAAACTGATCAAGCGTAAACCAAAATCATTTTTCACACCTGACGCTCTACATTCGAGCTCAAACACACCAATAACACGGTTAAGAACAGCCCTTGGCATATCGAAAGGAATTTATTTCTAATTTTGTCCCCCAATTGTCGTTCCCATGGCGACGGCAGATGATTTATCTCTGGCTTCGAGTTGCCGAGTTGCCTATTGTTCTCTACACACACGACCGGATTTAATATATGAAAATTTCTTTTGTTCCGTTTTTAGATATTAAGATTCGCTTTATAAGTTTTGATGTAACTCTGTTTGTAGGAATTCAAGTGACAATAGGGGCAGGAGGGTGTAACAGGAAGGATGTAAGTTTGAAGCTGTCTCAGTAGGACAATTACTTTGAACTTAGAAGAATATACTAGTATGATTGTTACTTGCAAAGGGTTAAGTAGAGATTTACTTCCATGCTTCAGAGAAAGTGCATTTGTTCTGAAACTAAAGTCTGCCAGCCAATCAAACTCATAATCACCTGCTCTTGAGCAACATAAGACGATTTATGAGATTTTTACAATTATTTTAAGAATCAAGTTAACTTGGTATCAAAAAATATGTATAAATAACTCCAGAAAATATTTTGCCATCACGCATGAAAAGTTCTGCAAAGTCACTGGCCTAAACTCAAATACTTAAAGCCAACTAATCTTGTTTATACATAAAATGATCCGAAACAAAAATAAAATACCAACTCCTCAAACCCAGCGAACGAACGAAAAAGTTGAAATCGAAAATCAAATAAAAACATCTCAACTCACAGAATCCCGAGAAACAAACATGAGACTGATGAAGAAAAATACAGAGACTTGGAATAGGAGAGAACAATATGACTTGTTTACTGGATTTGCTAAAAGTGACAATGCGTCAGCGAGCGGTGACTTTGTGCATTGGACATAAACTAACGTCATCAAAGGGGACAATGAATGGTACAGTGTACCCCTGTTGACAGTCCACCCCTGTCGCACCGAATTTATTCTGCCAGCCCCTCGTTTTCCGTAAACCTAATAAAGATCAGTGCTAGTCAACAGAATGCCGGTTAAGAACTGCGAATCCTTGAAGCCCCCAGATTTTGCTGTGACAAATCTTAATTCAATTCGAAGAAAGGGAAACAAGGAGTTTATAATTTTAAGATTAGTTTTGAATATTATGTTATCCCTTGTGACATGACCTTGACTTTGGAGTCGGCTCTAGGAACGCTGTTATTACAGAAATGCTTTTGTTGTTTAAACAAATTGCTTAGCAGCAAGAATATAACCCAAGTGTCGATGAAAATTAAAATGCGAATGACTTCTGAATTTTGAAGGAAGCAGATACCTATGGTGTCTCGTGATAGAGATATGCCTTGACTTCAATGGCTGTTTGATATTTTCATGATGTTCTTAAGTAACTGTACATTTGATTAATAAGATTGTATTTAAGCTGTAATTTCTTTACGTTAAAACAGTTGGCAAACATAAAGAAAGAAAATAAATTCCAAACTTGTATTTTTGCCATTATTCTTTTATTTTGTTTTCACATCATTTGTACAATTTGAAATTCTCTTGTCTTCCTCTAAACTCTGATTGCTTGTTTATAAAATTTTACCTCAGACAACTAAATATAGATAGCCTGACATTGACATTTGGTAATTGGTAACTAGAGGAAAACAGGAAAGCTTTACTGTTGCTTGTCTTTTATATTATATTCACTAAATTTGTTTGACCAAGTTGCGCACGGGACAGGAAAAACAACATGTAAAAAATATGTTTTAACCCTTCCAAGAATCTGTTTACATATTGAAATTGTATATTCATTCTTTAGGGACCAAGTGAACTAAAAATACTATGTACCAATAGTAACCTTTTTTCAAATGACACGGAAACCAAACCAAAATGAGTAAAAGCGAAACCCGTATCACCGCATAAAGCAAGCTATTTAAAACGAACCCCAAAATGCCGTTATGTCGACGGTAAAAAGCTCACTAAGTCAACTCAAAGCAAATAATGAACTGAACGAATTTTGTAGGCATCTGAAGTTAAAAAGAGCCGATGGAGCGTGTCTAACTTGCCGATATTTCTCTATCGCGTCATAATAGTGAGCGTTTGACACTTGGCAGGAAAGCTTACCGTCCAAAACGACTTAACTTTCATTGCTTTTTCAATCGAAATTCAATTCTATGTGTCCGACTTTACGACCAGATTAAGTTTGGTGAATTAAGACCGTTACAATATCCTGTTCTAAATTTTCTGTCAGGTTATGGATGACTGTGGCTCGTGTACTTTTCTTGGTCGATTACAAAGAGCTATAATTACTTTGAACGTTTGTTCTACATTCGAACTCTTTTTTTATTCAGTTAGTTTTGTTCATGTTCTAGGTACCATTCTACGTAGTCATTTAACTGTTAATGTTAGCATTTGTCCCTCTCTTAAGCTTAGCTAAAGTAAAATATTGATGCGCAGATACGTAACAATTTCACATTTTAAATTCTTTATGGTTTTCTTCATCTTAAACTTTAAACTCGGTCCCATATTGTCATGTGCCCGTATGCTCAGCTCCGTCAACTACTCTCTACGATGCAAGGGGACTCGATGTCAATCAATCATTGCTATCAATTCCTTTCAAACATTATTTATATACGAAAAGGGACTTTTATGTGATAGGTTTCAATAGCATGTGTGTTTATGGTATAGTGCGTGGTATGGTAAAAAGTTTTAAAGAAAAGCTATGGATTTTCTCCTGTGAAAGTTTTGGGTTATTCATGTAGTATGAATTTCTTTCATCGGAGGCACTGTAAAATGTGAGTTTTTAAATGGGTTGGTTTAAGGGTTTTTTCAGTGCACTTTATTTGAGGTTTTTGTGGTTTTCATGCGTTGCTCGAACTTATTAAAAGTGAATACTTCTTTAAGTGCCTTGGGTATTTTTTGAGATGGGAAAAACAATTGAACTCTCGACACTATTACCGTTACCGTTACCTACAACTCTGTATATAAGTATGTACATATATTGTGTATGTACGTATATAGATACACATGCATGTTGGCATTTTTTGAGATGGGAAAAAACAATTGAACTCGCGACACTATAAAAAAAATACAAACACACGTAATTGTTCAAGTTTTCACTTCTGTCGGCAGTCCCGGAGTGCCACTGTTTTTTTTTTTGGGGATTTAGGTAATGATAATCAAGGAACATAGTTCTATTAAAGTGGGTCTTTGGGTTTGGCTGTTCGGCGGTACTGTTACCTGGCGAAGTAAAGCTGGTTTTCCTGTAATATATAAATAAAAAGAAAAGTCGTGACTGACTGACTCATCAACTGAAATTTTGCACAGAGGTTCCCTTTATAATGTAGACAAGGAACAAGGAAGGATTTTTCAAAATTCTATCCCTAAGTGAGTTAAATAGGGGATAAAAGTTCCGAGCGAGCGAAGCCGCTGGGAAAAGCTAGTGTTATAATATTTTTACGTCAATAGAATAAGTGCATCGCAACTGGCGTGTGTATGACCAGAGGCCCTAGTGTGAGTTTCATTTAACCATCTACACCAAACGCAGTGAGCGCGTTCGGCGTTCCGATTGGCCCTGGATTGGTGACGGACCAATCGGAACGCCACTGCGTTTGGTGTAGATGGTTAAATGAAACTCACACTAGGGCCACTGATGAATGAACGTCAACGAGGCAAAATGAGTATGTAAGGATCGTAGCAGGTGGCATTCTGTGGTTTCTGACTACCCCATAGAAAGAAAGCGTGAGTTTATGTATGTGTATGTATGTATTATATGAAGCTTTGATGTAACTCATAGCAAATGTCAAAGGAGGTTATGTTTGGCCCAGGATTCAAGTTTTTAGAGCAATGATAAAGAGACCTAGTTTATTTAAAGCGGTGCTATTGTTCCTAACCTGGCACAGTAAAGCTGGTTTTGAGTAAGGTTATAATATTGTAACGTCAATAGATTACATATAGCCTTAATGTAGCCCTTAACTTATTTGCAAACGTCAAAGGGAAGTTGTGGTCCACTGAGCAAGTAAAATCTTTCAAAGTTTATATGGTAAATCTGCCAGAAAAAAAACCATAAAAGCTCACAAGGTCAATGGCAAATGTTCCAAACCATCTAAATCAAGGTCACAAAATATTTCCCATGAAATACTGACATTGCCCACTAAAGAGGAAAAATATTACTGTCAATCTGGCTCCGAGCAGCAATATTTAAATTCTCGAATATTCAAGATGGCGGCCGATGGTGGCTTTATCGTTCGTATAATAAATCATCTGCTGTCATGTCGGTGGAAATACGAGATTTTTATTCTTGGAAGTTATGTCTCAATTTGCGTTTAGTTTGCTTTAGAGGTATTACGAAATTAGTGGTGAAGACGCTTACGTCTTCAACACTTATTTGATAATACCTCTAATTTAAACTCGTATACTTAACTCACTTGTTTTATAAAAGACATTTAAGTTTTCGTTTTACAGAAACAGTGAGCTAATAAATGTATGAAATTACAGGTTTATGAAAAAGTGCAGTAATGCAGTTTTTAAAGCTCATGGCAAATTCTAATACCTCCGTGAATTATGCAAATCCGTTTTATTTAAATCAAGGTTTCAATGTTAGGTACGCGCTGTGGTTTTCTACAAATAAACTGTATACAAAATAAATCAGTAAACCATATACATATATGCTGTCGAGATGCATAGATTCAGCTTGAAGTCTGCTGTACACCGAAAACTTGTATACGGGCCAAAGATTAAAACATTAAGAGACATGACATCACACTTTTGTTTCCTACAAGCATTCATGAGGACCGTTTAGGTACAAAATTGTTTTCAAAACTAGCATTGGGTTTCTTTACTGAACAGTAAAGAAACCTCGGAATTGCTTGACCAGTTTTGACAACAATTCCTAGTAAACTGAAACATGTCTAAGGTTTAAACAATCTAACACACACACATGTACGTCACAACATTTTGTTCGATTTTTTATGAGCAATTTTATGTTATTTTTATTTATTTAAATAATAAATGTGTTCGTAAATTAATTCTGTTAATTTAATAAAAACGGACACATGCACATCACTATTTAATATTCTAGCGTCTGACATTCCTGGGCTGCAGCTAAAAATCAGCGTCATATATGGACGTTACATGGTATGGACGTTATGCTAATCTGGGGCTTTTTGGTATTGTTTTCTGTTTTGCATAGTGTTGAGGTATTTGATATTAATTTTAGCTGTAAAGCGAATAAACAGATGTTTCTTTCTGTCTTACCTGTCCCAAGACAAAATATACCTTGTCGTTTTATGACAAACATGATTGTGACTTTCAATCTTATGATGATAAAGCAATTACGAGGTCGAATATACATCGTAGATTTGCTAGCATTTTCCTCACAGAACAATCCCATTTTCCTCCATACAAGTAACACGAGTATTCAACACACTACGAAATAAATGAAAATGTAACTAAAATCCCACCGCACACGTGTCGCGGTACGCACGTCGACACAATCAAAAGGAGAATAAAATCGCGCGACTGCAACGCGACTACACGTTTTATAAGCGGACATTAGGCAGGCCGTGCACGTCCGACACATTAACGTACACCGTGCGACATACGTGACCGCCAGTCGATGCAGAGGGGCAACTCGATTCAATAATCTGTGCTATTTTTGTTGTATTCTGTTTACTTGTTTTGACTGAATATTTTTTGGGTTGCGGCTTGTAATTGTGATGGTGTTTTAATTTTGTTATTTTATTTGGATTTTTAATGGTCATATGTAATTGTGAAAGACCTTTGCGAGGCCAACCATAACGCTGTCAAAGTGACAGATTTCTGGTTGAAGCTTATTTAAAAACAACTATTGGAATCATCGACACGACGAAGAAGAATAGGTGGTAGTACCTATTTAAAACCTATTGTAGGCACCGCAGTACTAAAATGTATATTTGCAGTATTTTCTTTTTGATTCAATGGATTTTTAGACACACTCCACACAAAGGGAATAACGTCATGGCACCATACCAAGTTCAAAATACCTAATAGCCTTTCATTTTTGTTTTTTTTTTGTGCGTAGAAAAACAGTATTTTATTTTCTGGCTTTATTTTTTACGCCTGTATTATGTGTTAAACACTGACATATAACGTCGTAGAAAGAGAATGGTATTGTGTAAAACATGCAAAATGTCTAAAGCCCTAATTAATATCGCACACTTCATCGAACACATTTGTGGTAGCTTAAGGGTAACGCTACACAGATTCTATTATTATTTATTGGCCTCTCTTAGGAATTTACACACCTTCAAAGATAACTTACGCAAGTGAATCAACGGATTAAGTCAAATCATTCCCTTACTCAAAAGCCACAGCCTACCGTCTTCAGAACATCCATACTAACATACATTTACATACACACAGCCATTTTCGATAAACGCAAGCGTTATTAATGAATTCATTAGCATTGACGCGTCAGGCTGACATTCGATTAATATGTATTAATTACAATGCTAGATCACCTGCCGGATTATACGTATTAGACTTAAATGGTTTGGCTTTAATAGTTGGATGTAGGATAGAACTCGGTAGGTGCGAATGAAAAGTTGATAAATGGTGGGTACAAAATTCGCTGTGGACCTGTTTAAATAGTAGCATACCACTTTACCACAATGTGCCACAGAAGCATTTAGCAATGTTTCTGTGACTATAACTATAAAAGGAAACCAACAAAAAAAAAACAACTTGTACCTTGACTAAATAAATATTTGGCCCAAAAATTCATTCACAGGCAACACTCGTAATCAGCTAACAATGTTGGGAACTGCTGGAACACTGGTCTCCACTTTCTGTGCGAGGCAGTGGGCTATAAACCACCACGCGGGCCCAGTGGGCGTTGATGGATATCACATGTATGATGGATATCTTCGATTTTTTGGTTCCAAGACATGCCGGTTTCCTCACGATTTTTCCTGCACCGTTTTGAAAGAAATAATTTACACAAAGTTAAGTACCTGCTTGGTTTCGAACCCACGACCTATAAGTCGTAAGTCGCAGCCGTTACCACGGGGCCACCACTGCTCACCACACTACGGCATTCTAATTGCCATTCTATCTATCCATTGCTTTGTTTACTTTAAATCAAAGAAAATTTCATTTTAAAATCGGTTCAAAAGTCAAGGTCACTCTCTCTCTTTTAATCTTTGGCCCGATTCGTCTTGTGTGGTTGCCGGAAGCGGATGTCGGTGTGCTTCTATCAGCCATGTTGTTGTTTTAGTTGCTCACTGACAACTGACGTGCGACGAATTGACATTGACGACGTGTCACGTCAAATGCTGGTGACAAATTTATTTTTTTCTGTTCAGATGGGGTTGCTGGTAGGATACTTTTTGTTGTGTAATTGGTTTTATTGGTTTGAAATTTTGTAACATTCCAGTAGTAGGTAGTTGATGACGCTGGTGATCATCGATCTTAAACCAGCACTCTAGTTTCGTAAGACACTTTCATTCACAATCCGAAATTGATAATCCATTGCTTTATATGTTAAAAACAATCGGCTGTTCAAAAATGTGAATTATGCAATGAATGTTGTTGAACTGTTAAAATGAAAGAATCTATCCATCCTCACAAACTTTCATATCTATAATATTACATTTAGTTGTTATTTAAACTGAGGAGCGACGGAACAAAAGCTGTTATTGACCAGGATACGTTTTGTTTCTTTTTTTTTCGCTTTCCAAAGTTGAAATATACAGCCCAATACTAAGAAACCGCTTCAAAAATCAGTCATTCCTACTGAAAAAAAAAAATTAAAAGTCGATGGTTTAATCAAAATCCTACAAATACATCACGATGAAACAAAACCATTAAATCCTTAAGAATCCTTAATAACAATCGTTATTTTCGAAAATATTTGACTACCCTAACTATAGGTAATTTTACAATTGTCTAATGTCAATCTAAAAATTACACTATGCTTTATGGTTTTTATCATTTTCTGAAAACAAATACAAAACGGATTTAACGGTTTTTGACGAATTACTCCTCAACTGCTAAAACACAGAATAACAAAAAAAATGAAATATTCAAGGAGACTTCTCACTAATTACAAAAACTACTAATCACTAACTATTAATTGCTTCAAAATAACTGATAATAACATTGATAATATAATGGTTATTTAAATAGCTACTTTAATGATTGCAATTTTAATTTATTTTCGATGTAATCTAACCTAATTAATTAAACATTTATTAAATTGTCAAAACCACTCAGACATGCGTTTCACTTGTAAACTAATTAAACGAACTTGTTTAAATATAAACATTCAACGAAAACATTATTAAACTACATAACATTCCACTAAAACTCAAGTTTGTTCAGACTTTTCAAGTATGGTGTACGTTGAGGAGTTCTTACCTTAAGTTGGCGGACAAACATGTTTACACCAGCTATTACATGCTTAGTTTTATCTAAAGTATGGGATTAGAACAGACAGACACTTCTAGACACTGGATACACAAGGAAAACTTATCTTCAACATTGTGGAGGACTTCCCAGCTTTACACTACATTTAGTTAAGTTGGAAACTGACCACAGAAAGTGCCTAGAAAACTCTTATTTTCAGAGAAACTTGACACAATTTTCGTCATAAAAAATCGAAATTACAACGTAACACAATGATGATCCCACCACTGCGACATAGTCCTCCTCTTTGTGAGAAGGAGTATAGGCATACACCACCACGTGGGCCCAGTGCGTGTTGGTGGATGGCACGTCATCAAATTTTTGGTTGATAAAAAACTATAAAAAAAAAAGACAACCGACTTCCAAAATACACTACAAAGTGAAAAATAACTTTTCGGAAGTCGGTTTGGATATGTATTTTATTTTATTTTTTGTCACCATGTTTGTCTCTGTGTTCCGTTGTCTGTCTCCGAAACGCATCAGAATTTTTATGGGACCATTTCGGAATAAACCGCTTTTGAACGAAAAAAGAATTTTGCAAATCCATCTATAATTATGACGGAGTTATGCCCGAACATACTTATAAAAGAAAACATTCGAATTGATAACCTCCTTCTTTTTGAAGTCGGTTAAAATGCCATTGGCTGGCAAAAAATTTGGTTGGCTAGAACATGCCGTTTCACACTTACGATGTTTTCCGTCACCCTTTTGAGGACAGTGGTGACGAAACTAGATACACAAAGTAATGTATCTATTTGGTTTCGAACGAACTCACGACTTGTAATTTGGAGCCACTGGATACCACCGGGCCACAAAAGCTCTTAAAAAATCGAAAAATCAATCAATATTATTTAGATAGTCTGACTACCGAGATGACGACTAATCTGCCAGGGGTGCGGGTTGTTCGAAAGAGATACCGCGGCCCCTGGCACACAGGCAACTGAGGGAACACGGGTGGGTTTTAGTCAGTAAAAGTCTGACATGCGCTCCCGCTCCACCCAGCGCGGGAGAAGTCATTTGATGATTTCCCATCAAAAAAAAAAACGACTAATGGAGAAAAGTGGAAGAAAAAGACATCAACATGTCTTTTTCTTCCACTCTTCTCTATTAGTCTTTTTTTTTTTTTTTTTTACCGCTACCGCCGGCCGACCCAGAGTAAATTGGGATAAAGGACTTATGATTAATTAGATACGAGTAGTACTGCAATTGGATGCAAGTAATGTGTTGTTTCAATTTTATTGTATGCCACATACAAGAAACGTGCATCACGTACATGGGGCCTTATCAAAATCAAAATCAAAAGTCATTTATTCAAATTAGGCTGAGAATCAGCACTTTTCGAATGTCAAAATTACATAAGACAGTCCCCAAAACGCCCGCCCTTCTCCACTTCCTAGTGCTTTAGCTGTGAAGAAGAAGTAGCGCAACAAACTCCCCAGCAGCACAGCTGTCTGTTTAGTTAGATAGACTTGATTCTATACATGGGTAGGCAAAGTAATCAATATTAAGAGACACAGAACTTAAAAATGTGTCATATGTCAGCTAGCCATGCCAATATACCAACAAATAAAATGAAAACTTAACTCAAGCACAAAAAAAAGTTAACAAAGCATACTACCAAAATAAAAGCCTCCTGGTATAAGTGCCTACTACATTTTTCTGATTTTGACGTCTTAAAATTAGCAAATATACGATAATTTACTCATCAGCTAACCATTACTATCACCAAGCAAGCGTTTCGCTATACTTAACGAATACTAGTATTTCATTAATACGCTGAACTACCTTCAAAATTAAATTTTTACATAACACGATCGCGTAGCTCCAACGAAACGGGCGCACGCTTCCTAAAAGTTAGTCGTTTTCGACTTACAAACGTTTTCAACTTTCTAATTAAGTTCAACAAGTCTTGAGTTAACATTTAGACGCGCTGATTAACTGCTGAGCTGGTTGCACTTAGTCAAATGTAGCCGGTCCATAAATAAGGATAACATTTGGAGAACAAGTGAGCGAAGTTTTGATTTAGTCAACGAATTGGGTACTAAATCAAGATAAGGCTGTAAACAGAACTGAGTCAGATATCTTTAGATAGACTATCATTAAATTAAAACGCGATAATGTTGTGACACACCGCCGAATGAAAACGCTTATAGTCAAAGTTGAAAATATACGGAATATAAAAAAATACAACCGACTTAAAAAAATAAACTACAAAGTGAAAAATAACTTTAATTCAGAAATTAAAGACAGATCTTGTCTTTTTATGTCTTGGTTTTGTATGTTCGTTTTTTGCCACCAACTTCTAAAATAACAGTTTTTATTTTTATTTTGTAGTGGTTTTTGAAGTAGGTGTTTTCACGTTTTAATTGTGGTCCCTACCCCACACAAATTCATATACCTATAACAGTGAGAGGAAATTATTATAACAACATCAACATAAACTAAGTCAAAAAAAGTACGTTTGTACCTAATATTGAAGTTAAATCAAAAACCATTGATCGGAACTTGACCAAATTTAATGGGGCCACTCGGTAGGTATCTCAAATAATTTTTCAAACCGGTTTGTAAAAGCCGATGTTCGGAAGAAATAAACATTAAAAAAAATAGAGAACCTCCTCCTTTCTTTGAACTTGGTTAAAAATGAAACTGATTTGCGTTTCTACTATTATTTATTTGAATTTTGAGAACATTCTCTTTCATCTATAGTTCGGGGATGAACGCAATAGATAGTCTTCTGTCATCAAAACCCAACCCTACTCTTGTTTTTTTATGTTACGAGGACGAAATACAAAAAAAAAATTACTTCACTCTCAGTGAGAGGCAAGAAAAGCATGGAAAAGTAGACCAGGTAGCTAGCGATAGTTTATTTAAAAGTGTCTTTGATAAAAGGCACAGTAAGAGCGATCTGGAGGCCACAGCAAAGGACGATGCTTTTTCACTCGATTTTCTATGTAGCGAACAGGATGCATGGTGAAAACTCGGAGTTTAGTCCACTAGAAAAAGCGGATGCCACAGGCAATCTCTACAACCTATTCTAATTTCCAACACTTTTATAGATATATTCACTTGACACATTGAACAAAGAAAAATATATATCGCACACCTAGATCTAAAGGGAGCTAAGTCTAAAATTGGGAGTTTTGACTTATGCTTACCATTGAATTCTTTAACTCACTACCTATCGACCAATAAAACAGATTTAAAAATATTTTTCTAGTAGAACTTGCAAAGCAATTATGTATACAGATAACTTCTCCAGTGTACAGGAACACGGTAAACATCTTTTTACCTTTTCTGAAAAAACGTGCCTTTTTTGAGTTAACTCTGTTTGGATCTAGGTGTGCAATATGACCCAGGTAAATGTGACTATAGCGGGTTAATGTGTATTTAATACAAGTACGAGTACATCATCGTCTGCCTAGCCTTTTCTTAACTATATTGGGGTCAGTCTCCAGTCTAACCAGATGCAGCTGAGTAGGTACCAGTTACATGGAGTGACTGCTCATTTGGCCTCCATAACCCAGTTACTGGGTAATATGATACCCGTTAGTAAGACTGGTTGTTAGATTTTTGGGGTTCAGACTACCCGTAACGACTGTTAAAGATCTATAAATGACAGCCGTGAACAAAGACTTAACGTGCTTTCCGAAGCACGGAGGGGTCTTTTATGTCAAGATGTTCACTCATCCACAGAACAACCGCAGCAAGATCGATCGACCCGTTTAGCCAATAATACTTTAGCCTACATACGAGTAGATACTACCTACAAAACCACTCCGTGCTCAAAAATAAGGAAACGTAAAATTTAGCTCTTGACCTCGGTTCTAAAAAGGCCAAGGTCAGATAAAAATAAAAATAATCCAATTTAATAAAAAAAACTTGTGTCTCAGGCCACATGGGAAATCAAAATCTTGAGGCGGCCTGAAGCCTACGACGAGAATTTATGGTAGTCCGTCAAGGGAGAGGATCGAATCGTACTGGGATGCCTAGCACACACGATGAATACAGTATCGGGAGGGCTTTTCAGCTACAGCGAAGTTAAATGAAGGGTTAAAAGCGAAACGGTATGTGTCTAAATGGTTCACCCTTGTTTGATAGAACAACGTTTGATATAATATTACTAAATCGAATTTTAGTTGCAATAAAGTCATTTCGAAGAATTATTCATTTGACCGAATAATTCATTGGTAAATTTTTATTTAGCGTAATTATTTATTTGAACTAATTTCATTTGAAAATTCGTTTCTGTCACGGCTCCGGCGCTGCGGGGCTACGGCGGTCCCTCGCGAGCTTATCGTCGCAGATGGTTTAACACTCACCACCGCGGCTTCGGCTTGCTGGCCGGCTTCACCGGCCAGCCTCAGCCGCCGCGGCGAGTGTAACAACCACCCGCTCCTCAGCTCGCGGGCCGCCTCGCCCCTCCGCGCCTACGCGATTCTAAATTACACTCTAGGGGTAGGGCAGACAAGACTGCGTGGAGTCGGATTTATAGCGATTCGTTTCTGTCGACCTGAAGAATGAACATTATACCTTTTGATCATTAGCGCAAATGTTGTTATAGCAAATAAATATTCGATGAACTGAAAATTCTGTCAAACGATATTATACAAAGTGATGATTTTCTTAAACGTTGTTCGATTTAGTAATATTATATCAAACGTTGTTCTATCAAACAAGGGTGAACCGTGTTTAAATACTCGAGTTCTTAGAAAAGATGTCTCATTATCTCTTTAACCATTCGTCCAAATTATATGCAGTAAAAGGCAAAGTCTTGTTTTGAACACTTGAGACGATCAATTTACTTATTTTGATTTTTTTTTTTTTTGGGTCGGAAATCATCAAATAACTTCTCCCGCTCTGGGCGGAGCGGGAGAAGTACTTATTTTGATAAGAAGTCATAATTGTTGATAATATGACCAATAAACATGATCTAACGATTTAAATTATTTTTGTAATATAAAAAAAATACTTTTTGTGACTTAAATATAAAAGTTAGACAAACGCTGTCACTGATTTATGGCATTATCAAGTTCTACAACTTTTCTCTAAGCTCAATCATGTATCTCTCATCGTTAAGGCAGCGTTTGTAAGAAACGTTTCCGTTCGACCGTTTTTTCTCCGACTTACTTTGCAAATCCGACTACCACGAAAAAGTTTTTAAATTTTTCGGGTTAATATATAGCCTTTGACACTAACAAATAACGTGGCTTTCTATTGGTGAAAGAATTTCCAAAATCGGTTCAGTACATTAAGAGATTACTCCCTACAACCTCACAAACTTTTACTCTTTATAATATTAGTATAGAAAAACACAGCCATTCAACTTATGCCACAAAAATCTTAATAACTAAAGAACTAATGTACTCGTACATGACAATTACGGCGTACCTAACATTGATCAAAATATCTAGCTGCCTTTAAATACGAAACTAAACAATATACTATGCTAAAACGAAAACTTAAATAAACTAAAGTAAAACAGACTAGCGTAAATAAGAGTAACACCCAAAACCAAAAAAAAAGTTAAGAAATACAAATAATAATTTAAAAAATAATTTTTTTTTTTTAAATTGGGATGGAGTGTGTGTGTTGTTGATTGGGCCGAGTTTATGATAGATTCGTAGAAGTACCGTCAGAAAATCTGACGGTAACGTAACCCGTGAGAATTTGTGCGGGTAACCGGTATTAAAGATTTCTCGGTATTAGGGTTTTAGGAAAGGCTTTATTAGTTTGGTTATGGAAACATAAGTTTAATTATCATATCATAATATACACTCACTGACCCACACTAAACTTTGAGTATATAATCAACATGGACTGAATTTTAAACTTAAAGACAATGATTGACCCATTACAGAGGAACAACTGAAGCCCACAGAATATTTCAGATAGTTATAACAAAACAGACATAACATAACATCACGCTTTGTTGCCCGGAAGGTTTTGGCAGAGGTACACCTATCCAAGGTAAATTTTTAGTAACCGTTAAAATTTTTCGGGGTGATAGTTAGTAACCGTGAAATTAAACAACTTTCTCCAAGGAACATGGGTCAAAATGTGAAAAAATAAAATCGGACCTCCCATACAAAATCGATCAGCTGACTATTAATTTTGCATGGGAGGTTCGATTTTTTTTCGACAAGTAGTTGTTTCGGGTCTGGCTGTTTGTATATGTGAGTTAAATGTTTGTAAACGCACCCACAATACAGGAGAAATTCCTAGTGTGGGGCAACGTTTTTTTTTTTAAAGAAAAAAATAAGATATTGCATGGGAGGTTCGATTTTCTTTTATCATATTTCGACACATGTTCCTTGGAGAAAGTTGTTCAATTTCACGGGTACTATCACCCTGAAAAGTTTAAACGGTGACTAAAAATTCTCCTTGTATAGAACCTACACCCAAACTTTACCAGTTATGTTTAAGTCCCATGTGGGCCAAGACTATTGCCGTCAACTAGGCATGAATTCTTATTCTGGGCTGCTACTGAGAAATTCCAGATTTCTATTTTTTTTTTTAAGTTTTTTACTAACACTTAAAAAAAATCAACATCCGACTTCTGAAAAAACACACATAATCAGCCTATAATGTACCCACTGTTGGGACACAGGCCTTCTCTCTTCGAGTGGGAGTGGGATCTACCACTCGGGCTCATTGCAGGTGTCACATTTCTTCGAACTTTTTTGTTCTAAGACATCCCTCAAAATGGTGATGAAATTAAATACACAAAGTAAAGTGCCTGCCTGGATTCGAACACACGACCTGCAAGTCGTAAGTCGAGGCCGACACTACTGGGCCACCGCTGCTCTCCTTCTCTCCCTGGAAGTCGGTGTCTTTGGATATGTATTGAAATTTTTTGTCACCGCCTTCCGAAATTAAAGTTATTTTTCACTTTGCAGTGTTTTTTCGGAAGTCGGTTGTATTTTTTTTTGAAAACGATTTTATTTTCACTTTTTGGTTATAGTACCACCCCACACCATTTCGAAATTTCATCATCCTTGGGATATTCTCAAAGTCAATCTAGTCAAAACAATGCATATTTATGCGATAGCAGCAATCGCGGTTGATTTGCTGTCATTTTTTGAGTTGTGCCGTTATCTGTCTCCGGAACTAATCATCAGATAGATATGAAATTTGAATGGGACCATTTTGGAATAAACTCCTTTCGAACATAAAAGAATTATGTAAATCCATTTATGATAATGACGGATTTATGCCCGAATATACATATAAAAAATGTATATGCAAATACACCGAATTGATAACCTCCTCCTTTTTTTGAAGTCGGTTAAAAACCCAATAACACTTTGCCCGACCTGGGAAGCGAACCCACGACCTCATGCTAAGCGAACAACAAAACAGTGAACTAACAAAACACATGTTTTCCTAAAATCAGGACAACCACTATCCAATATGACACACACATATCCTGTAAGCCAAAAAAAAGAGAAAAAACCTGAAATATACGAAATGTCAACGCGTCTTTAAATATTTATGATAAAGGTGCTTAGGAAATCTTTCGCAGTACAAAAGCCATATTGATTTTGCTTGTTATGTTCCAATGCATAATGCGGCCTCCTGAATATTGTATGGTCCGTGGAGTGTGAACGGTATGGCGGTGCCAAGGCACTTTGGCTTAGTGTTTTTTTATTTTTGATATTTTAACAGCTAATAAACATTCTGGACTTAGCTTGGGTGCTTTTGGTACAAATGAAGTGTAGCTGTGTAAGTGGGTCAGCAGTGGTAGCCCAGTGGTATCGGCGTGACTTCAAACCCAAGGACGCATTTTACTTTGTGTATTTCATTTTATCACCAAGACTTTTAAAACGGTGAAGGAAAAGGATAAAAAACTATATGACCTAAAGTCCTTTGTTGCCACATGCTTGCTAAGAGCATTATCATCATCATTTCAGCCGAAAGACGTCCACTGCTGGACATAGGCCTCCCCCAATTGGGGAGGGTCAGATTTCATTTAAACTTTGACCTCACGGTTTTTGTAATTATTTTGTGCTCTTTTAGTTACGTTTTTAAAGCGTGTTTTTTATTTATTTTTGATTATCTTACAAAACATTCATCATCATCATCATTTCAGCCGAAAGACGTCCACTGCTGGACATAGGCCTCCCCAAAAGAGGGTTTTTTGCCATAATCACCACGCTTGGCGATCGCAGTATGGTGGTAAAATGCATAGATAACGCTGCTGCCCATTCTCTAGTAAGTCCCTTAGACGCCTTTACGACACTCACGGGAAGAAATGAGATGGTGCTATTCTTTTACGTCCGACACCGCACGGAACCTAAGAGCGTCCATAACTTGATAAAAATTACAAAACAACGCGTAGGTAATGACTACTGCAGTTTCCTATAACGGAAGTGCCACAAAACATTATTACGTACATTTCCTCAGGAGTTCACCATAAAAGTTTGTGAGCTAAAGCACTTAAGAACTTTATAACATGTTTATGTTTGTTTCCACATTTCCTTAATCGTCAGAAAAGAAAATTTCCTACTTAAATTTGTCGTGGCAAGCGCTAAGACGTTCTTGTTAGCGCGGCATTCCCACAGGAGGGTCGTTGAACAAGAAAACCTTCCCCTTGCTTTCTACAAAATTCTTCTCGGGCTAAATTATTTTTTTTCACTAAGCCAACATATTTTCTTTATACTTGGTAAAACTGCACGTGGAATGTTTAGGTTTGTTTTTTCGGAGTTATAACTAAGTGAAGAGTTTTTCTTTTTATCGTTTCGAGTTTTGTTTTTGTCAGAGTTAATTAGATACCTATGTTTTTGATTAGCTGATTTCTTCCTGATCCTAGAGACTGATTTTATCACCACTTAACTAGTTTTTACTATACTTAAAAATTCATTCATTAGATAAATGCTGAACAGCCTTTTTTCACCTAAAACTACATTAGTGTGATTTATAAGTAATAGTGATAGTAATGTACCAAAAGAATATGAACTCCTGTCTTACCAAGGGGTTTCGTATTGTTATGTTAAGCCGTTGGCCCGGCTGACATTCGTGGATCATTGACAGTCGTTACGGGTCGTTAGAAGCTCGAAAGTCTGACAGCCAGTATCAAGGGTATTACCCAGTAACTGGGTTGTGAAGGTCAGATAAGCAGTCGATCCATGTAAAAATACTGGGAAACAGCTGAATCCGGTTAGAATAGACGCCAAGCTTAACATAGTAGGGAAACGGCTAGGCTGATGTTCATGTGTACCTACACCTTTTTACACGCTTTTTATTAGCTTCACCTGTATGTTTGTAGGTATGTTTATTTGCAACCGACTCCTTTGGACTTGATTTTGACCCACTTCAAACGGTCAAATTTCATTTAAACTTTGACCTCACGGTTTTTGTAATTATTTTGTGCTCTTTTAGTTGCGTTTTTAAAGCGTGTTTTTTTTATTATCTTACAAAACATCCATCATCATAATCATTTCAGCCGAAAGACGTCCACTGTTGGACGTAGGCCTACCCAAAAGAGGTTTTTTTTGCCATAATCACCACGCTTGGCGATCGCAGTATGGTGGTAAAATGCATAGAGAACTCTGCAGCCCATTCTCTGGTAAATCCCTTAGTCGCTTTCTGTGACACCCACGGGAAGAAATGGGATGGTGCTATTCTTTTACGTCCGCATCCCATGGAACACGCTTGGAACATTAGAACATCCATGCGTTTATCATATCCAGGAAACTTATCTAAGCCTGCAAAATTCAGTAAACCGACCAGACACCGTATCCCAGACAAACTCCTTCATAAATAATCTTTAAAATCACTCATTTATTTACATTACACAGTTATATATCACGGGAAAGTTTAAAATTCCCCGCAATAACAAACCCGCACTGGCGAATGTAACATGGCTAGTACAAAAGTGGTAGAACTTGCACGAAGTAGGGGTATATTAAACTTTCCTTCTGATTTATAACAGTTTATTGTTTTTGTGGCTACAACCCTCGTGAACGCCCTTGGCGACACTTTTTTGTGGAGGATTTTAAAATTCCTACTATTTTATTTGATTTTCTTGCTGATGCGGAAAGCGAAGCGGATTGTGGAAATGGATATTTTGATGAAACGTGGCTAATATGGCTTATTCCCCTTATTTTATGTAGTTTTTTGTAAACATGTGGCTTAAACGCGTTTTCTGTGCTATTTATAGATGATTTAAATATTTCGTTAAACCTTGCATTTGACACTAAACTTTATATAGTTGTAGCGTACGTGTAGTTTTATTTAATTATTCTTGAATTGAGGACCATCTTAATCCATGGTAACGACAAGTATATCTATGCCAACAGAAGTAGATAACCTAAAAGCATACGAAACTAGTTCAAATAAGTTACAGCAAGTAAAAGCACTCCAACATAAACTTCCAATATAGTACAATAGATGAAGTAGATATAAAGTTTAACCAACGACATGTGCTTCCTACAAAGAGTTTAAATGTGTGGTATTAAAAAGAAATCTAAGCTGTGTTACGAAGTGCCGAGTCTTGAGCTCTTGTAGTTTCGTGAGGGTATCGATAAAGATGACTATCGATAAAAATAAATGTCAATGACTTCAATTGTGTCTATTTATTTAGTTACTAAATAAATGACAAACAATAATATGCGTTCATTTATTGAAAATAAATTTGATGTTTGCGTTAGCTACATAAATGACAAAAACTTTTAATAAATACATTTGTTAACAAAATAACATGTTAAAATAATAAACATAGATAATTAAAATGAGATACATAACTCAAAGTTTCTAATCAGCTTCCGTTTTTCCGAAATGATCTCATTAATAACAGAAAATTAATTATTTTAATGTAGACACCTTTGAAGTGTAGGCAAAGGCCAGTAAATATTAATTAAACATTTTCGGCTTTATAACTTTCATAGCGATGTAGGTATGTTTTTATATTTTTTCATCCAATTAACAGTTCTTTTTGAGTTTTTGGGAATTTCGTGAATCAATATGGTGTTATTTTGTCAAGCCTATAATGTTTACCACTAATGATGTAATTAATATGTATGTGACAGCACGTAGGTAGGTCTTCATGAATTTATTACCAACTTTTTGGTACGTAACATTGAAATAAATTTTTATTTCGAAACTAACTAACCCGACAGACGTTGTCCTGTCATATCTATGAATATTGAATTTGCATTGGTATAATATTAGAAAACTTAATGTAGTCGTTAAGTTTTCTTAAATTTTCTAATGTTACGTGCAACTTTCGTATTTTTTTCTTTCATAAGAACCTTCTCCTGACAATAACAAACACAACAAAGAAATAATTAGCAAAATTGGTCCAGGCGTTCACGTGTGATGTCGTGACCAAGGGAATTAGGGATTCATTTTTATATTTATACTAGCTTTTGCCAGCGGCTTCGCCCGCATGGATGTCGAATACTATCACACGGGAATGTAGTACCGTTATAAAAGTATCCTGTGTGTTATTTCAGTTTACAAACTACATATGTGCCAAATTTCATTTAAATCCGTTCAGCCGTTTTTGCGTGAAAGAGTAACAAACATCCATACATACATCCATACTTACAAACTTTCACATTTATAATATTAGTAGGATAGATAAGAATATAGTCAAGGAAGTATGAAATTTTATGGCTTTCCTAAGAGGATCCCTAAACTATCGACATGCAAATCATTCTCGACATCCCATCACTATTTCACTAGACGAAGACGATAAAGAAGGACGGATATAATGTAGTGCTTTCAAACATTGAAGCGAAGTTTGCCTACAGAGCAGCAGACAAATGACAACCGGCCTGAGGCGGGGAGCTGCGATATTAGAAGCCTTTAAGATGGGAAAAATAGCAACTTTTACTTGAGGTAGTTTTTGTATAGTATTTGATGGAAGACGAAGCGAATTGACAATTTGATGGTTTGTTGGTTGAATATTGTAATAGATATTTTTGATGCGATTGTGAGTGGTAAAACTATTCAACTAGTTTGCTCATGTGGTAGGAACACTAGATTGACATTCAAAAGAAGAATTAATTCTTCCATGACACGCTAGATGTGAAAATAACATTAACGTGATAAGGATTAATTATATAATGTGCTTAAGTCAAATGCAATTTTTGACAGCGTCATGTCCGTAAGTTGAATTTTGTTTACCGAACAAGGGAATTAAGTTTATCTGCGCGAGCTATAAATTATAGATACGTCTTTGAATGCACAGTGTCAGCAAGTTAAGTGCGATAATTCACCTTCGGAGCTACAGCTAGAACTCGACTTCCTGTGAGTATTAAAAAAAAGAGTCAAAATCAATATATTTTATTTCACAAACACTACTACAAAGGCACTTATTAAACGTCTGAAGTTTCCGATTAGTTTAAAATTGTTTACAAAGTACATAGGTATGGGAGGAGAGTGTTCAGTTTTCACGATGCAAGTCACCAAGCTCAATGAGCTTGCCATAGCATGTATGTCAAAAGTGGGCATTGTGTTTAAACCTCTGCCTAAACGTATATCAAGACAAATCATTACCGTCCATTTTAACGTTTCTCATATAAGACTCGCTTCAAACCGTGCCTTACCCCATACGCCATGCATAAGATGGCAGAGATGTTACACTTCGGGTACGCCGTGAGAAAGAATTGCCGACAACATTTGTTTCAGGAGGGCCTCTGATGCGCTTGTTTTGTAAACTTCAGTTACAAGCGAATATCTCTGAGAGATTTTGTAAAAAAGTTTGGAGTACCTAAGTGCGTTTTTGCCATAAGTGTTAAATCTTGTATTATAGAGGTATGAGGAACAGGGTGTAAAGTTCACTCATACACTATTGGTAAAGGAGGATCCTCTGACCAGACGGGTGTTGTGTCTGGTTGGCAACTGCCCGACGATTGATGTCGGGATCTTGTATATATGTAGATTGCGTGATAAACTCTGCTTGCGTGATGTAGCTGCGGTGTGACGTCAAGTCTTGAGTAGTTCGCATATGGCATTGTAGATGGCGCCACTTTACCTTTTGTGTTTTCCACATCTGTTGATTTGTAGTTTTTGTATGTGGCCTTGTTGGCCGCCACAGTATCCTGTCACGATGCAAATCGGAATAAACCATGGAAATATGGTTACCATTTAATCAACCTCGGTGAGCCGTGGTGGCCCAGCGGCAACGGCCGCGACTTGAAAGTTGTAGGTTGTACGTTCGAACCCAGTCGGGCGCTTTACTTTCAGTAAATTATTTCATCGCCAGTGCTCTCATAGAGGATAAGCAAAACATCGTGCGGAAACCATCATGTCCTAGAACCAAAAATTCGAAGACGTGTGACGTGTGCCAACTTGCACTGAGCTCACATGGTGGATTACGGGCCACTCCCTCTCACAGAGAGAAATCAACTCGGGCATCAGATATTGTATTCATTTCTTCAACGTCTATTTTGGCCCGGTACATGTTCATGACCTAACTATTATCATTGCTTTCACTGTAAAACCCTCCAATTGGCTTTCTTGTCGAGTCTACCCCGTCTGTTTGCTAAGTATCCATTTTATCAGCAACTTGTCGGTTCAAACATTTGTAGGTATACTTATGACTATTGAACAAACCTACTTATTTTGTTTCTTTCATAGCTCAATAAAGGAAAATCCTACAGCCATTTAAGGAAAAAATACCCAAGTAGGTAATAAGTATAAAACGAGAAACAAAAGTAAGCACACTCAACTCTATTTCCTTTTCTTAGAAAAACTGTTTATAATTTTATATTAAACCAATTGGAAACTTAACAATTTAAGTTAAACACAATGAAACATAAAATTTAAACACGAATGAGTCGTGGAGATAAAAAACAATGCGTTTAGAGGAAGCCACGCAACTCATGACACGGGTAATGCCAAGAATTCACCAACCTACGCCTGTTTCTGAAGATCCTATATTTACTAGAAACGTTACCGAATTTAGCTTTATTATGAGCCTGCCCTGTTAAGAATTTACTATTAAAACTATGCTAGCAACGATGTGAATTTACCATTTGATTAAGAAAATTAATCATCTTCTCCTGGGGCTGAAGGTCTTAAACCTACCATTTACGTCAAATACATACTCAGAGTTATCACATACTCATCATCATCATTATCATCTGCCTAACCTTCTCCCTACTATCCTGGGGTCAGCTTTTAGTGTAACCAGATGCAGCACCAGTATTTTGCATGGAGCAACTGCCTATCTGACCTCCACAACCCAGTTACTTGATAATAAGATACTCCTTGACTTGGTTGTCAGACTTTCGAGCTTCTGGCGACCTCTAACGACTGTCAAAGATCTACGAATGACAGCCGGGACCAATGGCCTAACATGCTTTCCGAGGCATGGAGAGGTGTTGGTATGTAAAGATGGTCACCCATCCACGGACAAACCGCAGCAAGTGTAGCTTAACCTGATCGATCGAATCGTGCAGCTGTTATTACTTAGGTTCAAGACCCTAGCATAATTTTTTTTATTTTTTTGGGTGGGAAATCATCAAATAACTTTCCTGCTCTGGGTGGAACAGGAGGGCGTGTCAGACTTTTACTGACCAAAACCCACCCGTGTTCCCTCACTTGGCTATGTGCCAGGGGCTACAGTATTTCTTTCGAACAACCCGCACCCAAAAATATCATAGTTATCATACTCATTCAGGTAAAATTAAAAATCAATAAGCCAAGTTTAACGCCAAAAAAAACATTGTTATTTACCACGTAACTCCAACCCAGATTATGTTCATCGACACGACGACGTATAAATGTGATAAAATCATCACTACCCTCATTTTCCTAAAGTTCACACGCCGAGACACTTCCAGTACCCTTCAGCCGCGTACCTATAGATATAGTCGAAATAAAAGTGGCGACAACGGCGTCTGGCTGCAGCTTAGAGTTGAAAGGCTTCGGCTAGACGGCACGACTAATTGTCGACACTACTATTGTCGTATTTGGATGCGTATTTACATGTCTCACTGACGTGGTTGAAAAATATGCGATCGTGACTTTTCATGTCGGTGTAAGGAGCTGAAAATTGAATTCAGCCTGAATTTAAGTAGAAATGAAGAATAAAGAAAAACTTAAAGAATACAAAGCCTACTAAATGGCGTTAAAATATGTATCAACGGAAAGATCTCATCTAGGATCAAATTTACTACTACGAAGACTTCTCATTTCATTAACTTTCGTTAATTCTGTGCCTTGCCAACATCATGTTTTAAACCTATGAACGGTTTATCCTGTCTCAATTATCTTATGGCTATTAACCATTGTGAAAGATCACCACGTGCGAGAGTTTATTTTGTTCTAGTGTACTATTGAGTAGTATTTCATCGAGTTGATGAATATTTTTAATTTTTTTTTTACTTTTACTCTATGCTTCGAAAGTACTCCTTATGGCAAGTTGTTATGCCGCGGGAAAACAACCATTAAAATTTCTCGGTGTGTAGCTCGGTGCCCATTCTCATAAACATGTCTAAAACAATATAAATTCAACTGCATCTATTATTTAGTTTTGATAGTTTTGTCTGGTTCATACAAGGTGGCAAAGTACAGATGCCTGCACATCAAGCTAGCTCAAACTGTCAAATTTCTCTGATATTATTTCAAATTTATTACAAAAGTATAAGATTCATGTTCAATTTGGAAAATTTTACAGTTTGGGATAGCTTGATGTGCTGGCGGCTGTACCTACCATTTAATTTTGAGGACGGGACCTACATCGTTACAGACCTTTAAGGGCTTGTACCAAGTTATTATAGTTCATTGTCTACGAACTTCAATATTTCCCTAAGGGCCTAAGGGTCTGGAAGGTCAGACAGGAGTCGTTATGTCTAGAATCAAAGGCTGTCTTTAGACCAATACAGCAAGTTCTCAGACTCGGAAAATGATTAAAATGTTGGTATCTTCGTTGTTAACCGCTCACATTTTGAATCTCTATAAGTACTAGATAACAATAAAGCTCAAGAGTTTGTTTCTTTGAACGCCTAATCTCTAGAACTATAGGTTGAATTTAAAAATTCTTTTAGCGTTTTTGTGGAAGATCGATTCCTTACGCTACGACCCTAAGGAACCGTACAAAAAGAAAAACCGTCAGAAAAAAAGCTAAGTCAAAACGAGTCTTAGCGCTGGTGGGCGATGTGATACGATACGGTAGGTAGGGCCGAAATTCCACGCGTATGAAGTCGGGGTCGTCAGAAGCTAGTGTAAAATTAATGTTAACTTTTGATGTTAAGTTTTGGGTGGCAAACAAATCAATTTGATACGTGATCACCGCCATCACATCGTGAGAAAAGCGTTATGTCCTACACCCAACAATCGGCAGACTTGTGACATCTACCAAGCCATATTGGGCCCACTCCGTCTCAACGAGAGGAGGCCTGTGTCCCAGCAGTGGGGACATTATGGGCTCATTATGCACTACCGTCAATGCCGCAGATGTTTGATAAACAGCCATGGTGCCGGTACTTACTTCCGTGTCCTTCCATCCGTGTTCCCTCAGTTGCCTGTGTGCCAGGGGCGACGGTATCTCTTTCGAACAACCCGCAGCCCTGGCAGGCATCGGCCCTTGTGGACCGCACCAGTTGGTGCTAACATCTCTTTGAGGCACGCGTGGAACACAACGCGCTGTCGACCCGGGTCCTTACCGGACAGCGAGCTATCCAGAACTCGCCGTCCGCAAGCCCGCGCCTACGGTGGCCGAGAATCAGCCTGGGATTCCCGACGCCCAAGGCGTCTCCTGCGGCGACTAGCGCCGCGAGGGCGCATATACTGCCTATCTTCGTAGGGTAAGGCGGAGATGTACCTAATAGTACACCGACATTTCGCCAGTCCATGTAAGAAGGGGCGAGCCTATTGCCATTACATACATACATACATATATAATCAGCCTCTGTGAAAGGGACCATTATTATATACAGGGTGTAAGGGAAACGCTTCCGAAAACGAAGACAGTTGAAAGGGCTAGTGATTCTCGATTCAGTAGCATAAAAAAATCTAGTTTTTTTTTATAATTTTGACCTAACTTTTTACCATTTTTTGTTCACAATGCTGTGAGAATAGTTAATTGGATCATTGTTTGAGATTAAACACATTTAAAAACGACCCCAACTCCAGGTGGCGACTTTAGGTTTAGGCATCCTTTGTAAAGCGCCGCCAAAATAAAATAAGTAGAAACATTCCAAGAGCGTCAAACGTTTTAAATTGATGCAAAATAACCAATTTAAGGCGAAAGGTTCTTGGTATCCGTTTGCATTTAGGTTGTATATAATCTACGGCTTCGGTAGCGTTCCCATTGTACCCTGTATATTGCCACTAACCGGACACAAATCCAGAGAAATTCCAGATAGAAAAACCCATTAACACTTTGGCCGAACTGGGAATCGAAACCAGGACGTCATACTCAGCAGTACCGCTTGCGACCACTAGCCCAACGACACAGTTCAAACTACAAGAACCTTTAAGCATTAAATAGAGAAAATTTAAACCTTCTCATGAAATTCAAAACCGACATACGGGTACAAGCGAAACCGCCCCAAAATCTAGTACATACTAATATAATTTAATTACTACGTGTCATGAATAGACAAAGAGACAAATTAAATGTTGGATTAAGGTATTCCGCGCGGGGTGATTAGAATGATTGATCACTCGAATAGCATATGTTCTGGTGAAACGGGTATCGGGCCCGGGTACCTGGTTTTCGGTTTACTGTGGATTTAGTTTGTTGAAATTCACAGTTTTAGGTTAGTATTATTGGGTAAGAAATTTTAAGCTTACAAGGACGACTCAACATTTCTTGAGCAGTGTTGCCCTAGTGGTAACAACCGCGATTTACCGAGTTGTAGGTTCGAACCCAAACTAGCACTTTGCTTTGTGTAGATTATGTCATCACCACTGGTTACAAAGCGGTGAAGGAAAACAGTCAGGAAACCGGTATGTCTTAGAACAAAAGCTCCTCAAGTTCTAGGTTGACCTGCATGAGTACTGATAAATGCGTGCACTGAATGGACAGGTCCACTCAATCTGCGTGGTTCTTTCCTCAAAAGACCATTTCAGACACCGATCCGCATGGTCTTCACAAGATCTGACCAAGATTATGTCTGGACTTTAAATGAGACTGTGACCTCTGAGTTTGTTTCGGCCTTTCTTCTCAGAGTAGTCAGATAGGAAACGCCGACCTCATCTAGTTTAAAAAAATATGATTGACGTGTAAAAGGGTTTGTACAAACCTACTTACAGAAATAAAATCATTTATCATTTAAAAAATTTGGAGACATGTGACATTTACCAACCCGCACTGGGCCCGCGTGGTGGATAGCTACTACCTACTCCCTATCACTCACAGAGAGGCCTGAGTCCCAGCAATGGGAATGGTATAGACTTAATATGATATTCAATAACTTTAATTCGATTTCAATGTCACCAGTGGACCTCCTTAATTTTAGGCTAACAAATTAAGCCCCACCAAGACAGGTTACAATTTACTACATCGGGGAATAGTTTAGCATCCAGTAGAAAAAATAGGGTACAGTCCTTCATGTACAGTCAGGGAAATTGATCGTTCAGGAAAATTGACACTTTACACAAATTTTTAACCGAATTCAAAAAAAGAAGGAGGTTCTCTATTCGACTGTAACCGCATAACTTTCTACTGGGTGAACCGCTTTGTCTCCGATCTGATGATTCTTTTTTTATTTGAATGCTAGTGCTTTCCGTGTGGTCCCATTTCAATTTCATATAGATCTGATGATGCGTTTCGGAGACAGACAACGGAACTCTTCAAAAAATAACAGTAAATGAACCGCGATTGCTGCCATTGCATAAATCTACATTGTTTTGTCCCCAAAGATGATGAAATTTCGAATTAGTAGTAGGTAGTTACTATTACTAAAAAGTGAAAAATAAAAACTTTTTCAAAAAAAAAAAAACGAATGACTTCCGAAAAAGACTACAAAGGGAAAAATAACTTTAATTTCAGAAGGCGGTGGCAAAAAATTCAAATACATATCTAAAGTCACCGACTTTATTATTTTTCACTTTGTAGTGTTTTTTCGGATTCAAGATTCAAGATTCTTTTTTTGTGGAAACATGAGTACACATACAGAGCATGCAAGTTATTAAATTACATTATGGTTTCGATCAGTCGGATCACTCGGTACTTTTTTTTTTGGAAAATATTTATTATGTTGTAACAGCCGTTCGGCGGTGTTTCAAAGCGGACCAGCACCCTTAGTACGTATCACACTTTCAATCAAATTACACAGATTTGAAAAAAAAAAATGCATTGCTGCGTTTGGGAAATTCGTTTTGTCACACATTATCGACTGCCATTTTATGTGTATTACGTTTTCTCCTCAGGTTTCAAGAGGTTCAAAGGCTCCTTTTTAAAGCTTTGGTTTTTTTAACTTTAATCCAATTATTTCCATAAAACCACTACGTAATTAATTAACTCCATCCATTATCTCACTCAATCCACTTCATATTCACCGTTTTTAATTCTGCTATCCTATACAAAGCCGTGATTATAGCTATAGTCTTGCAGTGTTCCTGCAAATTGCCAGAGGTTGCCGTCATTATGAAGAGTAGAGCAAACTTAGATTGGCGTCGGAGGCGCCGAGATTGTTATCTTAATGAATGTGTTTTGGTAATATCTTGTAGACATTTATGAAGTTAATTTTCTTTGGAAAGTTTTGTTTTGGTATGATGCCCTAAATAGTAACACACAAATAAGTTTTTGATTGGGGTAGCTGGAGTTTGTCTAGGATTCGTAATCATAAATGGAATAAAATCTTTAGTAATGGAATAAAATAAGTCATACTAGGTCATCATGATTGACTTCTGCGCTGCGTGTCGCGGGTTCGATTCCCGCACGGAACAAATATTGGTATGACCTACAAGTAGTTGTTCCGGGTCTGGCTATTTGTGTATGTGAGTTTAAATGTTTGTGAACGCACCCACAATACAGGAGAAATTCCTAGTGTGGGGCAACGTTTTTATAAAAAAAAAAAAAAAAATGATCATCTGCCTAGCCTACTACGTTGGGGTCGGCTTCCAGTCTAACCGGATGCAGCTGAGTACCAGTATTTTACATGGAGTGACTGCCTATCTGACCTCCACAACCCAGTTACTGGGTAATACGATAACCCTTGGTAAGACTGGTTGTCAGACTTTCGTGCTTCTGACGACCCGTAACGACTGTCAATGATCCAAGAACGACAGCCGCAACCAATGGCTTAGCATGCTTTCCTAGGCACGGAGAAGTCTTGGTATGTAAAGATGGTCACCCATCCACGGACCAACCGCGGCGAGCGTAGCTTAACCTGATCGATCGATCGAATGCGGCTGTTATTACTTAGCCAGAAGCCTCGCTATGGTTTACCATTCTATCGATAATCGCTATGGCAATATTTAAATTTTATACAAGGTGTACTTAATTAAAAAAAAAATCTGAATAGCTTTTTCTAAGACCATTGATCAGGTTTACTTTTATTACAACGTGTTAACCTAGTATGACTTAGGGGGGTTGTAGCTAAGTAAAAATAATCGCATGGGTCGATTGATCAGGTTAAGCTACGCTTGCCGCGGTTGGTCCGTGGATGGGTGACCATCTTTACATACCAAGACCCCTCCGTGCCTCGGAAAACACGTTAAGCCATTGGTCCCGGCTGTTATTCGTGGATCTTTGACAGTCATTACGGCTCGTCAGAAGCCCGAAAGTCTGACAACCAGTCTTACCAAGGGGTCTTACCCTAAGGCAGTCGCTGGAATGTAAAATACTGGTATCCAGCCGACCCCAATATAGTTGAGGGTAGGGAGACGAGATGATTTTATTTATTGAACCAATTCTCACTTGACGTCAAGGAATGATACGGTTGACGTTGATGATTTTCTAAAAGCAATTTACGCACGTCTTTCAGCCATTTATTCATATCAGCCGAAATACGTCCACTGCTGGACATAAGCCTCCTCCAAGAGGGGGGGATTTGCCATAATCGCCACGCTTGGCAGGCGGGTTGGCGATCGCAGTATGGTGGCCAAATGCATAGAGAACGCTGCTGCCCATTCTGTAGTAAGTCCCTTAGTCGCCTTCTACGACACCCACGGGAAGAAATGGGATGGTGTTATTCTTTTACGTCCGGCACCACACGGAACAACACGGTCTTTCAGTAGACTTTAAAAAAATATTATGTCACTAGCCTTTACAAGCGGATTCACCCGCGTGGAGTTCGAAAATTATCCCACAGGAACGCACTACCGAGATAAAAGTATCCCATGGTTAATCTAGGTTAAGAATTATCTGTGTGCCATATTTCCTCCAATCCGTTCGACCGTTTTTTCATGATTGAGTAACAAACTTTCACATATTTATTACTAGCGGTCCCGACAGACGTTGTCCCGCCTGAACGTAGCTCCACCAACTGAGTACGATAATTGTGAATTAAACCATCCAGGCACCCCCCTCTCAAACACACAAAATATGTGATTAAAATCGGCCCATAGTTTTAGCAGGAGTTTAGTGACATACTCACGTTCAGATGAATTATTTACATAAATATAGTAGGATGTCAATAGAACAAGCCAATCAATAAAATAACAATCGAACTCAAGAATTAAACCAAATCAACAAAAGGAACTGAACTGAGTCAATAACAACCAGCCACTTGAAAACAAAAGATCAAGCTGTTATTTTGTAATAAAAGAAGCATTTACTTACTACAGTGGGACTCTCTCAGTCTATATATATAATCGGATTATATCAACCATGTCTGATGCTGGAGACTGCAGCACAAAATGCATTCGAGTTTTCATGAATTCAATTTAAAAATTACGAACTCATTTTCGGCTAATTTCATTTTAGAGAAACTTGTTTTCATTTTAAGAACTTTATTTTAAGCTAACAATATTAACTTTGCCCAAACAAATGAAAATGAAAATAATGCTTAATTTTTCATGACGTACATCATCACTACATAGTATAAAACAAAGTCGCTTTCTCTGTCCCTATAACCCTATGTATACTTAAATCTTTAAAACTACGCAACGGATTTTGATGCGGGTTTTTTAATACATAGAGTGATTCAAGAGGAAGGTTTATATGTATAATACACCGACCTGCACGCGGGCGGAGCCTCTGGCAAAAGTTATGTATATAAAAGAGGCGACTAAGTTTAGCGGGAGTAGTCGTGGCGCGACTAACGAGTACATCTCGTAGACATCTCGTAGCCTCTCTGGGTTTTAACCCACGACCTACAGATCGTAGGGTCGAAGCCAGACAGGCTCTTCACTTCGTGTAAATTATTTCATCACCACTGCTCTCAAAACGGTGAAAGAAAACATCCTGAGGAAACACGCATGTCCTCGAACCAAAAAAAATTAAGCCATGCCACATCTACCAACCGGCACTGGGCCCACGTGGTGGATTATGGCCCGTTCCCTCTCACTGGGAGGAGGCCCGTGTAGCAGCAGTGGGAACATTATAGGAAAACTAAATATAGTCATTATAAATGTCTCCAAAATTACCAAAACTTTTCAGTGTGAATAAAGAGATGAAAAATGCCGATTTTCCACTATGTAAATCTAGGTCAGAAAGCTGCTGGTTTTCGATCAATTTACCCATTAAGAGCTTATTCGGGTTTCGAATTTGACCGTCCGCGTCGGTTAGAATTTAGGATCAGGATTTTCCGCACCACAAATCAGTGATCCCTGTACTTAACACCAGTTTGTATTCGACGTCAAAGCCCCCGTATCGATTTACTATATGAAACGCACTTTATACACACCATGGCTGTCATGCTATCATTATTACAAAACCGAAGTTTATCTAACACTAACAGAACATCCTTGATCACACTCACAACACAAACTAAGCTTTACACTCCAGTGTTGAAGTCTAAAATGGCGTGACAAGAGTAGTTGTTCAGCCGTTTCGCTAGTGAAGGGAAACGTAGTCAATAAAGGCGGCTTAGTGGCATCGATAACTTTGTGTTTTGCGATATTTATGCGTTCCACTTGGCTCGGGAACACCTGTTTGTTTGTGTGCACGCCAGTGAGGGCAGACACGGGAATTTGTCTTGTCGATTGTTGTTTGCTATCGAAAGATAGCTGTATTGACGCCGTTGTCATTTCTAGTTACCCGATCATTGGTTGATTTCATTGGGTATATTTTCGCCCAGTATTGGAAGTTAAGGAACTTTATACTGGAGTCATATGGTGCTGGTGATTGTTCTTACTTACTATTCATAAATCAATAGTTTGGTTTTACTTATTGTCGGTCGATTTAGTTTTATCAACATTTTAGTAATTCGTAAAAATAAAAGAGCAAATTAAATTAAAACCACAACGACATTTTTAAAGTTCATCTAACAACAAATCCAAGAATTAGCAAAAACGTTAGGTAACTAAATGCTATACCCACATCAGTGACAAAATATTATCGATATTAATTACAGCACTGTTCACATCCCTACACCAGCCTCCGTGCATTTAACAGCAACATTCATTGTAATATTTGCTTTATACAATCTGTGTTGAATTTTGACTAGTCTGTTAAATAATTTAGTGAGGTTCGTATCGCGCAAACTGTGTTACAATCCAGTCCAATTTACTGCTTCTGTTGTATCTACTTATGTACTGGAGTTAATTCTTCGTATAACTAGAATGATTAAGAAAATTAAGGTGCTCTCATTCTGAGATTCAGTTTATTTTCGGATTGTGAACGTAGGTGTCAAAAGAAAATTCCTAAATAGAAAAGTAAAAAAAATAAAAATAAAAACAGATCAATATTAAAACCATCCTCACCTATTATGTAAAATGAATTGACTATTAAAGAAGAGGTGGCGAGACGACCTCGACGCGTATTGTAAGGGCTGGATCGAGGTAGCCCTGGAAAAGGATACTTGGAGGGATTTGGGGGTAGTCCTTTGGTTAGCAGTGGGGACAGTCATCATCATCATATCAGCCGAAAGACGTCCACTGCTGGACATAAGCCTCCCCCAAAAGCGGGGGATTTGCCATAATCGTCACGCTTGGCAAGCGGGTTAGTGATCGCAGTATGTTGGTCAAATGCATAGAGAACGCTGCTGCTCATTCTCTAGTAAGTCCCTTAGTAGCCTTCTACGACACTCACGGGAAGAAATGGGGTGGTGCTATTCTTTGACGTCCGGCACCACAAGGAACGGAGTGGGACAGTGTAAGCAAAAAAAAATATCTAGACTATTAGACTAATTACTATAAGCAATCTCATGCAGTCGGAGGCATCTTCTTAAATTTAACAATAAGACCTTTATTGCCTCGGACTGCATGAGATTGCTTATAGTATTCAGTCTAATAGTCATCCTTTTAAAACATGTTTCCTGTGTCTATCTTTTTTAGTCAAAGTTCACTTTTTAGGTAGTCGGGTTTTTTTTATTTTGTAAATTTTTCTTTTATTTCACAGTTTTTAGTTAATACAATTATTTTGACGTTAATGAAACCTATTTATGAAACCCTTTATTTTGATACCCCACTCAATAGGTTTTGAGACACAGCATGGCGCCAAAAATCGCCCATTTTATTATTATTTTCAATTTTCGTATATCCAGTGTCACTCTCATAATGAATACGATTCTAACGGCACCTCTCAAGCTGAAATCGATCAAGCCATTTAGGTTACAGAGCGTGCCAAAAAAATATACATACATACATACACTCGAAAAACGTAACCCTCCTTCTGGCGCAGTCGGGTAAAAATATATAAATGTTAAGTTCGCTGCCTCGTTGGTCTAATGATCGCAAGCACTACTGCTGAGCAGGAGGTCCTGGGTTTGATTCTCTGGTATGGCAAAGTGTTATTTAGTTTTTTAATCAGGAATTTATCAGTAGCTGCCCGTAGTCAAGATTTGTGCCCGGCTGGATGGCAATAGGCTCACGATCTTTCAGTTCTGCTTGCCCATTGGGCGCGTTGATATGTTGTATTTATCTGTGAATTAAGTTCTTAAAAACTGTGAATCTAAGTAGATTTTTCTTTATTTACAGGTGAGTGTATGAATGATTAAGACGAAGAAAGGGGAATGGAAACTTCCTGGTGTGAATAGTATGCTGTATACCCAAGGTAAGTCTTTGATGAATTATTTCAAAACTGAAAGAAAGACAAACAGTGTTTGCATTTAATGTTACTTAAAGACTTTAAAGTCTTGATGCTTCTTTATACCTTAATCAGTCGTTTCATTTGATATACTGGATTTTAACCGCATCCAGTTAATTATGAAGCTGATCCATACCTTTATGTAAAAGTAAACTAAACTCGATGTGTTGTCTCCATATTTATTACCATGTTAAATTTGTCGTCGGTTATTTAAAAAAAAATGTTCCAAACATTTTACCGCGTTGGTATTGCACTTTTCTATGTAACAGTAGATTTTTTTAAACTCAAGAATAATGTTCTGAACCCAAAGACATGTGACATCTACCAACCCACACTGGCCTGCGCGGTGGATTACGGCCCGCTCCCTCTCATAGAGAGGAGGCCTGTGTCCCAGCAGCGGGAATAATATAGGCTAATTATGCTTATTCATGTTCTGTATTCATATTTACAATGTACGCGACGATATTGCTGCTACCCTGGTGTACCCTGGTGGTTTGGCGATGCGAGGCTGGATATCTTTTACGGTATAATGCACAAAAAGTCAGCCTCACTCATTCGCCGAATGCGAGGGAGCGGTAACAGAATCCTAAGGATAACTGCGGATAGGCCAATATCGGCGGCTGTAGGAAGGCTGATCAGGCTGCGTGTTATCTGATTTATATTTTAATTTAATCAATTATTTCAATTTTTGTTTAGTTTATATACAACTATTTCAATTTTATTTTAATTTCTCTTATTTGAATTTATTTTGATTTAATTCTAATTTAGTTCTAATTTATTTGAATTTAATTTTAATGAACTTATTTCAATTTAGTTTAAATACAATTGATCTCCTCACAACCAACATACTTTTTAAGATAATGTTATACTAACAAAATATGGACACTTTAATAGTCTGAAATAAACGTTTTTTTTATTACACAAACAATGTTTCAAAAATTTAATTCAAACATCAAAACTCTTAAAAACCACCCTTTCTACCTTCCTAATAGAAATTATACACGAGTTCACAAGTACCCGATATTCCCCGTTACCTATAGCATCACGCTTCGCCGGTTAGGGACCGCCTAGACGAGCGGTTTGGTTGATTTCACACAATTCACGGCAATATGTTGTCACAATTAAAGGGGTAGACAGCCTTGGGTGTAGTTAAAGATGCGCTATACAGGGATATGTAAGTTCTACTAAGTGAAAATGAGTTATCCTGTCATTTTAAAAATTTGCTTTTTCATGGTCTTTGGGAAAACTTGAGTGTAGATTTTATAGTTTTTGTCTTTGCCATACAGCGTCAAATTTTACTCAATGGCAAAACTACAGGCGTGATTTTTATACATAACATAAATAATGACAATTATAAAAAGATTTTCTCAACCAGTCTTACCAAGGGGTATCGTATTTCCCAGTTACTATGTTATGGTGGTCAGATAGGCAGTTCGCAGCAGGCTCTATGGAAAATACTGGTATTCAGTTGTATCCGGTTAGAATGGAATTGTAACCGGATACAGGTGAATACTGGTATTTTACTTGGACCAGCTATTACCAGCCGACCCTAATATAGTTGGGAGAAGGCTAGGCCGATTATAATGATGATAGATCGTAATATCTACGTCACCATTTGTCTTCAATTTCAGTAAATCTTTCCACGTAAAACCACGTCGCGCCTTTCACCTTTATCGCCGGTTAAATCCAAAATATTTCGCCCACCTACGTGTATCACGAACCTAAAATCATGAATAGAATCTGCAAACTGAATAAGGGTGTCTACCAGGTGAGGGTGGAGGGTGCAAATGGTAGGCAGTCACGTCCTAAACAGCCCCTAAACGAAGGGTAAACGGACGGAAATAAGTCCTTTTATTTAGGGTACCTAGGGATATAATTTTCAGCTATATTGGACTAGATTACGCTGTGTAAATAGATTTAGGTTTCGCGAATTTATTACTTGAAAAGTTTTTGTACCATTGCGTAAGCTTAATTTTTAGTATAACAAAATAATGAGAATGTTTTCTAAAATATCACGTGTATTAGTAAAACATCCCATAGATGACGTTTTAGCTAAATAAAAGTTTGCCATTATGTCGCTCATTGTCGCTTAAATTATAGATAATAATGATTGGAATATAAATGATTACGAAGTGTTTGACTATAGTAATTGTAATCCTAATATTGAAGACAAGCTGTTACACGTATACTATTATATCACAAATTAATTACTAATATTAATTGCTTATCTAGGCTTTACATCAGAGAACACTTGAGATAATTTAGGATAGATAAAATATTAACTCGTATCTCCAATAAGCTCAGGATAGATTGCAATATAATTATGTATTTTGTGGATGAATTGATAATATTTTTTCGTTAAAAAAAAACAAATTCAGAGATTTTTTTGAAACATACTTTTTTGTTTCTTAGTGCAATCTGGAGAAGGGATCAAACTCTTGGCCCGATATTTTTGCATGCCCGCATCCGGTAACATGTAACCAGATGCAGCGAGCTCGGACCGTGTCAAGAAATCCATCAATTATCTCTCTCATTTTTATCTTCTGGAGTTTTGGGCCGGGGCCCCTGAAAGAGCACTGGTGGCCCTGTGGTATCGACCTGGTTTGCGAGTTGGAGGTCGTGGGTTTAAGTGAAGGATATTATATATATAGTATATTATATTATGGTGAAGATATCCTAGAAACCAAAAATTCGAAGACATAAAACATCTAACAACCCGCACTTTATTTCATGAGTTTCTCACTTTCGTTTTTTCTCCACTTTTATCTCGTACTTATTTAGCTGTTCCTACAGGCTGTAGCAACATTATTGAAAGAAAGAAAAGGTTTTGTGACTCGCACAGGAAGATCACATACTAAACTAAACACACAATCGTACAAAAATTATAAAAAGCAAATTTCTTGGAAGTCAAAAAAAAAAATCCTGCACGAGGCCAAAAGGCTCCTACCTCAGCATGATGCTGCGACATTTAAAAAGTGTCGCAGCGCTGGTATTCTGATAGGGCCCGAGCAATGTGATGTATTATTACGTAAATTCGATTCATATACCTGTAACTAAAACCTTCACACTGGTGCGTGTCCTATCTTTCCGAACTCCTGGTACAAGTAGTGCCAGGACCCCTTGGTGTCTCGCGCCAGACCACTTCAGACAGCTCTAGAGCCCCCGAGTGGGTGCGAAAAGTACCTTATTCAGGTTCAAGGTTATATTTTAGTGCGTGTGATTATTAAAGTGTTGTGACTCATAAGGATATGTGGGAAATTATAAAGTACAATAAGTTGAACTGCTTTTTTGTCGGTTTTCGAAAAAGTTTTCATGGTTTGGTGCTTGCTTGTTATGTTAACTAATTTTGAAAATTAGTTGACTAAACAAGATTACATACAATTATGTGTTAAAGAAATTGGACGATTATTTGCATGCTTAAAAGTATCCCCGCTGCAGGCTTAACACGTTAAACCCTTAAAGTAAAGAAGTAATTGAATTATCGCCATGTTTATGTTACGTATCCCGTCCATTCCGTCCAGTGTGGACGTGGATAATGGAGGACAGGGTGGTGTGGCGCAGCCTGGGGGAGGCCTATGTCCAGTAGTGGACTGCGATAGACTGAGTTCATTGATTGATAATGTTATGCTCAATGTGGCACGTGACTCGAAGCTCCTAGGATAGGTACGCCAGCAATTTAACATCATTTTCTTCAGTAAATGACGTTACCAATAGAACAGCATTTTAAATATGAATGACACTGACTCTGTCCTATCCTAAATCGAACCACGCTATTAATTCCTCAATAAATCCATCAGGCACCTAATCAGTCCATTTCATCAGGCTTTTGTTTACATGGACAGTGTGTCAAAGTGGCATTTTTGTGTGTTGGAAGCGGATCGCAGGCCACGCGATTCAGTCTGCACATACATTATTGAGTACCACTGAGTGACGAGACACGCGTCCCATCGTACCGTTGTAACTGGCGAGTTGGCTTGAGCATGTAACTTACCTCTGGGTTTTTATACGAGCTTTTAGATCAGTTCTTTAGATGAGGGCAACTGGATTCTTTTTGCTGTAAATTTTGGCAATTAGAAAGAACCTTTCATGTGTCTATTAGAAATAAATGATGTGATTTTGACTTTGATTTTTTTTTCAAAAATATCTAATTTTGCGTTTGAATATTGTAGTTATTTTAAGTAATGGGATGTAGTGATGTCCTAGTATACCTACTCCTTGAATCCTTATACTTCATATTTTTAATTTTAGAATAAATTAGTGAAGGACTTGTGAAAGGAATGCAGTCGCTAATGTATGCAAGCGTTACACAGCATATAAAATGCAGCAGAATCGGACACTTAATAGGAATTATTTATTTTTTCGTTTAATAATGCATACTATGAGAATATCTCTATAACGAAGTAAAAACATGACACTTCCACCTTGGAAGTGAGGTTTCTGTCGAGTCGAGTCTCTAGGGTACGACTAGCGTAATACGTAAGCGTCGCCATGTTGCGTTTCTTTTTTAAATACCTACCTATTCTGTGTACAAAGAAGAGAGGAAACGAAGTAGCGTAAACTCTGAGGCGAGTAAACAAGCGAGTAAACAGGCGATTGGTGTAAAGGCAGCACAGTAGCAAGCACTCGGCACCCCATAACGCCAGACACTCCGCCGTAGTTGCGAGCGACGTATAAATAAGTTTGTACACACTCGCTATGAACCGTTCTGAAGGCTTGCGTTTTGAACTAGGTTAAAAAACGTAGATTTCTGCTTTAAATTTTTCTGTAGGTGGAAAATAATTTAGATTTTTCAATATTAGGTCGGTAATGTATCTAATAATATAGTTTGAATTATGAAAGGATTAAAAATAGGAAATTGCAGAGATTATATTTTTCACCTTAACCTAGAGACTGCCATGATCTATTCAATATAAATAAATAAAAAAATAAAAAAATTGAAATGTTATTCGTTGGTAAGAGCATTATTTCAGAACGACTTTTATTTTTAGAAAAAATGTTCAGTCCAGAAAATGTTCAATTTCGCGAAAAATCTAAAGTGATTTTTTTTTTAATTATTGAAATTTGGACACGATACAGTCTCTCGGGTAGTGAAGAATACAAATCAATCATAAAATTTTGTACCACGGCAAGTCAATAAGTGATGTACAGATCACCATTACATCAGATCAGATCCAGACAATCACGTTCATGTTGATTGAAAATAATCACCGTATATTTGAAAGGCCGATATTCCAAAATCAATCTTCCAGTTTTCGGGCATTGTCATTCATTTTTATCCCGTTAGTATGTTCGTGTGAGATAATGTCTTACGCGTATTCTCTATTCGTACTTTAAAAGAGTATAATGATCTCAATGAGATCTTAATCATTCTTGTTCTTCTTCTTAGCGTGTCGATAGCAATCTAATTACAGTCAGCCCAGAATTTGGTTACGAGCTTAACATTTTCAGCAGCGTCCATCAACTCCTGCAGCATGCAGACCAGCAGGACACGCTGGACAAGATATAAGTGCCCCATTGTTTGTGGGACAGCACCACATTTACATTCCAAGGTGGAGTCATCTGTGAGTGTGTGTCCCCACCTTAGCAGCTCCTCTTTACTTCGGCCTACCTGAGTCCTGAGTATATTTAGAGACTTCCAGTGAAGCCCAGGCAACTCATGTCCAGGTGCGGGATTTACAGCAGGTGGAACAAATGGGTTTGGTAGGGAAGCACCGTCTCGCGACAGGCTTAGCCTTTCCTTAGACCTTTCGCCAGGAAGCGGGGGAGACACTTGAAGAAGCTGTTGCGGCTTTTCAGCCTTTGTGACACAAGGATGTCATTGTGCACAGGGTGTCGTGTGTCGGAAGCCATCTTGTCTCTTTCATTTGAGCTTGCCACCGCTCTTTGAATTTTTGGTGGGGCTATCCCGACAATGGTGTACCCACTAGGGTACACCATTTGCACCGGGGTCGTCTTAATCATTATTAAAAATAATAACATGTCCATTTTCTTCTTATCGAGGTATATTATTGAAAATGCCAATTATTTGAGTACCTACCTGACAGCAAATGTTGTACTCGTATAATGGCGAAAATGGTTAGTAAACCATTTTCGCCATTATACGAGTACAACATCTACCAATATTCCGATAATATTGGTAGATGGTATCACCTTTGCAAACAAGTAGCTGGTTCCAATATGTTCGTAGTTTCATGGTATTAAGTTCGGCAGACGTCAACTCTGCACATACTGCTTGTACACATGGCAGTACGATGTCCACAATCATCACTGAAAGTTTAGCGAATTTGAACGTAACGTTTCATAGAAATACAAGATGTTTCCTTGATTATTCTTCACTGCTTATTTTCAGAATATATACGGTTGTTTTTATACAGTGTGTTATGATAAACGAGAGGCATACTTTAAAGGAGTGTAGCACTGATGAAAATGAAAAACTTTTACTAAGGGACCAACTCTGAAAATGCGAAAATATCATATACATTTATGTTCGTATAACAGGACAAAATGTAGGGAAAAGCTGATTTTTTTCTTTATATTTTGGTGTCCACTCCATATTAAAAGTTGTATATTTTCATGACTACCTAACCTAACATACTGTATTTCGTATAAGGCTGGAGGAAACGACCGGTTGTTTCCACTGCGTAGATCGCTCTGAGAACACGGTGGAGCATAGGGGAGATACGCCATGAAACGGACGTTTAACTTTGAAGTATTATTACTACTGTAGTTAAAAAGTTAGGAACTCATTAATTGTCCTTAAGGAATTCAGAGGTAATATTGTATAATTATTCATAAACCATATTTTGTGAAAATTGTATTTATTGTAAGAAATATTATGTTTTCTTCTAACTCATTTTTGTCCGTTTCATAACACAGGTAGCATTGAATAGGACAATGGGTGTCCTGAAACGGACTAAGAACCAATGCCATACTTTGAGCCATATGAATACTCAATGTTTATTTTTTTTGCTTTTACGCAATTTCTTTAATTTAAATAAGTCAAACATTTTGATACAACATAAACTGAGATCATAAAATAAACAATTACAAAAAAAAACAACATAAATTATTAGACTCTAAGCTATATAAGTAGGAATCAATTTTTTTTACACAATAACACTTATTTAAATAAGCCAAACATCAAATCAAATCAATCAATGAACAACATAAAATAATTAGACTTTCAATTTCTAAGTCTTGGTTTCAATTTGGAAACAATCTAATAAGTAGGTATCAAACACATTCTTTAATTAATATTAAGACTGATAAATCACAAACTGTTTTCATAAATCCTATAATTTTTACCTACATTTGAAAAATATTCTATTTCCAATATTGGGATTATGAGTGAACTTAGTTGAAGACCCTTTAGCTTTCTTAACAATATCCGCCAAATATGATTTCGATATTTTATATGCTGATGCAACTGAGCGAGTAGACTGTCCTTTTTTTAGTACTTCTTCCACAGCAGATTCTATTGCAGCTTTTTCTGGACGAATCCTCTTCTTTGGCGGCATCTGATGGTGATGAATAAATAAAAACAGGTTTTAAGAAACTACAATATGCAGGAGTAATGAATCGGAGAGGCACTAACGCATTGAATCGGACGTCCGTTTCAACGCGACGGTACCCGTCCGATTCATTGCGAGTGTAACCTAAAAACATTTAAACCAAATTCCAAATAATTAAGTATTGATAAGATTATAACTCACCATTCCGTATCTTCTTGAGAATATGTCACAACAAATACAACCATCACACTTGTAGCTTAAGTTACTATAGAATTTTAAATCAGTTTGCAAATTTACGATATTTTTTACAAAACTCATGCGCTTCAACAACGTGCGAAAAAGTTATCAAAATAATGGTTGCCGGAATCTGTCGTTATTGTGGGTTTATCTATGGTCATCAGTGCTACCAACAACCAATAGACATTAATATTTTCTTTCAGAAATTTTAAAGATATCTATAGTGTCCGTTTCATAACGCGTCCGTTTCATTGCGGATTCCCCCTACGGTGGAGGTCTGCCCGGCTTGGGTGGAGCACCGCCGTGACATCGTGGAGGCGATCGCCGACAGCGATCTCTCGCGTCCGGCCCTGGTCCAGGCTATGGTATGGAGCGAGAATGCATGAGTAGCCGTCACCTCCTTCAGCGAAGCAGTAATGCTCGCGAAGAGAGGAGAAATCCAATCCGAAAATCCCAGGCTGATTCCTGGTCACCGTAGGCGCGGGCTTGCAGACGGCGAGTAATGGGTAGCTCGATGATATTCCAAACAAAAAAAGAAATCAACCTAACATATTGCATATGTAAATATTCTTCTTGACATATCAAGTTCTTCTAGTACTGTACTATTTTCTTATTAGTTAGTCAATCAATGACTCATGTTTATTGTGCCTCGCCTGCTAACTGATCTTCGGATGTTTCCGAGAAACCAAATATTAGGTACAGTAAGATTATCAGTGCATTATTGAGAACATCATCTGTCTAGCCTTTTTCCAACATAGTTGGGGTCGGCGTCCAGCTTAACTCGATGAAGCTCGTTCTATCTGAACTTCACAACCCAGTTACTGGGATTACCCAGTAACTGGGTTATGAAGGTCAGCTAGGTGACGTGTTAACGTTACCCCATATCAAGACTATTTGTCAGACTTTTGGGCTTCTGACGACCCGTATAACGACTGTCTTATGACTGCTTAGCGTATTTTCTGAAGCACGGACGGGTCTTGGTATACAAGATGGCGACACATCCACGGACCAACTGTAGCACGACCCGTGCGGCGGTTATTGCTTAGCTACAAGCCCAGTGTACTATTGAGATAACTAGCTGACATAGCTCCTGAAATTACTTTCATTTGATGTTGCTACAAATGAAAAGCAAGAATTGAAAAACAACTTTCTAAGTGAACGCAAAAATTACACTTGGAGAAGTAATAGTAAAAACAGTGGGTTAAGTGCTACGAAAGTAGCTCAAAAAATTATATACCTAAATGTTATATTTAACTACGACTCCAGTGGTTATTACTATAATAAAAAGAAAAACTTTTAATAGAATCCCACAGTATCAATAAAAATAAAATTTAAGAGCGGTACAAATCTTTTAGGTTGCAAATGGCAGTTGTAACTAGTAGGAACCAATTTGGCAACCCTTCTTACAGCGTATTAAATAGTTGAGCGAAAACCGGACCTATTAAAAGAGTGTGCTGGTGTAACGTCCCCTTGCTACTTCTGTAGGGACACCATGAAAAAGCTTTCAAGATATTATCAAAGTTATCTATCATTTCAAAAATATTTCTTACGCCTTTTCATGAACCAGATGGCTTCATTTTCATGTGTTGTCAAAGTCAAAATCCTGAAAGGACCCCAATAAAATATAAACTTTTTTTTTGTTAGTATGTACCTAGTAATTATAAACTATTCAACTATCCGCGACTTCGTACGTGTGGAAGTGGTAAGACACACAATTTACCAAAATAATGACTAATTAAATCTCGCGGTAAACCGTTGGTGAATGCGGACATATGCAATATTGCTAATCTCCCATAGCAAATAGCGTGATAATATTCTATGACCAGACCAGACCCCGTATTTGTGGAAAATTTTAACAGAATCTATTCTGTAGTTGAATAAAAATAAATAAAATAAGTTTATTTAGTTAGTTAGTTTAAAGTAAAAAGTATATTTAATCGAATAATATAAGTATGATGTACTCAAAAAAAAGTTTATTGAGACAAAATACCTTTGTATACAATACCAATATATTTCAGAAAGATAGGTTTTTTAGGATACATTGGTTTTTGGGAAAAGGCTGCACAAATAGTGCAAAACCCTGCCTCCTAAACTAGGGGAACCCTGTGACCTAGGTATCAGTGTTTTTGCGCCAAACCGGAACATACATCCAGACAAACTGACAAAACATTCCCAAACGTTTGTTTTGCATCTGAATCGTTCCCACAATTCGTAGTTATAACTTTTTTTCAAAAATATTCTATCTGCAGATATGTTTTCGTTACTACACATTTATTTATTTGTATGTATAGAAGATATAGATCTGTTAGTTCGCCATAAAATTGATGAAGAAGTTATCTAAAATTGAACTATATTTAAGTTAAAAAAAAAGGTAGAAAGTTACTAAAATTGACCATAGATGACGTTTATTTCAATCAGTAGCCTTTCTATATTATTATAGCTGTAACGATAATTAGTATCGGCAGTACCAGACATTGACGCAGAATGCCTAATGAAAGCCATTTAGATTACTAGTCAATACGTTTAATGAATATGCGTCTTCTTATTGCAGATGTGGTCGCAATTATTGGCAAATAAATTGGCTTCTCGTACGTACATAAATTTCACTTACGAAACGTTTTAGTTAAATGTGGAGTAAGTAAGTATAAAGTAAGTACTAATAATGTAATGCTATCGAGTTCATTAAGTGATGGACTCAGCACACAAAAGTTGTCGCTTGGTTAAAACTGAAAAGTTGTGCGAAAATCGTTTGTCATGGTATGAGCAAGTGATGGCGGAGGAATGAGCAAAATGTTGTGCGGAAAGTTTTGAGTATGAATTTCAATAGCTATAAGAGTAGGACAAGATCAAAGGAACGATGAATGGACTGTGCAAAAGTTAATCCCCCTTATTCATAAACGTTGCTTAAAGTTAAGTAATGATTAGCGTCTATTTAACCATACATTTTTGACCTTTAAGGCTCGTGCAGACTAGCGCGACGCGACGGTCGCGTCGCGACACTCGTAGAACAATTTCTATGAAAACTTAATGGAAATTATTCTACAAGTGTCGCGGCGCGCTGTCGCGTCGCGTCTGTTTGAAGAAGCCTTTAATCACCTCTTAACTTAAACTCTTTTTTTATATGGGGGAATATGGCTAGAAACCTTTTTATCCATAACATATTTTACACAGTCCACACCAAGATAACGACTAACAGAAAAGTATGGAAAAAATACGTGTTGCACCGACCCCAAATAAATCAGGATAAGGGCGAGAATGATGACTTGGTTTAAACTTAAACGCTTGTTTGATAGAATCCAGTTTAAATCAGTTTACAGATTTTTCTTAAACCTTTGTTTTATATGAACTTCAGGTCCCTAAATTTATAAACAGTCAAAGCATGTGTTTGCTGCAACTAATAAATCAGTTATCCTATGTGTTTACTTATCTCGCTAGAATAATTTCGCCAATATTTTCCAGCCGCTGTGGAAGTGACTCCAAAGCAATTAAAATGCATAAACGTAGCGAGAAGTACTTTTGCGTAGAAGGAAATTGGAAATTAATGTGCCATTAATTATGGCTCAAGGCTTCGCAGCTTTGATAGCTAATAACGTCCGACCGGACGGGCGAGGTCGTAGCTACCTATTTACTGCCACAGAATAGCACAGAAAGTTGGCTCTTTACAACGAGCAAGAACAGGCGCATGTACACATAGATGCAGCACATGACCTATGTACGCTAGTTTCACACGAATTCTAGTCGCGAGTGCACTTGCACTCGCTGTACGTAAAGCTTGTCTATTTGCAAAATAAAACTGGGGATAGAGATCTATCGGGAGAGCAGTGTTAGCCCAGTGATAACGGCCGCGACTAATGAGTTTATAGATCGTGGGTTAGAACCCAAGCAGGCTTACTTCGTGTAATTTCATCACCACCGCTCTCAAACGGTGAAGGAAAACATCGTGAGGAAAGCGGCATGTCCTAGAACCAACAATTTGAGGACTTGTGACATCCACCAATCCGCACTAGGCCCGCGTGGTGGATTATTGCCTATTCCATCCCACAGAAAAGAGGCTAGTGTCCCATTAGTGGGAATATCATAGACTGATTATGTAGCCATCTATTTTGTATGACCTTCTATTTCTATATCTTTTGTGAAACTGTTTTTCTAAAGCGAGTTTAAAATATCAAACATTACTCTGATCTTGTCATTCACTACAAAAAATAATAGATAAAAAATCTAAAAAAAACACAGAAATAATTTCAAAAAAGCGTGGGGTGCTTGATCATAAAAATAGGTATTTTTATGATCAAGCACCCCACCCCAATTTGAAATTATTTTCTGTTTTTTTAGTTGCGTTTTTAAAGCGAGTTTTTTTAGATTTTTTAATGTATTATTTATTTTCTATTTTATAGTTCTGCTAACTACAAAAGCGTGATTTTTCAGTTTTTTTTTAAATCGTTGAATTGTCATCGGTCCTCGATAAGTCTACAAAGTTTAAATGAAATGTGACCATTTGAAGTGGGTCAAAATCAAGTCCAAAGGAGTCGGTTACAAACAAACATACAAACATACAGGTGAAGCTAATAAAAAGCGTGTAAAAATATTGAAATTCTGTTTGTACTTTGCTTGTTAGATTAAAATAATGTTTGTTAAGAAACAACTAAGTTTAAATTAAGTAAGCAATCACTTGCAAACATGACATGTGCGGAGTTAAGATTAAGTTACGAGTTGAAGTTGCATTTACATATTTACTTTTGTTTTTGTTCTGCATCTGGTGTAGTTACATAAACTAAATTCTCGAACTAATATCAAGCTACCTGCAATCGTGAAGGGAGAAAAACTGTTAAAGAATAAGTTCTCCAAAATCTTCAGATATCTCATTTGATAATGTTCCCGCTGTTGGGACCCAGGCTCTGTCTCCTCTCTTCGAGAGGGAGTAGGCTGTATTACACCACGCGGGCACAGTGCGGATTGCTAGTGTCGTCTTCAAATTTTTGATTCCATTTTAGTGGATTTCTTCACGATATTTTCCATCACTGTTTTGAGAGCAATGTAGATGATATTATTTACAAAAACGTAAAGCACCTGCCTAAGTTCGACTTACAAGTCGTAAGTCGTTGCCATCTGGGCCAGCACTGCTCGAAAAACCTTTTGCTTATAATTGTAATGAACCACTAATTTACCCAGTTGTCAATTTATCAGACTGACAAGATTACTTCAAATGAGGTAAACATAAAGGACGCCCACGTTGATTCAATAGTTCGCAAAGTTTTACTGGAATATACCAAATTTAGTTGTAATAATTGTATTCTAGATTTTGAACAAGATATAAATAAGGAGATTATGTTCTATTGTGTTCACTGTTTCGATTTTACCACGATTTAGATATTTGTGTGGTTTGTAAAGAAAGTTGAGAGACTTAGTTTTTCAGACTTAATTGAAATGTTTTCTTATTATATTCAGGCTACTTTAGCCCATAAAAACAGTAATTGCAGTTACTCTAGATGCAAATAATCTCTTTTGAAACGAAGGCAGTGGAAAATGCTTGTTAACTACAACAATATTAGGGTCAGCTTCAGCATAAACCAAACTGTCTAACAGCACAAAACTTTCTTCAACAACTGTTTCTAGTAGCAACTATTAGACCCGCCTGCACAGCAAATTTAGGGATGTGTGCTAGACGTATTTACGTTTAGCCTTAAACATAAAAACGACTATTTAATAATCAGTACTTATTATTATACCAACATTAAGTACAGAAAATATAAAAAGAAACAACGTAAAGTATTTTTCTTCTAATAAAACAATTTAAAAAAATCTTGTGGGGCCGGGGGATCCCCGTCAGGAAATAAGTTTCTAACCTACTTTTTCTTCAGCTACTCACTTTTTTACGTTTCGTTTACACTATCTAAATAAAATATGATCATTTTTAAATATCTATACTTTATATTGACCTCACTATCGGATCAGCACCCTCGAAAACCACGAAAACGGGACTCATGATGAAAAATATGAAAATTTTCGCACCCATTATTGTTACATGCCGCTCGCAGCGTTAAAGAACTTCGTTCCAAATGCAAATTAAATTTGACCTCGTCTAAATAGTTCGCTGGGTCAGGTCCACTGAGTCGTGACTATCAGCGCTTTTCTTTACCACTACTCAGACGCACAGCCTATTACAATATGGATCGATTAATCTTGCTCTGGGTGTGCCACACCCAGCCTTACACTCGCAGGATTAAACAATTTTAGCGCTAAACTTATTTAGTAATCTGTGGTGCAAGTCGACCTTAGTCATAGTCACCCTACCGAGTATTCCCAGTCATATTTGTTAGTGAGCCAAGTCTGAGGCAACTGGCAAGAGGCCTATCAGATGAAGTCGCGGCTAGCGGACCCATTGTGAACTGTGATAACCCACTTTTAGCCGGAAAATGTTTTGTGTGTATGACACTTGGGAGATAACGTGTTATGTGTGGCTCGGATCGGCTTGGCTATGGGCGGTGATTAGGACCATGCAATTGAGATCGAGTTAGGCCCGATTTTTGGTTTTGATTGAAAATCTTGATTAAGTCGCAAAATATTGTCGGACTTACGAAAATATTTTTTGACTTAACTACCTATTCGAGATTTTTCGAAGAATCGCCGGATAAAATCCTTATTTAAGATTTTCAGAATAAAAATTAACTTCAATCAGTAGAACATACTTTTCTTGTTTAATCATAAAACTTAGTAATTAACTGAAAAAAGTGTACTAAATATTCCTAACTAGACACTTTAGCTTTTTTGCAAAAAAAAGGTACCAACTCAATACCTAGATAATAATCGTATAATTAACCAGCACACACAAATTCTCAACTCCTGAACCTCTACCAACTAAGGCAATAAAACCTACAAACTTATATTTTGCAGACTTACACCGTTTCCTTTGCAATCAAACCGTTAGATACTCGTAGCAATAGCCACTTATTGATTATGAGGTCCAAAGCCGGGGGCAAGCTGATAAAAAGTTACGCCACCACTGTAATTTGAAAGAGTATTTCAGAGATAAGCCACCATTCGGTTTGCTTGTCTCTGCCACTGATAAAAGTTGTCCTATTATTTCTGCCGCGCGCCGTATCTGCGTGGCTCCAGGCGTTCACAAAGAAAATGCTGCCCGGTAGCAGGCCAACCGATTATCGATACAGTCTTTGTATGAATTATGTATTTAGTTGGAAAAATTTGTTTTATACGATATCTGGTTGCGATTTATCTAGGAAGTTTGTTTGTGAGTTATACTGGGATAGTTTTGTGACCGTATTATTAGTTATTCAGACGTGACCTCTTTGGTTAATGTTCTGGGAGCTGGCTTTAGTTTTCTGGTTTTTATTCTGTTCCTGAAGTGATAGAATTGGCGGAGATAAGTGCGAACTGTGGTTAGCAGTTATTTGTGTGTGTTTCTGGCAATATTTTTTATTCCGAAAACAGCTTCTTATTCTAGTTCAGATTAGGAATTACTGATTCCGTTCGTAACATAACATAATATCACGCCTGGTTTCCCCGAAGGGCTGGGCAGAATTGTACCTATATTACACCCACATTTCGCCTGTTATGTTTAAGTCCCTTGTAATAGGAGCCTATTGCCAACAACTAGGTACACATCCAGACTTGAGGCTGTTACTGAGGAATTCCAGAAAGAAAAGCCTAATAACACTTTGCCCGACCTGGGAATCCAGGACCTCAGTAGCGCTTGCGATCACTGGACCAACGAGGTCCGTTTGTAGTATGTTTTATTTAAAGTTATTTGCGCAAGTCTATTAGAAAGTCACAGTCCGTAGTACGTAAATATAGAAAACTAGCATTTCGCCCGCGACTTCGATCGCGTGATATTTTGGCCCCGACCTGCCGCGTCACATTCCATCGCCCGCACGCACTCACTTTTTTATTTTTGCTCGGCTCCTAAGTGTTGTAACGTGATGTTAAATAGCCTATAACCTTCCTCAAATATGGGCTATCAAATGCAAAAAGATTTTTCCAAATCCGACTGGTAGTTCCAGAGCTTATCCCCTACATACAAACTTACAAACAAATTTTACCTCTTCATTAGTAGTAGTATAGATAAACTCCCAAACTTTAAAAATGAATAGATGTTTTATTCACTTTACAGATTCATTGAATATATAAAAAACAAGGTTTCAATTAGCGATATCACACAAATCTTCAGTAACATCGTGTTAACTATTAAATGACAATTATGACATTAAAATATTATTAGTAACTAATAAGGCTAAATGTCGGTTCGCGTGTTTGACACTGGTACTAGGTAATTGAGCAATGTTGGGACTAACTGACCGTTGAATTATACATGAACACATCAGTAACCGTTTAACCTCACAGCTATTTTTAATGTTGATTTTATTTTACAAAGTCTGAAATAGTTTTAATTGTGTCGTTGCTCTATAAAATATAGTTTCCCAAAAGCCTGGTGAATCAGTGAATGAGCTTTTTATCTTATTGGTGTTTCGCAGAACATGTTTTCGAAATGGCCTTACCAGTTTTTGGAAAAAATGTTTGTCGTTTAGATTTTCCTTCAATGATAAGTACATTATGAACGACGAAAGTACAGATAAAATGCTTGCTAAAAAGCTGATTTTCAGACGTATTTACTAAATTTGATTGACAAAAAGCTTTTTTATTACATAGAAACCTAGATATAAACCACAACATACCTATGTGTTCAAAATATGTGGAGGAAAAATTGTTATAACGCCATAATTAATATTATTATGACCGCCGCCGGGTTGGCCGCTCTTAAGGTGCCCAAATATCGCCATTTTCATTGTTACAATATAACAAGGCTGTAAATATTTTCATAGACCGACTTTCCCAATATTTTATATGATGAACTAACTAGTACTACTCTTGGCCTGAACTCTGTGAAGGCTTGTCGCAGACCGGAGTCAAAACGCAGCCCGCGGGTTGCTGCCATTGGCTCTTTTGTCACTAGGCTGGTAACGATAGCAACGAAAATATATATTTTTTAATATATTTGACAGTTAATGACACTAAATTAGGTTTGTGCACATACTATACAAGAGACAACATAACCAGAGTTTCAGAGATCCAGTGTCAATCAGTTTCTATGATTTGAATTGCGCAACACAGTATTAATATGCGCAGGAGTCAAAAGAAGTCCGGATGTATATTTTGTTAAATTTCGATAAATCGTTTTTATAGAGAAGACTTGAGTAAAAGAGGAGATTCCATACGATTTGGTGTGTAATAATTGATAGCTACTAGTTAGGAGAAGTCTTGTCTTGTCTTGTCTATTGAGTTAGCTCGCCCGTGGTTGATGTCCAGTGCTGGCTTCTTTGACACGTGTAACGTCAGCAGCATAGTTAACAAAACGAACGTTTGCAAGAACTGTATTTTTTAATTTATGTATAATTCAAAAGAATGTAACATTATTGTCGCTTGTCAAAGTTAAATACAAAGACTTTGTAAGTATCGGATACAAAATCCGTGAGACTTGAAATTGTGTAATAATTATATCGCCCTTAAAAGGAATCTAATAACAAATAATGGTAGATACATAGTTTGCTGCACAGCTCGACAGTTACAATTTCAATCCTAACTTTCAAATGCCTTTAGGCGTGAACTCAAAAACACAACGAACTAACACCAAGTATCAAATTAATAATTTTCTCTACAGCTAACACAAGTTGTAGATACAATATTAATAACTCGATTTAAACTAGAATACAGACTTATTCTAAACATCAATATTCCATTCCGAATTACAGAAACGTCAACAAGAACTTAGACAGCTTACAACATTTAGGTATTTTTACATCATAGTTATATTAACTAAAAAGTTTACATATTTTAAATGTATAAATATATATGCAGCTATTTTAGAACAAATAAATAAAATTAATAACCTTCACAGCAGTTCCTTTTAATTAGTGCCTCTTTTATCTAAATACACATTTAACGCTATGCCCGTAAACTGCAAGTAGTACAACATTTCCATTATAATCTATTCTGCCGTCCGTACGGTAGTACACAACAATGTGACAGCCGCGTGCCGGACGTCCGGTGCCGGCCGTCTCGACGCCGGTCTAAACTTATTAATTGCCCGGAGCCGCGCCGCGCCGCGCTCGCTTGCGCCCACTCCACTCTTGAAACTGTTATGCTGGCCGTACAGATTTCAGTTTGTTAGGATTAACGGACTAGTGTGTGAGATGTAGAATGTACTTTTTTCTTTTATTTCTAGCTTCAAATGTTGAGCTATTTTGATAAAGTTGTTTTCTTGGGAAATTTATTAAAAGTCAACGTTATAAGGATAATTAAAAAGGAATAAATAGAAATAGCATAAATCTTCTATATTATCGACCGCGAACATATCTCTCCTATACGCTCTGCCATCTTTCAGAGGCATTTATGTATTTCCTAAAGTGAATCTGTCATATGAGGGCCTTATTATGCCATATTATATTAATGCCATAATTTTCGCCGTGCGAGAAAGAGATAAAGCTATACTACATTCACATGACATTTAGCACCATAACTTTTTCACATCTTAATGATGAAGGCATTAGTACCTACTCCTTAATACGACCCCAGCATCCTAATTGCGTAACAAACTACCAATCATAATCTGAATCCTTTCGAAGGATGTTGCTAATTCATTGCTACAAATGTTCGAAAAAGTTGTCTGCTCAAATACGTAAATAACACAATGAATGTAGTTGAACTGTCAAAATAAAACCATTCCTACTATTAGTGTGTAATCTCATTTTCATTGTATCAATTTATCTCAAAGATAAACATACAAACTCATTATGCAAGTACATCCTCAAATCTTGACACCAATCGCTGCACCATCCACCATTCATAATTCAAAAATAATAAGAACAACACGAACTGCGATCGTAATTAGTCGGGCTATTTCGGCGGCGTCGGCTCTGTTGCGCGAGAGCATACGTCAAAACATCGTTTTGTTTTAGAAGGAAGATATATTTTACGACAGTCGCCCGCGCAGTCACGATTTTTAACTGCGCCCTCTTAATTAATGGTAATGTCGGGTCGCAATCGGCAGTTGAAGCCGAGATCGTTTGTTTTTTTTTAAATCACATGCAGGTGTCAATTTTGTATTCTTGGAGAAAAATAGGTTAATAATTAATCCCGATTAATTGGTACCTATTTTATTTTATTATCTTTGGATATTGCAGTGAATTTAGCTCTATTTGGTGCGAATTATCACCATCAGCCAAAAACGTCCACAGCGGGCCTATATATAGGCTTCCCCAAAGCGCCCTTTGACCAGTTCTATGCTTCGCAGTTCCAGCGAAATCCTGCGGCCTGGGGCACTATCGTCTTCAGGTGCGCAGTCATCACACCTGAACCTTTCGGCCCCATTAGCCCACTGCCACCCAAGTTTGGTAACTCTTCGGGTAATGTGGGTTACTTTGGTTCTCTTACGAATTTCTTTATTTTTGATTCGATCGCGTTGGGATACTCCGAGCATAGACCTCTCTATTGGCCTTTGAGTGACTTTGAGCCTTCTAATTAGGCCTATTGTGAGCGAATAATAGGTACAAACACTGTATTCAATTACGATAGACAAAACGCTTCCGCCTGCTGCCAATATTTCTTCGGCACACAAGTACTTACTCACAACTACATATTGCTGTAATTGGTGTTCGTTAAATTGAAATACAAAAATACTGAAATCGGTATGATGGTATAATGGCTTTTCCCCGAATAGTGCTTTTGAAATGAATCCTATCATAAGTGTCACAGAACTCACGTTCACAATCTTTTAAATATATAATTATCATGATATTCAGCGTCCCTTTTCCGTCATTTTCATGCTTTTAAATAAAAGATTAATCCGGCTCTCACATTTTTCATTTTCCCGTGATCTGTAAAGCATACTTGGGCCGGCCATAAATAAATGAAGTTACACAAATAACTACAGATATTTCAGTCTGACCCAATCCGCCACACGCGTGTCGCCGAAGGCAGTTAAGGTGAACGCACCGATATTCGGTAGAATTTATTATTTTCGGTGAATTTTTTTTTTATGTTTTGACGCTGATGGATTTTTGCGAATCAGTTAACATTAATAGATATGTTTATACTTTATTTCCCTTTAAAAAAAATAGAAAACATGTTAAGAGAAGGCAAAAAAAATCTTAACACTGAACTGTTAACATGAAACCAATCCCTACGAACAGTGTGTTACGTAATCACCGCGCTGTTTTGAGTCTCTATCTCTCTTCTTCAACCCTTGGCCACCAAAAGCTGAGTGTAGGTCTCTTCCAAATCTCTTTTGAGTCTCACTGCCTAATTAACTTTAACCCACATGTGTTCGCTCAGTTGCCAGTTTGCCAGAGGCCGCGGTATCTCTTTCGAATAACCCGCACCCCTGGCAGGCATCGGCCCTTGCGGGCCCCTTCGGTTGGTGCTGACATCTCTTTGAGGCGCGCGTGGAACACAACGCGCCATTGACCCGGGCTTGGTCCTTACCGGACAGCGAGATACCCATTACTCGCCGGCTGCAAACCCGCGCCTACGGTGGCCGGGAATCAGCCTGGGATTCCCGACGCCCAGGGGGTCTCCTGCGGAGACTAGGGCCGTGAGGGCGCATGTACTGCCTCTCCCTCACCTGCGCCGCCTCCTTCTTCGCGAGTATCATTACTTTGCAGAAGGAGGCGACGGCCACCCATGCACTCTCGCTCCGCACCATGGCCTGGGCCAGGGCTGCGACAGATCGCCGCCGCCGATCCTCAGGGCGATCTTCGCAGTGGAAACACCTAGGCGTTTCCACCCGCCTTATTCGAAACAGGAACATATGTTAATCCAGGACAAACTATTTGTGTGTCAAATATTTCATTCAAATCTGTTCGGCCGTTATTGCGTGGTTGATTAAATAACATCGAAACAGACAAACTTTTACATTTATAAAATGATAAATAAAATAATAAAATAATGATAAATAATGATATATAATGATAATTTATAGTAGGATTTTAAAATAACCATTTCTAAGATCAAGCTTCGTATTTCATGTTCAATAAATATTATAGTTTGCTTAATTTACCGTTTATTATTTTATTTTGTACCAAAAATAATGGTACTCTTTCTCCCTAAACAACCCGAGCGTGGCCCGCCGCGCCGGAGGCAGGAAAGTTGAACTTACGGATTTGTTAGTGGAAGTCTGAATAATTAATTTGTAAGTCAGTTTTTGGTAATAAAGGATGTTGATCCGTCTTTTAATCCTCTATTATTTAGAGGATGTTCTTTTTGCAATCGGTAAGCACCTACCTTCTTAACTGTTATTTTGTGAAGTAATGGTTCAGTATCATAGTCGTTACTTCAAATTATCTTCTGAAAAGGAGTCTTACCAAAACATACATAAACAGGACGTGCTGTTTTCACTTAATTATCTTATTTTCGGCACTTGAAATAGCTATTTAACCGGTACCATCCAAAATTCGAAGCAAGAGTTATTTACCAACCCGCACTGGGCTCGCGTGGAGGATTATGGCCCTCTACCTCTCACAGAGAGGAGGCCTGTGTCTCAGAAGTGGGAACATTATAGGATCCAGGACATGACAAAAATACACATATTAACGAAATCATACATCCAATAACAAGTCCTCCTACCGTATTAACGCATTAATATTGCAAGCACTGTCCGTAACAAGATCATAACATATTTATCATGACACAGGCTCCCGTGCCAGCCCTGCGCCGGTACCGTGCCGGCCCCGTGCCGTGGACGGATCGGACGGATCAGAACACCTGAAGGATTTCGTCGCGGTCACCCCTCGTTACTTATTTACGTGTATTCAGGGATTGGTGATAGTGAAATTGGGTTAGGTATCGAAATATAAGTGTCGAATCAAGATCTCTTTGAGTTAAATTCTGAGTTTGATGATTCTCTTAACACCAATAAACTTGTGTTTAAACTCCTTAAATGATTATAATCTCAAACACAGCAAGGTTTATATGTCATCTGCCATTACACACACATTTTTTGCCATTTGGCGTTTCCGCGGCCAGCTACGCGACACCTCGCAGCGTAACTGCGACGCCGTCACTTCGTGTGCAGTAGTTTTAAAATTTGTTTAAAAATATGCATTAGTTTAAAGTTATTGTTTTTATACTTATAATATATGTATTGTGTTTTATGGGCCTTAGTTGCCTCAAATAAAGGACTAATAATAATTATAGTGCAAAGAAATGCTGGTAATATGAACTGCACCTATTCCTTCCCAGGTACTATAGTACCTATAATAACAGGCACAAATAACATAATCAGGCTGTAATGACACAGGCTTCCTCTCTGTGAGAGGAGTGGGCCGTAATCTACTACTACGGGCCCAGTTCGGGTTAGTAAATGTCACATGTGTTTTCGGTTTTAGGACATGCCCGTTTCCTCACGATGTTTTCCTTCACCGTTTTGGGAGCAGTGGTGATGGAATTATTTACACAAAGTAAAGCGCATGTCCGGCTTCAAACCCTCGACTTCAAGTCGTAAGTCGAGGCCGTTACAACTCGGCACCAATGTTGTCAAGTTCAGATACTATAGTAATAAAATTTTACAGTAAAGACTTTTATTGCCTCCGACTGCATGAGATTGCTTATAGTGTTCAGTCTAATAGTCATCCTTTTAAAACGAGTTTCTTGTTTCCATCTTTTTTAATTAAAGTTCACTTTTTAGGCAGTCGCGTTTTTTTATTTTGTAAATTTTTTGTTTTTTATTTCACAGGTTTTAGTTAATATAATTATTTTTGACGTTAATGAGACCTATTTAAGAAACCCTTTATTTAGATACCCCATTCAACAAGTTTTGAGAAAAAAAAAATTAAGACACAATATGGCGCCAAAAATTTCAATTTTGATATACTCAGTGTCACTCTCACAATTAAGACAAATCTAACGGCATCCTCAAGCTGAAATCGATCAAGCCGTTTAGGCTACAGAGCGTCCCAAAGAAATATACATACATACACTCGAAAAACATAACCCTCCTTCTGGCGCAGTCGGATAAAAACACATACCGTCCACTTATGAGCCGGTCTCTTTTAATATCACTCCAAAAAGTAAGAAAGGAAGGGTAGACTGTCGCAGGAACCCCAACATTATCATAAATTCCAAAGGTGTTCAATACAAGGCATAATAAGATACCGATATAAAGTTGACTCAGTACTTCGCATTGAGTACAGAGCTCTCACCTGATGACTAAGTACATACTCCCAGAAATAAACAACGCTTGAATTTTGATTGGCAGTATAAGGAAAACAGGTTCCTTGTATTCACTCTCCGTACACAGCTCTTCACCACACGATTGTCTATTTGAACAACTAATGTATTGGTGCGTCACTATTTTTTTTGTTGATGACAGCATCCACCTGATTTTTACATTCACACAGATCTGCACCAACATTCCGAGGGTTAACTACCAAAAGCTCCTAACTGACACATTTTTACCAACTACTTTTTTATTAATAGGACTCCTCTTAATCATTCTATTTCACGTAATAGAAAAATCTCCCATATTACGCACAGTAAATAATTTTATTTAAATCAAATCAAATAAAAAATCAGTTAACTATATTTGTCACATCAAAACTAGAAGGTTTTTTGTTTCGTGCCTGCTGTAAACTTTTGATATATTGAGTAAGGAGATATTGATGGTGAACCGTTAATTTGTAACTTCTTGATTTGCCATACTAATTATCTTTATCTACATCATCAGCATTATATTAGCCAGGAGTAGACTATTGCTTGGCATTGGGCCTCACCCCAAAAATCATAACAACTACCAGGTGCTGCTTACATCCCAAAGAATCTCATGGTGGACATCATTTATGAATTCTAATTGTTATGCTGAACTGATGAAGGAACTGCGAGTCTGCGATCCCGTACTAAGATAGATTTAAAACTTCTTCGACGGTAATTCTCTAAATTTTATGCATCGTGTAACGGAAAGGGTATATACATACCAAGGGCACGGCTTCTTTGGATGATATCAAACGATATCGGAAGTGTTTTTTAATCCTATCTCTTCATGTTCGGAAGTTTGAGAATTTTTAATACATTGATACCAGAAACCGAACTTTTCAAATTGAAATAAACACGTCACTCGGAAGAGATTTATCTGATATTGGTAAGTAACGTGGAAAGTTATTGACCTACGTAGTGTAGTGACACGTTTCTTATGCTTTGAATTTAAGAAACATATGAAACCGCAAATTTGGTATCAATTCTTAGAGTATTTTATTTTGAGCTGAAAGTATGTATAGTGATTATATACCAGCTATTATCTTAATTGCGTAAGGATAGCAATAGGGTTTCTATTACACCCTGGATTACCAGCCTATAATGTTCCCATAGCTGGGACATAGGCCTCCTCTCTGTGTGAGGGAGTGGGCCGTAATCCAGCACGTGGACCCAGTGTCGGTTTGTAGATGAAATGATGATTTTTTTTTCTAGAACATGCCCGTTTCCTCACGATGTTTTCCTTTACCGCTTTAATAGCAGTGATGCTAAAATAATTTACAAAATAAAGCGCATGTCTGCACCAAGACCTAAGTAAGTCGGCCGTTACGATTGGGCCACCACTAGTAATGAGGAGGAATTCAGTTTACTTTTAAACACTCACAAGCAAACCGATTTCTACTTTATTAATAAACCTTCTTTATACATACAATAAAAATATCCGAATGAATCACCTCACTTGCAACAAAACAGTTGTAAGTACGATTTAACCCTCTGTTTGATAAACAATTCGAAAGGCGTACGCACGAGGTCGGCGGCGTACGCGACGAATGCCGAAACCGTTCGCAATCCGACGCCGCACACTGGTCCCAAATTAAAAAAAAGTGGACATTGATAGTAGACCGCTGATATTTTTTTTTATTGTTGATATAATGATAACAGATAAGGCAAAAAAATATTATTGTCCTACTTCAAATACTTTTCTCTATAAAAAATATTTCTTTTTTTTTTGTATGGGAGTGATTACATTTTACTCAATTTCTCAAAAACCTTAAGCGATGTCGAGATGGCATTCACATATGTTAGAAAACTAATAATTCTGAGTATTTGGCTCGAAGAAACTTATTGCTTATCTCAAAATCAAAATCAAAATCAAAAGTCATTTATTCAAATTAGGCTGAGAATCAGCACTTTTCGAACGTCAAAGTACATGAGACAGTCCCCCAAAACGCCCACCCTTCACCACTTCCTAGTGCTTTAGCTGGGAAGAAGAAGTAGTGGAACAAACTCCCCAGCAGCACAGCTGTCTGTTTAGTCGGATAGACTTGATTCTATACATACTGAGGCAAAGTAATAAACATTACGAGACACAAAATATTAATTAAATAATTAGTCAAAATGTCAGCTAGCCATACCAATATACCGACAAATAAAATGAAAACTGTCGAGGCCAAATAAAGCCTAAAAGAACTCATCATAGAAAATATTGTTATGAGTAGATCATGTCAATAACTAATGACTAGATAGTTAAAAAAAAAAAAAATTGTTAGACAGGCAATAAAAAATAAAATAATAATTATATGAACGCATATAACCTGTCACTAGATACGCCGATTCTGGAGAAAGAACACAAACATTGTCTTGAGTTAATCACAGCGACCAACTATTCTTGTCATTTAAATAGTCGTTGATGGAATAGTAAGCCTTTAAACAAAGGACGGATTTTACTTGAGCTTTAAACGCATTAAAAGGCAAATCTAGCAAAGAAGAGGGAAGCTTGTTATAAAAAGTTATACCAAGCCCAACAAATGAGTTATGAACCTTATGAAGCCGGTGAAAGGGAGCACGTAGTTTGTCCTTATTTCTTGTGTTAACGGTGTGAATATCACTGTTTTTAGTGTACAAGTGTATATTTTGCCTAATATATAAGATGTTAGCGAATATGAATTGTGATGCCACCGTGAGAATACCAACATCTTTAAAAAAGTCCCTCAAGGAAACTCTGGCACCTAGCTGGTAAATTGCACGAACAGCACGTTTTTGAAGGACAAAAATATTTTGAATATCAGCAGCTTTGCCCCATAGCAGAATACCGTAGGACATAACTAAAGTAGCCTAACCGAGCTGTATCGACGTCAGTGTATTGTCTTACTTTTCTGACGGCGTAGGCGGCTGAACTGAGCCGATCTCTGCGTACTTTCGAGATAATAGTGACAGAAAATAACAATTTTTTTTAATGTTAATTGTTCGCTTTTTTTTAATCATAGCCTTACTCATATCGCAATAGGTCCGCTGGCCAGCAAAATGGAGCTTCGACGCGAGTTTGCCGGGATAACAAGATGGCCGCCTCTCATGACGTAACGTAATACGGTCACGAATCGCGCGCGTACACCTCACTCAGTGTACAACTAAATGTGGTTGCGATAAGACGTGTCCTTATTTTTTCTGTGCGCTTGAAGAAATGCTTGTTGTTTGTTTGTTTTGTTATTGTTGTATTTTGAATCTTTGGATTTTAAAATCAAATAATTTTTGTTTGTCTTTCTTTCGTCGAATTTGTTTTCGTAATTTTTTTTGTTAAAATCAAAGTCACTTTGTCTTTGATATCTTTGATTCTAATTTGTTTTCAATTTTCCTTAAAATTATAATATGTCCGCATTTGTCACCAACTTAGACTTATACGTTGTTCTTAAATCAGGAGGTGGTTTTAAAAATGTCGAATTTTTATTTAATGCCCTTATTGAACGTATTGGTGTTGAATTGTCTTACGAAGATTTGAGTAATATTAAATTATTTTGTCGTAATTTTTCAAGTAATATCTCAAAAAGATGGTCTGCTTCCAGTAGAGCTCAAAAGACCTTTCTTAACAAAAATTCAGACTGGTAACAATCCCAAATAGTTTGGCCAAAATGTCAAAATATCGATTTAAGCAACATTTTTAAAGTTGCCGAGGAAGTAATTCCAAATTTCGAAACGCAAGTGGATACTCATCAATTAAGTTATGGTACAAGTAAAAAACCATTTGTTGATATATCTGATAAACAGAAGAAAAGGCGTTCTCTAACACTTCTAGATCACACAGAGGAGGAATTAGTTTATGCTTTATGTGCCAAATTAAAAGAGTCTAAAAAAAACAAAATTAGCAGCTATATTAAACGAACTCAGCCAAAACAAGGAAAAATGTGAGATGGTACATGATGTACTATTCGCTAAAAAGACTGACAAACCGTGTTTACCAGATGATAAAACGTTAGCGCTTTACACCTCAACAAATTTGTCAAAATGGCAATATCGAAATTTAAGAACTATTCTTGCTTCAGAGAAAATGTATGGTCTTCCATCCTATCAAAAGCTCCTGGAAGCTAAAAAAACTTGTTATCCTCCAGAGTCAGACATAACTGTAACTGAATCTGATGCTAAGATAAGACTTCAATCGCTTCTAGATTTGACAACTAATAGGATATTAAAAACAATTCAGCACAACTCTGCCGACAAAAAATCGCTAAAACTAATAAGCAAATGGGGTTTTGACGGGTCATCTTCTCAAAGTAATTATAAACAAAAGTCACACTCCGACACTAAAATTGACGATTCTTCAGTTTTCATGATTAGTTTGGTTCCGCTTCGTTTGGAAGAAGAGAGTTCAACAAACTATTGTCGTCCAATTGGCTTTATATTTGCAAAAGAAACAAATGAATTGATAAAGAAGGAAAGTGCATCCTTAGAGGAAGAAATTCGTAATCTTGTTCCCACAATTGTAGATAATTTTGATATTAAACATGATTTGTACATGACTATGATTGATGGGAAAATTTCTACTGTGATTTCCAATACTTCTTCTGCAGCTGTTTGTAATATTTGCAATACCATCATCAGAGAAGATATGTATAAATATGGTCTGTCTTCGCTTCATATGTGGATAAAATGTATGGAATGTATTTTACACATTTCGTACAACTTAGACTTCAAAAAGTGGGCTGCACAAAAAGAAGATAAATTGTTAAAAGAAATTAAAAAGAATTTGACACAAGAAGAATTCCGGGAAAGAACTGGTTTGTTAATTGACATAGTAAAACAGGGATTTGGTACAACCAATGACGGTAACACGGCAAGAAGGTTTTTTGAAAATTATGAAGTATCTGCTGAAATAACGGGTATCCACCCTGATTTAATCAAGAGATTTGCAGTCATTTTACAAACAATTTCATCTGGTCAACTTATTAATACCAACTTGTTTAGGGAATATTGTAAAGAAACAGCAATGCTATATGTAAACTTATATCCATGGTATTACATGCCTTCAAGTGTCCATAAATTGTTGATACACGGTGCTGATATTTGTGAAAATTTCTCCTTTATTCCGATAGGCATGCTTTCCGAAGAAGCTTCCGAAGCGAGGAATAAAGATTTCCGGAATGTTAGAATGGCACATACAAGAAAAATCGGTAGAGTTCAGACTAATTTAGACATTATCCACAGCTTTCTAATTAGCTCAGATCCTTACATCAGCCATATCAAACCAAAGTTTGCTCGTTTACATAAACAGTTGTTTCCAGAGGCTAGTGCTTTGATCTTGAACAATGAATTGCTTTCGTTGGAAAACGAGGAAATAGAGATTTCTCAAGAGAATATAGATCCAAATATTAATCTTTCACCATAATATTTTTTCAGAATCGTTTGTGAACATATTCAACTTTATGTTTGCAGCTTAATATGTCTTCATTTTGATTGTTTTTTAGAACTGATGAAAGTACTCCTTCAGAAAGGTCATAGCTTTTCAGTCATTAGTGAGCCCCCATAACCTCTTTTACAGAGAAGTCTCTTTTTACTTATTTGACATTACGCATACATTATAATTATGTGCTAAAGTAAGGCTATGATTAAAAAAAAGCAAAAAATTAACATTAAAAAAAAATGTTATTTTCTGTCACTATTATCTCGAAAGTACGCAGAGATAAGCAATAAGTTTCTTCGAGCCAAATACTCAGAATTATTAGTTTTCTAACATATGTGATTGCCATCTCGACATCGCTTAAAGTTTTTGAGAAATTGAGTAAAATGTAATCGCTCCCATACAAAAAAAAAAGAAATATTTTTTTTACAGAAAAGTATTTGAAGTAGGACAATAATATTTTTTTGCCTTATCTGTTATCATTGTATCAACAATAAAAAAAAATATCAGCGGTCTACGATCAATGTCCACTTTTTTTTAATTTGGGACCAGTGTGCGCCGCCGCGGCCACCGGCGATGTTCGTACGATTACAATGTCTGACTTCTCGCCCCCTGATATGGAGATATGGTGTTATGTTTTTGGTGAAGTATCGATTTAGAAATATTAAAGTGTGTTTAGATAAGTTATTAAAAGTTTTTAAATGTGCACACCCAATAATACCAAAATCCAAGTAGAGGGTAACTCTTAATTTCAAAGTAAAATTATTACCACCACAAGTCTTTATTAAATTTGTCTATCCATTAAAAAAAAATTTTTCCTCAACATGATTATGTTACAGACAATGGTTAATAAATACGTAATCTTATATAGCGTAAGGTGTATGAGGTAGGAGGGTCCTGAGTTTCAGATCACTCAGCTCTCTTAGAAAGGACATGTTATTTTACGAAACGATTATAGTCAATATATTATAAAATACTTATTAAATCACAACGGTCTCTCTCACACGAATGGGCGCGTACCACCGTACTATCAATCGATCTGATTTTGATTTTGTTTTTTTGTTTGATAGGTGAATTAGTCGGGAGTGTTCTTAGACGTGTTTCATCAAAATCGGTTCAGCCGTTTCAAGATTATCAGCTCTTTACTGGTTGATGAAGCGATTTGAGCATCTTCCACGGGTCTGATCAAGTCTAAATTTGGTATTCTATTACTTCAATGATATTAGACGAACAAAGTAACCTTGAACCGATGCTGGAGCAACACCTGAAATTTCCAGGATACCCATGTTACTCACCAACAAACAGCAGAAGTATCGTGTTTGGGCTCATTGAAAAGGTCTCAGTGAATAGGTTATGAATAAATGGTAATCAGGACGAGGAATGAGGATAAATTAGTAACAAACTTCACTGTGGGAAACATACACAACGCTGCGCAGATTTAAGCGAGACATTAAGTTAAAAAGCAGAAAATAAAAGTTAAATTTAAAATTTGAAAACCCCCGACCCAAACAAAAACTAAAAAAAGAAATATTTATTGGCCTTTTAAGTTAAAGGTAATATTTTGATCAAGGCATTGTCAAGTCCGGAGACGATCAATGAAAACGCAAAGCAGACGAGGCCTAGCATTTTCATTAGCTGTCCCCCGACTTGACAATTGCCTTGATAAAAATATTACCTACAACTTAAAAGGCCAATAAATATTTTCTTTTACTATTTAGAGTTTTTACTTGGGTCGGCGGTTTTTTTTATAGCGGCCATAGTAGTCCACACTCTGAAAATTTGAAGAGCTTAGGTAGATACGCTTCAAAAGATACAGTCCTGAACAGACAAACGGACGAACAGCAGAGCCTTAGTAATACCCCCTTTGGAAACCGTTGGGTACGAAGCCCTAAAATATAGGATATGGTATCATTTTGTACCCCATTAATCGACATGACTATGACTCGTGAATAAAACTCTTCTTTCAAGATTAATTTGAACTGAAAACTAACATCAATACAAATTTTAAAAGACTGGCACACTAACAATGATTAGGTACATGCAATATTATATAATGTACAAAAAAAAATTGCCTTTGAAGCCGCCTCATGAACGTATCTGTATCTGTTATTCGTAAATTGAACAAATTGTTGCCATGGAAACCAGAAAGTCTTCCTTTTATGGTCAAGGTCGGGAGTTTAGATTGTCACCGACATCCCCTGTTCATGTCGTTTGTGACGCCCGTGGATATTACACAACAATACTTATTATTTATTTCATTTTATTTGATCTACTCTGAATTTTGTATACTCCAGAATCGGTTGTTTTGTATAGACTACTCAAAAATCACTGTACATTAAAAAATTACAGTGATTTTTGATTGGAATGAAATAACAGCCTGAAAAGTATGAATTTTTTTGATTAAAGCCTTTCTGACCAAAATCTCAATATTATGATACAGAAGTGAGCTCGATGATAACTTAATAATGGAAAGCACAATATACCTAGATCAGTAGTTTATACTGTACGACAGAACAAACTATCTCACATGCATGCATTGCCTGTCCGATTCATAACCCTTCCTTTTTGACTTTAGCCGGGTAAAAAGTATAATTTATGACTAAAATCTGACCATAAATCTTGAAGAATGTCAAAACTTTCGTGTCTTCCTGTCACGTCACTTAGCTCCGTAATTTAGTCACACAAAGTAATTTGGTTGAGCGTAAGCAAAATATGCGTAGGAAGGTTTTCTTTAGAATTTTAATGTTTTTGCGGAAGTTAAACAACGTGCTAAAATTCAATGCTTCCATTACCCACTTTATTGTATATTGAAATAGTTATAAAAATAAAAGTAAGGGGTCGGGGAACCCCAAAAACGACGTTCTGCGTTCTTCAACTCCTAATCGAGCATCGTTTACTCTATCTGTAAAATACTCAAACTTTCTTTAAACCTCACAATCGGTTTTAGCCCTCAAAAACCATGAAAACGATACCCTTGACGAAAAATTATCGCAGCCGCCATCTTAAATTTTTATTTTGAATTCAGTGTCTGGTTCAGCACCCTCGTAAACCACGAATATATATAAATATATCTCTCTGTCTCTCTACATATACATAAAAAGTCGCATGAGGGACATTACGAGGCCATGGCAGTGAGGGCGCACGTACTGCATCTCCCTCACGTGCACCGCCTCCCTCTTTGCGAGCATAACTGCTTCGCTGAAGGAAGCGACTGCTAGCCATGCACTCTCGCTCCGTAACATGGCCTGGACCAGTGTCGGACGCGAGAGATCGCCTCCGCCGATCACCTCCACGAGGACACGGCGGTGCTCCGCCCAAGCTGGGTAGACCTCCACCGTATGCTCCACCGTGTCCTCAGGGCAATCTTCGGAATGGAAACACCCGGGCGTTTCCTCCCGCCCTATCCGAAACAGGAACCTCCCGAAACAGCCATGTCCGATGAGGACCTGTGTCAGGCGGAAGATGAGGACGCCATGCCGCCTCTCAAGCCACTCCTTTTTCGTTACGTGACGATTTCTACAAGTTATACTCCTACCGCAAGCTGCGTACAAGAATTTCGTATACAGTAAAGTATGTATGTAGTATGTTTCGTATGTGCGTAGTAGTTCGTGTGTATAAGCTTTAAAAATATTCAGTAATTGAATAATAATTCGAACTACACATTTCTTAATTTACTCATTAAGGAACTATTAAGAAGCCTTAAGCAGTAGCCAAAGAAATTGCACCTACAATTTAAATTATGGCCAGAGCCACCGTCCAACGAATACATTACCGTACTCAATGTGTTCTGCCCACTAATGCTTAAACTGTGTTCCGTATATGCATCGTATTTCAATCATTATTAATTACTAAGGCTGGGCCTTTAACGCATCTCGATAACTTACGGTCTAAGCATACACGATACTTGCTCGTCGGGTTAGTAGCGTCAGCAGAGATATTTTGGCATTAAATTTAGTAAATAATTTAAATGAATCCGAAGCTTGAAGAGTTGTACACAAAGTTGTGTTTGTTGGAAATGGTCCCGTTGAATCACCTTCACAAGTCTGAATGTCACCGATTGGCATTGTAAGCGTTATGCAGTCTTTAACACATCGTATTGTCTGAGATTTACGACAGTACCCACATAAGTAGGCACGTCTACCACAAGCTATGTCAATTCGCGGTCTCGATAATTCCACTCAAGTTTACTCTTCTTCAAGTTCCACGTCAAATCCATTGTTAACATAATTGACATTCCAAAATTAATAGCAACCTAATATTCTATCGGTACTAACCCTTTCTCATTGAGGCAGTCTCTATCAAACCGGTATCGGGGTCTAAAGCGCCGATGTTACTACACCCTTGCCATACATTATTACTTATGTCTAACCGCCGGATAACTCAATATGGGGCCCCTTCTAAACGATTTAAGATCTCGATGGCTCTGTTAAGTTTTCGAAGCGTTCGAAGGGTTATTTTGATTAATTCTGAGAGCACTTCCAACATTTATTGGAGTTTCAATTTATATTGCTTGAACGTTCAAGTGTGGTTTAAGAAAGGATCAAAAGAGTTTTAATTGTTTATCTCCTTGCGTAGGTTGCGGAGTACAGACGGATAATAATGTTTCTCCAATCCGGTAAAATGTTACAAATGAAAATCGCTATTGAAGTTCAAGTACTTGGATCCACTAGTAGTTCGAATTTGGCTTTGCGAAGAATATTTCACTATTCAGTCAAGAGTTAGATCCAATATTTTCATAATAATAAATTGAAAAGGATCTTTCAGCAATTTTCCCAGCACTCCGCAAATCTTTGAGTGGGGAGTGAAGCTATATTTCTAAAACCATATTTCTAGCAAAAGTCTGCTTGTCGTACATTTTCGTTTTAATTTGTTTAATGGAAACGTTTACACGAATATTGCAGAATAGGAAATTCGTAATCCTAAAAACACATTTAAAGCTGCCACCACATTAAGCATGATAAACGCACAGCACTTTAAATTTTGCGTCATACGAATATGTATATGAAATGCCATTACGTTCCCCATTTTATGTCCGGTAAAAAAGGTCAGTTCCTCCCCCAAATAAGGGTTGGTTGCATTTGAAACCCCTAAAAATCCTAGGAGTGTCCAAGAAAGGATTTCTAAAATTGCTCTATGAATAAAAATGCGGCTATAACTCTTAATACCGGTCGAAATATGACCGGATGCGTTTCTCCATAGCGACGCATGCTATGGGTAAGGGAGCGTTTCCACTAGTACTTTCCGGTTGCGGTTATTTTGTCCGGTAATTAATGCTGGCCGTTTATAGGTAGTAGGAGGTGGTTGCTCAATGTTAGATTGCTTTAAAAGTGGACAATGAAAGCATTCATATAAAACTAGCCTAATTGTATTCTGATATATATAATTTACTGTAAGAATTCAATATGCTGACTCAGCAAGTATTTCGTTTTTTCATCATAACAAAAATATGAGTATCGTGCAACTTTGTCACAAATGTCACACGTTTGTGTAGCTTAAAATTAAAGTGTAAAAATTTTAGCATTATAAACGCGATCAGCGCCATAGGCTGCAGTGACAGGGCCAACCCAAGTTTCAAACAAATGAAATTAACGACTCCTCCGGTTTTCGTCCGGTTACCCTCCGGCGCTAGGGTCGTCTAAAGCCTACTTTAATCTAAACGTTTACCACGATGATCTCCGATGCATAATGCATGAGCCTGCATATATGTACTTACACAAATATATTCATGTGTAATGCGTCATACTTTACGTCTTTGTCACTACTTAAAATATCGGTTTTGAATAACTTGATATTAATCATATTGATCTTGGAGAGAAAAAAATAACTGATTCAGTAGTTGTAGGAAGATGGCTTCCTGTAAAAATTTATGGTTAGTTCTGTGGGCGTTGCTCAGCAGAATGAGTCGATGAATTTTCTTTCGATTTTTTTTTAATTTTGCGTGGGGAATGGCGTAATACTTGTAGAGTGAGCAAGCTGAAGTGGCAGTGGGCTGGCCATGTTTGTCGAAGGACCGATGGACGGTGGAGCAGACGAGTCCTGGAGTGGAGACCGCGTATCGGCGAACGTAGTGTGACCTCAAAAAGGTGGGACAGACTGGATACGGAAGGGAATAGAGTGTTGTGGAGCAGCCTGGGAGAGGCACTGTCCAGCAGTGGACTGCGACAGGCTGAGTTGATTGATTGGATAGCGTAATGCGTAAATTCGTATGAAGTTCAGTTTTGGTGCCTCACGGTCGTCTAGAAGCAACCGCGCAGACATTATTTGGTAGGCAAAGCAAAATACTCTGTAAGTTTAACAAAGTATTACCCAGGTACATGATATGCAAGATGCAGATGCATTCGAGTACCTTGCTGATGTTTATTATGGCTTAGCCGTTTAATTTGTTTATTATTTACGTAGGTAAGTATTTAATTATGACTCATCATTTCTGCTGAAAGACGTCCAACTGCTGAACAAAGACCCCTCCCAAGCTCCGCCAATTCGACCATAATAATGAATACATATTAATAATTAAATAATATTTAAATTTAAATAAACCTCTGTTTGTACAAAACGGATTGTCGCCATGTTTTTGGTAACAAACATTATGACTTACCGTGATACCGTTGTTCCTTAACACATCATACAAGGAACCAAGCAAGTCCTTGATAACAACCTACTACAATAAAATAATTCTATTTCACACGTTCCCAAAACCAGCAAAAACCGCAAGCAACAGTCTCGTATACATGTCAATCAAATCCTGACTCATGTAACATATTGTCGGCCGTCCGTAGATCGTCAAACAATTGACCGCATGTCGGTAACGGACGGTCGACTCATTCGCAGCTTACTCATTGTTCTTGCTCGCAGTCGCCACTCACTAATAGATAGTGTTTAACACTTACTTGCGGTTTTGTGGAAAGTACTGCGTAATTGATTGGTTTCTAAGAATTTGTGTAATAAACTTTTTACCTGTAGGCAATTCAGTGATATGAACATACCTTTTCCAGTATAAATATTTCTGTATTTCAATTAATGCACACTTACAAACCTGGTATATTTAACAAACTATTTTATTAGGTACCCAACTGGAATAACAATCGAAGGCCGCCATGGCTCACGTACAATGGTCCACTTGATGGACTAAGTGCGGAAACCAAACCCATAACATAGAACATAGGTACTCAACATCATGTCAGTATAGACTTCATGAAGACAATCATTTAATTTCGAAGCTCGAAGAGAACTATCTTAGAAACTAGGCGATGTTCCAATAATTATGTCACTGTTCCGTTTCGTTAAACAACCTTTTACGGTAACTGTCAAATTAAATACTTTTAAACTTCACGACTAAACTGATACATAAATCATTTATAGCAAATCACACACTTTCAATTTTATAATAAGTATTTTTCACTACAAATCTTATTTAAATTTGGATGTCATTAAAATATGTGATGTCTATGGTGACCAGCGCTGGGGCTCTCGCCGTCTTGCATAGGCTCGCAGCATAATGCTGAACCGATAGCCGTTTTGCGTGGATGTGACGCATGTTTCCCTGAACCTTTTCTTATTTTTGTGTGTTCCTGTTCTTTTTTTCGTCATGTTTACCGCAAATAAACGTGTTTTCTTTCTTTTCTTTATGATTGCATAGATATAAGACATAAGATTTCAAGCATAATAAAAATGTCACCGCACAGGCTTCCCGCAGTCGGGTAAATCATTATCACTGGGAAGAACTTGCTTGTTCCTCTCCTGACAACACTATCGACGATAGGCAATAGATAAATGTTTGATTTTTTAGAAAAACATAACACTTACTAACTTATACATACACAAACATTTTATCAGTTATCACTAGACAGAGTAGCAATATGTAAATAGAACAACAATGTCGAAATCCACGGTGGGCGACTGAGAAATTAATTATGTGTCGAATGTGGCGCCATCTGGTGCATCAATATTCAATCCTATTGGGACCGATAGACCAGCCAATTAATTTAGACCCTATCCACGTCATTATGTTACCGCCAGGCTACATATAAATGTTTGGGAAAGCAAGGGTTCTACGGATCAATGTTTTCTGGACATCAAATTGCGGTGTATTCAATAAGCGTTTTGTGTGGCAATACTGCCAATGATAATAGAACGGATCAATTACATGGCTTCGTACTAACTTTTGTTAATCAGACAATACTAGTTTTGAATTAGCTACCTACTTATATTTTTGTTTAACTCTTGATCCAGGCTGTCATTCGTGGATCATTGACAGTGTCTAGTAGCCGTGGCTAAGCAATACTTAACAGCGGCACGCTTCGATCGATCAGGTTAAGCAATGCTTCCCGTTGGTCCGTGGATGGGTAACCTGCATCTTTACATTTCGAAAGCACGTTAAACCGTTGATCCCAGCTGTCATTCGTGGCTCTTTGATAGTTGATACGGGTCGTCAGAAGCCCGAAAGTCTGACAACCAGTCTTACCAAGGGGTATCGTATTACCCAGTTTCTGGTTTGTGGAGGTCAGATTAGCAGTCAGTCCATGTAAAATACAGGTATTCAGCTGAAGCCGGCTTGACTGGAAGCCGACCCCAACACAGTCGAGACAATTCTAAGCAGATGATGATGATATTTTTTGTTTTACCTACATAAGCATTAAAAAATTTAAGGTATCGTTGTACTTTCAAAGATGGAGCTTATAGCATCTTCCTGACCTTAATAATTGACTGAGAATTTCTTCAAGGTTTTGGCATTGTCAAGATCACTGCCATGATCAGAAATAATTGTACCTATTCGAAATTGAAAAATACTTGTCTTAAAATGAAAAAGATTCCTTAAAAGGTTTTCATAAGAAGACACCACAGGTTTTAAAAATTCGTGTTAAAAATCCTGTCTAAAGTATCAGTTTTATACAAAACACTTCGTAAAAACAACTGAACCTTTTATTTTCTTCTAATTAAAGATCAAAGTGACTGTTTTAAAATACAATTGCACCACAAGTAAGTCACCATAGCCATCAGTAGCGAATAACGTTTCGTAATTATGGGGGTTGGTTTCCAAATTGCAATCAATTTGTCCGATTAACGCGGCCACCCCATGAAACCTCAGACCACATAGCAAATACCTATATGTATACCTTGACATTAAATAGTGGTGGTTTTACAATGTTGAACACCATAAATTTCGCACTAAAATTTGATGATCGGTACAAAAAACTAATATGGTTTTATCCACATACTAAATAAAGCTGAAGGGTGTTTCTTTGAACGTGCTAATCTCTGGAACTACCTGTCAGATTAGAAGATTTTTTTTGTATATGACAGCGAAATTCATGAAAAAGGTAAGGAAAATGGAAAGGTAAGGTATAGGCTATTTAAATTTAATATCACGCTGCAACTCATAGGAGCCGAGCAAAAAGACAAAAATATCAGAAATAACTCTAAGCGAAAACCTAGTAATAAAGCCGGCAGCCGATGCGATACGACGTGACACCGCGACGGGGTGGGTCGAGGGACTAGAAAATTTCATCGGGGTCGCGGGCAGAAGCTAGTGTTTAATATGATGGGTAAATAGAATTTTAAGCCGTTTGGGGTCGAAACGCTCGGCTGTCGTCCTTTAACTAGAAAGGCGTTAAAGCCCTAAAAGTTGTTTCCGAGAAAATGGCAAAAAACCCACTAATCGTTATTTCTTAAAAAAAACTGCGATTCTTACATTACTGATTATAGGACACATCAATTGATACTAGATAGTAATCATTTCATCCGGCGGTTAAAGTATTTTAAAGTATGTACATTTAGCTAAGAAGTGTGGGTTAGACGCTTTCAAGTGATGGAATCATCCAAAATTATTTTACTTAACGGCCTATAAACTTTTTATATCTTGTGAACTATTTATATTATAAAAATACTTTTTAGACTTGAGAGGGGCTTGTGGCTGCTTAGCCACAAGCCCCTCTCAAGTCTAAAAAGTCGTGCAGCTATTGTTGCTTAACAATAGCTGCACGGGTCGATCGATCAGGTTAAGCTACGCTTGCCGCGGTTGGTCCGTAGATGGGTGACCATCTTTACATACCAAGACCCTTCCGTGCCTCGGAAAGCACGTTAAGCCGTTGGTCCCGGCTGTTATTTGTGGATCTTTGACAGTCGTTACAGGTCGTCAGAAGCCCGAAACTCTGACAACCAGTCTTACCAAGGGGTGGAGGTCAGATAGGCAGTCGCTCCATGTAAAATACTGGTATTCAGCTGAATCCGGTTAGACTGGAAGCCGACCCCAACATAGATGGGAAAAGGCTAGGCAGATGATGACTTTTTAGACAGAGAGATAGAGCTTTGACTGTCAATCGTTAACTGTAGCCAGAACCTTCTGTCTTGGAAATTCACCAACGTTATCTAGGTTGATACTAATTCAGCTTGCTTAAGAGTCTAGACGTCTCAATTGCAAATCCCATCGTCATGGTTCAATTATTGCAAATTAGCACGAGGTCTCCGTTGTACATCGAGAAATTAGGCTCGATTCGTTACCCAATAGTTTACTCTGAAAATTATCAGTGAAATTGTAATGTTTGCAAGTTTGAGGAATTTGACATTTTCATGATTGCATAATACGTGAATTATCTTAGATTCGAGATTTCTATTCTAAATGCATTACTTCCATGCTTTAGCTCTTCAAAAAACCTCGCCACCAGAATCATGGAGAATAAGGACTGATTTTTTCATCGCTAGATTTATCCGAGCAATAATTTTTAATATTTCATAAAAAAATCCATCCATTTAATACACGTATTAATGATATCTTACGTTGGTATAACCAGCTCCAATACCTACTTACCTATGGAAGAAAAAGACCATCTGCAGACTTAACACACATTCACTCCACACCTGCCCAAAGCATCATGCCCGTCTCCGCTGATCACAACGCCTCGACTAAATGGCTTTTGCCAATGATGGAAGAGCGTACGGCACATCATGACCGATTGCGCCAATTACAGGGGACTGGCACTAATAATTACTGAACCAAGATCGATGCCGCTTCCGAAGAAGGATGGAACGTATGTCAGTGTGGTCAGAGATAGGGGGATGATCGAAACAGAGGGGTGATAAAAGGTATCTGCTAACACATTTGTATCTAGCATGGGTACTGCCATTATTGAAACCATCAGATAGGTAAAGGACGAATGGACAGTTTTTGGCCGTAGATTTGTCACATAGTAAACGTCTAATGTTTATTGTATTACTAGCTTTTGCCAGCGGCTTCGCCCGCGTGGAGGTCGGTGTATTATACATATAAACCTTCCCCTTGAATCACTCTATCTATTAAAAAAACCCGCATCAAAATCCGTTGCGTAGTTTTAAAGATTTAAGCATACATAGGCATATAGGGACAGAGAAAGCGACTTTGTTTTATACTATGTAGAGAAGCTTGCTGAAACCCTGGTTTGACGATGTTTAAATTCATATGTTTTGTATGCTGATGACGAGGTGCTTGTGGCTAAGTAATATTAGCAGCTCGGGTCGATCAATTACGTTAAGCTACGCTTGCCGCGGTTGGTCTGTGGATGGGTGATATACCAAGACCCCGCCGTACCTTGGAAAGCACGCTAAGCCGGCTGTCATTCATGGATGATGTCTTACACAATTACAGACCAACTAATACAAAACTTTATCAGTACAAATATACCCAACTGAACAGCTCCCAAAGGGTTGCCAGCATCGAAACATAAATAAATTCCCGTTGCCCAACGAACCGAAAAAACCGTACAATCAAAGTTTATCATTAAATTGGTGTTCGCAAACATTAATAACATGATTATAATTACAAAATATGAAATGGCTAGTAACATTAAAGTTTGGGCGGCAATCATTTCGGTGTTCCGTCAGGCGGATATTCGCGTTCGCTCAATTGGTGACGCCGATTAATTTCATTACGAAAACGAACGGGTCATGTACTCGTTCAATTTCATTCAATTGGTGATTGTGATCGTTTGGTTTTTTGCGTGAATACTGTTTTTTATTGGGAATTTTTATTATTTTGTTACAGTTTTTGATGTTTTTGTTTTAAAGGTTTTTTTTAAAGCTTTGTCAGCGAAACTAAATCTATTTCACTATTAAATTTTTAGGTAGCAGGACTCATTCTTAGATAGGGGTTTAAGATATTAATTTTCCAGATCTTAGAATATGATCGTTACCTAAACAATTCATCGCTCAAGGTAAGTTCATAAATTCCGTTTTCCAATGTAACTTACTCACTGAATTTGTACCTAAGCCGGTTCATGAACTTAGGTTTCAATCCAATTACTATATCTACCGTGAAACCCTATCAATATTGAAGGCATAGATACCAAAAGTGCACTTTACTAAAACTACCTGAAACCTGAAAAATCAACAAGTATTCATTCTGAAACCAAATTCACATAACACAACTGAGATAGCTCGCTGAATGTTTTAAAAATAGCATTCTATGGCCGTCGTAGGGGAGAAGAAAAATGGACAAAACGAACGCCTAACTTTTGAACGCATCCCACCAACTTTGCCCAATACACTTGTAATGGAACTAAGTTATACGAATTGAAACCTTATGACATCGCGTTTAAGGTCTTAAGAAAATTCGTATAGGTTTGTGTTAATGTTGCAGAATAAAAATCCCGAATCAATTCGGTAAAAACTTATTCGGTTCGGGCTTCTAAAAGACATGTTACGTTTTGACGTTGCGTAGGTAGAATTAGGGGTATAAAACGACTGAAAAGGGTTCGAGTAAGATCTATCTGTTGCGTAAATCTTTAGTAAACGAGGTACCGTACGTGGCCAGTCTTGATAGCAATGTATACGAACGCTTTTACTTACGAAGGGAGCTTTATTTAGACCATTTTCGTAATATAATTTATTAAATTTAATACTAGCAGGAGATTACCGTAGATTTTTCGTAACGACAAGCTCGGGTTCGACGAAAGTGGTCATGAAATTAAAAAATATGTCTTTGATATTATCAGGTTTAGAGTGTCGTGCCGGGTTTACCGAAATCGTTTACGTTTTCATTAAAATATTTTGTAATGCTGTAAAGGGAAAATAAATTGAAAACTTGTCGATGTTAAAATTAAGGTTTGGCACAAAGTATGGAAAGTAAATTAGGCAGACTTAGCGACACACGGGGTTGCGACAATCGTCGACAGGATCCGGCAACTGGAACTCGAGGTGGCCTTGCATAAGTCTGAGGCCATGTGTTTGCATGGGCCTTGGAATGCACCACCGACGGGTTCCCAGATAACGGCGGGAAGGGTTCACATCGGCGTCGAGTCGACGATGAAGTTAGGACTCGTCCTCAACAGCCGGTTTAACTTCGCGGAGCATTTCCGACGTTTGGCTCCCAGACTGGAGCGGGCCAGGGCTGCCTTGAAGCTGCTCCTGCCCAATCTACTGGGGCCAAACGCCTCCTGCTGAAGGCTGTATGCGGGGGTCGTGCGGTCCATGGACCTATACGGAGCACCGGTGTGGGCGCCTACCTTGAGGCGCCAACCAGCACGCCGGTTGAAGGCGTACCATAGGGTCATGGCCATCCGGATGGTTCGGGGATACCGCACAATTTCTGGTGAGGCGACGGGCCTCCTTGCCGGATTACCGCCATGAGATCTGAAGGCTAAAGTCCTCGCGCACGCTTGGGAATGGCGCGAGGAGGCCACACGTCGGGGCGTAACTCCGCTGGGCGGGAAATCGCGGCACAGCGGACAGAGCTCCGGCGGGAACTCATAGCGACGTGGAGAGGCGATTGTTGCAACCCAGTGCTGGGCACGCCTTGATTGCGGCGGCAAGTCGCCTCTTTGAGGAGTGGCTTGAGAGGCGGCATGGCGTCCTCACCTTCCGCCTGACACAGGTCCTCACCGGACACGGCTGTTTCGGGAGGTTCCTGTTTCGCACAAGGCGGGAGGAAACGCCCGGGTGTTTCCATTGCGAAGATCACCTTGAGGACAAGGTGGAGCATACGGCGGAGGTCTGCTCAGCTTGGACAGAGCACTGCCGTGTCCTCGTGGAGGCGATCGGTGGCGGCGATCTCTCGCATCCAACCGTGGTCCAGACCATGGTACGGAGCGAGAGTGCATGGGTAGCCGTCGCTTCCTTCAGGGAAGCAGTAATGCTCGCGAAGAGGGAGGCGGCACACGTGAGGGAGAGGCATTATATGCACCCTCACGGCCTTAGTCGCCGCAGGAGACACCCTGGGCGTCGGGAATCCCAGGCTGATTCTTCGGCCACTGTAGGCGCGGGCTTGCGGACGGCGAGTAATGGGTAGCTCGCTGTCCGGTAAGGACACAGCCCGGGTCGACGGCGCGTTGTGTTCCTCACGCGCCTTAAAGATACGTCAGCATCAATTGATTGGGTCCGCAAGGACCGATGCCTGCCAAGGGTGTGGGTTGTTCGAAAGAGATACCGCGGCCTCTGACAAACAGGCAACTGAGGGAACACGGGTGGGTTTTAGTCAGTAAAAGTCTGACATGCCTCGTGTCGCCACGCGTCTCCTGCTCCACCCAGAGCGGGAGAAGTTATTTGATGATTTCCCACCCAAAAAAAAAGTTAATTAGACAGTGAGACTCAAAAGAGATTTGGAAGAGACCTACACTCAGCATTGGGTGGCCTGTTAACAGTTCAACAGCATTAATTGCTTTATTTTATGTGATTGAGCAGACATATTTTTGGCACATACGAAGCAATGAATTGGGAATATTTTTAAAAAAGATCCAGATTCTGATTAATAGTGTGTTTCCTAATTAGGGTGTTGTTTTATGTTGCGACAAAACAGTATTTAAGTTTGTCTATGAGCCAGTATCTTCATCTTTTTCATAGAGCAATAAACTCAGTATAAACTTGAGAATTGTGCCCAGTAGCAAAGGGGTGCCAAATGCTATCTCACTGCGTAGCTGCTGACACAATAATAGACAAATATGCTACTGAGCGTGGGGTCCTGGGTTTGATTTGTAGGTCAGACAAAATATTACTGGGTTTTTCTCAGTAATAGCCCGGAGTTTGGAAGTCAGCAGCGTGATTCCCCATGCTTCTCTGCGCCTGATCTCTCTCCGGTCATGTCGCATAGCTGTCCCATCGGAAAAATAAGAGTGCGGGAAGAGACAGTGCACCTGTGTCTGCACACATACCTGAGCACTTTAATATCTCCCGCATCGATGCCTAGTCTTCGCTGACATTGGTGGCCATGGCCGAAATGCGGTCAGCAGGCTTAGCAGAACGCTTTCTATTTCTACGAAGAATAGACAGTGCTTTTTCAATACAAAGTGACATTTCGTTTCTCTATTTTTGACATCGCGCCACGTATATCTTTCGACAATCTGTCATTTTGTATTTCGTTTTTACCGATCTTTGTCTAAGTCCTTATAAATGTAGACTGTTTCAGAAGTATATTTCTTTCCAAACTGTCAAAACACGCTGTTAACAAATTTTATTCGACGGCCACAAAGTATTTACCTACGATTATCTACAAAATCATGATTCGTTTAGAACGCATAACTGTGATAATTAATAGAAAAACATAGCTATCTTCTCCTATTGTACATCATTTAGATAATAGTCATGTCTATTCTTCCGTCGCCAAATTGGTGCTCGTGCTAAGCTTACTGGAAGAGTATTTATAATTGGCCTTCATATTTAATAATCTCATAACATACTAATACTTAACATATCCAAGCCATTTAATCGGGATAAACAAAACCACTTACCCGAATACCTGTAATAAAAACACGAAATACTTCGGTACTTCTGAAGCCGAGAGCAATGGCATGCTGAGTTTATAGATCGCAATAAAACATAAATAGTACGAGTTATAGCTATCGGCAACATGAACAATAATAACTTTCCCTCAATTGACTTTCACAGCTCACGCATTTTATGTATAACGTCGTATACACTTGGTATGTTTTGTTTTAGGATTTATTTAATACAAATACGTTCATCAAAACAGACAGCCTAGTAGTCGTAAGTGCTACACTGCTGAACATTAGGTCCTAGGCTCGATTCCGGGGTCGGGCAGTGTTATTGTGTTTCTCATATGGAATTTCTCAATAGCAGCCCGGATTTGATGGTAATGGGTACCCCTCTGCCTAACCCGTTGGGAACTACAGGCGTGAAGTTATGTTGACAAAATTTTATATTCTTCCGAAAAGTGGTTAACCATTCTGTAGTAATATAAAATTGTTGTGGCTGAGAATGCAAAAAAAAAACGGTAATTTAAAAAAACTAAAAAACCCTACTGCTTTTCTGAGTATTTTCATGGAAAAGCCCTAAAACAAGAAGGTCGTTGTACCCGATTGCACTTAACTTAAGAATCGCCAGTTGCTAAGGCGATGCTTATAAGCATATAAATTGTATCAGTCGGGACCCATTCTAGTAGTCTAGTGGACGTAGACCTCCCCCAAGTTCCATCTCTTCGACCAGTTCTGTTCCTTTGGCGGCCTTCACAAGATCATTGGTCCACCTTGTGGGAGACCTTCCAACTCTACGTCTTCCGATACGCGGTCACCACACCAGAACCTTCTGGCCCCATCGGCTATCTCTTCTGCGAGCAATTTGCCCTGCCCACTGCCACTTAAGTTTGGAAATTATACGTGCTCCGGTTACCTTGGTTTTCCTACGGATCTCTTCGTTCTTAATTCGATCATGTAGGAAAAAGTACTAAGTTTTACAAAGTAAGTACAAGAATCGACTGCTCAAATGTTAGTATCATTATCATCTCTTATAAAAGACATAAACTTACGTATTATGACGCTCGCATAAGTATTTGAATATTACGTTTTAAGAAAGTTTATTTTGTCTTCTTAAAAAGAAAAAAGTTTTGCAACATCTGCGTCCCTTAAAAGGTCATGATGACATTTTAAATTTTCATCACTGGCAACTTACTTTTAGCTTAAGAAAAGTTAATATGTACATAAAACTGGGCTTATTTATATTGAGTCTGGCAATATTGTTAGTCAAAAATTTTCTTTATTAAAATTTAGACTGTAGTGTAATATGTTGCTACTAAATTAGTGTACGTTTCAAAGATTTATTTGGTGTTGTTGATCTTATTTAATATTTTAATTTGGATACCACGACTATTAGGCCCATTTTGTATCAGAAATTGCCCATAACACATGGAGAGAGAAATTATATTTTCTCACTTCGAGTTGCATGTCCACACTTTGCCAGGTCTCCTTTCCAAATTAGGTAATAAATAATTAATATTCAGGTACAATGCACAAGAGTAGAACATAAAAAGACGTTAAGTCTCGTCACGCCTGTAACGAAGGGTAAGGCAGAGGTGCAGGTATTATAGTACCTACACCCACATTACGCCAGCTGTTTTAAGTCCCATGTAATAAGCAATAAACTCGCCCCCGAGTTTATTGCCATTAATCGGGCAGAAATCCAGACTCTGCGCTCCTACTGAGAAAATTTCAGATGGAAAAGCGCAATAACACAATGCCCAACCCGGGAATCGAACCCAGGACCTCGTATTCACCAGTAGCGTTTGAGAACACTAGTCCAAATGAGCTAGACAGATAACATTAACTTAGGAATTATAAATTCATTTAGTTTTGGATTACCATCGTTTACTCATAGTAAACTCGTAACTCACAGATGTCTCCGACAGACAAATGTCAAGACAAATACTTCTAACGTCTCGTTGTAAACTTTATCTAAATTAGTTTTTAATGAAAACAAAACTTATACTCGTTCTAAACTACGCGCTGAGATTTATATTAAAAAAGAACAGGTTTCAGGTTATAATTTATTTCATTTTTCAGTCTTCAACTTGAGTTATGAAATATAATACGAAAAGGTCTCATTAGTTCTTAACTTTATAAGAAATGGTTGATCTGATAACCTAAGTATTTTATCATAGGACATGGTACACCCCTAGATACCTCCAGAAGTTAATTTTGTTAATCTAAGAGATCCGCCTTTGTACCTTTTCTGTGTGCGAGAAGTTTAAATAAATAATAAGATTGGTAACAGAAAAATATGTGAAAAAACTTACGGTTTAATATGCCACACGCAATGAAAAATCGTGGAATTCTCATTTCTTCAGCGCGTAGGTATTTTTTTAAAAGAAAGAAATTGCAGCAACGCAGATTATTTCAGATAGATCTCATAACAAAACATAATATAACTTCTCACTTCTTTTCCCCGATGGGTTACGCAGAGGTGTAGGTATCTAACTGTAATGTACCTGCACTCACTTGTCCCATGTAAAAGGGGGCGAGCCATTAACTGGGCAGAAATCCAGACTTCAAGCTAACTCTTCTTCGTCGTTCCTTCAATGCTGAGGATCGTGACCACATACGACACGTGTTCAATTTATGCGGTCTTTTGCAGGGTGGATCGCTCGGTAGATGCTGCCTCAAACAGCCTTCTTCAAACCATCTGACCATCTGGCCGGGGCTCTGTCTTGAGCACGTTTCCTGTCAGCCGGCCCACTGACATAAGCCTTTCCAGATCATTCTCCATGACACCGTGCTGCTTCTAAGATTTTCTTTATGTATAACCCAATAAGAATAAAAATAATTTATTTATTTAATGAAAACGTATACAAAAAGAGCACATTCCCGAACACAAAACAAACAACACTCAACTTAACATACTCACAAACACTTTTCCAAGGAATCCAGGCCATGACCCCATGCTTAGCAACAACGCTTGCATTTTCTAGAGTCTACCTAGACCAACGAGTCTATATTACATCATTTCTTACTACAACCATGACATTTGAAATGAAAGTGTAATCGAATCAAAATATACGATGTAGCTACTTATTGCCTAGGAAAGTTTCAAAAGTCAACTAAACAAAACGGTACAGGTCGTTATAGGTAATGCAGGGTTGCTCATACACAGGGGCCATTCTAGTATCACGTAAACACTACAGGGGGCGGGGTGGTCTTTGCTTTGCTTATTTTTGATGACATGTGGAATGGGGGTGTTTGGATGGTGATTACGTCAGCAGTATTTATTGTTTTACTTTTTTGGATTTTCCACAAAATTTAGTAGATTGCCCTACTTCATTTCTTACTACAACCATGACATTTGAAATGAAAGTGTAATCGAATCAAAATATACGATGTAGCTACTTATTGCCTAGGAAAGTTACAAAAGTCAACTAAACAAAACGGTACAGGTTGATATAGATAATGCAGGGTTGCTCATACACAGGGGCCATTCTAGTATCACGTAAGCACTACAGGGGGCGGGGTGGTCTTTGCTTTGCTTATTTTTGATGACTTGGGGCATGGGTGGGTCTGGATGGTGACTACGTCAGCAGTATTTATTGTTTTAATTTAGTAGATTGCCCTACTTGTTTATTGATGGCTCGAAGAAAACGATGACGATATTCCAAAATCACACGAAAGTGAGCAGACACACAACATTGAGCAGCAAACATCCAATGTCATCGAAGACTTAGAGTCATGGATTCGTGTGTCATGCACTGAAGACTGTTAATTTGAATTAATATACCATCCCAATCAAATTTGCTTAACCAAATATTATATGCGTTAAAGTCCTGTATTCCAAGCCTATTCTTTATTTTTAGACTTACAACTGCTGCTTATGAATCAAACCAGAACACATTGAAAAATGTATATACCTACGAATGTTCACGTGAGCATGGAAGGGGGGGTAAGAGCTCTGCTTACTTTTGCTGACGAGGGGGGGGGTTAATAATTCCAAAAAATCTGCTCACGTAATACTTAATGGCCCCCCACGAGTGGCACAAGTCAATGGCAGAGGCAACTGCACTCTTAAAAACGTTTCTATATACCGTGACATTTTAGTCGTCTTACATACATATAAATAAAAATATATATTGTTTTGAACACATGAATGACGTAAAAAATTAAAATATCAAAGACGTAGTTTGAAATATGGAGATGGATGAATGATGGAGCGTAATGGTATAGGTATCTTCTACTCTTTGATACTTAAAGATTATTAACAGGGTGTTTCATAATTCTAAAGCATTATTTATTATTCTTTGTAACTATTATCTTAATTATTGATAACATTTTTTTAATCGCGCCTGTATGTATTTTATGTCGGATTCATTGAGTGGACCGGACCACCTTTTTAAGACGAGTAAAATGTCACGGTGTGTAATAATAAAAAAAATTGGGCCAGTGGGATAATCGCGTGACACACAAACAGTAGGAATGGCTTTAATTTTGACAGTTCAGAAACAATCATGCGTTATTTACTTTGTTGGGCAGACAAATTTTTCGAATCTGTAAAATGATTCAGATTCAGATTAATAGTGTTTTACGCAATTAGGGTGCAGGTGATCCTTACAACGCCTATAACGTTCCCACTGCTGGGACACAGGCCTCACTTTCGTGAGAGAGGTGGGCCGTAATCCACCACGCGGGCCCAGTGCGGTTTGATAGATGTCACATGTCTTCGAATTTCTGGTTCTAGGACATGCCGGTGTCCTCACGATGTTTTCCTTCACCGTTTGAGAGCAGTGGTGATTAAATTATTTACACAAAGTAATGTGCCTGCCGGGGTTCGAACGTACGACCTACAATTCGTAAGTCACGGCCGTTACCACTGGGCCACCACTGCTCTCCGATCACCCTTATGGTGAATTTCACCAAACTCTTATACCTAGAATAAGTTCAATCCTGAGAATAAATTTTGAATTTTTGACAGATCGTCCATAGTAGAATTGTCAGACGTAAATGTTATTCTACGGATAAGAGATATCTGACTTTGGTAAAATCAGCCCTTAGTAATATATTTTACTAGCTTCCACCAGCGGCTTCGCCCCCGTTGAGTTCGGAAATTATCCCTCGGTAACGTAGCACCGGGATAAAAAGTGTCCTTTATGTTAATCCAGGTTATAAACTACCTGTGTACTAAATTTCATTCTAATCCGTTCAGCCGTTTTTGCTTGAAAGAGTAACAAACATCCATCCATACTCACAAACTTTCACATTTATAATATTGGTAGGATGGTGTACATGATTGAATCAATGTTCACTGTTTTAAGTCCTTCATAAATAAAATGTGTTGAACAACTGCGCAATTGTTTGTCCTCAAACAAATCAGAAGCGCTATTAGTACGACTTCTCAAGCACACTTGACTCTGTAATATAATACAACAAAAACATAGTCTATCTAGCCTCTTGTTACCGGCTGAGTTTCAAGTACCCCAATTAAGGGAAAAAAGCGATCACGTGCCAACTTTCAGGTACCAATCAGCAGTAATACAGACTTGTGAACATTGAATAAATAAAGCGATTCCATCATGTATTTGCCGAGCACCTGCCAATTGTGTTAAATATCCAAACAGAGCTACCACCGCACCTGGCGATAAATCGATAAAAAAAGGAAAACAAAAGAAATATAGTCTATAAATCGGACCGCAACGTAATTTACGTCTATTAGGGCCTTCACTTGAAACGCTGTAAATCTCTAGCGATCCCCCAACTCTCCTGTTTTACAACTTTCACTCGCACCTACACATATAAGAATACTAGATATTTTCTTTGCGGTGCATTTGATAAATTTTTAAGGGGTCCGAATAGGGCTCGTGGGTTTTGGAAATAGGGGTCTCGCGTCCACCTGATTCATATTAACTCGCTGGGGTTGCCTTTCCCCTATTTTGTTAAGAATATAAAACTAAATTCTGCTTGTTTAAATGGCTGTATAAAGTTACATCACGTTTATGGCTACGTGTTGGGTTAATAAGGTTACATTATTAATTATTGGCTAAAGCTTTACCCTGAAGGTATTTCTTTTACGAAGAAGGAATATGATATGTGTTTAATTTCTGACTCAAACAATTCTAAGGGCTTTCTAAGATTACTTTATGTTCAAGATTGGTTGTCAAGAGCGCGGTATGAAAATCGTCATAAAAATTTTCTTTCCGATATGATCGAAGAATGCTCTTCCCTTATCTCTATCAATATATCTAACCTAGCCTTTTTCCGCGGTATAAAAATTATTTTCAACATTTTCTTTCGGATACGATCGGAGCTAGGAGAAGCTATCTATTTTTTTTTCTGGGTGGGAAATCATCAAATAGCATCTCCCACTCTGGGTGGAGCGGGAGGGCGTGTCAGACTTTTACTGACTAAAACCCACCCGTGTTCCCTCAGCTGCCTGTGTGCCAGGGGCGGCGGTATCTCTTTCGAACAACTCGCACCCCTGGCAGGCATCGGCCCTTGCGGGCCCAATCATTTGGTGCTGACATCTCTTTGAGGCGCGCGTGGAACACAACGCACCGTCGACCCAGGCTTGGTCCTTACCGGACAGCGAGCTACCCATTACTTGCCGTCCGCAAGACCGCGTCTACGGTGGCCGAGAATCAGCCTGGGATTCCCGATGCCCAGGGCGTCTCCTGCGAAGGCTGCGGCCGTGAGGGCGCATGTACTGCCTCTCCCTCACGTGCGCCGCCTCCCTCTTTAGGAGCATCACTGCTTCGCTGAAGGAGGTGACGGCTAACCATGCACTCTTGCTCCGTACCATGGCTTGGACCAGGGCCGGACGCGAGAGATCGCCGCCGCCGATCGCCTCCACGAGGACACGGCGATGCTCCGCCCAAGCCGGGCAAACCTCCACTGTATGCTCCACCGTGTCCTCAGGGCGATCTTCGCCATGGCACACTCTGGCATTTCGTCCTGCCTTATGAGAAATAGGAACCTCCCGAAACAGCCGTGTCCGGTGAGGACCTGTGTCAGGCGGAAGGTGAGGACGCCATGCCGCCTCTCAAGCCACTCCTCAAAGAGGGGACTTACCGCTGCTATCATGGCGTGCCCAAGGAGACGCTATTTTGGGCTCCGTTTCCAGTCCGGGAATGCAGCGGAGTACCATATACACGAAGTGTATATGGTAGTACATATACACGGAGCGACTTCTTATCTGACCACCAAAACTTACTGGCTAATATGATACCCCTTGGCTTACCAGTCTTAACTGGTTGTCAGATTTACGGGGTTCTGACAACCCGTAACGACAGTCAAATATCAAATCAAATCAAATCAAAATATTTTATTTCACATAAACCTGCAAGGGCACTTATCCACGAATGACAGCCGGGACCAACGGCTTATCGTGCTTTCCGAGGCACGGAGGGGTATTGGTATGTAAAGATTGACACCATCACAGGAACAACAACGGCTTGCGTAGTATAAGCTGGTCGATCGATTAGTGCGGCTTTCTTTATCCTGAAAAAAAATCACATAGATACAGACGCAAGCACATCAAACTAATCCAATCTGTCAAATTTATTTGATAGATTTCATCTTTATTCCAAAAGTATAAGGTTCATGTTCAATTGGGGAAATTTGACAGTTTGGGGTAGCTTGATATGCTGGCGTCTGTACTTTAGCAGAATAATTAACTGGCCGAATTTTCAGATCTCCTGGGAATGTTTTTAGGACTTATCAAGCTTTGGAAGAATAATACACACAATAACCAACATCTCGATAAATTAAGCTTACTATATTAGTCTAAAATTTTCCTCTCACCGACATCAGGAAATAATAGTTAAAGAGTAATACGTTAGGTTTAATTCAAAGGTGTTTCGGTTCGATGGCCGGGCCGCGACTTGCCCGGGGCACCGCGCCTAGCTACAGATTTATGCGTTCGACTTGGAGCTACATAGCTTAGCTTTGTTTCTCTGCAAGTTCCGAATTATTAAATAGGAAAGTAGAGAGGGTATTAGTTGCCTAGGTATTGGTGAAGTCAGGCTATACTTTTGGTAAGTAAATTAGGTGCGGTGTCTTTTCACGTAAACCTTCATTCTTGCAGGGTTAGCATGACGCTTTCTATTACTACGAAGAATAGACGCAGTTCTTTCTATACAAAGTGACATTTCATTTATTCATTTTTGACATCACACCGTACAAATTCTTCTACAATCTGTCATTTTGTCTTTCGTTTCTAACAATCTATGTCTAGGTCTTTTTTTACGTGGACTATTTCAGAAGAAAATTTGCCACCCCAAACTGTCAAAATCACACTGAAAATTGACAGTGACAGCAAACTTTCTACTGTCTACACAGAACGTAATTTTTGTCTACTCTTCCGTCGACAATACGGTGCTCGTAATTATGAATTGTAGCTAAGTTAGTTTTATTTCCTAGTACTTTTCGTTCTGTTCTTTTGTCGCAGAATCAGAATGAATATTCTCCTGAAACTCTGTTTCAAATCTTTTCGAGTATATGATCTTCCAGAATCTATCTTTTGAATCGGTGTCTTACTGTTTCACCACTAATTTTAAAAGATTATTGATCATGATGTCTATAAACAGTAAAACTATTGTCAATTCTCAGTTAGCAACAAATCAACAATCAAATTAGGTGCAACAAACAATTACTTTCTTTGCAATAAATTGAATTTCAACACCATTGCTGGAGTCGGTGGCCCTGAAGACCATTTTAATCCTGACCTGATTTTCGTACGTCATGTTCGGGTGACCACTGAAAATCAGCGCTGTGCTGTGGGTCCCATAGCACAGCATCATGCTGAGTGGAAGCCTTCCGACTATTTATGTTCTGTGTTCCTATGTTTAAATCTGCGTTGTTATCATATTTTTATGTGATCTCATCTTTTTTCTGTGACAAATAAATCTATTTCTCTTTCATTATTTCTTCTTCTTCTTCTTTCATAAAAAAACTATGTGATATTAATTTTAAATAATATCAAAACCGTAAACACTTGATTCGTACCTCCATCATTTCTCAGCTCATTCGTACTTCGTCAGATAGTGAGTTCATAGCACAGGATTATAATTTACAACAACGCATGCGCGACCCTTCGCCTCGGTTGATCCATCGCGGCTATTGTTGTTATTGTCTAGTGGTGCACAGATTACCTGGCCGACTTTGTTATTCACGAAGTGCGACTTTGTGGTGATTTTTTTTTATTTACAAAATATGTACGAATTTTTGAAACTTAATTACATACGTATTATTTGAAGGAAAAAAAAAAACAGATTTTACTGCGTCTTGGGTTTTTCCATCTGTATTTTCGCAGTAGCAACCCGGAGTCTGGATTTCTGCCCGGTTGCTGGATAAAGCTTCGCCCCTATTTACATGGGACTTAAATATATCTGGCTTAATATGGGTGTATAGGTAAACCTCAGCCTAACACTTTGGGGTTTACAGACGTGATGTAATTTACTGATTTTTGTTTTGCAACTGCCATCTTGGAAATCGCCGAACCAAGTTGAGCTGTGCTAGCTATCTTGGACTTTTTATGAACGTGATAGAACTCTAAAATGTTCTCCAAACCCAACATTTCCGCACCGACTGTTTATCCTTTCATACAACAGCGCTCATAAATTTGTTTATTATTATTATGTCACCTTTCTTTCCTCATACAGAAATTATTACTGTCATAATTTCAACGTAACTCAGCACATACGTTTTATTACGGGGGAAATATCTTTATTAAGTCCATAGCATTTGTCTCTTGTGATACCTTATCGCTTGCCCTCGCTTCCTTCGTATAAGACATAATCTCATAAAACTCTCCTTTTACGACCCTACCTATAACGTATGCGTTTCATTACCGCTTTCCTTACACCCCCGTTTATGCCCGTGTGTTAAAATACAGCAATGTATGGCGTGTAAGTAATTTGGAATGGGTTAATATAGTATGGGAGTAGGGGAACTTTATGAACCCTAGTCACACTGTTTTAAGTTAACGCGTTGTTATGGCTACACTTTTAATGTGACTTTTCTTGTTATAAAAGGATTATTTTGTGGTCTTATCAAATAATATTAATCGTAGTCGGTGTCTTTTAGTTGAAAGATTAAGTTGTTCATTTTATTACTGCGGTATAATAAGGTATGTTAAGGGTTAGATAGTTAAAGTTGATAGTCGAGATCCTAGCCCACGTTCAATCAACTCAGCCTATCGCAGTCCACTGCTGGACATAGGCCTCTCCTAGGCTGCGCCATAACACTCTATCCTCCACCTTCCGCATCCACTCTGTCCCAGCCACCTTTTAAAGGCCGTCGGTCCATCTAGCTGTGGGGCGTCCCACACTATGTTTGCCGATACGCGGTCTCCACTTCAGGACGCGTATGCTCCACCGCGCATCGATCCTTCGACAAACATGGCCAGCCTACTGCCACTTCAGCTTGCTCACTCTGCAAGCTATGTCGGTAACTCCGGTTCTTCCACGCCCACTTTCCCATGGACGTATTAAAATCGCGGTGGGACTTTATGCGCACTGGGCCTTTGAAGCACTGGGTACCGCCGAAAGTCCAAAATCGAACACTGTGTTATTTCGACGCGCTGAGACTCACTTTCTCTGCACTCTGTTGGATTCTCAATTCTCGGTCTCAACACAGAGAGTTGAAAATTAAGTGCGCAAAAAGTCTCGCCGCGATTTTATTACGTCCGTGTAATTTTTTTTTTCTTTTTTTAAAAACGTTGCCCCCCCCACACTAGGAATTACTCCTGTATTGTGGGTGCGATGTCGATGTAAATGTCGACTTACTGTTTTTGTAACTTTTTCTTCTTCCTTAAAACTATTTCGTTTACAGTTAGTTACGTTTTCATACCAATTGCCTAGTCCTGTTACTTACCAGTCAATGACAAGTTTTTAGTAACAGTTAATATTATCACCTAGATAGGTTAAGAAAAAGGTTGTGTCACTTTTGGTGCGAGGAGCGAAGTCACCAGTATTAGAGGAGGATTAATAGAGAAGCAGTGGTGGCCCAGAAGAGCAGTGGTGGCCCAGAAGAGCAGTGCTGGCCAAGAGGAGCAGTGGTGGCCCAGAGTAGCAGTGGTGGCCCAGAAGAGCAGTGGTGGCCCAAAGGAGCAATGGTGGCCCAGAAGAGCAGTGGTAGCCCAGAGGAGCAGTGGTGGCCCTGAGGAGCAGTGGTGGCCCAGAGGAGCAGTGGTGGCCCCATCGATATATATGTTATGGGTGGCCCAGAGGAGCAGTGGTGGGCCAAAGGAGCAGTGGTGGCCCAGAGGAGCAGTGGTGGCCCGGAAGAGCAGTGGTGGCCCAGAGGAGCAATGGTGGCCCAGAAGAGCAGTGGTAGCCCAGAGGAGCAGTGGTGGCCCTGAGGAGCAGTGGTGGCCCAGAGGAGCAGTGGTGGCCCCATCGATATATATGTTATGGGTGGCCCAGAGGAGCAGCGGTGGGCCAGAGGAGCAGTGGTGGCCCAGTGGTAGAGGACCCGACTAACGATTTGTTGTTGGGGTCGAACCCAGGCAGACGTTTTATTTTATGTTATTTATTAAGTAAACATCGCCGCGTATTTTAAAACTCAAAATAAATAGTAAACCATAATATAAGTGATGTGTATTGTAGTGAATCTTAATAGACGTATCGAACTACATAAGTGAAATTGTTGGTGACTTCTATAAACCAAGACATGCAAAAAAAAAAAAACATTGTGTTTAATATTTGGACTTTTGAACGTTATTGTGCTTCAAAAAGTGCTAATCACGGACAAAAACAAGTATACTGGACCGATACAAAGGTACTCTCATCATTAGAACATTTAAAAACATATTAAGTGGCGAGTTAATTACTAGCAAATGTATATAAAATAATAAAACGGTTAAGTACAATGTTTTGTTTTAAAAAGTGAACTTTGTACCATAAGTGGCGCCCCTAGTAGTGAGTAGCGAAACAAATATTGACATTGACGTTTTAAAAATTTACATTAACTTTAGGGTTGCTACTACTAATAATTAATACTTCATGGCAAACAGCGCCATCTAGTGTCAAGGAGCGGAAATGAAATTGACACATTGACCAGTGTTGCTATTATAAAAAAATAGAAAAGTGTTGCTACAAAAAAACTTGTGATACCAGAATAAGAAGATTAAGTCTTTTGGTAGAAAATAAAAATATTCACTTATGTGTATTTTTGGAATTACTTAAAATTTAAATTAGGTACAATTTAAGCAAAATAAATTGACTTAAAAGAATGAATTTCTTTGGAAATATAACTCATCGAAAACAACGCACCCAATCAGAACCGGATAAGGATGACAGCGACATAATTTCGCAAACGATGGATTGTACCTCAAATTCTATGCCAGATATATCTGAGGATGAGGATGATAACCGAATTACTATTTATAAGAAAGAGATAGAAGAACTAAAAAAACAATTGCTAAGTGCGCATAGGAAAATTGAAATATTATCGCTAGAAAATAGTAAGTTGAAGCAAAATAATGACGACCTATTGGAAAAAAATAAAACATACAAAGTAATTGTCAGTAGTCCACTTAAGTCCAGAGTTCAAACACCAAAGAAGAACATTCATACTCCTTATACAAAAACAAAACAGACGCAGACATCGGAAAGTTTGACAAGAGCGCCAAGCGGACATGAAGTTAACATTGACGCTGGATGTACTCAAGGTGTCGCCTCATTGAATAATATTATTAGCGCGAAATCTCATGTTCCATCACCTCCACCTGTGAAGAATAACATTTGTATTTTGAGTAGTGAAACATCCAACAGAATACAAACATTGAGTGAAAGAACTCATTTAGGGAACTTTAATATGTGTCACTACCGTACTCCCAGATGCGGAATGAAATATTTGTTAAAGGACATTGATCTAAAAGTACGTAACTTCTCTCGATTAGATTATTGTATTATATTTATTGGTGAAGACGACTTTACAAAAACGCATAATTATATTGAGTTTGTTACTTATATTAGAGATAAATTATTACCACTTAATCATACTAACTTCATAATATGTCTGCCAACTTTTAAATTTATGGACAATACAAATATAATGTTTAACAGCAGAGTTGATACTTTCAATAATCTAATTTACATGGATGTTGAGACTTACAATTATGCATTTATACTAGATTCAAATCTTAATCTTCCATACACGTGGGATACGTATAACCTACGGCATGCACACCTGAATAACAAAGGCTTTATGAAAATTTTGTCAGACTTGCATGATTTAATCTTAGACCTAGATTTTGTAAATACCAAAGACCATATACACTCACAAGTTGGTTGCTCTCAAGAAGATAAAACTGAACCGCTAATATTAACAAAAACAATAGAGAATCAGTTTTTTCTATAACTATCACCTTACCATTCTCCATCAGAACATAGCAGGGCTTATGAATAAATCAGATCTGTTAGTAGTTAAATTAGACGAGCTTTCTAGTAAGGGAACAAAGGTAGATATTATCTGTATAACAGAGCATTTTATAGAGGCGGGCTATGAATGTATATTGCATATACCTAATTTCTGCCCAGCTGCCTTTTTTACCAGAAGTGTCAAACGTGGAGGAACTTGCATTTTTGTAAGAGCAGGGCTGCAATTCAGAGAATTGACTGATATTGCAAAACAGTCGATCTCAGGTGTTTTCGAATGTTGCGGTATTGAACTGACATCTTATAATATTGTTGTAATATGCATTTACAGGATTCCAAAATATAATTATAATGTATTTTATGACAAACTGGACAATATATTGAGAAGACTTTGCGTATCTACAAATAAAAAAATTATATTAACCGGAGACTTTAATATTGACGTGTTAAAGAGAAATAAAATCACAATAGAATTTGAAAACTTTCTCTTGCAATATAATCTCAAATTAGAACTTGATAAACCAACCAGATTGGCTAGTAACTCTTGCTTAGATAATTTTGCACATTCTTACCGTAAAGGTTGTAAAGCTGAAATAATAGATTTACTTCTATCTGACCACACATCACAACTACTGCAAGTTCCTATTAAAAAAACCTGTATGATTAAATATTGGAAAACAACTAAACAGGAAATATCAGTAGACAACTTAATGAAATTTAAAAATCATCTAAAAAACCTAACTTTTCTACGAGTATACGAAGCTAAAGACGCAAATGAATCCTACGAAAATTTTATAGATGACTTTATATTGCTATACAAATTGTGTTTCCCAGAAAAAATAGTAACCATTTATACTTGTAAAAAAACCAAATGGATTTCGAATGGGATAAAAATATGTAGCAGAAAACAGAGGCAGCTACTTTGGACATATAGGCATAATCCGAACACTAAAAATAGACTTGCTTTTAAAAAGTATTCCAAGCTTTATAGAAGAATAGTAAATCTAACCCAGAAGGCCCAAAACAACCACTTCATAAAGACGTCTCAAAATAAATCAAAAGCTGCTTGGCAAGTTATTAACAAATCCAAAGTATGTCTGCCGCAAGAACCAATATTGACCATACAAAATGATAAATCAACTCTTACACATCCCCTTGACATTGCGAATGAATTCAATAAATATTTTATAGAGATTATAGAAAATAATTCAAAAACAAACCTTAATAAAACCCCATTAACAAATTCGTGTAGAAATGTTATTGAAAACTCAACTTCGCAGTCTCTATTTATGCTACCAGTTTCAGATACTGACATTATAAAAGTGATAAGTAGCTTAAAAAATACTAGTACAGTAGGATACGACGGTATTTCAACTAGAGTAATAAAAGATGTTAAGGAGGTCATAGCGACACCGTTATCGCACATAATTAATCTTTGCATTTCCGATGGTATATTCCCTACTAGTCTCAAGAAGGTAGTTATTAAACCCATTTACAAAAATAATGACAAGACTGATGTTAAAAATTACAGGCCTATTGCAAAAATACCAGTCTTTGCAAAAGTTATTGAAAAAATAATATATAATTCCATTTACACGTATTTCGAGAAGTTTCAGTTATTTTGCAATGAACAAAAAGGATTTAGGAAAAATACTAATATTAATATGGCACTATTTGACCTGCTATCAAGTATAATGACTTCTGTGGATAAAAAAAATCCTGTGTGCTCCATCTTCACGGATATGTCAAAAGCTTTTGACTTCGTAGATCATCAGATCTTGCTGCAAAAGTTACACGGGTACGGCATTCGAGGAAACATTCATAAACTCCTAGAATCATACCTAAGTGATAGGACACAGTGTACTGAGATTTCCAGAATTTGTCCTATAAGCAAATTAGAAACTACATATGTCTCTGAAGCGAGGTCCGTGAAGTATGGTGTGCCTCAGGGCACTGTACTCGGGCCCCCACTTTTCTTAATATATATCAATGATCTCCCAAGAAATTTGAGAAACAAAATGGTACTTTTTGCAGATGACAGTACGGCTATCATAGAATGCACTGATCCAAACGAATATCGAAATGAGATCAATAACTCGCTAAATAACATTATTAATTGGCTAAATAATAATAATCTTGTGATCAATCTGAATAAAACTAAAATTATACAGTTTCATCAACGACGTGAGAATCCACCCCTTAATATTACCTACGATGAGTGTAAAATAGAAGAAGTTACGAGTGCAAAATTCTTAGGCATAACTGTAGACCATAAGTTGACTTGGAAACCTCACCTGGAAATGGTTTGTAAACGACTGAGTAAATCTGCGTATCTATTGTTTCAATTATCTAAGAGAGTTAATTCTGAGACACTGTTAACAGCCTATCATGGACTTGTAGTCTCTATTCTCCGTTATGGTGTTGTTTTCTGGGGGCAATCAACAAATAGGGAACTGGTGTTTAGGATGCAAAGAAGGTGTGTAAGATCCATGTGTAATTTAAAGTCAACAGATAGTTGCGCTCCCTACTTCAAGAAATTAAAAATATTAACGTTACCAGCTTTATATATATTAGAAACTGCATTATTTATAAAATCAAATCCACATTTATTTACAAAATTTTCAACAGTTAAGAAGACCCCCATTCGGAGTCAATATGAAAATAAACTATGTACGTTGAAATGTAATACTGCGTTAATGAAAAAGAGCTTCTTTGGTGTTGCACCAAACATTTTTAATAAAATACCTGATGCTATAAAATGTATGCCATTAAAGAAATTCAAAAAGTGTCTTCACAAGTTATTAGTTGAGAAATGTTATTATACCTTGGATGACTATTTTAATGATAATACTATTTGATTAAATTATGATATGATGAATTATGAGATTATGTAATTTTATAAATTTATATTATTAATGTTCACTTGGATGACTATTTTAATTTTGGATGACTATTTGATTAAATTCTGTAATTTTATTAATTCATATTATTAATGTAACGGACGAATAATTTCTTGCATGTTCTTTTGTTGTGATCTTCTTGTGTGTGTTTTTTGTTTTTCTTTCTTGTAGTGGACATTTTTAAATTGATTATTTTAATGTATTTGTATAAAATTGATAGAAAATTTTGTTAACTTTGTGAACCTGACTTAATATTTGTATGTCAACAATGACAAAGCATAGTGCAACACTTATCTATTTAAGACCTTGACATGTATGATTAATGTATATGTTCTTCACCTATGTTTTACAAATAAATAATTCTGATTCTGATTCTGATTCTTATTTCATCACCACTGCTGTCAAAACGATGAAGAAAAAACGTCATGAGGAAACTGCCATGTCCTAGAACCAAAAATTCGAAGACATCGTGACATTTACCAACCCGCACTAGGTCCGCGTGGTGGATAGCAGCCTTCTCTTTCTCAGAGAGAGAGGACTGTCCCGGCAGTGGGAACATTAAAGGTTGATTATCAGAGGTCGGAGTAGGTAGATTGATTTAAGGTCGTTGACGTCAAACGTAGAGGATAATATGGATATGCCTCCAAAATACCGGAACTTCATCACGAATTTGTGCTTAAGGTGAAAAACGTATTAATAATATCAATCTACGCTACCAGTGTTAGCTAATGGTGAAAGAAATCAGTATTTTATTTTATTCCATAATTCCATTTCCGGAACTTTTTCCCATACTTCCCGCACATTATGGATAAAATGGCATGTCCATATTATAATATCTTGACGCAAGTATATAAAATCAATCTACCTACTCCGATCTCTGTTGATTATACACCAATTTATCTGCCAAACATAGTGGTTATGCTATTTTCTCTTCAAAAATTGATTGGCAAGTGCATTTTATGCCATGTCTCATAACTCAATAGTGGAAATGACTGACATAGTTAAAGAAATGGAAACACATTCTAAAAAAACGTTCGAAAATATATTTTTTATAATTATGACGAGTGTTTTACTAATCAACATCAAACAATTGAGGTAAATTTCGGACTAGATCTAATTAATTTATATTAGCCTCGATACTAATGAAGCCAGTTCTTAACAAGCCCCAAACACTTCTGACCGTTATTTAATTACATGATATCAGTAATATCCATCAAATATAACAATAAATCCTCTCAAATTAATCACTTTAATTTAACAAAAGCTACCGAGTGAACTAAATCTCTAAATACATAGATCTCCCTGTTATTTTCAATATTCAGATTGTAGGCAACTCCGACACTGCAAAATACATGTCTGAAAAAATAAAATAAAAGCCTTCCATCCTATTCTATTTTCAACTTTATTTAAATTATTCTAAGACATACATTTAAATGTGAGCAATACTTTCATTCAAATCCTAGTTTGTAGTGCACGAGCATGACGATTCGATTTTTAAAAGCCGAATGGTTCTTCAAACTTACCGATTATTCTATTCGAGTCGATAATCGATTTCAATGCGTTATTTTCAGGCCGTTCTGTTGTATGTTGAGTTGTACCAGGTTTTTGTTGTGTTAACTGTAGCTTATTATTGGAGGTACCTGGTTTTACAATGTTTTCTCGCCGTATTCATTTGAATAGGTCTGAAGTTATACAATACAGTAGGTGGAACAGTGGAATAGAAAAGAGTGAACTCTGAAAGTGTATCATTTCCCATTTCAAGAGGCACTCGAACGTTTCTTCCAGCACGTTTTACATTTGATTTCAACAAATTGTGTTCAACTTGGTATAAAATGGAATAGAAGAGACACTTTCCATCAAAACTATTTCAATATAGCACACAATTCCAAAACATATTTAAATAAATCAAGACTTATTTGATCTTCGGCGCGGACTCATAAAGCTGTAAATAGCCGAGCGACCGTATGAACGAGTTGAATGGAATGCGAACGAGTGAATGAAAGAGCTCTGAACACACGGCCATTAGTCAACTACAGCCGACCATTATCCTAATGGGATCTCTAACCGCTCGGCCGTTTGATGAGATAATACAGTCACTGATACATTTGAACATTTAAAATCGTGTGTTTGAACAAATCTGATCGCTGTTAATTTGACTTTCATGATAATCTGTATGAAATTGCTCTGCCGATATTATTGATGGCTGGTTTGATTATATCATTCGCCGTTCCACCTTATATTTATCTTCGCGTCCTTTTGTTCGACGCGACGTTCCGCTCACTTATGAGAATTGCAGGCATCAGCTTGCTCTCCGCTTCATAATGCATGGAAGATCGCACGTGTGCATATTTTCATGGTAATTTATGGCATGATTGGAATACATAAAGAATTTGATGTACTTTTTAAAGATAATTTTGCATGACTCGTGATGATGTGAAGTTTGCAAGGAACTTTATTTTCTCCTCATTTTTACACAGACTTAAAATTAGGCTAGTAAAGTGTAAAAATAAGTATTTACAAGTTAAAATATAGGTGTGAGAGATAAATAATGCTTCGAATAACAAACAAAAGGGGCAAACAAGTGCGAAAAGAAAACATTACAAAAAAGAAAGGTATTCCCAAAACATTCGCAACAAAACATCATTCACTCGTTCAACATATGTTCAGAATGAGACGGTCCCGTTCCCGACTACAATCAGATAGACAGCTCATTCGAATAATCGATTCAAGCGCCCGATTCCCGTCACTATACAAACGGACAGTGTTGTCGTTGCCTGTTGTCCGTTGCGAATTCCAAATTTGAATTTGAAAAGAATTTGAATGGAATGATTTCAATTGGACGGAGTATGTAGATCATATGTTGTGATGTAGTTACAGTGACGTGTTCTAGTTTTAAAGTAAGTAAACAAACTTGTCCATACGGCTCTGTTGGAGCGAATGGAGTCATGCCAATACAAAGTTCATTCGTAGGGTTGCGACTCGCATACCTATAGACAACTTGAGTACTTTAGTATCTTCTTCTGCGGTCACTTGGTAGGCCCAGCGGTTAGGTACTTTAGCATAGTCTCACACAATCATTGTAAATTTCATTCATAAGCCATTGAAGTAACTAATGTACGTTACATAGCTTTCATCTTAAGGCATACTTTCGTTAATTACAGGCTGGTTTACCGTGATATAACAAAAACGTAGAATAAAAACGTGCTATCTACATTTTAATCATGCGTACAAATTGTTCCTACATGCACATTAACAACAAACAAATGGCTTCTCAAACACAATGTACATGTAAGTACGACATTACTATAAACCGTACGTTAGCTAAGCGCTTACCACTCATTCTCTATATAGGTTAAGAAGGAGTACCAGAGCTTACAGTATGAAAACGCATAAAAGCAACGTTGGTAGGCCGTCACGCGAGCGCGGCACGCGAATCAAGTACTGGTTTGATATGACGAATATTAGTTTACAGCTGGCAAAATAAATATTGATTAATGTGGAATTATTATGATGACGCGACTCCCGTAGAACAATTTCAATGAAGTAATCCGAAATTGTTCCATCAGAGTCACATCGCGTAGCGCGTGTCTGTGCAAGCTCAACACTCGGAGTGTTGAGCTTATAATCAGTTTTCAGGTTCAAAAAATATCACCTAATATCTCAAAGGCTAATTTACGTATCCCTTGCGGATATGTTGGAAAAACTTTGTCACTTCACTACTAACAACTTGTACCTTATGTCATTCATTTTTTATCATGATGTTATTCAAAAGTCACAACATCGCTTGTGGATAATGTTGTTTTAAATTTTGTCACTACTAACACGATTAGGTAAAACTGCCAGTTTATCTGCTAAACGTTATATCCAAAGCCAATAAAACAGTATAAGCCTCACCAGGCACCAAAACTATGTACATAAAGAATTCACTTTTTACTCAAAAAACCTAACACAAATCGGATCACAAAAACCGTTGTAGCAAATCGTTAAATTGTTTCTCCGAGCAAAAGTAAATTATACGCAATTCTAAAACGAACATTTTAACGAACTGATAAATAAAATGAAAAAGGAATTACCGGTTTTTTTATTCGGCATAACGAGGCAGGGACTGCGGAGCGGGCTCGCAGACATAATGAAAGCCTGGCACATTATTTTCTATGCAATTATAAACTACACACGAGATAGCACGTTTAAACGCTTATAATACACTGGTCAGCAAATAAACCGAGCCACCCACTACCTAGGAACTCTGATTCGATTTTCTCAAAAAGTATAAAACTTACAACTATCAAAGTTATACCTACAAAAAGTGCGTTTCATGGTGATTAAAATGACTGCAAATTAATTCGAAAGTACCGTCAACTCACATTAATCAAGCAACAAACACAATTCTAACGATTTGCTCTGTTTTCACCAGAGTTTGAAATTAGCGTTCTTTTTCTCTACAATGAGGGTAGTCGGATATTTCTTATCATTTCTTTAGTTTTTGTCCATCGTTTGCTCAGACGCGTGTGTTTTTGCTACTTTTTTCGATTAATAATGGATACAACACCTCAGGAAGCAGCTCAAGCTGTAGCATTACTTCAAGCAGGCATTGCGCAACGTGAAGTCGCTCGAAGGCTTCGAATCAGCAGATCTTCGGTGCAACGAGTTTACAGACGATACCTAGAGACTGGAGCATTCGATCGCCGTCCAGGTACGGGCAGACCTAGGGCTACATCAGCAGCAGATGATCGATATATCCACCTTACTGTTCTGCGAAATCGCCACCTCAACGCAGTTCAAGTCCAACAAAGTCTGCGTGACGAACGCCAAGTGGTCATAAGTTCAGATACCGTCAGAAGGAGACTTGCTGAACGGAACCTGACCCCAAAAAGAGCTGCAACAGGCCCAGCATTAACGGTAGCACACCGTCGAGCACGACTTGAATTTGCTCGAGAGCATAGGGATTGGACATTAGAGCAGTGGAGTAATGTACTCTTCACTGATGAGACCAGGGTGAGTCTACATGGAAGTGATCGACGTCAGAGAGTATATCGTCGCCCTGGAGAACGTTATTCTCAGTGTTGCATCAAGGAAACTGTTGCTTATGGAGGAGGATCTGTAATGGTCTGGGGCGGCATCTCGTTAACAGCACATACAGCGTTAGTTTTCATCGAACCGACGGGCCGTACACGTGGACTGACTTCTCATCGCTACATTACTGAGATCCTCGCAGACCATGTGGTACCTTACGCAGGATATATCGGACAGGATATGCAATTGATGCATGATAATGCACGGCCTCATGTTGCTCATGTGGTGACCCAGTATCTACGCGACGTCAGCATTCGTACGATGGACTGGCCAGCTCGAAGCCCGGACTTGAATCCGATAGAACACTTATGGGATGAGCTGAAACGTCGGGTTCGAGCCCGGGTACCTGCTCCAACAAGGCTTCCAGAGCTGCGAATCGCAATTGAAGAGGAGTGGAATACAATTCCTCAAGATTTTATCGTCAGGCTCGTAAGGTCGATGAATACAAGGATGCTGGCAGTTATCCGAGCAAGGGGAGGGAATACGGAATATTGATTAAAAACTTTTTTTTGACTTTATCTTTGTTTTTGGCTTTAATTTTTTTTTCACTTTATCAGTACTAACGATTGTCACGACTGGAAAACGACTCTTCTTTGTAAAATCCTTAATAAACACTGAAATATTGATTAAACCCAATGAGTTTCCTTTCATTTTAATCACCATGAAACGCACTTTCTGTAGGTACAACTTTGATAATTGTAGGTTTTTTAGTTTTTGAGAAAATCGAATTAGAGTGCCTAGGTAGCGGGTGGCTCGGTTTATTTGCTGTCCAGTGTACATTTTTAATTAATTCATAGACTTTGATATGAAACTATTTCTTTGGGAATGTGTTTTTTATTTAATTAAATTGCTACGGTGAGACATTAGTGAACAGTGACTAAAGTTAATTTCTTATAATTTAAAACGATTTTATGCAATATTTATCGCAACTAACTACATATTTACATTAGGTACCTACTTAATTAAAAACCCCCCGATGGCTGGTGGACCAGACGAGTCCTGGAGTGGAAATCACTTACTGGCAACCGTAGTGTGGGATGGTCCCCCAGCGGCGATGCATTGACGACCTCAAAAAGGTAGCTGAGACAGATTGGATGTGGAAGGTGGAGGACAGGGTATTGTGGCGCAGCCTGGTAAAAGCCTATGTCCAGCAGTGAAATGCGATAGGCTGAGTTGATTTATTGCCTAAATTAAATAAGAAAAAGAAGAAAGAGAATAAGTAAAATAAATAAATAAATGGACAGTTAATAAATGTAGTAATAAATGGTTAGGTTGAATTGTTTTGAAGATATTTCAAAAACAATTAATAAAATTTAAATTTTACATCACATCGTTTCCAATTTATTATTATTATTTCCTTTATTTCATTAAATAGACATATAAATTACATTTTTAAATATTAGTATAAAAATATAGAAACATTTAAAAATATAAAAAATAGTAGCCCACCGGTATCGGGAACAGGGTCCAAGCTACCGGCGGTCAGGGCTCCAGAGAGAGGAACCTCCTAACAATGCGAGCCGTGTCAAGAAGTACCGCTTTCTGAATCAGGCCCTTGACCCAGCTGCCCAACGAGAGCCTCCTTAGGTGTTGGTCGAGGCTCTTGGCTATCAAGCCATTGGCTGTAACGACTATCGGTACAATGATCGCTGAGTCCACATCCCACATGTCGACAACCTCGCGAGCCAAGTCAAGATACTTGATTTGTTTATCTTTCTCGGCTTTCACGAGGTTCTCGTCATGCGGGACCGTTATATCAACGATCATTGTACGCCGCTCTAGTCGATCCACCACCACTATATCAGGCTTATTGGCCACAATAGTCCTGTCAGTGATGATGGATCGATCCCAGTACAGTGTGACATGTCCATTTTCGAGAACTGGGTCGGGCACATACCTGTAGTACGGCACTTCTGATTCTACAAGGCTGTATTTCAGAGCAAGTTGCTGGTGGATAATCCTGGCTACAAGGTTGTGTCTATGCAAGTACTCCTCGTTAGCTAGACGAGAACATCCGGAGATAATATGTCTGATTGATTCACCCGGACGGTGGCATGCCCGACAGATGTCAACCGTGCCGTCTTTCACAATAAATCTCCGGTAGTTGTTCGTTATTATTATTATTATTTTATATACTGTTTGTCTTTATTGTTGTAAGAATACAAATAACTGGCAGCCAATGGCTATTTACAGTATAATTATACACAAACAATGAGGCGGTTAATATCTTGTCCAGCGTGTCCCGCTGTTTGCACGCTACAGGAGTTGAAGGACACTGCTGAAACCTCGTAGAAAATTCTGGGCTGACTTTATTTAGTTTCCTATCGACACGTTAAGAAGAAGATTATATCTACACAATATAACGCGATGCGACACGGCGGGCTGGGGGCCAGAATTTCACGTTGACAAAGTTGCGGGCGAGGTGCTAGTAATTAATATAATTGGTAACCCGCCTGGTGTTCAATGCTGTATGAGAAGTTTATAATATCATAACTACAAAGCCGTAGCTTATCTACTACTACTTGCTGTAAGGCTCCCACGAAAAGGCGCGACGCGGCGATGCGCCGCGATTCCTGTTGAACAATTTCCATGAAGGTTTCATAATAAAAAAAATTTTGATCTACTAGAGTCGCGTCGCTCCTGTCTGTAGGAGTCTAGTTGTTTGATATCCGCTGCTACTGTAATTAGTACAATGAAGCATTCACTACTCAAGGAACACTGTATTCTCGGAAAAATGTTTAATAGGCTTTGAAACCGGCCAGTGCTGCCAAAATTATAGCCTATAGCACCAAACACCGAATCAACTTTGATGTCCCATAATTTCCTGCTTACAACATCAGATGCAAATTCGCAACATCAAATGGAATGAAGACGAGTATAAAAAGCTTAAAAAAAAACCCTTTCTTTTAGCCTGGGGTAACAGGTGAACACCGTAACGGCGCAAGCGCATCTGTCCTTTCAATATGGCGGAAGAGGTAATGATAGGATGTTATTACGAAATACGTTAACGAGTTAAGGGCTGTTATTTTTATTTTTTACTTTCAATAGAAAGTAATAAATACTTAGTGCTTTTGTTGCGTATTTCAAAAGATAACCCCTAATGATTTTTTTTTAGTACATGTATTGGTACATGTATTACTAGGTAGGCAGGGACATAGTTGTGGTTCTTATAAGTAATAGTACCAATAATATACAGGGTATTAAGGACAGCACGCACCTGTTACCATGGGTTCGGTACATGAATCTGCGTTGAAAATTTTCGTCGTTTATTTAAAAAAAAAACAACTGCTTTTTCATACATTTAGTAGATAGGTAGGTACTAGCTTTTGCCAGCTGCTTCGCCCGTGTGAAGGTTGAAAATTATCCCACGAGAAGGTACAACCAGGATAAAAACTGTGTGCAAAATTTCGTCCAAATCCGTTCAGCCGTTATTGCGTGATTGAGTAACAAACATCCAAACTTTCACATTATATGGATATATTTTTATATATAGTAGGATTGCACTTTTGTAGGAAACAGTTGTTTTTTTTTAATAAGCGACAAAATATTTAGCATCTATAGTAACAGGTTGTGTGTCGATGTACCTGCTAACCTGTAATGTGTTTTGTTTCAATTATAAACAAAAAATAGGTTGAAATTGTATTGTCTGCATAAATGCGTGCCAATTACATCTACTGTATGTATAATGGCAATAAGTGCTTTAGCTCTACGAGATTATCACGTTCCTTCCTACATAATTATGTCGTCAACCAATACCAATATTCTACTCTTTAACGAACAGCTGACAATTTTTTCGAATCAAACAAAATGTATTTAACGACAAAATATTTATCAAATCGTAATTACGTTTCGGTTACAAATGAGGACCCACATAATTAAGCAGTGAAAGCGGTGTCCAGTACAAATTACAGTGGCGGCCACACATATTGACATGCTATCTCAATCTTACAGAAGGCCATTGCGCCGACAAATTATGTGGTTTGATTTGGACCTGTGTTTTTTTTTTTGGGTCAGAAAACAAAGATTTCATGTTTTTGGATTTGGTTCTTATCAGAGTAATCAGGCCATTCTCAGGATTAGGAGGGATGGCTTTATAATTTTACTATCCTACTCCTAGATAGTTTATATCTTTCTGGTATTATAAATGTGAAAGTTTGTATGCTTTGATGTTTGGATGTTTGTTACTAGATCTCGCAATAATAATATTAAATACTAGATTTTTTTTCTACTTTTTATTAGATACTTTTCAATTCGGTAGTAAGTTCCCGTGGGAAAATACTTGGATTTCACGTGGGCGAAGCCGCTGGCATAAGCTAGTAAGGGGTATAATAAAATCTAGTTTTCTTTGTGAGTAATTTGAAATGAATAAATGACTCCCAAACAGTTTACTATTAATTACGTTGAGACACCTTCTATTATTCCAAAAAGAATATCACTCCCACTCTCACAATACATTTATACCCATCATTACACACCTAACACGAATGATTGACCGAATATTTCCGCTCAGCTACCTTCATTCACCGCGAAGAAGCTTAGGGAAACGTTCATCAATCATACTGGCCACACTCTGGCGTGATTATGTAATGAATAACTTTAGGTTATCATTAAAATTTATTGCTAAACACCCTAACTGCAATTAAGGATTCATTATGATGGGGAAGATGGAGAAAGTGTGAAAGTGTACTGAATGGAATTTAGGTTTATGTAATCGTTGGAATTTAATTTTAAAAGATTGTCGGTCTATTTTGTTACTCGGCAGTGTAAAGAATCTAAAGGTATGTTACAACTAAGGTCAAAATAAATCGGAATGTTTAAATATCTTTAAGTTTAAACATTCAGATTTATTTTGTTTTCTTTTTTCTCTAGTGGAGTAGTAGAGAAAACAGTATTTTGTAGAATTGGTTTAAACATGACGTGATATCAGAAATATGTCACTTATTAAACAAGGTGATAAAGAAATTCTTATGAAATGTGTAGTTTGTTTGTATCAATTCTAGGAATAGAACAAAATATGATATCCTAAACAACAGACGTATTCCGCAGATGAATTTATCCCAAAAACAAACTTAACATTGTAATTGAAAAATATATTTTCCCATACATTCCAACTGCAAATTTTAATGTAAGTTTGTACACACAATGTTGAGAGATCTATCATGTTATGTTAAGACCATAGACTTCTTATAGGTTTTTCTGTAATCTATACATTTAGAACTATGAACCGTTTTTTTTTTTTTCAAAATATTTATTTGAACATTATGTTGATACATTAAATTCGGAGCAAATTGGCTACGCCACACGGACAATCAGAAACAGACACACGAGTGATCATAGAAGGGTTCCGTATTTTCATCCGGACGTACGGAACCCTTAAAATACCTTTTACGAATAAAACTATTATTAATTTATCCAACGTATCTACTTTTAGGTCTCATCATGAGCTTTACTACTCATCACTTGGCCAATTAAGCCCGTGCAGATACATTAACGTGTCATGTTAAAATATCGCAATTAGTTATGACAAGTTACAAGTCATCGGCTGTGCTAATAACCTTTTCAATCAATTGACTGCATGCACTTAAGTGTTCAAGCTAGCTTATGCCATCTCAGTTACTTATAACTAGAAATCGGATATTCGGATGCATAATTAGTAATTACTTAATGTTAATTTTTGATTATGAAAGTATGGAAGCGGCTTTTAAAAACATTTTGATGCCAGGAACACCGGGAATGCATAACTAGTCAGGTATATAGTATGGAAACGACTTCTGAATTATTAGCAATGCAAAACTGTTCAGATACATATTTATTTAGAATTAATGTTTAAACCCCGATGCAAATAGAATTATGTATGCAGGGTATAGAGGAGGTGGTGGTGTGTGTTAGTAAAAAAAAAAACATAAATTAAGTATAGATTATTTCGATACAAAAGCGCATTCCATATTAGCCAACATCGCAACTTTAGGTAAATATGCATCCGAATATCCGATCTCTACTTATAACCTACAGGTTCACTCGGCTCGATTTTTGAGATTTCAATAAACTTCACCTAAAAAGTGCGGTTCGAAATCGACCGTGCCTTAATACAACACTAGTTTGCCTTCGGAAGCGAGTCACATGCAGTAGAATAACTCTACGCTTTAAGGAGTAGGTAATAAAGTCTATTCTACTCAAAATCGAATAAAATATTGAACTAATGACCACGCTTGTTGAAGGATCGGTGGCCAGTGGAACAGAGGACTTCTGTGGACAGTGCGTTTTGTCAGGCGTAGTGAAGGTCGCCCCCCATCTAGATAGCCCGACGACTTTAAAAGATGGCTGGGACAGACTAGATGCGGAAAGTGGTGGTCAGGGTGTTGGTGTCAACACCCTGACCTGGTGACCTGGTGATAGTGGGTTTTGTTGGTCAGGTAGGGTGGTGAAATGTCAGCAACAATGAAAGGGGTCCGATAGCACCGATAGCCAGGGTCGCGGATTTGTTCGAAAAAGATACCGATGCCCCTGGCACACAGGCAACTGAAGGAACACGGGTGGGTTTTAGTCTGTAAAAGTCTAACACGCGCACCGCTCCGCCCAGAGCGCTAGAGCGGGAGAAGTTGTTTGAAGATTTGCCATCTAAAAATAAAACTTGAACTACTCATCTTATTTCAGAACTTTGGGCTTGTTAATCAAAGACTTTTAGAAAACTGTCACGATTTACAGAATTCTTTAATGCTTGCAAAAATTCTGTCACCAAAAGCTGTGTTCACACTCCATAAATAAGCAAAACTTTTATCTCCAATATTTTACATCGAAACTTAACTCCCAAAACAAATGTTAGATACAGCCTAAATCAGAATGTCGTTAAGAATTTTCAGGCGCGAACAAAAATCTAGTGAATGGCAATGAAATGAAATTTCAAGTGACGCTGTAGGAGGTGAGTTATAACGTCAAATAGAAGCATTATGTGTGAGTAAAATGACTGAGAAGTCATTTGATGCATTCCCATCCAAAAACAAAAAAAAAGGGTGTTAGTCTCTGGAAAAAGCCTATGTTCAGCAGTGGACTTCAATCGGCTGATCTGATTGATTGATTGAATGAACGAACGAATAGAGCAATAATCGACTTTGTAATTATTGTGTCTGTGCTATCTTGACGGATGATTTGGTTTACAATTAGTCGTACGGTGAAAATTGACCCATGTAAACTCTGATTATATGTTAGACGTGGTTAGACGTCTAGTAAGCATAATATGGAACAAGTTTTGTAATGCCGAAGACACAATTAGCAGCATCAATTTGCTTCTAGCTGGAATAATGTGCATCGTGATTCAAAGATTACGATCGGTAATACGCCTCTCGACTTGCATAGATAATTTGCATTGAGTTATAAGGTAAATAAATGCTTGGTTATTTTAACAAACATGGTGAATTAGACATCTTCCGCTTGACTATAGATGGTGATGAAGAACCAGCTCAAGATAAACATCACTGCACTTCACTCACATCTTATACACCCGCAAATGAATCCGATATTAAAGTAGATTGGATTTCATCCAGTCATTAAGTGATTCGCGGAACATGACGTAAGCTTTTACATGAATCAGTATTAATTATCATGCATACCTAGTTTTATTACTGAGGCCGCAAACTGTCGGCCCGTCGTCATTTTGATAAATGATTTCACTTGACAGCTTATTGGTAATGGTTGATCTAAGTAACGTGAATCATAGTGGTGAAATGTATTATTCATTTTAATTTTTTGCTAAGTTTTGATGAAGTTATTTTTAGTTAATCATAGATTTTCCTTATAGTGTCTAAACATGTTGTTAGCTCTCTAGGCTATTGTGTCAACAGTTCATGGCATTACTAGGAACAGCCAAAGATGTGTTGGTGTTCCTAGTAACAGCTTTAAGGTTGTACTATTCAGTGATATTCTCCTTTTTAGCGTGTCGATGGCAAAAGTTACACGATAAATTAAACTGGATAAGTTTTTATCCAGTGCGCAAATTGTAACAAAGAATTCAGCATATCATTCTAGACCAGCATAGAAACTTTTCGTCGGTTATACAAAAAATCAGCTATAGATATATGTAGGTATAGTTTTCTTAATGTATTTGGCCCAAAATTCAGCAACGCGAATACTGTTCGCTGATGCAGCTATCAGTAATGATGTTTTTAGGTTTATGAAATTATCTTATGAGACCTCGATAAGGCTTACATGGAAATTTATTTCGCAGATTCTATCGAGGTGAAAATCCTTACAAAAATCCTGATTTTATAAAACCTATAGGTTTCCTTGGTCTTCATTTATTATCTTCCTATATTTATTTATTTATTTAAATTACATTTATAACATCTTTACAGATTTCTCCAAGGTAATGTTATAAGTCACAATGTTTAATATTATTGAAATTCACAAACAATAAAATAAAATACAACATATGATTTTTTTTTTAATAGTTAGGTATTCAGACCTCCCTCAATGAAGGTTTGTGCCATTTTAATGAATTTTGGCAGGTTTTGTCCTAATATATCCTCCGATACTGTAATAATATTAATCATGCGTGCAGCTCGTGACAAGGGGGCAACCTTAAGCAGGTTAGTCCTAGCTGCGGGCACGTCCAATAGAGCGGGGAGGCGGCGCGCACCTACGCACCCGTCTGGCGAGCGCAGCCGCAGAGCTGCCAGTACCTCCGGGTGTTGCCACGTTCTTGACCAGCGCGACGTCCCTTCTCACTGCCAGCCTGGTGTATCCAACCATGCCCAGGACGAACAGACTGGGGTACATCAGGGGAAAGAAGGGATAAACCCTGTACTGCTTCCGATACAGAAATCTGGTAAACTTGTTCTGGATTTTTTCCAACATCATATATGATATCATTAATATAGAATTAATTACGACAGCACCAATTAAAGTTCCAGTAACCAGTAATAATTTAATCTCACCTTTATCTATCCATCTTTCTAGTGACTCGTAACATACGTAACATGACAAGCACCTAACAATAATAGAAGGCACTACGTCTATCATACAGAATAACCGCGGTAAATCTATTAGTAAAATAATGATAAATATTTTATAACAAATAATTATGATTGATTCGAACCCGGGACCCTCAACATGCCAAGCTCGGGATATTAATTAAGAAACTAATGGGCGAAAAAGAATAAAAATGTATCGCTGCACGGACACGTGATGACCTCAGGTACGGTTTGCACAAAGGGTTATTTTATTTGAGATTTGATTAATATTTTAAAGGTAATCAATGGTTATGTATTAAATACGGTTTATTTGAAAAAAAAAAACAAGCCGTGTGCCCGATAGGATAACCCATAGGCAAAAATGACAACACAAACTTTTATCCCCTCATAATCAGTTGATTCCGACCCCAAACCTCTATTTAACCACAATTTAAAGGATAAATTTTCAAATATACTTCCTGAATGCTTATCTTACTTAAATATATGGAAGTCTTGTATGGAAGACTTGTGCAGCATTAAATGCTTCTGTAGGTGCTCAGCATTAAGATTCGAAGGTGGCGAGGAGGAGGAGGCGAGAAGGTGAGAAGACATTTCAGATGTTTAATAAATAAAAGATATAAGGTGAAATATCGATACTCGTATATTTGTTTTCCTTATGTACTTAAGTTTACATCTATGACTGATGGGATTCAAAATCAAAATATTTTGTTTCACATAAACCATGCTTATGAAACGTCAGAAGCTAGGTGCACTGTTCCAATTTGTCGCTTCCTATGGAGAAGAGTCGGTAAGAAACTCCATGTTTACTCTTTTAAAAATAATTGGCTTTCATAAAGTTAATTCTGAGATACTTACTGTTGAAAAAAGGTTTTGCGTACAGTTAATGATATCAAGTTTAATTTATGTTTTATCTGAAATCTGAGTCACAGACATACCTAACACATAACTAAAAATAAAACTTACCTACTACATACCCACCTACAAAGTATAAAATAAGCACGCTGAACGGCTACGAACAAAATTTAATTTTATCCTTTTATTCCATGCATGCTAAGTTTTAATTATTTCAATCATAATTTATCCTTCATGTTTGCGTCGGTTGAATATCAATTTACTACGCAAAAGAAAAACGTGTTTAAAATTAATAAAGTCTAGTGTTATCAGAAACTAAGAATTCATGAATTAAATTTTTAAGAAATTAAAAATTATTTTATCAGCATATTTTTAGTCAGCTATCAAATAAAATAGAAACTTCTACTGAAACGTTGGTCGATATTTTCCATTAAAATGGGAGATCCTATTTTTATGCGACGACATCTAACAGGTCTCTTTTTCCATCGCAGATATCTTCTTCATTCATAGAAAAATAAACTCCAATAATTACTTATTTAAATAAAGTAAGCCCTTGCTGCTTTTGCTAACTTTACCTTTGACTATAAGGCATCGCTCACATCGGTTAGTTATGACATGGGCGTTATCTCATAAAGCATCTGAACACTTGGAATATAGCACCATTGTGTATAATTCGTGGATTAGTATCAAGAAAATTATTTATAAGCATTTTCACCTCACAATACTAATGACTCAGGCCATTGTAATTCATTTAAGAATAAGTTTTTTTTTCCGCAACGTTAATTGGGACCTTTGAATAGCCATGTAAAATCATCACTTTACGATGGTAAAGCCAGTAACATACCACATAAGAATGACTAAGTACAAGCTTGTATCGCACCTTGGTTTAGCTACAATAGTGCTGCGGATAAGATTTGAATGAAAAATATATATATTTAAGTACATCTAAAAATACGAAAAAATAAATTGAAGTCTCTTTTAAAATTTTCACATTATTAAAAGAGACTTCAATTATAATAATAGTTTAGAAGTTGTTTAGGTACTTTATCTGTCAGTCTTTACTACTTTGTGCTTGATGGAGTATTAAGAAATACGGTTTATTTTTGGGGTTGGAACAAAAATACGTTTTTTTTTACAAAGAAGTCGTCTTCTTTATAAAAAAAAACTTTTTTTAAATTTTCGTTTGTCTATCTGTCAGTTTGTACCGACTAATCTCGGATTAGGTTGGAATGATTTTGACAGGACTTTCACTGACAGATAGTTGATGTTATAAGCAGTAAAATAGCACACAAGTAGTATTTCTACTCTATCTACATTTTGTCCTCATAGCACGGGCCCGTGTGATAATTTCTGGGCACAGCTAGCTTATAATAATTTCTACAATGGATGTCACTATCATCATTTTTTATGATCAAGGTACGTATGTGCTCACCCCTACATTAAAGAAATCAATCAAATCAAAAGTCATTTATTCAAATTAGACTGAGAATCAGCACTTTTACAACGTCAAAATACATAAGACAGTCCCCCAAAACGCCCACCCTTCATCACTTCCTAGTGCTTTAGTTGGGACGAAGTGGCGCAACAAACTCCCCAGCAACACAGCTGTCTGTTTAGTCGGATAGACTTGATTCTATACATATATAACATTAATTAAGTAATTAAGTAAAATGTCAGCTGTCAAATAAAATGAAAACTGTCGACGCCACATAAAGCATAAAACAACTCATCATAAAAAATATTGTTATAAGTAGATCATGTCAATAACTAATGGCATAATAGATAATAATAAAAAATAGTAAAATACTTAGACAGGCAATAAAAAATTAAAAATAATTATATGAACCCATATAACCTGCCATTAAATACACACAAGAATGATGATTTACTATTTAACAAAACGCATTAATTTAACAACGTAAGGCAACCAGAAAACATTTTAATAATGCGGTTAAAGCCTTTAATGTAACTAATGACATGAAAGTGCCGGTTGTGTGGCCAATTTGCCATTTTAATGACTGTTTTTGAATGAAATAATTTGTAAAAGAGATCGTGCTTTTGCTATGAAATTATTGTTAAAAAATGAGTGTGGCTTAAAAATTTGCTATTTAAAATTGAGGGAGGAATTATGTCGCCTTAATCACCACGCTTGACAGATGGATCGATGATCGTTGTACCCGATTTCCGAAGTTATAGGCGTTTATTACTCCGCTTTACTTAAGTACGGACATAAGATAAGTTCGGAGCCGGACCTAAGAATAAATAACAGCACGATTTGATAGTTATTCTTACTCCCGATGTGTTTTTGCCCCTCCGAAAAATGGATTTTGCACTTGTTTTGACGGATCAACTACTTTCGGGCAGGCCCGTATCTTTGTTATATAGGTAATCATAGACGGGTCGCGACGATAACTTAGCGTGCAAGAGAAGGCTGCCTTGTTCACCTATTGTTATAATGTTATTAGTATGTAAGCCTTCCGAAAAAAAAAAATCAACGCAGTTGGGTTCAGAATCATGTAGGTACTGGATCCATGGCATCAGGTTTTGCGTCGATATCCCTGCCACCCTGCATATTCTATTAAAGGTACATTAGCAATCGCCAAACTCGGCCATTATATCGTCAGTCATTACAATGAGTTACAACTAGTCAATGAAAAAAGCAGTAATAAAGTTAGAAAACACAGCTTTCTAGTGCCAGCAAAAACTACAGTTTTGTCTAGTTCCTTGATGAGAGCCTAGACATTCTCACCGGTACCTCGTCACCATCAACTTTCACTTGACATTTCACTGGAGCCAGTAAAAACGGACAAGTGATTATAATTTCCTGGTTTTTGCTTAAAGAATTGACGGTGATTAGTGTGGTTTGTTTGTTTTACTGGTAACGATGATTGTACTTTGATGTGGTGACCTTTTGAGCAGTTTATCGTTTCATGTCGTTGGCGGCATTTAATGTAGGGATTGGGTATCATAGATCGGTAGCAGTCATGAAGACAAAGTCAAATTGTATATTTCAATTAAAAGACCATAAAAAGGCACTTATGAACGTCACAAGTAAAAAAATAAGAACTGATTCTAGTTGCTTCTACCAAAAGGAAAGTCACATGGAGAAGAATCGACAAGAAACTACATTGAGAAGTATTTGGTATACAATTATAATTACAAGTTAAGCCCATACAAATGTCTGTTGCGACCATTAATTTATGAGAATAATGACTGGTTTTATTGTGAAATATTTTTTTAATGACGGGGTTCAGAAGAGGAGAGTCTCACAAAAATTGTCACTATTTTTACTACATAGAGTGAAAATGACCCTTGAATATATACATTGCCACTATTACTACATACTGTGAAGTTCACCTTCAAGAAGGCCAATTCCGGGAGGTTCCTGTTTCGGATAGGGCGGGAGGAAACGCCCGGGTGTTTCCATTGCGAAGATCGCCCAGAGGACACGGTGGAGCATACGGTGGAGGTCTGCCCGGCTTGGGCGGAGCACCGCCGTGTCCTCGTGGAGGTGATCGGCGGCGGCGATCTCTCGCGTCCAACCCTGGTTCAGGCCATGGTACGGAGCGAGAGTGCATGGCTAGCAGTCGCCTCCTTCAGCGTAGCAGTCATGCTCGCAAAGAGGGAGGCGGCGCACGTGAGGGAGATGCAGTACATACGCCCTCACAGCCGTGGCCTTCGCAGGAGACGCCCTGGGCGTCGGGAATCCCAGGCTGATTCCCGGCCACCGTAGGCACGGGCCTGCGGACGGCGAGTAATGGGTAGCTCGCTGTCCGGTAAGGACCAAGTCCGGGTCGACGGCGCGTTGTGTTCCACGCGCGCCTCAAAGAGATGTCAGCAGCAACAGATGGGGCACGCAAGGGCCGATGCCTGCCAGGGGTGCGGGTTGTTCGAAAGAGATACCGCGGCCCCTGGCGCACAGGCAACTGAGGGAACACGGGTGGGTTTTAGTCAGTAAAAGTCTGACACGCCCTCCCGCTCCGCCCAGAGCGGGAGAAGTTATTTGATGATTTCCCACCCAAAAAAAAGAAAAAAAACTTTCCAATTCTCGTAATTAAAAACTTTCAAAAACTAGTCTCAATCTCGTCTCAGCGACAATGAAAGGTCAAAAACATGTCATAAATGTAGTGTAATTAGAGTTATTTTTGACAGTTTCCGACTGAGATCAAACTATGTACTTTCTTATATTTACGGGAATTGCCCCTAAGGTTTTAGCTGGTTCTTCCTAGAGATAGAACATTAGTCTTCAATGCCATATCCCAACCATCATACCTCATCCTCTACTGTCCCATTTACTTCTGACCCCACGGGCACCTCGTAAAATCAGGGTTCATCTACACAATAACTGTATAGCAGTAACCTTACGGTAATTTACCGTACTTTACCGGCATTACCGGTAACAATGAGGCTTGGTGGAAACGTTTTATCGGCTTATAAGGCGTACGATCGTGCCCGATTGGCCTATAAGCGATCTATGAGTGATATTGTGATCTAGGGTTCAAAAGTATAATATAGACACATTACAACTTAACATTGCCTTCGTCTGGACTGATAGTAAATCAACGACGTAGTAATTTCGCGCATGTCATGAGCGACTAACAGGAAAGGTCGGCTGTATTACACACGAGCAACTATTTTGTCTATGTAATGGCGTGTTAATACAATTTTCTAAAATCTTTGTCAATTTTAATTACATTATTGTGGTGGGTCATCATTAGATGTGAGTAATTAATAGGCTTATTCGTCGATTCGCACCTATTTACTCGCCTGAATAGGGCGAATCGAACTATAGTATAGTAAATTTAGAATTAGGCAATGGGCACGTTATGAATGTTGTGTACTTTATTGCATACATTTCCAAACGCGCCAATTTCCTACCACGTATTTCTGGAGTTGTCGATTCGCCAATAAACAAATTATCTTTGTGCGAGTCGCCTACAGAGAATAAAATGTATTTGTATATAAAATATCGATTCACCCGATTTGGGCGAGTAAATTCGTGCGAGTGGATTAGTAAGCTAATTAAAATTGTCGAAGACTTGTACATTGCCATGTATATGGTACACACAGCATCAGTATGTGCTAACCCCTCAAGTTTTAAAACGTTACACTGCTACAACATTGAATCCGTTTCGAATAATCTACAGAATACTCAAAAAGAGTTCATTGTTTCGTCTTAGATTTGAACCGCATCACCGAACGTCCCGATACTCATACGCGGTTTGACGAACTAGCCAACGAGCCCATGTGAATTGCGATGAAATTGTTATCAACTATCATCCGATCAGTCTAATCGATAGATTATGTTATTTGTGGGTATCCATTAATTTTACTTACTTACGTTTTCTTTATAAAATTAATCCGGTAGGGATTCACATGGGCTCACTCAAGTTATAACTACAACGTTTGATGTATACGATCACTTAAAACGTTTGTACCCAGAGACGCCATAAGAGATCATGTGAAATTTCGTTAATTTATGTCAAGCTAAAATATTTATAGCGCTTTCTATTTTATCGTTTGCGTAAAAAGGATGTCACTTATCTAGGGACCCGTTTGTGTCAATTGGCAAAATAAATTATAAAATCTTTGTAGTTAAATAAGTTCAAAGTTTTGTTAAATAATACCAATAATAAAAATTATGAAATAATTAAGAAAGTTTTTATTTTTCATCCAGCTTGGTAGACACAACTTTGAGAAAGAAGCCGACAGGAGGATCTAGTTGAGTTGTGCAGCGTTTGGGAAACTACGTCAAGTCTTTTCCTCGCCTATTCCGCAATACTTGAAGACTAAGGTCTTCAACCAGTGCGTCCTGCTCGTGATGACATACGATGCCGAAACGTGGACACTGACAGTTGGGCAAGTCCACAAATTTAAGGTCACTCAGCGCGCTATGGAGCGGGTTATGCTCGGAGTTTCTTTCAAGGATAAAATCAGGGATGAAATGATCCGAAAAAGAACCGGAGTTACCGACAGAGCTTGTAGAGTGAGCAAGCTGAAGTGGCAGTGGGCTGGCCATGTTTGTCGAAGGACCGATGGACGGTGGAGCAGACGAGTCCTGGAGTGGAGACCCCGTATTGGCCAACATAGTGTGGGACGCCCCCAGCTATATGGGCCGACGACCTTAAAAAGGTGGCTGGGACAGACTGGATGCGGAAGGCGGAGGATAGTGTTGTGGCCCTGCCTGGGAGAGGCCTATCTCCAGCAATGGACTGCGATAGGCTGAGTTGATTGATGATTTTTCTTAATTTTTAAATTCCTTATAAATATTACTAAAACAAAAAAAAAATTGCATGACAAAAAGCGTACTTCGTGCTCAGGATTTGATCGTGTAATCTTATGCACGGCAAGCGGTCTTGTAACCTTCGGTCTAACTAGACGTCAAATGATTTCTCGTAAATGTTAACCATATTAACTAAAACAATAACTGTATTGTTTTTGTGAATATGGTTAACATTTACGAGACATTTCATTATAATTACTAAATTATAATAAAATGTTTTTGCAAAATACAAAAAGTAACTTCAGCCTAGCACGGATTTGAACACACATGTCTTTTGGAGGGGTAACCACCTAATGGAGTTGTGTGTACAAGATGATATTATTATGTACCTACCGGTATGGAAAAAGTATTAATAAATTCGCTGTACCTCAAATTTTCAAGTGAATGAAAGTCTGTTTTAATACACTTGCAAAAATAAAATCTTTCATTCAACTCCGAAAACATTCGCAAAAATGATGACGAAAAGCGCATTCCAAACCGAATTCATCAATTTTCTACCGAGTTTTCCCACATACAGTAATAAAATCCGACAATATTTTGCAACAAGTACACCGAGCGCCCGGAGCAAATACCGGCTCATATTAATACTGCAGTGACATTTTTTCTACCAATTTTTACCGTAATTTACGAGCGTTCAGTAAGGTGACTGAGATCGTGACTCGACGTTTCCCGACCGACATTTTTTCCATACAATTTTCGCAGAAAGCCGACGGCTACATGTTCAGTGACAGTAATTACACGGTTTTTATATGAGCTTCGTATTCTGTGTTAAAAGGTGATTGCTTGACTTAGGACTTTGGTATTTCTACTAGACCTGGCCCTTACCAGCGGGGTAATTGCGTAACAGGCTTTCATTTTGCCAGTTCAATAACATTCATTGCGTTATTTACGCTGGCCTGCAGGCAAATTTTTCGATCATATGCTGCAAAAGATCAGTAATATCCTTCAAAATGGTTAGTGGTTGTGTATTTCGAGAAGGCAATGTTAATACGCTTAGATATAAACAGGTTTTGTTATTACAAGCAATACAAATAAAACAAGAAAAGAGACCAAATAAAATGTCAAGCCCAATTTAATACAGTATTTTCCTTCTTACTCAACAAACCGAAACGGATTAATGTCGTTACAAAACTTTATCAAGAGAACCATTTCTTCTTGCCCACTCAATAAAAAATATTCACCCTCATTCCATTTTATACATAGCATTGAATTCATTAAACTAACGACAAAAACTTTGTCAAGAAATTCACTAAATTCACTCGAGCATTAAAGTTTATAGCCATTTGTTGCAAACTTGATTCTTTCTAGAAGCTCCTGTGACATTGATTGAAAGTTGCCAGTGCGTAAAATGTATACAATTTGTAAATAATTTTATAAGATCAGCGACTTTAGATGTGCGAGTGGTTTTAAAATTTAGGGTTGTTGAAATTTAAAACTTAGTAAGCTAATAATAATAGCTTACGAAATATTAAATATTCACATGCTTACGTACGCCGTGAATAAGCCTAGGTACATATTAATGTATTCACCTATACAGACATATCCGAATTATAAGATTCACTAGGTGATAACAGATCGGTTATGCATGTTTGACCGTTATACCCGGGTTTTATTTTTTAAAAGCTAGTTACAAATAAATGTAATCTGAGTAGTAATACTCAGATTACATTTATTTGTAACTAGCTTTTACCAGCGGCTTCGATATTATCGCACGGGAACGTACGAGTACTACCAGGATAAAAGTAACCTGTGTTATTCCAGGTCCTAACCTATCTAAGTGCCAAAGTTAATTTAAATCCGTTCAGCCGTTTTGTCGTGAAAGATTAACATACATATAAATGTACAAACTTTCACATTTATAATATTATTAGTAAGATAGACTAGATAGAAGATAGATAGAAAAGATGTTTTTCAAAACTTAAACATATTTTTTTTATGAGTGTGTTTAGTTTGGTTTGTGATCTTCCTGTGCGAGGCCCAATAAATACCTAAATTTTCTGTCTTTCTTTTCTCTCAATAAACCAAAAAAAAGATTACGGTAATGACGCACCAAAACAAACCATACGGTGCAGTGTAAAAGAGGCAACAATATTGTCAAAAGTAAACATGTTACTTTTGACAATGTTGTCGTCTTCTACGTTAGAAAATTCAAAATCATTCGGACAACAATTCATTTCCCATCTGCGCAGGTAGCAGCCCTATCTCAACATGTCAAAACGTTTTGTCAACCATTTTTTCCCTAGTTCCCCACCGAGTCCTTTATCCTTTACTATAATGAACCATAACAACGGTCCGTGTTTGTCAACCGGAATAAAAATATCAGTTAGTAGGTTGCGAATTTCATTCAGGGATACAATAAATAAATGTGTTCGTTGGCTTAGCGTTACTTAATTGAGGTAGTAATCTATAAATCCTATCCTGGCCTACTAATATTATAAATGTGATAGTTCTTACTTTCTAAGTTCTTAATAAATGCTGTTTGCAACGTTCTGCATCAATAGCGGCCAACTGCGAGTCGTTGTCGCACAGGAAGCGTTCTGCACACACGTCGTTGTCGCACAATATTAACACTACATGTTATGCAAAGAAAGTACTTTAGTGAAAAGAAAGACGTTTCGTGTACCCGACCCACTATAATTTTTTGACTTTAATTAATTTTTAATATTTGTTGTTAGAGCGGCCACTGCAGTATACACTCTGAAAATTTTAACAACTACGGTTCAAAAGATACAGGCTTCTGACAGACGGAACGTCGGACAGCGGAGCGTTCGTAATAGGGTTCGGTTGGGATTTTCGGTACGGAACCCTAAAAAGACCTTTCAATAATTTAAAAATTACGTCCTTTGCATCCAAAGCGTACCCTCAACATTTTTAAAGATTCGATGACACTTGAAAAGACATTGTAACGAGGATTAAGGATTTTGATCGGATTACGTTCGAACTGATCAAAGAATTTTTCATTGAATCTCTCTGTTAATATATTATTATTCTGAATAGAATTAATGTCGTAATATGTTGAGTCTTTAAAAGCATTGTTGAATACTTGTCAAATTGTGTTTATATCTTAATTAAGATCCGCAGTAGCGGCTCAGTCAATAGGTAAAATTACATGACATTATGTATGTTAGATATTATCGTATGTAGGTAACTTCTCATAGTGGGAAGAGCTTGTAGCTAAACAGCCGCACAGGTCGATCAATCAGGTTAAGCTACGCTTGCCGAGGTTGGTCCGTGGATGGGTGACCATCTTTACATATCAAGACCCATCCGTGCCTTGGAAAGCAAGATAAGTTGCTGGTCACGGCTGTCATTCTTGGATCTTTGATAGTCATCTGCCTAGTCTTTTCCGACCTATGTTAAAGTCGGCTTCCAATCTAACTGGATTCGTCTCGGCGTGTTTACAGCATCATTACAGGTGATGAGTCTTGGATTTATCAATACGATCCAGAAACGAAGCGCCAGTCGACGGTTTGGGTGTTAACATAGGTCGGAAAAGACTAGGCAGATGATGAGGTAAGTTCTCATGATTTTTTCTGTACGTGTGATGTCACAGTACTCCTCCTTAACGACTGGACCAATTTTATTGACTTTTTGTGTGTGTTTGAGTGGGTTCGTGGATGGTTTAGATTCACTATTTGTTGGGAATCGAACCCAACACACGACCTTGCGCGTCATCTGCACGCGCAGGCCTGCGTCGTGATCAACGCGTCATCATCGGCAATCCGCGCCGGCGCGCGGTGCCGAGGCGCGGCGCGGTGGCAACAAAGCTCGGCCCAACGAGCACTCGCTTCCACGGACTCCACCGCGACGGACGCATTGTTAATGTTTGTCCGGGAAAGTTTACATTTGTAATAAGCACGGCATTAAACCATTGCCTATCTAATTACAGTCCACTTTTATTTGCTCCCCGCGCTAACACTATTGGACCCGGTAGGTGGCACTGCGATCGACTTTTAAGAAACAAGACAACATCTGACCGGTCATCTATTATAATATACTTTTTTGTATACCATTAAAATACATAACAAAGAAAATAAATGAGACACTACAAAACACAAAATGGGTGTCTTTTCATAGAATTGTAATGTATATACAGGAAGTAGATACGCATGCCAAGTTAGGCATAGAAAAAATGTTGACATTAAAAACTAAGCTTTACTTTCTGTTTACTAGTATGTATTTTACAGAAAGACACGTGTAAGTTTATCCGCACGAGGTGTCTTCAATTTGTTGTAAGTTTTCCCTTATAAATGCTTAGAGAAATTGCTAAATGGAATATGTAGGTCGTTAGCTATCTTTAGAATTATAGTTGTGCAATCCTAGAAGAAGAATACACTAGAATATACTTCTGGTTATAACTTTGATCTCTTGATTATGTTCAGATCGAAACCAACTGAATTAAAAAACAGGGGTGTATGCTTATGACCACACAATAGAAGTGAAAACTTATGACTGAAGAATAAGCACCTGCCTATCTGACCTCCACAACCCAGAAATTGGGTAACACGATACCCCTTGATAATAATGACTGGTTGTCAGACTTTCGGGCTTCGGACAACCCGCATCGGCTGTCAAAGATCCACGAATGACAGCCGGGACCAATTCCAACAGCTTAACGTTTTTTTCCGAGACACGGAGGAATCTTGGTAAGTAAAGATGGTCACCCATCTACGCACCAACCGTGGCAAGGGCAGCTGAACATAATCGATCGACCCATGTATAGCTGTTATAACTTTGCCACAAGCCCTTCATCTTTCATAGCATTTTAAATGAATACACTATACACTGAGAAAACTGACAATCATAAAAGAGGTGAATTCAGCTTAAAGTATGATGAATTCACTCAAAGGACGGAGCATAGTGATTCACCAAAAAGAACGATGATAATACTGATGTTGATGATAACAGTATTTAAGATGATGTGTCACCATGGATTTAGTTTTAGTTACCTACTATTTTTCGATGCCTTCCTCATATATCCAGTTATATCCTATTAGTTTTCCTACAATTTTTCGGTGACTTCCTCACATATTCAGTTATGTCATACAATTTTTCCAACTATTTTTCGGTGCCTTCCTTATATATCCAGTTATATCCTATTATTTTTCCTACTATTTTTCGGTGACTTCCTCACATATTCAGTTATATCATACAATTTTTCCTACTATTTTTCGGTGCCTTCCTCATATATCCAGTTATATCCTATTATTTTTCCTACTATTTTTCGGTGACTTCCTCACATATTCAGTTATGTCATACAATTTTTCCTACTATTTTTCGGTGCCTTCCTCATATATCCAGTTATATCCTATTATTTTTCCTACTATTTTTCGGTAACCTCCTCGTATTTTAGGTTAGGTCCTCTTACTTTTCCTACTATTTCCTCATATCTCTGGTTATAGCCTATTATCTTACGGAGGTCGCCCTCAATAGGAGGATTGTGTTTTTTAATAAACCAATTAATATCTCTATAATACACCAGTGATTAGTTGTAGTTCTACTCATTCTCCATCAGTAGGACTACAACTAAATACTGGTGGATTACACAGAAATTGTTTGGATTATTAGAAATCACAATCCTCCTATAATTGAGGGCGCCACTGGACTTACATGATCCCCTTATTTTTAAGTATCCAATATTGGTTCTTTCCTTTTAAATATTATTAGGTGTGAGCTCAACATTAAAAAAAACTGAAGAACCCTAAACTTGAACCTTAAAAAAATGGAGAGTAAGTAAAAAAAATAGAAAAAAGTACCTTGGCAAGAATGGTAAGAAGGTGAAAAGGGATGTATGTATAAATTAAACAGAAAATTGAATGGTATTTTTATTTCCATAGTATGAATGAATAATTATTATATACTCTAAACATTTATATTCAGTATAAAAGAAGACTGTTTTGTTTAGAAACATCCTCGCCTTAATGATTACAGTATCTATTTGTCGGTCATTATAAAGAATCATTATATACATTATGTTCAATAATTCTAGTTTTTACAAATTAAAATAAAGGTTGAGACGAGTAGAAATTTAATTTACAAAAAATAACAAACTTTACATTAATGTACCTATAACTAAAACATTTTTGCCCTTAAGGTGATTGCTTCAGGGTAGCCGTTTTTTGCAATTTGCAGGCCAGTGCTAGGTTGTATGTTAATTAAATGTTGCACGCGGGTGTAAGTACATAAGTTGTACTACATACGTCTTACACCCGCGTCTAACATTTCAATCAAAACCTAGCACTGGCCTGCAAATTGCAAAAAACGTAAGAAAATTTGAATTTCGCGGGCTACCCTGACGCTTTCACCTTAAAGCTGCATACAATAAATTGGTTATATTATTATAGTAAATATCTATTTTCAAGTAAAGTGCTACTATAAACACTCCGATGAGACTAATCTATCCCTCATACAAATACTTTACTTTAAAATCTATTACTAAAGGTGAACGCACACTTTTCAGAGCCGAAGGAGGCGAAAGAATCGAATTTTAGAATTACTTGTATGAAATCCTATGGAACCTCGCACACTTACCGAATCGGACGAATAAGGTCGTACGATTCGGTGCGGATAAGTGTGCGAAGTTACATTGGACTTCATTTAAGTAATTCTAAAATTTGATTCCTTCGCCTCCTTCGGCTCTGATAAGTGTGCGTTCACCTTAAACCAGCTATTGGTGCTGGCTCATACCATTACTTTATGCGGACACCGTTATCGGGCCGTCTTTATAGGATATCCTAAAGGGATATCCGATAAATACCGTAACTAAGGGTAGATTACTAGTTGAGCGCACTCTGCTATAAAAAAATAACTGCCCTTGGACTCTGCAGTGCCTCAAACTAGCAACGCCGCGTACGGTATAAGTACATAATTAATAATTATGTAAACGTTTCCAAAAAAAATTGATATTACTGGATTCAAAATAAAAACACCTTAAAAATGAGCAAACGAGTTAACTCGTTTGCGCATTTTCAAGGTATTATAGCAGCGACCGTAAGCCGTTAGAATACCTACAGAATTTTGAAATTTTTACTCTAGGTACCATCTACTTGTAATATATGACGTGTTACCTCGCATTAGAGTGAGCGTGTTAGGACACGGAGAAACGGCATTTTGGCAAGGAAAGCACAGATAATCATTACCACGTTTAACTTCATAAGAATTGTAATGAGAATTAAATTCAATAGTTTCAAACATACAGCAACGGAAAAAAACCTCTTCAGTATCTGTCACCAAAATTGCATCAATTTGGCCAAAAGTGGGTAAGAATTGTTCATCATCTATATCTACAGTAACAATAGAGTTCCGCTGCCATATAACACCAGCTATTGTAGCGGAAGTAACCGAATATTTGAGGACAACGCCAGTGCCGAGAGAAAACTTGACAGTGTCTCCTGAATTTAATGCAGATTTTTTTCCTAGTATTTTTGTTGTAGGTATTGTATTTTTCACAAACAAGTCATTGAGCATAAGTTGACATTTTATTGCTAGAGTCTTGCAAACATTGACTCGATTAAAAGATGATCTAGCCACTAACTTAGATACCCTGTGCTTGGCTTCAAAACGCATAGCCCACATGTTACGTACGGGGCCGAACTTCATTAGCATGGTAGGATAATGAGTCAGAAAATGAAACTTTGGCTGCAGGGGTGATTTTGTTAGCTCCGTGTACAATTGATTAAATTCTGCTATTATAACCCGGAGTTGAATATTGGTGTCACTGAAGACCCTATGACTTAATAACCTGTCGGTGATTTGCCGCAACATAATGTATAATTTCCATACTTTATTTTCTAAAGGAATGTAAAACCCGGCTATTAGGCTGAAGTATCTAATAAGGGTAAGCATTTCTGATGCTGAAGTTTTCAATTTTACTTTCGAACCTTGGACAACTAAACAATTACTTGGTTTTGAATTCCTATCTGGTCCATAATCAAATGAAATTATTCTTTGTTGCAATACTGAGATCTTTAAAAGACCTTCGGCAAGGAAGTGGTTTATGACAAAGGTCATTACATAACGAGCTACACCTTCTAATATATCATGCATTGGGTCTACTGCTACATTTTGAAATAAATCAAATCCTGTCACCTTAAGCCAACAGCATGATTCTTTAATGCCCGTGTTAGGTGTATCGTTTTCTTGCAATTGAGCGTGGTATGAAGTCATATTTCTAAGCAAGTTACTGTTTTCATATAGAGCAGTTTGCAAACCTTTCTTGTCAATGTTACAGATTCTGCAACACTTGTTAGCTGAAAAACTTTCAGTAAACCCGAGAATTGAATTCAGGCCTAAATTATCGCCAGTTATAGCAACAACCTTCAATTTTACGGTTCCTTTAAAAAACTTATTTTCTATAAAAATTCCTTTGTTTTGCAAGTAATTCAAATCCTCAATAACAGGGTCAAAAATAGCTTTGTTTCCATATTTAGTTTTGTCAGCAGAATGGCAAATAGCTAACAGCAAAATGTTATTCAACAATGAAAATAAATGTGGTGGGAGTGCTGGCAAGGAAACGTATACACCACCAAGCTTATGCACCCCAGCGTGGCTCCCCAAAGGATTTCCAATTTCAAAATCATCATAGTATACTACTAAAGGAAGAATAATGTCCGACGCCTGCGGTGTACACATTGCCAGCCATACAGATCCCTGCATTACATTTTCTAGACACATTGGCCTCATCGGATTTTCTTCACGGATTATTAAATTACCCCTTAGGTGGTTCAAATAATCCGTTACATCTTTCCAAATAGTGTCAATGGAAAAAAAATTCTTCAAAACCTGGCGAAGTTGAATTACTTGCATTGTACGTGGCTTGGTGTGTAATGTTAAAGTGTTACTCCTTTGTGAAATGTCAGGACAATAACCAACGATTACTTCATGTGGTGGTATAAAAGAACCTAATAAATTCAATTCTCGGAATCTCAAATATTCTGAACGAAACGGAAAAAAGATGCCCTTCAAAGCTGTGTTGAACTTATGAAGTCGTTTATTAATTTCGCTTCCAGACATGCTTTCCTCATCAGCTAGCACAGGGCCGAATACGGACATTAAAGACGGTGCGATATTGTCAAGAAGGGTTTGCAAATGACTAACCATAGCTTGTACAGACGATCGAGATACAGAGGGATTTACATAGAGCGTTGAAATAAATTTCAAAACTTCTTTATGAATAATACTATCAGCATTATCAAGGACTTCCGGTTCACTATCAGCTTCAATGTATATGTGCTCAGTTGCTACTTTGGTAGTCTCTGTTTCACACATAGGAACTACGCAAGCCTCGTTTGAGGTGGATGGCAAATAACGAGTGTTTACTTTATTCAAATGTTTTAAGTTAACATGTTTTCTAAATTGTCTAACGTCCGTGAAATACCGGTAGCATGCGTCTTCACCACATTTATAAACTCCAGTAATATCAATTTTTTCACATTCTTTCCTTATGTGGGTAATAAGTGAAGAAAACGTGGGAAAAGTCCTTTTACAACTGTGACACTTCATCTTAATTTAAATTGTGACTCCGAGAGTAACTAATATCTCCTTCACAGATTGTGACATACGATCGTACGATGTTTTGACTTTGTAAAAACCAATTTGGATAATAAGCCAAATGTTATAGCTTTCAGTAGGATATTTAGCCGCAGTAGCATGAAATATTTTAAAAGTCACATCAACAGCCTCAGTTAGTGTTGTGAACTTGTAAAACGTATTGTCACATACTGTGAAGGAGACACCTGACTGGCGGCACCAAATTATAAATGGTTGGAGGCTAATACCTAGGTTTTGAAGCTTTTGGCGACGCTCCTCAATTACCACTTGCACGTCTGCGTCATCATCCACGATGGTCACAAATCCATCCAATATCTCCGCTCGTGAAGCTTGCCAGTCTTTTCTAGATCGACGGGCAGGAGGAATATTAAAGAGACAGCCGAGTAGCAATATCGCTGCTATTAATTTTGTCTCCGGTTGTTCATCTGGAAAGAAAATAATAATAGTATATTTGACACAAAACATCATCATTAACTGAGCAAATAGGGAAAAGTATCAGAACAAAGTAAAATCTATCTATATAAGTAAAAATGACTTGCCGAAATGTGTGTCCGCCCGCCCGTTACTTCTGAACGACTGCACCATGTTAGATAATTTTTAAATTCTTTTTTGTCTATATATTTTATAACGGGTTCACCGACCCAGGGAGGTCGAGCACCTAGAACTATATAACAGAATCATTTCCTTACCGTCACAAATTGCCAATGTATCAGCTATTTTTCGACGAAGAAACGAGTCCTTTGTGGTGTTAAGCTTCTGCTGAGCAGCTACATACTAAAGTATGTTTTCCGATGAAGCATCCAAGGCGTCGAGGCCCCCGGATTTATCAGGGAACAGTGCTTCGTAGTCATGAGTCAGGAGTCGCCATCCATCACTTGACTTCAGGATAGGATACTTATTGAAGTACTCCTGTAATGTCCCTTCCTCGTAGTACAAGTACCGGAGGCGAGCTCGCACCGTCTCCCGCCACAGGGCACTGACCTCCTGCCACGGACCAGCTGAAGGACTTGACAGCTGCTCTAATGCTGACGCTACGTCCTCCACTTCACCTGCACACAAAAATTAAAACGATTAATAATTAGTACAATGACAATAACGGTTCTTAGATTCAGATATTTTGTAATTTGTAACGAAAATTTATACTAATTCAGATATTTTTCTCAATAATTTTGTTCTTGATAATTTAATTCAATCTGAAAACATAAAATTTCTTGAAAAGGAGTTACCTTCTTTAAGTCCGGTCAGGTCGATTCCAGCGAGTGGAGGGGTGTCTAGCCTAGGACTGGACTTGGAGCGAGAACGTGACTTGGGCTTTTCAATAAGGCCCAACGAAACTAAATGCTGCCGTCGAGCCCTTCTGGCGGTGACTAACCAGCCAGAGATATTGCGCTTAGCCTGGTAAGCATCAGCCGGCAGGTACGGCGCGTAGTATAGGGGTGGTGACTCCTCTTTAAATAATCTGCCAATGTCGTAGGATAGAGCAAGCAGCTGCGAATCTGTCAGAAGTACCGGGTTTTCGGCCGTAATGAGCTTCTCCATAAGCAGCTTGCATAAACGCCCACGCACGTTTGAGGGTAAGGTGCCCGTTTTCTGCCCAATTGCTATTATTTGTTTTCCCTCGACTGATGAATTCAGTATGGTATTCACCTGAAACACAAATAGTATAAGTATGGCATTACAAACTAAATATGCAAGGTAAAAGTTAAAAAAAAATGTCACTAAAATGTTGAAAATACAGGTTCAATACCTACCTTCCATTCAGTATAATGATCAGTTGGAGTCGGTGCCAGTCTAGGCATCATGCATTTAGTTGTTAGTTATAGCTGTCACCAACTCCAAATATATTACTGATCTTTGTGACATATAGTATAGCTCCTAAACGGCCGTCCGTACACACATACAGGACAGGACAGGTACAGACGTTAAACTTATCTGTTTACGCCGGGGGTTAACAATATTGAATGTCAATTTAAATTCCTTATCAAAAGTACAGGATAATAGGCAATAACTTACTAAATTGCTCCCGGTGGACTCTTGTCTAACTGCTTCACCCACTGACGACGACGAGTCCAGTGGTATCACCAGTATGTCACCATCCTAAAATAATATTTACTTTGAGACAATGTTATAATAGTACATGTAACAAAAAGGTGTGATAATATGAGTATGTACGGTCAATTAACCTCAATAATCGTTGAAATAATCACTAAATGTGTCCGAGTGCGACCGTTAACTAACAGGCTATAGCTAGCCCTAGCCGGAGATAACTCAAGGGAAGTGTTAAATTTTTTTACTAGTAATCGGTTCAGCATTGCAGGTGTGAACGGTCCTGCCCTCGTCCCTTGATCCGGCCCTGATAAAAACTAATCGATCAAGATCAGGACTGATCCTGGTCTCAAAGAATGTCTATACCAAATTTTGCATCGGTTCAGTGTCTTAGGTATGAAAATGTGAAAAGGTCCTGCCCCAGCCGACAGATAGACAGACAAACTTACTTTCGCATTTATAATATTAGTATGGATGTAATTACAAATTAATACATATTGCTCTTTAACCAAAAAACAGTAAGTACCTACGAGTACTTTTCTACAATTTTGCAGAACTTACCAAATTTTCCTGGTTAAGTCCTGCTTCGCAGTCTTGGTTGAGGATTGAGCTTTGCAGTCCTTCACACGGTGGCAGAGGCTCTAAGTTACAAGGTAGACTAGTTAACAAGTCATTCCTCAGGACCTCTTCAAAGAGTGATGAATTGTAGGAGTTATCCTGAAATTTAACAAGAAATTTAAAAAGGTAATAATAATGTACTTAGTTGGTAAACTAACAAGACTGATGAAAAGTTATGATTTTATTCCACTTTTTAAATAAATACTGCACCGGTTAAATTGTTAGGTATCTTAAGAAGACTTTAAAATAATAAAAGTTAATAAGTAGGTACCTACCTACCTACATGCAAGTAGGAGAATGTGCATTTAAGCGACGCAGGGCATGTGTAAGCAAAAAGTTTAAAACAAAATTTACTTTTTTGAAATACAATTTAACATGAAAACAATCCATATCTTTTGGTTGGTCGCTTTTTAACATGGCCAGAGCTGCTTCAAACCGGAGTCTGTCCCCTATTTGAGGGAACATACTATGTATGTCTTGTTTACTAAGCATCTGCATTGTTGCGATATCAATTCTTTCAGCTGAAAAAAAAGGTAAATTTAACAGCGCCCTGATTGCAGCTGTGAAATGCACTACGTCGCATCGACTTTATAAAATGTAGGTTGGTAGAGCTCGTCTAAGCTGAAATGACGCGCCCCACTACTTAAATTTGTATACGTACACTACGGTAAATGCGGTAGTGGGGCGCGTCATTTTAGTTTAGACGCACTCTACCTATTTGTTTTTTTTTGGGTTGCAGTTGCACATCGAATCTAGTGTATAATATAAATATGAACGTATATCTAGGTAGGTGGGTAGGTACCATACGACAAGACTATTCTTGGTTGGAGTGTACAGCGGCCAAAAAAGTGTTATTTTCGCAAATCGTTTATTTTCTCGATTCTATAGTATGTAACACCTAGAAAGGCTAAAAGTGTCTGGGTGTTTTTTGTCTCCGACCAACCGTTTGTCGTAAAAACGATGTCGAAGGGATCCATAGGTAAGGTTATGTTAGAACTGTGACCTTGAAATTGGTCGCGAAATTTTTTTAAGTATATTTTCATAGTGCCTCTAAGACGACACTCTGACCCTATTCTTGCTAGAAATTAGAATGTGTGAATGTAATGTGTGAGCTCATGCTAGCAACTTACTAGGTAGGTTTGTCAACTTACTTTCAAAACGATCGATGTAGCGTTCCAAATTCCACTTCTTCAAAAGATCACGCGTAGCCATATCCATTTTTGCACTGATCAAACACGTTCACTGGCACTAATGGAATTGTTATTGCTATTAATTAAACGAGTCGTGAGTCGTGACTTGCCGGCTGTAGCGGTGAAATACAAATGGCCGACCGAAATGGCGCGGCGGCGGAATGAAGTGAGAGAGGGAGACCTCATTATATAATGCCGTCACCTTAAATTTGTAGGACATCATTCAAATGCTACTCATAAATGGGTCTCTGTAATAATAATTTAGTAGGATACACATAAAATAATATGACTATATTATTGAACTTTGATGCTTACTCTAAAAATATGAGATTATTTAATCGTATTATCATAGGATTCACATAAAATAATATGACTGTAATATTAAAAAATGATGCTTACTTTAAAAATATAAGTTTAAAGCATTATAATTTAATATAGTACATTAGGGGGAGGTCATCGTATTTTTAGAGATACTTCTTCATATTAAACTATGAAATCTATTTATATTACGGTGACTGTCATTGTGTTTTTTAATTAGAATCTTATTTATAATTATCATACTAATTTATGGGACAGTGGACCATTTTCTATTACATTGTGTTATTATTTGAAGAAGACAATGTTATTTCATAATTACAAATTTTTACGATGACAAGTATCATAATATTGCATTATTTACCCAAAAAATTCGATTCCATCTTAACACATTTCAGTTCTAGCGTAATATTTACTTATTATCAACATATTATAAGACAACGCATCTATTTTAAACCAACGTCACGATATTTTAAGATTATACCAAAATGACATTTTTCTCAGTGTAAGAGATACTTTGTTTTTCAACCCATGAAATGTGGTATAAAGAGGCGGGTGTTGAAAAGAGCCCATAAATTTGGGACAGCGAGCGAATCTTGTACACGTCAGTGGAAAATAAAGCTGTTTCTCACATTACGGCCTACGATGGCAGGAGACGGTTCAGTCGTTGACTGATGTATTTATAAGATGAAATGGATATGTACTAGTTTTAGGATTTATTTATCTTGTGATAGATATGAATGATATTATATTTAATTGTATTTTGTAATGCTTGAAGATCTAATCTTAAAAATATTTTGGATAACGAATGGCAGAAATTGCATTGAATAAACCCTTTATTTTTTGAACTACTGGGCGTACAGTGGTCGAAATTCTACCTTAATTCATTGAGATTTTAAGTTTGAATTACATAAAATATTAGGTTGCTGCACTCCTTTTCCATAAAAACTTTAACTGCGTCAAATTTCATACTCTTCGCTCACGTAATTTTCGTAAAAAGGAGTACAAAGTTTTTGATAAAATAGAATAACAAAAACTATACAATTTGAAATGTAACAAGATAGCTTTTTTAAAATTTAAAAGACCATGCTCACATATGGATAAAACCTAGTACCTACTTCAGTATCTGAGACCAAACAAACATTAAAAAAAAATTGCTAGAATGTGAAAGTTTTCTTAAGATTTGGATAAAGATTTATAGCCCAACCTTGTCGCACTCAGCAAAGATGAGAGAGATATAATTCCTTTTCTAAAGGGAAGTTTAATATTTCTACGAGCCACAGTACACTAATACCCAGGATAAATTCTAGCGAAACGGGTCTGGTATTCAGGCAATAAATTCTAGAATTCTATGAAGAATTTAGTAAAGCTACTCGAAGCATGAAGAAAACTGCTATTTATTTTAATATTTTAGTAGGCTTTGTAATGTTAGATGTAAGCAGTTACCTATCTGCCAATTGTGCGGTTTGTTCGAAAAAGATACCATGGCTCCTGGCACACAGGCAACTGAAGGAACATTGGTGGGTTTTAGTCAGTAAAAGTCTGACACACCATCCCGCTCCACCCAGAGCGGGAGAACGTTGGTTATTTGATGATTTCCCAGCCAAAAAAAAGAACTAATTATGCTTCTCTGTTTCGAATTCGAATCCATGGAAGACTGAAAAAAATATCGAATCCGATATCCAGAAAGTCTCTTAAATCATTTAAAAACAGATCTCCTAAATGTAGTGGAGAATAATAAAAATGTGTAATAAATCATCTGTTTAAAAAAAAACTCTTTTTATTAATCCAAAACACGTAAAATATCAATCAATCAATCTGCTTAGCCTTTCCCAACTATGTTGGGGTCGGCTTCCGGTCTGACCCGATGCAGCTGAATACTAGAATTATACATGGAGCGACTGCCTATCTGACCTACACAACCCTGTTACTGGGTAATACGATATCTCTTTAAAATACTGGTTGTCAGACTTAGGGTCTTCTGACGACGACGAAAACGTGATACATGGGACCAACGGTTTAACGTGCTTCCTGAGGCACGGAGCCCCATCCACAAACCGACCGCGGCAACTGTTCGAAAAGCATTCGATCGACGTGTCTAGATGTTATTAGGTCCTCACCTAAAACATAGTATACATTAATAATCACACATAGAAAATAAATTCACAAAAAATAATCTCACACTAATTAAAAATAAAATTCAAAATTACATTGCCATTTCCCTAACCCGTAAAACTTATGAAATACTTGCACCGAGTTCACTAAGTTACCACACCCTATAAGTTCTTCGAATTAAAAACCCAATCTAAGTTATCCCACACAATTACTAGGCACTTACCACTCCCCCGGCGTTAGGGGCAGCCAGTACCTAATAATAAAATGCAAGGTGCAGACGTCACGTATTCCTGCAAGTGCGGGCATCCTGTAAATGGGGATTCCTCCAGGGATTAGAATAACTGCTTAGGTGGGAAAAAGACACCCGATTTCCTTTAGTTTCTTTCGGAATGAAGTCCTTGTTAAGTTTTGAAATATAGCTCTTTGTGTAATGTTTTACGTCTGGCTTGAAATTTTTATGGCTTGAATATATAGCCGTCATAATAACTTTTGTGTAATTTAGTTTTTGTTTGTTTACTTTAAGCTTTGTACTTGGAGCTGCGATAAAGGAAAGCTGTGGGCGCATTTTCTTGATGGGGAAGTGTTATAACTGTTGTTTCTGACGTCATTAGCACATTTTTAGTAAATGTTCAAGTGATGTCAGGCAGATCCATAGCATCGATTGATTGACAGGTATATACCTGTCAAGCAATCACGACGATTTTTTTGACAACAAATAAAAGACATCATTCATTTCGTACCCAAAAATTTTGTTTTTTTTTTCCTCTTTTGCATATTTATTTTGGCCGGCCACTTTAATGTTTGCCTACAAAATGTTCGACCTGAAAACCTGAATCCTTTTAATCCTTTTTTTAGTGATCCTTCGGATTCAGCTACCAGTAACTTTATGTACTGATTGGTAAATATATCTAAAGAAACTGATTTTGTATACACAGTATACTGTGTATACAAAATCAGTTTCTCAATCATTTTTATCACGATCAATGTTTTATTCACAAATAAAACTATGTTACACACATAAACCAGCACGTTGTTCTGCATTTTTTTAATTACTGAACTCTGCATATCACCTAAATTGGTTGTATTTGTAATAACTTTTACCAACTACCAAAATATAGTGATTCGTGCAAATATCAATCGTGTGAATGGGCCCTAAATTGTCGCAGTAACAACGGAGCATCGCACTGTGTGTACCGATTTATTGTAGCGTCTGCAAAAATATTTTAATACGACAATTTCAATAATTTTACTGTCAGACTAGTTGCAAGGTCGATTGTCATGTGTATTACAAAACCCAGAGGAGATTGAAGAATAAGGAATATAGTAGTCCTTGTTCTATTAGAGACATCATGTTCCTGCAAGCGGTACACTGGAGTAACTTGTTTTTATCTTCACCGAGCGGTAATATCCTGCGGATATTGTTTTACATTTAACTCAAGTTAAGTAAGAGTTGTCTTGAAATGTTTACTATAGTCATGATTAGAGAGGGGCTTGTAGTTAAGTGATAACAGCTGCACGGGTCGATCGACCAGGTTAAGCTACGCTTACTGCGGTTGGTCCGTGAATGAGTCACCATCTTTACATACCAAGTGTGTGCCTCGGAAAGCACGTTAAGCCGTTGGTCCCGGCTGCCATTTGTGGATCTTTGACAGCCGTTACACATCGTCAAAAGCCCGAAAGTATGACAACCTGTCTTACGAAAGGGTATCGTATTACCCAGTTATTGAGTTATGGAGATCAGATAGACAGTTCATCATCATCATCATCATTTCAGCCGAAAGACGTCCACTGCTGGACATAGGCCTCCCCCAAAAGGGGGGGTTTGCCATAATTACTTCGCTTGACAAGCGGGATGGCGATCACAGTATGGTTGTAAAAATGTATAGAGAACGCTGCTGCCCATTCTTTAGTAAGTCCCTTAGTCGCCTTCTACGACACCCACGGGAAGAAATGGGATGGTGCTATTCTTTTACGTCCAGCACCACACGATACGACGATAGGCAGTTACTCCATGTAAAATACTGATATTCAGCTACATTTGGTTAGACTGCAAGCCGACATCAACATGGTTGGGAAAAAGCTAGGCAGTTGATAAGGAGGAATCCTAATAATTTCAATTTATTGTACAATGAAGTTAAAGGGGAAATAGGTTTTGAGCTGTTGACTTTCATATAAAATGTAGAATCTAAATGTTAAATAATAATATTATACGTGTGAATTAGATTTAATAAAACATTGGAAAATAAAGTGCAACGTCGGTGCTTATGTTATTAATCGGTTTCGGTAGCTGATTAATAAATACACGGCATAAATAAGGAGTTAAATTAAAGCCCTTAGTACTCTTACACTTTTGAAATATCTACAGAATATAAAAACTCTGCTAAACATTTAATTCGATACGTTTCTAGCATATAAATAATATGTATTATCAAAAGATAATATACATTATTCATATGCTATCTGTACGCGAAGTGCATTGGCGCTATCACTGCGAGTCCATCGAACCCATTCATACCTTGACCTGTCACACGACTGGGTTACCGTCACACCAGCTTGCTGTTTACTCCGTATCAGTAACGTTTACGCGCGCGTTACATATTTATTACGTCGGCGACTCGAATGGGTACGGTGAAGGAATAATATTCATGACAGGCGATTGTGATAGGTCAGTGAATTTATTTGTGAGCGAAGTTGTTTGTAACGCCTACATACATAACTTAACACTTCGATATAAACGTGGAGCGGTTTTGAAATCTGATCCGAGGGAAGTGCCTTTCGAGTAAACAGGGATGTCAAGTCTTCTCTAGGTAATTCCAGGTAATTTAGTAACACACATACACACTCTCTCTCACACACGCATACACACTCTCACTTACACGTTGTGCACATTGCGCTCAAAATATTCCTACAACTTATTTTACTGTTTTGATATCACTGTTTTAAGTCTAGACAATGTTTTAATTACTTTAAAATAATAATGCTATTGCGTGTGAATCTCAGCTATAGCAATCCATGAGTATTAATGTAATCCGCATTTTCATTATATGGTAATACTGCACATGGACTCCGCGAGACAGGCTCGACCTAGTGTGGACTTCATAAGCAACATGTTTCCTTTGCGTCTTATTTTTTATAAGCTTAGCTGCTAATGTAGCTTTTAAGGGAATGTTTTTGGCAAATAAACAATATCTTTTGTAACATAACATTAGGTAAGGTCTTCTTTGCATAAATTTAATCAAAATATTATTTAAAAAAAAACACTAGGAAAACATAGCTTTTGTGTAAAGAAAGTAACTAACAGAACCCACGCATGAATAAGGTCGTTTTTTTTTTTAAATAAAAAAATTATATCGTTACTAAAAACCTTTGATGCGTCTTTTAATGAAAAAATATTGTCTTTGTTCCAGGTAAGACCAGCAATTGAACAAAAAGGTATTAATATAAAATATGACAAAACAAAAAACCATAAAGTGGCAAGATCCAGCAATAAATTCGCAAAAGGGAGAGGCTCTCAAACAAATTAAGCCTTGTAAATATTAGTGGGGCCATCTTTCAAAATGTCAGCGGATTCGAACCTGGGACGAGGCGGCGACGAGACGACAAATAGGTCGAAAGCCTAATACTTTAAAGCTCCAATTCATTATTGTTAATTGGGGTACCCTTAATTTTTTCCCCCTCAACGAGTATTTTGGTTCCGCTGTGGTTTCTGGGTCACAAAATTTTGGTTATTACCGCTGTGCGGTGTAATAATCCTGCCGTTGTTTATTGTGGGTGTATAAGGGTTTTTCGCTGTCGTATCAGTTTGGCTTTCATTTCCAAAACTCGGTTTTTGTATGGTAAAAATTGAATTTTATGGGTTTGGTACTACTTACTGGCTGTAGGTATATCCGGCCAGTATTAATCCGTATAGATAATTCCAGATTTCTTAATTAATAAGTAATCAAATCTGCCGTACGTCAGTCGATCAACGGGCTAAACTTATGACCTAGTGGGTCCTGCTTAATGGCAAACGACATCGCGGCAGGCCCAGACGAAGATGGCGGGATGAACTAAACTCCTTTAATATAGATTGGTCCTTGACAGCTCTGGACAGAGATATGTGAAAAGAGAGTAGGGACTTTGCCCAGCCGTGGGACGTCTATGGCTAATAAAAAAATGGATTTTACAAGAACAGATTGGACCGTGACCCGTGAAATTAAGGATTTGCCTGTATCTTGGGGGTTGGAATTGTGACATTTTCAGAGTGTGTACATAATGTATGGTACGGTTTTTTTTTTTTTTTTGTGGGTGGGAAATCATCAAATGACTTCTCCCGCTCTGGGTGGAGCAGGAGGGCGTGTAAGACTTTTACTGACTAAAACCCACCCATGTTCTCTCAGCTGCCCGTGTGCCAGGGGCCGCGGTATCTCTTTCGAACAACCCGCACCCCTGGCAGGCATCGGCCCTTGCGGGCCCCACCAGCTGCTGCTGACGTCCCCCTGCGACGGGTCAGCAGTGGCCCCGCCGCCTACCACTTTTCGGCCGCAGAGGATAGGGAGAGCGGCCAACGCTATACCGACACTCCTCTTCCCCTGCGGCCCCACCGCGTCCGCCATCAAACGGTGGCGGCCCCGTCCAGGCCACGGAAGGGAAGAGCGCTACTCAGAAGTACCGGCACTCCTCCTCCGCCGCAGCCTGTAACTCTCAGCCGCGATGCCTCCCATTCGACATCGCGGCTCGCCTCAGCTGCGATGCACCTCACCGCAACCTACTTTTTGGCCGCTACGTCGTCGGCTTGGAGGCACAAGCACTGACGAGCGGCCCCACCTTGGGGTTCCTCTTCGCTTCACCGTGGGAGGGTGACCACGGTTACTGAGCCCCCCCGCAACGACAATGCGGGAACCCCACTGGGGGGGGTGTATGGTACGGTTGAGTCGGTACATAGTTATGACTGCATAACAGGAAAACATAAACTAAGCTAAAATCAATTAAAACAAAACATTTAAAATATACACAAATAACACATTTGTACATTGTCATCACCGTAGAGCATAGAAAAATGAAATCATCAGTATCAGATCAATTAAATAACAAAATAATTACCAATGATATCGAAAGAAAATATATATCAATCTAAATCCAATCAATTATATGTAACTATTATCATGAAATCAGTTTTACTTTAAGTGTAGTGTGTAAGTTTGAGTATGTGTTAGAGAGTGTGAGTGTTTGTGTGTGTGTGTTGTAAACGTGAGCTCAGGAGCTTAGGAGTAAACTCAATCTATAAAATGTTGCTTATCTACGGATAATCATATTATTTTAATCCAATAAAAAGGTATATCCCAACTATCGAAACTACCAATTACAGCATTTTAATGGCTGGCCCTAGGGGCACAACTACGATACCCAATTATTCATCAAAAATAGAACTCGGAATTAAACCCAGGCTACCTTACCCAAGGTCTAAAACTTTTGATTAACCTTCGACCTTTCGGTTAATCTGGCAAGCCTTCTTACCTACAGCTACACAACTCATCTATTCACTTACCCTGCCCTAGAACCTACTATATACAGACGAAGTACATTATATGCCTTTCAATGGCAAGCCAAGGGCTTTTTCTCATCAGGAACTTGGGTTTATGTTGTATATAGAATTAGATTTTGTTATAATTCTGCTCTCATTTATGTAACTAGCTTGATAAGAATTTACAATATAATAAAAGCCTCGAGTAATGAACGTTAATGTCCTTAAAGAGTATTAGAAGTAATTTTGTACTTGTAAGTAATAATTGTTAATTATTTAAAAAACTGGTTCAACACAAACTACAAACGCCACCTGCTACGGTCTTTACATACTTCTTTTAACCAGAATTAGGGACTATTAAAAAAAATGTTTTATATCGAGGGTACGCCGTCAGGAACGAAGTTTCCTACGCTTTTTCTTCAACTCCGAATATAATATCGATTACCGTATCTTTCCATTAAACCTCTTTTTCAGCTTCGGCACCCTCGAAAACCGTGAAAACGACATCCACGACAAAATTTAAAAAAAAATTACATCCACCATCTTGCTTTTTCGTTTTGAACTCACTGACGGCTTCCGATCCCCAGAAAACCATAAAAACGACACCCATGACGAAATTTAAAAAAATTCCGCCGTCGCCATATTGGACTTTAATTAAGACCTCACTATCAGCTTCAGAACCCTGGAAAACAATGAAAACTATCTCATTCTCTCTCTATCTCTGTCATATATGGACTGCCTTTGTCTATATGGAATAAAAAGTAGCATGGATCAGCAAAAGGCTTTTTCTGTTACGTGACGATTTCTACAATTTTACTCCTACTACCGCAAGCTGCGTTAAAGAACTTCGTTCCAAAAATAAGTTGGCGACAGTATAAATAATGAAGGATACTTTATCGTGGTAAAAGCCAGTTCATAATTCCATTACAACAGTCAAAGAGACCCGGTCATTGTCCTATTGACTCTACAGGCTACTTATAACAATAAAGCAATGTAATTATATTCATCATCGGATCAATCGTTTGCACGTCATCAATCATATTCTGACAGGGGCCGTCTTCGGTCACAAAGCCGACCGCGTGTCCAGAAATCAAGAGTGACGTACTATCAAATAGTTTGTAGTGTAGTAGGCGCAGTAGCTAGTATAATAGTCTTGCCAGATTATAAATTAGCGTATTGATTAATGTTGCCAGGTATAGTGCAACTTAGGTCCCATTTACAACAATGTAATCTACTTGCTTGTGGCATACCATTAAATTTTATCAACAAATGAATTGCATCGTGTAAGTCACCGTGTTTGGCAGACTTCTATATTTCTGTTGAATGTTTAAAAAAAAACTTCTTGCTATTAGGTGTGGGAACAAGTGTGATACCGTAAAAATAGTTTTTAGAATTGTTGCCCAAAAAACACTTATACAATGAAAACGAATCAGACAACTGAAACGATCTATTAAGTTAGGCATTTATTATACCTGCACTCATCACTTGTATAATGAAGGAGTGAATTCTTTGAGCTAGACAGCAAGTAATTGGAAGATAATATTATTCATTTCTATCAAAGATTACTGGTTTTCTCGGAATTTGCCATTCAAATATGAATAAGAAGATGGTCCTCTGATATTCCCTGTAATCCTCGGTATGGCCATGAAACCTGTTGATCTTGTTCATAATAATATGTAGGTACAAGTATATAAAAAAGAAAATAGTCATAGGGCATCAAAATAATCGTCCGCATCGTTGTCAACAGGATAAGTGCCCAAAAGGCTGGCAGCATTGCCACGTTGTTGTATGGCAATACTTCTTTGGCCAAAAGATAGGCCAACCCTCTGGCCACGTGAAGAATCAACAGACCGCTTGGCAATGTCTAAAAAACTCGGGACCTATGCCTCTACAGTTTCAACTCCAGACTGCTCGAACATATAAGTTTCAATAAGAATTGAATATTTGCGCCGTTTGAGGTTTTCCGTACCGTTTTCCACAGCCCGCCGTGCTAGGACTATGGGATGGCAAGATGGCTTTGAGTGTCGACACATGTTGCATCTTGTTAATTGATTAGCAACTGATTAATCCTTTCTAAGCTTTAACTACCACATTGTTTTGAAGAAAACGAGATAACAAGATTTTCTGGTTAGACTAGCGGTTACAAGGGCATATACGACCTACAGGGTGTGTAAATGGAAGTTGGGTTGGTGGTTGGTTGGTTGGTTTGGTTGGGTTGGTTGGTTGGTTTAGTTGGGTTGGTTGGTTGGTTTGGTTGGGTTGGTTGGTAGAAGTGCATCCACACCGAAGTTACTCTTTATTGAACAACGTTTGCAAGTGTTTAGTGGGAAACAATAGATATTAAAGAGTTATTTAGTAAACATACTAAAAATTGTAGCAGGTGACTTATTGTTATGAAGTTGCAATGTTGCTCCACAAAAAGTAACTTACGTGTGGTTGTACTTTTAGGAATTCCTCAGTAACAACTCAAAATATGCAGGTCAGTTGAGAGCAATTGGCTTTCCCTGTTACATGGAGCTAAACGGTGACTGCATTGTGTGTAGTAGCTTATAATGATAAAAGTGTAGTTTTTCCATGTAAGGTTGTATCCAATAAGTAATAAAGCGCCCTCTGCCCACTGTGTCCCAAAAAATATAGTCAGAGTGACCTCTGCGCTGCCTCTGACGCTTTTGGGCCAACAAGATCTGACATACTACGTATACATATATGCTAGGAACACGATGAATAAGCAATAAACCAGGATGTTTTGACAGTAAGATAACTGTCATTCTCAAACCGGCTTACACCGTTTCACGACAGGATACCGTTATCAGATCCTTTAGTTCACGCAGACCAGTTGTGAATAGTCAAACTCGCTGCCTTACTGGCCGCTTAACAGTTGTCTATTTCACAATAAGCCAGCAATACTGAAGGCAGATGCCCGACGTTCCAGCCGCACTCTTTGTTCGCTCTAACAATGACTTGCTTCCAAACTCAGCTAGTCGAGTTACGTACTTCGCATCTCGATTTGGATTTGATACCAATTATTTAGGTATTATTGATCGAGATAGTGAAATACCTGGCTGCTAACAAAATACTGACCGAAAAAGGTTCAGATGTCAGTAAATCTGCGTATATTTGAAAAAGGAATAAACATCATCCTGCTCTGCTAATAACAATGCAAGAGGGAGTTTTTGGCGGGATCGCGTTGGAACATGTCGCACGACTTTTTATTTTCATGAAATTTAGTGAAGTAGCGAATAAAATTTTATAATTTTGGTAGTGAATTATGCAATTTAATTACGTGTGAGTGCACAAGTGTAGTGAAGGTGAAAATAAGTGTCTAACGTGGACTTTTCGTGTTCCCCCCAAAAACTCCTAATAGGTTGTCGTAAAGTTACTATCGCTTTACAATAACTTTGACTTGACTGACTAAAGACGACTATGACTGCTTTGTAAATTCGTGCCCGATAACGGGCCATTTACTTGATCAAAAATAAAAATTACTTGACACTGGCTGAATGCACAAACCGTGCGAAGCCAAAACCGAAAAAAAAAAAAAAACAATGCAAGAGAATTAGAGATGGCAGACAAAGATAACTTCAGACACACGTAGACTCAGGGACATCGAAATACATCAACCAAGATGTGTTTGATCTTAGATCACCGACGTCATTAATCCTCCGATGTTTCGAGTTAATTGCAATGTTCCAGCCATGTGAAATCTATAAAATATTTCAATCACCAATATCATCGTCATCATCTGTCTAGCCTTTCCCCATTGTAGTTTGAATAAACGTACGATTTAAGTACATACGTAATCAATTTGATAAACAATTAATTTTCCTGGCTGCACAAGTTATATACGTCATTCGTAGCCTTTTCCCAACTATGTTGGGATCGGCTCCCAGTCTCACCAGATGCTGACCTGAACACCAGTATTTTACATGGAGCGATTGCATATCTGACCTCCACAACCCAGTGAATCGATAATACGACACCCTTTGGTAAGACTGCATGGTTAACTGTGACGTAACGGTAACTGTTAAAATTCCGCGAATGACAACCGGGTTCAATATTTTAATGTGCTTTCCGAGGCGCAGTGGGGTCTTTGTATGTAACCATGGTCACCCATCCACCCCCGGATCAATTACGGGCAGCGTAGCTTTACTTGATTGAATTACCCATGCGGCTGTAATTACTTAGCCACAAGCCCGCCATTTCAGTCACCAACACGACCGTTATAAACCGTTCAGTTCTTTGTAATTTGTGAACAGTTTAAATTGGACAGAAAATTTAAATCCAGAGAGTCTTAAATATTGTTCAAAATAAAGACACTGCAGAAAAATAAAACAGCGTCCTGAACAAACAATCAAACTTGGTCCTTGTAATACAAACAAACAAACGAACATAATTCAGTTGAGTGACCCGCGGACCAAGTTTAAACTAATTATGCAGAAACGAAATATATTTCTCATTCTACGGCGGGAGGCTGGAGGAAAGATTTTTTAGCTTTATATAAAAAAGGAACTTGCAAATAGGTGGAGCTTTAATGAATCTGTCATAAAAAGCTACGGTCCACGTCTAATGAGGGCTCGCTGTTGGCTATAATCAATTTGATGTCGGCCAGTGAGAGTAGGTATAGTTATTAAGTTTGAAATTTTATCAAGAAATGCTTGATTGAGCTGTCTTAACATAAAGAGAGTGGCAATGAAAAGGGTGTTGTTAAAAAAAAAAACTTTTATTTCTGTCTGGCCGGTCTAGTGGTCGCTAGCACTACTGCTGAACATGAGGTCCTGGGTTTGATTCCCAGTTGGGGTAAAGAGTTATTGATATAGGTTTGTACAAACACTTCTACACGTCAATCATATTTTTAAAACTAGATGAGGTCGGCGTTTACGCTGACTACTCTGAGAAGAAAGGCCGAAACAAACTCAGAGGTCACAGCCTCTTTTACAGTCCAGACATAATCTTGGTCAGATCATGTGAAGACCATGTGGATTGGTGTCTGAAATCATCTTTTGAGGAAAGAAGCACACAGATTGAGTGGATCTGTCCAATCAGTGCACGCATTTATCAATAATCATGCAGCTCAATTCAGAACTTGATGAGTTCAACGATTTGTTGAATAATAAATATCAAAGAAAGGACATTTGGGTAGGCCGCATAAATTACTCAAACTGCCAGACCATGATTAAAACTAAATGAAAGAAAAAAAATAAACCAAACAATTGTTTTTAAAGAAAAGCCCACACAGTCATCACATTCACAATAATTAAAGCAACATAATACTTTACAAAGTAAATATGAATGTCTTTGTTTAAATAAAATTCATTAATGTCAATTTGGATATATATGTATTCAAAAACCAGCAATAATCGTAGTTAGATCATTTGGAAACCATGTAGATTGGTGTCTAAAATGGTCTTTTGAAGAAAGAACCACACAGATTGAGTGGACCTGTCCTGGCAGTGTACGCATTTGTCAGCAATCATGTAAATGAACTTAGAACATATGGAGCACAACAATTAGAGGGAAAATACCAAAGAAAGGTTTTTCTATCTATAATTTCTCAGTGGCAGCCCAGACTCTGGATGTGTTAGTCCGGTTGATGGCAATAGGCTCGGCCCTTATTACATGGGACTTAAAAATAACTGGCGAAATGTGGGTGTAAGTGCTATAGGTACACCTCTGCCAAACCCTTCTGGGAAATAAGGTATGATGTTTTATGATGTTAAAAAATTAGGCATTTTTTGAGTTGATGTTGATATGCGAAGCTTTCAAATCAAATAAATGTCTTATCTGACAATAAGGAAACCCATTTATGATTCGCAAAAGAACTTAACTGGATAGAAAAATATTTTAACCCGATTTGAACATCTTTCTGTATTTTCAAAGCTTGTTAAGGAAAAAACGTTATTTATTACAGTCTGCCTCGTTGGTCTATTGGTCGCAAACGCTACTGTTGAGCATGAGGTCCTCGGTTCGATTCCCGGGTCGGGCAAAGTGTTATTGAGTTTTCAGTAACAGCTCAGTGCCCTGTTGATGGCATTAAGCTCGCCCCCTCTTACATAGGACTTAAACAAAACTAGTGAAATGTGGGTGCAATAAATTTACCTATCTGCTCAACCTTTCGGGGAAACAAGGCGTGATGTTATGTTGTATATATACTACAGTTAGACAAAATTCTACCGCATTATACTTACGCTTTTTTCGTACACAAACTTTGTCATTACGTAAACTTTTCTTAGGATTTTTTCGTAGCCACGAGCGTAGTTCGTACGCCAACTCCTTTCTTTCTAAGCTAATTTTTATCCATTTTTTTATAATTACTTATAACACATGTTACACGATACGATACTAAGATAAACCTCAACCAATAAATTGAATCTGACAATCTAAGGCGGGTGAGAACCCATAAAACTGGCATACCAATTCTAAGATTGTTGGACATCAATTAGTTTTATGGCGAACAATAAAGGACTCTACGTTATTAGTTTCGGTCAAAGATTCATATTAAGCCACTACATAGTTAAATAGGCTGTAAACTTGAAAATGTACAGTCAATAACGAAATAGTTCATACATTTATCTTGTAGGCTAAAACTTGATTTTTTCATCGTCATTTGTACAAGGTGATAGGCAGGGACATCGACCCGCAAACAGTTACCATGGACACATGAGTCTTTATGTTAAAGAAACATCTTAAAAAAATACATAACCGACTTCCAAAAAAGCACTACAAAGTGAAAAATTACTTTAAATTCGAAAGTCGGTGACTTTGTATATGTATTTTATTTAATTTTTTGTCACCACCTTCCGAAATTAAAGTTAGTACCTGCGGAAAGTGCTAAAATCGTAGCCAAAGGAGATGGAAAACGGTGGGCCCAAATGTAATGAGTTGAGATATGATCTAAAAAAATTGTCATATTTTTTTATCTTAGAATATGAAAAATCACCTCAATTCTCAATCTGGAAGCGGAGAAATATGAGAAAGATAGTTTTCGTGAGATTTCCGATTGAGTAATCGATTACACAGTCACAAAAATAAAACCTTTGCACTAAATAATTAACTCGAAGTAATTAAATGCACTATATATAAAATGCAATATAGTGCTTATTATTACAGTCATATTAATAAATGAAATATCAATTAATTACTGAAAAACCAATATTAATGATTATCGATTTCATATCGATTAAAATCAGTCTTCTAATTTTAGTCTATGTCACTAGCATGACAGCTGACTTACATTGACACTAGACTAGACGGCTGCCGACTGCTCGTGTTTGATTACTCGTTTTGTGTTTTTCGATGCGTTTTGAGTACTTTCCCGATTATTCTTCATTTTTCACGACCACTGCTTTGTATTTGACGGATTCCGACCCTGCCTGCCTTGTTCGACCCTTGCAAAAGAACATATTTTGCACTTCAGGAATAAGCTGTTAAAGATTGTATCATAACCTCACTTTTACTTAATCTCATAAATCGCTGTTCTCAGATTGACAAAATCCGCAGAATTTTCAGTGAAAGGTTGATAATATTTATGCTATTAATTGACACCACTTTCATCTTTTTACATCCAGGCCCAAGACTGTATGGAATCGTTTCAGTCTCCTTTTGGGCTGACTGTATTTAGATTGCTATCGACACCCTAAGGAGAAGAAGTGGGTACCCACCCACTTATATTTTGTCAAAAGTTTCAAATGTAAACAGAATTCAAATTGCACGACAGTCAAAAATCGAAGTACATTCAAACATTGCTAAGAAAATGCTGCTTTTAAAAATGAAACATAAATCACACTATGCCAAATATCTATTGTATTTTTTGCGAGCCTACTCCGAAACCCATTCTGTATACATTCGGCCGATTAAGCGAAACTTTTTACTCCAAAATCCTTTACACTTTTCTACGCACATGTACCCGTACAGTTGGCCCAAGATTTATATTGTACTTACCACAGATTAATCAAATTAAGCTTTATTCGTTAAAACGTATTTGTTAGCGCGGGACAAATTAATTTCTGACTTTTATTACGTGATGGTACATCTGTATCTGTAAGAACAGAATTTACAATTTTGTATTTTTATCTTTTTTGCCTGTCATCAATTAATTTAAGTGTATTTCACGCTCTTATTACAGAGATATCTAGAATCTTTGGTAATTAAAGTAGGCTTTCGATGTTATTCTTTCTTTTAATTAAATGTTGTTCTTTAGATTACTTATCAGGTTGCTTTGTAGATTCCAGATTATAATACGTATAATTACTCTGCTAGTGCTGTGCACTTCCGTAAGTGACTAATTCACAATTCCTAAAACTGTTTGTGATATTTGTTTGTGTTTGTCTTAGTGAATAAGTCGTTGAAGTGCCTTATCAATAAATAAATAAATAATAAATAAATAATAATTATAATGATATGGTTCTGTAGATCCTACTATCTTACTTATAAATGTGAAAGTTTGGCTGTTTGTTATTCAATCACGCAATAACAGCTGAACGGATTTGGGTAAAATTTGGCACGTTGATAGTTTGTAACCTTTATATACTATATCCCGATAGTACGTTCCCGTGGGATACGGGTGAAGCCGCTGGCAAAACCTAGTATGATAATATTTGCTCCAGTAGGTATATTATTGCAGTAGAAATCACAATTCATCTTAATGTTGGATACAGTCAGAAGATTGGTGCATACTTTTTGCCAATGTTTGAGAGACACCAAGGTTTTTGAGCTTGTATTGGATGTTAAGTACTCTTTACTAATTAGAGCTTCAATTGGTGTGAAACAGAGCTGCTTCACAAATGTATTCATTGACTTCAATACCTACACAAAAGTCTGCTTTATTCCATAATCCCTCTAAAAATCATACCTCGACCAAAGACTTATCTAGCGTCACGGATAGATGGCGTCTCAAATTCCTTCGTTCGCGCCGACTTGGAACGGAGGAGCCTACACTTCGGGTCACGTCTCGCCCTATTTCCCGAACGTTTCAAGACTAATGTCGGTCGTATAGGCCTAATGGCGTACCGTTTAGGGCCCAGTTACAACATCTCGCTCATTCTAAGCTTAAAATTCCACTAGCTCTTTTTTCGGCAATGGAAATACTTCTCCAATTGTTATTTTAGGTCGTTTTATACCGCGCGAGATTACAACTGGATTAAATGTAGCAAATGGCTCCTTGTTTTGATGTTCCCCAAATAGTGTCTGATGTTTTCAGAAAATTGTTCGAATTTGTACGGTTTAGTGATACGAGAATAATATAAGTGTCTGGGCTTTGTTTTTGTTCAACTAAAGAAAAATGTTTTTCTTAAATAAAAGCTATCTTTGCGATAGTAATGAAACCATTTTACTTAGTGTACCTACATACGATGCTAAAAGAACTTATTCTTCTTGGAGTTTAAAAATAATGTTAGTTTCTATGAGGCCTTTATATTACTCCGTGATTTATTGTTACGAGACCAAGTAGCTTTATATATTTTATATTATCTACCTTTTATTGGTTTATTTGTCGATTCATTCGAATCGGGCGAATTTACACTTTTAAATAATAGAATTATTATTTAAAAAAGCAATGGAGCGCACTATTTTAGGCGTTAGACGAAATTACCGAATACGAAAGATCACGCTGCGCTCCAAAACGGGAATCTTAGACGTAGGCAAAAAGGCTGCCAGGCTAAAATGGGACTGGGCGGGTCACACCAACGGTATGCACAGTGACCGCTGGGCAATTCTCGCCACACAGTGGGTGCCTGAGGATGGACGGCGCCGCCCAGGCCGGCCCAAGAAAAGGTGGCGTTGAACCTAGACGTGTATTCCCAGGGCTGGATCGAGGTGGCTCTGAAAAAGCATGACTGGAAGGATTTGGGTATGGCTTTTGCTCAGCAGTGGGACAGTGAGGGCAAATAGAAAAAGAAATTATATAGGCGACTCGCACGAATTGTACTTATTTGCGGACAAATCGATAACTCCAGAAACACGTATTAGGCAATTGGGCTGTTTTGAATTCACGTAATAAAGTTATGAGAAAAAGTCGCTGCAAGTCTCTTGTCTTTTATGCAATAAAGTGCATAAAAAACAAAAAGTGCCAATTAATTAACACATATTTCTGGAGTTGCCGATGCACCCACAAGTAAATTAACTTCGTGCGAAAATAGCATATTATTTAAAATTCTCCATTCGCTCGATTTCGTCGAGAAAATTCTTGCGAATCGACTAATAAGCCGTCAAACCTTTGGCCATAAAGCTATTTTCATGTCTACCAACCCCCTGAGGGGGGAAATGGGAATAAAGACAGGTATTAATATTAAAACATTAATACTAATTTAAAATCCCATTAGCTCGTATGTTGGGTCATTCCGATAATTGAATATCAAATAACGAGACATACAATGTTTGTCCGGCATCGTATCGAATCGGGACAATAGCTTTCCGGCTTTTAGCTCAATGCATTGGCTATGGTATTATTTACGTACGTATATTATGTAGCAGAAAAAAAAAACTTTAACAATGGATTTTAACATAATCTAAGTAAGTAGATATGAAGCATTTGTGGACCTACGGTAAATTTATTTCAAGGTCCTAAAATCTATTTATTGTACCTACCTACAGTCACCAAAAGAGTAAGTAATCAGGGTCTTCGGATTTAGTTGAAATTTGGTAAGAAACTGATGGATGTTTTCGAACAAAACTAAATTTGATTCATAGAAAACAAACGGTTCATACGGTTCATGTATCAAATTAAATTTCATTCGAAACCATCCATCGGTTTCTTACTAAACTTCAACTATATCCAACGACCCTGGTTACTTATCTTCTTTGTCGACTGTACCTACACTCTGGCTTCTTTGCCTGACCAGAGCACCCCAATTCTATATCGTTATAATGATTCCCCGCGGAATCTTACTACGTTCAAACTACGTCATTATCGTTTTTTTTAGAAACCAATGTAACGGTGAGGAATCGAAATGTCTTACTCTGTATGTTCCAAGACAATTTATAATTATTATTAATACGATATTAGCAGAATTCGTGTGTGATTGACAAGGTTACGAGTAAGGAATCGTTAAGAAGTGGACATAGTGAATTCAGGCCCAGCGGGGTAATCTTATTTTGACAGCCATTGCTTCATACATATGAAAAATTCGTCTGCTCAACAATGTGGCCTGTCAAAAGGCATTGCCATTTTATGTGTGTCTATGAAAAAGTGTGTGTTTAAAAAAACCAGTCTTTTCTTAAGGTAGCGAGGTCGATCATCCAGGCTGAAGATATAAACTTTTGTATCGCCTCTCTTTTAGGTTCTTTTAATTTAAAGTCTAGCTTTTTTTTCGTTGACTTTACCTAAGCTTACTTTTCTCAACATTCAGAGCGTTTTTTGCGACTGTTTTTAACTTCTGCAGAAGTCCTAGTGATTACAAAGTAAAACTTTACTGGAATCCGATACGAACCCTAAATAAATCAACACTTTTTTTTACTTTTTGATTCTTTTTGTTATTTAATTATCTGTGACTCGGTGATTCTCGTAAATTGCTGTGTGGGCTATCCACAAAAATAATTTGCCAATAGCTTTGAGTTGTTCTTTCCTTATTTTAAGGTAATAAGGTTGTGTTTTGCTTGATTTTCAATTTGTAAAAGTTGAGTTATAGTGGTGGGGTAGTGATAAAATCTTTCTTTGAACCATTTTTTTACTGGTTTGTTGGTAATTATTGGGCGCGTGTCGCTTCGGACGTATTTTATTATACAACTATACTGTCAAATTAAGGTAATTGTGATAAAAATGATAAAAACCGTGGAATATGGATGTTTCGTCACATTTAAGGGTTTGATATAAAGCGTGTTAATTGTTTGAGAAATTGGTTTGTTAGTGTTGTGACTTTTAAATTTTTTACGTTTAATAGTTTTTTTTAATGATTTATAAACCAACTAGCTTATGCCAGCGACTACGTCCGTGAGAAGCTCGAAAATTATCCCATGGAAACGTCCTATCGGGATAAAAAGTATCCTGTGTTTTATTTTATTTTATTTTATTTTATTTATTTAGGGACAATAAACTGCTACAATATATAATTTTAACATAAAAAAGAATAATAGAAGTGAATAACAATATTGCAGCCCACTACATTATCCGCATATTAAAAAACAAAATATAGGCAATGAGTGCCACCAAAAGGCATTCTTAAACATACAGTGCATATTGAAAATTTTTACATCATTCACAACAAATAAATAAATAAACTACTCAATGTTACTCTATGTTATAGACTATCTGTGTGCCAAATATCATGCAAATGCGTTTTAACGTGATTGAGTAACAAACATTCAAACATATACAAATTTTCACATTTATTATAATATTAGGAGGATATGGTAGGATTTAATTTATAAAGAGGAAAGATTCTTGTATTGTTAAAGTCTGTATTTATGCCTTCTAGATTAATCAACTTCAGTTATGAGTACCTACTTAATATTCCGAGCTACTGTTATCAAACCCAAAGACTCGATTCATATCAGTCATTCTGTTGTTTTTCTTTTATTTTCCCATCTTATTAGGTTTGTTTTTTTTCCTTTCGTCCTTTTCACTGAGCATCAACAAAAAACGTGCGGGCGTATATTAACCAATCTGAAAATCTCCGATCTATCAGATATTGAAAACATGTGGGCTCAATTAAAAGGCATTTTAAGCGAAGAAAAAAGTTAAGATCATGACTAACGATGCGTGTCCCCCATGTCTCCTTGCCGTGTGAAGTGGCCTTTGTTTAAGGGGAAGTTATTGTACCTATCACTTTTATATTGAATAAACACGGTGACATTTTAGTCGTTTTACAAAGATGGCCCAATCAATGTATCCGTTTAAAAATCCGTCCTCTAGGCGCGATTTTTTTTTGTTTTACCATTAATTAAGATAATGGGTGCTAAGAAACATAAATAATGCTGAAACACCCTGTTAATAATATTAACGTATCAAACGGTAGAAGATACCTACTCCGCGCAATGATACATATTTTTTTTATTATTGCTGTTCATAAATATCTTTTTTTTTATAAATGATTAGTAGCCGTTGTCATCATTATCATCATCATAATTTCAGCCAAAAGACGTCCACTGTTGGACATAGGCCTCTCCCAAGCTCCTCCACTTCGACCGTTTCTGTGCTGCTCGCATCCAGCGGATCCCTGCGGCCTTTACAAGGTCATCGCTCCGCCGTGTGGGAGGCCTTCCAACTGTACGTCTTCCGAACCTTTCGGCCCCATCGGCCATCTGTTCTGCCAGCAATGTGCCCTGCCCACTGTCACTTAAGTTAGGTAATTCTTCGGGCTATGTCGGTTGCCTTGGTTCTCCTGCGGATCTCTTCATTCCTGATTCGATCACGTAGGGAAACTCCGAGCATAGCCTTCTCCATTGCCCTTTGGGTGACTTTTAGCCATCTGATAAGGCCCATTGTGAGCGACCACGTTTCAGTACCATACTCGTATGTCATCACTGACAACTCGCACTTGTCAAAGACTTTCGTCTTGAGACACTGCGGGATGTGGGATGAGAAGATACTGCGTAGCTTCCCGAACGTTGCCCAGCCGAATTGGATTGCCGAATCCGATTGCCGTTGTAAGACTGTTAAAATGTCACGGTGAATTGAGCAAAACAAGAGAAACTTACTAACGAACTATGTTGCTTTTAATTGTTTTTTTGTCAAAAGAATTCTAAATTTTCAGTTGCTCCTGCCATTTTTCATAATTGTAAAATTCAGAGTTGACGGGAAGTCTGCCTTGCTGCTGTTTATACTACTTGGGAGATGAATCCAATACCAGTTGTTTTCTCTTTAACCATCATTAAATTATTGTAATTTATAAATCAATGAAATTAATTATTTGTGTATTGTATTACATTGTGTGTAAATTACTTTTTTATGTTTAATAAAAAAGTAATTTTGTTTCCGAAACGGAGTGCTTCGCCTTAAAACTAACTGACGCTAATTAGCTATGACGTCGCATTAGTTTTCTCTTCTTCTATCCTTTTCTGTCATTCGGAACAGAAAGAGAAGTAGCGCATTTAAAATTGATGGCTTCCTTTTTTGGCATCACTTTCGGTTTAAGAACCGAGAAATATAATGCCTATTTTATTTTTACATTTAATGTCAAATAAATGAGGACGAATAGCTTTTTTAATGTCGTCAATAGTTTCCACGGAATCCCCCTGAAATAGTTTCAGTATACATTTCAAGTAAGTTACTAATTTAGTAATGAATAGCAACATTCTTAGTGTTCTTTTAGGGGTTTATTTAAAAACGTTGCTTAAATTTAACTAATGATTAGCAACTGAAGCGAATTAGCGCTTATAAATAAAGGAGTTTATTTATAAACGTTGATTAAAGTTAACGAGATGTAAATGTCAAAACTGTACGGTTAAAACGTCGGTAATCATTACATACTTAACTTTAGGCACCGTTTATAGGGGACGGGGAAAGTGACTAAAAAACGAAATAGACTTTATGACAGACAGTTGGTAGTAGTTTGAAATATCCACATACCTACCTACTTTACTCCGATTCAAATAAGTAATAAAACTGGTATGATATAAAAACCCTTATTTCTAGCGGTTTTGCGAGTAAAGACAGCCCTAAAAAAGTAATACCTCAAAAGCATGTTCCATCTCCTGAAGAGAAAAGATCAGGTTTTCCATACGAAACTTTTGTGGCCACGCGATACTTTTAACGCCAGGTTCACTTTAAGAACAAGTGCGAAGTTTAGCCGACTTACAAAACAGTAATATTGTACTTTAAACTACATTACAGTTAACGACATCCGAGCTCGTGTTGGGTACACATAATGCTTCTATTTGACGCTATAACTTACCTCCTACAGCGTCGCTTGAAATTTCATTTCATTGCCATTCACTAGATTTTTGTTCGCGCTTGAAAATTCTTAGCGACATTCTGTTTTAGGCTGTATCTAACATTTGTTTTGGGAGTTAAGTTTCGATGTAAAATATTGGAGACAAAAGTTTTGCTTATTTATGGAGTGTGAACACAGCTTTTGGTGACAGAATTTTAGCAAGCATTAACGAAGACTGTAAATCGTGATAGTTTTCTAAAAGTCTTTGATTTACAGGCCCAAAGTTCGGAAATAAGATGAGTAGTTCAAGTTTTATTTTTGGGTGGGAAATCTTCAAACAACTTCTCCCGCTCTGGGTGGAGCGGGAGAGCGTGTCAGACTTTTACTGACTAAAAGCCACCCGAGTTCCTTTCGTTGCTTGTGTGCCAGGGGCCATGGTATCTCTTTCGAACAACCCGCACCCCTGACAGGCATTGGCCCTTGCGGACCCCATCAATTGATGCTGACATCTCTTTAAGGCGCGTGTGGAATACAACGCGCCGTCGACCCAGGCTTTGTCCTTCCCGGACAGCGAGCTACCCATTACTCGCCGTCCGCAAGCCCGCGCCTCAAATAACTTCGAGCGGGAGAAGTTATTTGATGATTTCCTACCCTCAAAAAAAAACCCTTGGCAGGTCGGTCTTGGTAATAAATACTATCCTGCACCCTAATTGCGTAACGTATTAAACAGAATTTGAATCATTTTGATGGCTAATCCATTGCTTCAATTGTTTGAAAAAATTGCCTGCTTAGCAACGTAAAACTACGCCATGGATGTTGTGGTACTGTCAAAATTAAATCGATTCCTACTGACAGTGTATTAGGTTCGGAACTACCTCTCTGAGCTACAACGATGCAATTCACGGCAATACCAGTCCAAAATCCTCACCTACCAACAAACATCCGTAACGATCTACTTTTCTAATATTTATGCAGCACTACCACAAATCTACAACAAACGTTCAACATTCGGTGCCAGTGAAAGCAAGTTTGGAAATTATTCGGCTGCGGTGAGCAGACGGTCCTGTTCCAGAAGTATTCATAGAGGCTGCAATGCGGATGCGGATTTACAATAGTGCAGTCACAAACTTGCACCCACCTGCTACTTACTAAATGGTCAACTTCTGCATGTAGTTACGTTTAATTTACGTATTAGTGCGAGTGAAAGAGAAAGAGTAGCGTTTTGAGTTGCATTCGCCGTCGGATTTTGCGCGATTATATTAGGAATTGGATGAAGAGTGCAAGCTGTAAATGCATTATTATTTGACGTAGCTGTTCTTTACTATATCTGCCATATTGTCGCTGCAATAGTAGTCAAACCCTTCAAAGATTCGAAAACCAACTACATGCGCATTTCCATATCTCCGTAAACATAAAAACATTTCCAGTACCAGGCAATCAGAACAAAGTATCCACCAATTCATAGATGGAGCGGAATAATATAAAATTTTACACCATACATAAATCCAGGACTGTTTTATGTTGGAGCAATGGTCGGCCATGTTTTATTGGCGCGGTATCGCGCGCTAATTTTGAAATGTGGCGAAATGAGACGCGGTAACGTCGAGCCCGATCGCTTATTTATTACCCCTGGGAACGGTTCATGTTTCTGCTGACCAATAAATGGTTTAAATGCTGGGTTTTTGGAGGTTTTTATGTTTGTGTCTATGGTTATTTAATTTGATTGTTGCGTAAATGAGTTTTTACTACCTTGTAAAAACATCCTAAATACGTCATCCAATCAGTTAGCGTTATATAAGCATCCTTTTGTACCTATCTAGTACTTTATTTTGATTTAACTGCATTAACAAAATGTAAAATTAACAACATTTGGGATGCCGCAATAAGCAGTTTCTCTACAATACTGCTATTGTGGCAAACCAAATATTATCTATCACCAGGGAAAAAAACCGGTGATTTTTATCGGTTTTGTTCATTAAAAATCTACAAGCCCGCGCGGCACCGATGTAGGTTGGCACAGTCGGGTGAACATACAAGTGCAACCACAAACAATGTCAAAATCAATTTTATACAACAACGGACGGACAGCATAACATCGGTATACTAAATCGCTGATGCATGTCAGCCCAATTTTTTAGTTCAAAAATACAATTATATCGAAACCGATCCCTTTGTGTTCAGTATGTGTTGGATTTTTCGATGTTGACAATACATTGCTTGCTCTTAATAAAGTTATTTGGATGATGACCTCAATTTTTGGAAAGAAGGTCTTTAACACGTCTTGTGGTAGGAGTTGACTGGTAGAAATCATCACGTAACGAACGAACGTGTTATTCCCCCTCCATGTGACTTCAGAGAGATAGTTCGTACAGTTTTTGAGGGTGCTAAAGTCGATAGTGAGGTCAAAATGAAAATCCAAGAAAGCGGCTGCAAAAAAATTCAGACGTTTCTTCATGGGTGTCGTTTTCATGGTTTTTGAGGGTGCCAAAGCCGATAGCGAGATCAATATGAAAAGCCAAGTTGGCGATAAGTTTATGATAACTTAAACTAGATGGCTCTGTTTAAGTCACATTTTCTCTCTCTCTGTCTCTTTCTATTATGTGTGCGTGCAAGTACACGTAAAGAACTTCGTTCCTAGCGGGGATCCCGATCACAGGTTTTTTTTTTAATGTAGTAATTTTTATAGAGTATCTGCGGCTTTCGGACCAAATAATTTCGCTCCATTCTTGGACTCCCAATTCACTCTAAGTCAGCTAGTTTTATCACCTTACTTAAATGCCACCTTACTTTAATACCATGCTTAAATGTGGCATGCTGACATGCCACATTTAAGCATCACCATGCTACATGTAACCCTCACCATGCCATATTTAAGCATCACGATGCCACATTTAAGCCTCGCCATGCCACATGGAAGCATCGCCATACCACATTTAAGCATCTCCATGCCAAATTTAAGTACCACCGTGCCACATTTAAGTATCACCGTGCCACATTTAAGTATCACCATGGCACATTTAAGCATCACCAAGCCAAATTTTAGCATTCAAAATGTAACCAGAAAACCAGTGATGTATACCGTACACGAACCAACTATCTATGACCCAAACTAGAAAGAAACAAAGCATCGGGTCTCATATTACAGTTTGGGTAGACGGTAATAGAACAAGATATCTGTGTCTCGCTCTAGCGGCCATGATTTGACGAGTATCAGTTACATGTTTCTTACGGGCGTGGAATTGTAACGAGCGGAACGGAATAGGGTCCAAGTTTTTTTATATTTTTGGGCAAATGTTGGCCTATTTAGATTCAAGTATAGAAGTTTCTCAGGTTATTTAGAACGACTAAAAGTGGGATTGGTGGGCTTTAAGTAAGCATTCCTAAGCCTAATCAACTAAATCACAACAGGGGCGCCCCTTAACAGTTGGTAAAATACGAATCCTCTTTTGAGTACAGCTGACTAAGAACTCTGGAACGACAATAGACTTTTGAAGCAGATACCGTCAAAACGGTTGCCATAGTCTCATCGATTTGTAGTAGATAAGGCTAATCGTGATGAAATTAAGTTCAGTTCAACTAAAATTTTATGAAGGTTCAACCTGTGACCATGCGACCGAATCTCCAACTTGTATGATCTATAGAAATCGGTCGCCCATAAAATGTCTCAATTATCGAAGTCTAGTTCATTATGTAAATATTGTGATCCTGGATGGTATGTCAATGAACCCATAAAGTGTATGATTACACTGAGAATGAAGTCACCGATAGCTATAAAACTTTATGAGCGTGCGAAATGTCAAAATGTTACTCTTAATCTGTCAAAAATGAAATCCATTACAAACGTAGACTATACTGAACAGCTGTTTATAACATCGTTTCCTGATTCCCACCTAATTTGGCAGAAGCTCCTTTTCCTACCAAAATAGACTCTACCTTCTAAGAAATGAGGTCTAATTTTATAATTACATATGTTTATAATCATGGGTATACAATCTGCTTTTAATCAATCGAAGTCGTGACCTTGACATGACGTGAGTCAGTGGGGAAACGAGTTATAGTAGAGGAGCTAGCGGATATAATATGTTCGAATTATTCATTCGGACTGACCTGTTAAAACTGTTAATTTATTTGATTTATAAAAACTATACGTTTTTACCGACCTAATTAATGTATTGCTGCGTTAATACTATGTGGTTATTTAATTGGTAACAAATAATTTTGTACAGAATTGGATTTATTTGTTGTGGACTGGACTGAATTTAAAGCGAAACCATGTTATTGATTAAGTATTTTGAAACAGTAATTGGAAAACGTTTTACATACCTATAGGTATGGATTAATTTTAACTACGACAACGTACGAAAATATTTGGATACCGGAATAATTGGGTGTAGGTGTACATTTTTACTTCGTGAAGTGCACAGTCTTATTTGCTTGAGGATGCAAGTCTTCGACTCGGTTGAAAAAAACTTATTTTATTAAGTACCCCTTGGCTGGTTGGTGTCAGTCAATTTTTTCAGTTTGTTAAGCAAATTTTTGCAGCACCCGAGAGTTAAACCAAACTGGCGCAATGTTGTTTTATCAAACACCTCTTCAAACTATTTGCCAACCCCATAATTTTTAAAGCCAACACGACATCGCGAATCCGTCCGTATAAAACAAAGTTGGTTGGCTCTTAAACAACACAACATGTGGTTTCCAAACGGTTCCTAAGTAAATAAACGAACCTAGTTCTACTTTGGATTGACCAACTTGTGGTTGCTTTACGCCACGACTACCAAAATATTAGGCCGAGTATGATTTACGTCGGGATATTATACGTATATGAGCAATATGAGCATGCGGTGATGTGGTGAGGCGGTAAAAAGGACTGGGTTCATAAAATTTATGATTTTTCTCTTCTATTTTTAGGCTTTGAGAAAGCTTTTAGCCAGAGAAATTGGCTTTAGAGTTAGCTTTCTGTAATGCAGCTTATTTAATTCAGTTCAATATTATTTCTCTTATGCTATAACTTCGAGTAGTTTAACCAGTCAGAAAAGGCAAGGATAAAACGCCAGAAGTAAAAAAACAAACGTTGTCATTATCTCCTTTACCTGATACGTTTTAAAAAGTTGAACATGGGAACTTTATTATTCTCATCATTTTAATCAGCTTAAGATGTTCCCACTGCTGGTACACAGGCCTCCTCACGGTGAGAGGGAGTGGGCCGTAATCCACCACGCGGGTCCAGTGCGGGTTGATAGATGTCACATGTCTTCGATTTTTTGGTTTTAGGACATGCCAGTTTCCTCACGATGCTTTCCGTTGCAGCTTTGAGAGCAGTGGTGATGAAGTAATTTATACAAAGTTAAGCACTTGTCTGGGTTTCGAACCTACGACGGTAACCACTGGTCCACCTGGGCACGCCACGATTGCGGCGGTAAGTCCTATCTTTGAGGAGTGGATTGAGAGACGTCATGGCGTCCTCACCTTCCACCTGATACAGGTCCCCTCCGGACACGGTTGTTTCGGGAGGTTGCTGTTTCAGATAAGGCGGGAGGAAACGCCCGGGTGTTTCCACTGCGAAGATTGCCCTGAGGATACGGTGGAGCATACGGTGGAGGTCTGACCGGCTTGAGTGGAGCACCGCCGTGTCCTCGTGGAGGCGATCGGCGGCGGTGATCTCTCGCATTGGACCCTGATCTGCATGGTTAGCTGTCACCTCCTTCAGCGAAGCAGTGATGCTCGCAAAGAGGGAGGCGGCGCACGTGAAGGAGAGGCAGTACATGCGCCCTCACGGCCATAGCCTTCGCAGGAGATGCCCTGGGCGTCGGGAATCCCAGGCTGATCCCCAGTCACCGTAGGCGCGGGCTTGGGGACGGCGAGTAGGTAATGGGTAGCTCGCTGTCCGGTAAGGACCAAGCCCGGGTCGACGGCGCGTTGTAATCCACGCGCGCCTCAAAGAGATGTCAGCAACAACTGATGCGGCCCGCAAGGGCCGATGCCTGCCAGGGGTGAGGGTTGTTCGAAAGTGATACCGCGGACCCTGGCACACAGGCAACTGAGGGAACACGGGTGGGTGTTAGTCAGTAAAAGTCTGACACGCCCTCCCGCTCCAGCCAGAGCGGGAGAAGTTATTTGATGATTTCCCACCCAAAAACAGAAAACCACTGGTCCACCTGCTCTCATTCTGATTAGTGGATAAACCTAATTGTTACAACCCAGTTTCGGTACTCTTTGCCACGTGGGTGTAAGTAGGTAATCTCTTTTAATTTAATTCCTTGAATACAGAAAAAAAAAAACTCCCAAAATTAATGTCAGTTTGATGTGTGTGTCTGTGTATCCGCCCTGACTAAACGTCTGTTTTGCCACTTTATACCATACATATTTGTTGGAACCATCTGTTTTACGTCAAGTGGCATCGTAAACTTTGAGGGGGATGTAGAATGCTTTGTATTATATTATAAATAAACTGTTTTAACTTTTTTTACTGTAGTGACTGGTCAATAACGAACTGAATTGTACTCATAAGATTTATGTATCACTTTTACAAAACATTATTTTAGAACACGCGCAGTAATGGCGTAAAACATTACATCCATTTCTCGAGCGCACGTAGTAGACTCTAGTAACACTAACAATGGTTTTAATTTTGATAATTCAACAAAATTCATTGAGTTATTTACGTTGCTGAGCAGACACATTTTTCGAACATGTAAAGCAATGGATGAGCAATATCCATCAAAATCATTCAGATTGTGATTGATCGTGTGTTACTCAATTAGGGTATGCAGGTGACAATTTTTGCATCTGCTGGAATCTAGCGTTTTTATAAAGCAGTTTTTTATTTTATTATAAAAGAACGTGGCCTTTTATTAGTACATTAACTAAATGTCTAAACCAATTAGTCTAATGAGCATCACTGAACATAAACCAATAGTAAAATAAGCACATAAAACTATAAAGTTCTATTTGAATAGTACAGAGATCAGATCATATAAATCCTAGAGATATCAAGCTGGCAACATTGTTCCCGTCCAGTACACTAGATCATCTCCTACCAACAATCTGGTTTCGTGACTCGCGCGCAGATTCCTACCAATACATGGTTTATTGGTATTACAGGTAATAATCACTACATTAATACAGAGAAACAGACACGGCCGGGAACATTGTTTTATAAATAAAACAAAGTTCCCGGCCGCGTCTGTCTGTCTGAACGCCATAAACCCGATAACTGCCAAACGAATTTTCATACAGTTTTCACCAATAGACGAAGAGATTCATTAAGAAGGTTTAAGTTCTATATACATTATGGTATTGTGTTAATTGACTGAAAATGATGACGACTGTTGAAATATCGAAAAAATCATGCCGATGGAGAACTTTGCGGGCGTGTGCCACGTAAACGAATATAGTTCTAAGAAAATAATAAAAACTAGTGGTTGCAGTGGTCTAAATTATTATTATATAAAAATATTAACTTTCTGCATTCTTCTCCATTTAAACATTAACTGTGCCAAATTTCATACTCCTCCGTCCACTTAATTTTCGTAAAAAGGGGTACAAAATTTTGGCTTTGAGTTTAGTATATTCCTAGATAGATAAAAGAGTATTTTTTCAAACATCCACGCAGACAAAGCCACGGGCAAAAGCTAGTATGCAAAAAAATAATAGGTGTATTGTCCTATGCAGAGGATCTACTTCGTGGAAACCAGCTTTGATTACGATTGCTGGAAATATTGATGTTTCTCTGTTGTTGGTAGAACGAGAACTAGTCAGCTTTCAAAGTGTAAACAGTAGCAGGAATTGTGGCTTTTGAAATGTAATACAGGTTCTTTAATCAATATCCCCTTCAGATAACAATTTGAAAACATTATCAGGTAAATGTAAATTACTTCTGTGAAGAGAAAATAGAAATCGAACAGAGTTTTTGCTAATTATATTATTACTAACTATTGCCAGCGGCTTCAATCGCGTGGACGTCGAAAATTATCCCACGGGGACGTACTATGGGGATTATAGTAATAATCCTATGTGTTAATTCAGATTGTAAACTATCTGTGTGCCAAATTTCATCCAGATCCGTTCCGTTTTTGCGTGATTGAATAACAAACATCCAAAAATACAAGTTACATTCACATTTATAATAATAGGTTGGGGAAAAAGTTTCTTCGCATTTTTTAAGAAAATTCAAAACATTTTTTTATAAAGATTATTTACATTTAACTAAAGTATGTAGGTACCATTTTGTTCGATAACTTTTTGCCATCTTGTAGGTAGGGACATGATCCCATTGCTATAGAAATTTTGGGACTTCTGGTCAATATACCGCGACAAGTGGTTTTGGCAGTCCTCTCGTGATGTTAACCTGACACTGCCTAAAGAATTCTGAAGAGACCGAAACAGGTGGAAATCTGAAGTTGCAAGGTCAGGACTATACGGCGGATGCATTAACACCTCCCAGCCAAACTCTCTTAATTTTTGTTGGGTGGCTAAAGATGTGTGAGGTCTAGCGTTATCATGATGAAAAACCACACCCCTTCTGTTGATTAATTCCGGCCGCTTTCTCTCAACTTCTTGCTTTAATCTCATCAGTTGTTCGCAGTAGAGTTCAGAACCAATGGTCCTGCCTGGAGGTAACAGCTCATAATGAATAATGCCCTTCCAATCCCACCACACACACAGCATCACCTTGTTGCGAGTTAACCCGGGTTTCGCCACAGTCTGTTAAGCCTGACCGGCCTTTGACCACGACCTTTTTCGCACGTTCTTGTCATACGTGATCCACTTTTCATCACCAGTTATCAGCTTCATCAAAAATGGTTCGGTTTCATTACATCGTAATAAAGAATCACAAATGAGTACACGGTTCATTAGGTTTCTTTCAGTGAGCTCGTGAGGTACCCAAATGTCGAGCTCTTTTGTGTACCCAGTTTTTTTCAAATGCGCCAAAACTGTTTTGTGGTCAATTTCCAGTTCTTCAGCTACGTCGTAACTACTGGTATGCCGATCTTGCTCCACTTTTTCAAAAATGGCATCCATTTTATCCGTAATAGGGCGACCAGAGCGACGTGCATCTTTGACATCAAAATTTCCGGATTGAAAACGCTTAAACCAAATTTGTGCTACTCTCACAGACACTACACTAGGTCCATAAACATCGCAAATTTTTTTCGCGGTTTGCGTTGCATTTTTACCTTTTTTGTAGTAAAATTTTAAAATGTATCGAATTTCTTCATTACATTCACTCATCTTGACGGTACGAAAAACAAATCAAAATCACACATTTTCCTAATTTGAATTTGGAATTATGTTCTTTAAAATTTAAACTTTCAATGATACCAAAACCAGCCAGATACAAATAGTATAGCCAAAGAGATTTTATTACAAGTTCATACATACTATAATGCGAAAAGACTTTTTCCCCAACCTAATATTACTAGGATTATCATAGTAGATAATGGAACGACTAAATCCATTCCAAAAACAAAATTCAAAGGAAACTCCATTTAAATAAACATGGTATAAATAATTAAATAAGACAAGAAAATCGTAAATATGTCACCGGAGCGCAAGCGCCGGTTGACAGCCTTTTGTCGCGCGTGCGCGCTGCAATTTTTGTCCGCCATGTTGTAATTGCGTGCGCAATAAATTGTCAGTGCTTAAAACTGCGGTGGTGTAGGTGAAGCGAAACTATTCAGAAGCTACGAGTAAGCTATTTTTAGTTTTTTTAGACCCAGTCACATTTAATTTTAATCTCTAGCTTTAATAAAACGGAGTGCGATTAATCTTCCGACTGAAATTAATTAAAGGTACTAAGTAACTAACTAAGCTGTGCAAAGATATTATTAATTCAAAGACTGCATGACGAAACTAATTCCAAACACAATTTAATGATAACAAAACCTACTTATTTGCGTGCAACCAGACTCAAGGAGATGTAAAAATAAAAAGTTTTTATAATTAAGTACTTTCAACGGTAAACTACAGTAAAGTAGCTACCGATTTCAACTTAGTGCAATATTAAAATACCTATTAATTACCTTTAATGTATGCAGGCACGCATTGGCATGACTCCACTGTTAAACTTTTATAACCAGGAAGTTGTATAAAACTATAATAGAATGTTTTTTTTTTTTTTAATTTTACGTAGAATATATTCCAATCAACCACTTTTACCTACTTAGACCCGTTTTCAGAAATATAGTATTAATTAGTCTTTATTAAATTAAAAGTAGTCAAATGATCTGCGGCACGGATCGATCGAAGGTAACTACAACGCTTGCCGCGATCGGTTCGTGGATCGGTGACCAAGACCGTTCTTTACATATACAAAGTGTAACGGAAAGGGTATAACCAAGGGCACGGCTTCTTTGGATGATATCAAACGATATTGGAAGGGTTTTTTAATCCTATCTCTACATGTTCGGAAGTTACGAGAATTTTTAATACATTGATACCAGAACAAATTGAAACAAACGCATCACTAGGAAGAGATTTATTGTGATATTGCCAAGTAACGTGGAAAGTTATTGACCTACGTAGTGCGGTGACACGTTTGTTATGATTTGAATTTAAGAAACAGATGAAATCCAAAATTTGGTATCAATTCTTACAGTATTTTATTTTGAGCTAAAACTATGTATAGTGATTCTATATCAGCTGCTGAATGCTAAATAGTGAGCTGAAGGATAGCAATAGGGTTTCTGTTACATCCTGTAGAGACCCTTCCGTGCCTCTGAAAGCACATTAAGTCGTTTAGTCCCGGCTGTCATTCTAGGTGTCAGTCAGAGACCCAATAATCTGACAAGCAGTCTTACTTAAGGGTATCGTGTGACCCAGTATTGTGGTTGTTGACCTCAAATAGGCAGTTGCGCCGTAGAAAATACTCAGCTACATCCGATTAGTCTCGAAGCCGACACCAACACAGCTGGGAAAAATAGATGATGACGAAGATGATTTAGTTCTTACTTGGGATCAACAAGGTTCTACACCGTGACATTTTAGTCGTCTTACCAAGGTGGTCTACTCGATGTGTCCGTCATAAAACGCCTATAGGCGCGATTAAAACATTGTTACCATTAATTAAGTTAATAGGTACCAAGAAGAATAAATAACGCTTTAGAATTATGAAACACCCTTCCTGTTAATAATGTTTACGTATCAAACGGTAGTAGATATCTACCTATCTACCACTACATTCCATCATTAATTACATCTCCATATCAGTGTGTTTCAAACTACGTCATGCGTCTTAGTGAATGAAACTATTTTTTTTTAAATATGCAAATGTTCAAAAGTATTTTTTTTTAACAAACGATTAGTAGTCATTGGATACATGCAGTAGGCTCCCGTTGTAAGACGACTAAAATGTCACGGTGTATAGTTTTCTCCAGCCAATGACAAAAAACTATTCATCTCATCGCTTCATTACTGGACAACAGTTATTTCAATAAAGCACAGAGAGTGTTTCATTCTGACCACACGGACTTTGAGTGGGCGGGGACACTTATTTATTTGCGAATTTCTTAAACGCACACATACAATTAGCCTTTGTGGTGGACTAGCGAGGTCACATGACTCACGACTTGTCTTGTTTATGCGCCGTGTTTAAGATTAAGAGAATTTATCGCTGGTATGATGATTATGTTAAGTGTAAACTTGAATTGATTTTGTTACGGAGTGTAGATTTTATCTGTGTTTTGTTTTGTGACGACGTAGGTATGGGTCGAAACTATGAAGTAATAAGTACTAAGTTTATTTAATAAAAAGACTTGTTTTTCAAGTAAGATAGGGAAGAGAGTAACATGAAATAGCAAAAACTCATGGTTTTGGCATTATGTTGAAATAGTGACGGATTCATAATGAGCCTTTTGATAGGCTCCTGCTACAAAATGCCTCTAATACATAAATGCGCGTAAAAACAGTGTTCAGATATATACTATAATTCTCAGTGTATTGTACTCAGTCATCATAATGAGCTTATAATGTTCCCACTGCTGGGACACAGGCCTCCTCTCTGTGAGAGGGAGTGGGCCGTAATCCACCACGCGAGCCCAGTGCGGTTTGGAAGAGGCCACATGCTTCGAGGACATGCCAGTTTCCTCACTATGACTTCCTTCACCCTTTTGAAAGAACTGAAATTGTTTACACAAAGTAAAGCGCCTTTCTAGGTTCGTACCTGCGACCACTTGTACTCAGTGTAACATTGTCCCCTTTCCCCATTATCACAACACTAAAACTCAAACCATTATTACAAAATCCATATCAACTAACATATTATTTCCTTTAATACATCCCACATCCCTTCCTCACAAGACAAATTCACCCAAGCAATGTAAACACAAACATCTAGTGGAAAAACAAGTTCGTCTCGGGGCGCTTTCCGCGATGAAACTGTGTTTTTCCAGCAAACGTTCGGGTTATGCACTTATCATATGCGTCCGCACGGTATGCAATATGCCAAGATAACGCTGGGACAGCTTTATGTGGCGACGAGCCGTAGATTATTGGAACAGAGCTGACAGTCCTTTGATGGATGAGTTTGAATTAAGGACGGAATGACTTGCTGACTTGCAACGCTACGTCACTTTGAAATTAAATGTTTATGCTTGTTGAATGTTTGGTACTTTTGAAGTATTATGTCTGGTGGGCAACGGCCTGATAATTGGTGATTGATGATTGATGTCGTATCGTGACGTTGGTATGCTAGTTGCGCGGTAAGCCTGCGTGGAGTTTAGGTGACATTAGTGATACATAGTTTGCATGTGGTGTGTAGATGCCGCTACAACACTATGCAACAGGGCATTAACTAATACTTTAATGGTATGAAAAGTTTTAATTAGAATCGCAGTTACTTTACTAGATTGGGTCGGTAGGATGGATTGAATATTTCACTATTATTATTTCGTTAAACCTATATTAAAATAAGTCTACACGGTGTTTTGTGATTAAAAAAATCAAAATCAAAAGTCATTTATTCAAATTAGGCTGAGAATCAGCACTTTTCGAATGTCATAATTAAATAAGACAGTCCCCCAAAACGCCCGCCCTTCACCACTTCCTAGTGCTTTAGCTGAGAAGAAGAAGAGGTGCAACAAACTCCCAAAAATTAAATGGTTATACCCTCATAATTTGTCCTAATATTCTCTTGCAAACGGAAGTTTTCATTCAGTATGTAAATCTGATTTTTATTCTATTTCATCCGATGTCAATTACCGGTTTCGTAGCAAATATTGAAGAGTTCGCTGCTTACAAGCATATTTAGTAGTATCATGTTTAAATTAAAATAGCAGCTAAATAATCAGCCGCAACAACTAATTAGTGAACGCAATTTTTTTTTAAAGTCAGATAAACTATGTATCCGAAAGTTGACCAAATGGAAATCTTTAATTATTTATTTATTTGATACAACAACAGCCGTAAATACATAGACCATGACATAGGATAGGACAAAAGACACCCTATATCCCGGCAGTACGTTCCCTTGGGATGATGTCCACTCGAAGCCGCGCGCAATACCTAGTAACAAAATAACTGTACTGGTATGATTTTCATTGATTAGTACAAGAGTCTGTCTTCACAGTGCTAAAACCAATATAGGCATAAAACAATTCCCACATACTGTTGACCTCTCCATTAACTTAGTCTTTGACACACGAAGAGAGCGCTCTCGCTTCTTATTTAGTACCATATTCCGCGGAGCGAGCCGTGGCCGATTGTTCAGCCAGGATTACTAGTGTAGTACCACTGTCCCCCATACCAACTGTACCCCAGAAATGTTTTATATTTCGGAGGATATGAAGGAAATTACCTTGAAAATAAACTTAACCCGACGGCTGTTGTATTTGCTGGATTAGGCTATTTGGTTTGTGAGACTGCATTTTGTGTAGTTTATTTTGTTTTTAAAACTAGATTAACACCTACATTACAATACGTGTGACTTACTAAACTATTATTGCACGACGTGAAAATGCTAAAGGCATGCAATAAAGGACTACTTAAGTCACACGTGTCGTATACTAGTTTATAGCTCATTTGACATTAAGCCGTGCGGCTTTAAAGTTACACTTTTCTGTGACTTACGTAGTGAAAAAATGGACTACTTAAGTCACAGAAAAGCGTTACTTAAATGTGGGTTTAAGTCACACAGTGTTATAAAGATAAATAAGCGGTTTTATTGTAATTTAAGTTGAAGTAAGAACAGTAGAAAAACTGATAGGCAACTTTTCAATCAAATATCGTTTAGTAAAGTTTACGTTACCAAAACTCTTACATGAAACCCAGAATACATAATTTAAAATCAATAAAGTCCCGCCATGTGTTCAATTCAATTGGATTACCTACTTACTTTTGATACTCATTAAAACAAAGTATGCTCATAAAGGATAAAGAATGTCCACACAGGTTTTCTTTACACTCATAAACAGTGAACTTATAAGACAAAGACAGTAAACCTTTTTGAATTTATGACATTTTTGGCCCAAGCGCTGAACAAAGGCACCACTGTGCCCAGGCCGCCCATTCCGCCTCCCCTCATTTCACGGCTATTAGTTAAACTTGTTACCTACGCGTGGATCTCCATTAAAATGCAAATTTAACGCCCCCGAAAATGTTTATATAATATATTTTTCATTTATTTTTATATTTACGTCTCCGGAAGCCAGCCGGCTTATTTTCTAGTTTTCTCCCGTCTTTTTTACGTTCGTTTCTTTAAAGAAAATATGTTTCGGAACACTTGCCAGTGGATTCTTTCTTTTATTATGTTACGAGAATAGCTCAACAGTGGGAATTCTTGTGTTAACAAGTGGAGTTCATACTGAAGTCGTTTTTAGATTCAGATTCCGAGAAAGTTCCCTTTAGCTAGAACACGGCGAGCGTCTAATAGCGTTATCATTTTATTTTTCTCTATTAAGAAATAAGCGAAACTTAAGCTAGAAAGCACCCACTTATTTCGCAGATTAAGGTGCATTCATGCGATTTAACTAGTTAACTGATCTAAATGGTAATTTTAAACAGTGTAACCGGTTATGATCGTTCTATTGAGGATTTTTCTATAGTCAACTTTTATCATTTGAAGAATAAATCTGACATTTTGACATATTTTCTATACATAAATTGACAAACCGTAATATTTATTCCTCAGATAAAAGTTATCTGACTATTGAAAAACTAGCCTTTAGCGACATAAATAGATCGCTTGACTATTAACATTAGTTATTTCTAGATACCCGTGAATAAATGTTGTTCTTATAGAGATAGTATGAAGTATCGCTAATGAGCATGCAATACTCCTTCGTGACATCCAAATCCATAATCACATTGCAACACAGACCCTCCCTACCCAAAACAAAATCGAGTGCGCTCTGCTCATCCCGAAATGCGACGAAAATTATCGAACGTGGCCGGACAATGCCGACTGATTGCTAACGTGAATATAGAATCACAAGAATAGGAAAACTTGCAAGGACATGTTTCCCGCTAGGTACCCCCGGAAGTGGCACACACCGGGTGGAAATGGAAAATCCCGTCCCCGGATGTGACCGGCCCAGGTGGAGATTATTTCCCATGGAATCATAAAGTGACGTACGGATTTTGGCAAGACAAAATGGATTGGGACTTGTGCTGAGATTTATTAAAGGATAAAACTGATGTCGTCGGTCTTGAAAATTCAGAAACTAACGATTTTTCGATTATCAAGAAGTAACGTTACGAATAACCTCATGGCCCCGGGCGGTCGTGAAACTATGGTAGTGAACAAATTCAAAAACAAAATATTGTTTCTCAACTAGATTGCGACAAATGATTGCAAATTATATTCCACGAACACCATATTTATGACAAAACATTTGAGCAAATTGTACAAGTAGCCCAAAGATAAGACTAATCGGTATAGCTTAGACCTGAAATCGAGATAGGTAGGCCTAAAAGATTTAGGTGTCAGAATCGATAAATTAATCGATATGGTAAACGATTATGGGTGCCTTTCGTGCTAGTTACAGTGCCCAAACAATTGTTATTGGATTATGCTACTTCACGTCACTTAGTGAGGCAAAATGTAGTGTTATTCCTAGCGCATTCAGTCGGTTGATACCATTATTTATTGATTCTTGCATTTACCTTTATTCGTAGCTTTTCCCATTCAGGAATTTATCGCATTGTTATTTTTAAACATGACTTATTTGAAACACAAATCCCAACAACTATGTGTTGTGTAGCAATCAAATAAAACTTCTTGGGCGACGCTAAAAATACTCATACGACACTCTTGCGTAGGCGCCGCCGAACGCACCCTGCAGTTAACTTTGATCTTTATTTTTGGTCGGCTAAGGTCCTAAATTTCTTGGGCCCTTTCTATCGGATTAAGTTACTGGTACAATGTAGTATTGTCGACTGGTCGGCTATAATGCGGCCAAATATGGAGAAATGTGAATTAAATTGGTTATTCTGCAGGAGCAGGCTTGTCTTTGAAAACGACTTCTAAGAGAATGTGGTTCTTGGAGCCGCCTTTTATCTGCGAGACATTAACGGGTACTTGGGGGTTATTTATCTACTTATCTTTAAGGCTGCTTGCCTTAACAGAGTGAGCAGTAAATCGATGTCAACACTGGGAAGGGTCGCAGCTACATTTGGCTAAGGTATAAAGGTCATGATTTTCCATAAGCAGTGATCGTAAGGTACGAGAACATTAAGGGTCGTGTACCTAGCTTACTTAATTTTTCCTGGTACGCCATAAGAACATGTTTATATTAGTTTTGTTTTCATGATTTTTATAAGATTTAGCAAAAATACAAAATGATTTAGCAAAGAAGTATGAGTCTTACTTTAGTTGTAGATTACATCTTGTTCCCTAAATATGTGTGTACGTCTCAATACTTATTCGAGGAAATTGTTGTAATTTATATTAACCCGATCATTTCGGCTGAAAACCTTCTAAGTGATAAACTCCACAGAACATTTAGACAATGACCAGCTAAGTGGCGAATCAAATAGCAAGTCAGACGGTACAATTTCGTTACTATTTCGAGCATGCATCTGTATTGTTATTTCCTACTATGACACATGAATGCCGCCAGTCGTGGTCGTAATGGCTCGATAAATTCGTCCCTTTCTATTCCTCTTTGTGTGCTATTTTTGTTTTTATTCTGTTATCTTGTTTGTTTGTATTTCTTGGAGGGAAATGTAAATTATAGTGGGAGAATACGTGCGGGATACGTGCTGCGGTGACAGTATCTCCCGCTTCTGTTATAAACCGGAGTATGACAAAGTAAAAATAGTTTTTGAATAACATTTGCAACGCAGATTTTAATTATATTGATTTGATTGATGGCAATTTATTTTGGTTTTCATGGAATTACCAATATCCATGATATTGTTGGTCATATTTGGTTTAGCCGCTGCATGGATTTCCCCGAAAAATACTCTGTCAACTTTCATAAAACAACTAACGGGCTACTATGGTTTTGTACTCCATGAACACAGACCTTTTTAAATGATATATTACAACATTTAAATGCACTACAAAATTCAAATTCCGAAATCAACCCCTAACACGGTTACGTAGTGGCGAAAGTCTACTCGAATTACTTTCTAAAATGCGGCTGGGATGCGACGTAATCGAGTTGTGAGTCGAGCGAGCTTCGCATTCTGTTTAATTGATCAGTGCACCGTGTCGCAAGTCGAGATACGCGGGTGATTACTTAGGCAATTAGTAGTGGTCACTGATCGTCGTTAGTAATGTTGGCTTTGAAGGAAAAGTTGGATTGGGAGTTTTATAGAAATTTTAAGGGCTTGGATTTTGGAAGTGGTTAAAATCAAACGAATGTAAAATGATTGCCGTTCTTTGTTATGGCTCGTTGTTTTCTATACCAGACATAAAATAAAAAAATTAAAGGTCATAAGTACTCAAATGGGCAAAGATCGTTACTCATTGGACGCCAGAGGAAGGTCATCGCCATCGAAGTAGACCACAACGAAGATGGTGTGATGATCTGATAAGGTTTGCAGGGCCAACATAGCCAGAGAACTAGACAGGGAGGTTTGGAAGAAAAAAGCCCAGCAATGTGACACAATATAAGCTAACAAATATATAAGTGATAATATACCGTCGAGAATTCGACCAAAACTGTAGCGGGGAATTGCGTAGCACACTTACAACCACAGACACAGCCATTCATTACGTCATATATGAATCATTACTAATTATTCAAAAACTTTTTTCAAAAACAAAAAACAACCACTTTGTAGTGTTTAGTGGAAGTCGGTTTTTTTTTAAGTTTTTTTTTATTTTTCACTCTTTAGTTACAATACCTACCCCACACAATTCGAAATTTCATCATCCTTGGGGTCGAAACAATGCATATTTATGCAATAGCAGCAATCGCGGTTTGTTTGCTGTTATTTTTTGAGGAGTTCCGTTGTCTGTCTCCGAAACGCATTATCACAACTATTTGAAATTTTTATGGGACCATTTCGGAATAAACCCCTTTCGAAGAAAAAATTTTGCAAAGCCGTCTATATATGACGGAGTTATGTCCGAAAAAATATATAAATATTCCAATTAATAACCACCTCTTTTTGTCGGTTAAAAACATATTAGGGCCATGATAACTTATTGTCGTTACGAGCGATAATAGTTCTTATTGCAATCCAGTACGGGTTAAAATCTATTGTAACAAAATCGATTAACAAATGAGCAAGCGTATGTCGTAAAAATGCAAATAAAAATGTGTAAAATTAGATATTAACTATATAATAATAAATAATCCATCACTGGATGCATTTTGGCATTTGGAATATTATGATATATTTTTAATTATGATTATAATTGTTATTGAAGTGATAAACTACTTTTAAAGATAATTAAGAGGTGACTCGAATGATTTTTTTTGATGCATCAAAGTATATTTAATTATATTTTGAATTCGATCACGGTATGCAAAAAAGACTTAAAAATATCAACAACTATTTATTATACCAAAATTATTTACCGTTAAAGAGATACGCTGCTTTAAAAAATCACCTTTTTGAGCGTTTTCCAGTTGATTAGGAATTTCTTTCAATTCCTTCGGATTGTGAAAGATAGTCTGTTACATAATTGGGGTGTAGGCTGCTACTATAGATTGAAGTACTTACCAACTTTAGTTGTTAGAAAATCGAGTCTGAGCAGTCTATTAATATCTATTTCGCGCTACTAAATTCATGATCTTTCACAAGTAAATGCCCGAAGAAGCCTATTTCAAATGAAAAGTTTTCTCTCTGTTCATTTAGAATTCAGCTGAAAGTGTAATGTAACCTTTTGACCGGCGGACAGGTGCCTAGATAAGTACCTAGTGCGTTGATATTTTCAGGTCATTTGAAAGGCAACGCAATATGTTGAAGCTTGTCTTGTTACATCATACGTTTATATATTTTCTGAAATATAAATATTTCTTGTCTAGTTCAAAAACAGATGTTCAAATCTGTTCATAGAAACAAATTTCATATAGTGTATCACCATACTAAAACATTGTTGTATATTTTTGAACGACTCTCGTGACGATCCGATGCGCTACACTCGAAGTTGTGGACGAGTTCGTTTGCCTAGGACAAGCTGTCCAGTTAGGTAGGTCCAACTTTGAGAAAGAGGTCAATCGTCGAATCCGACTCGGCTGGGCAGCGTTCGGGAAGCTACGCAATATCTTCTCATCCCAAATACCGCAGTGTCTCAAGACGAAGGTGTGTGTTGCCAGTGATGACCTATGGCACAGAAACGTGGTCGCTCAATGGGCTTTATCAGAAGGCTAAAAGTCACTCAAAGGGCAATGGAGAGGGCTGTGCTCGGAGTTTCCCTACGTGATCGAATCAGGAATGAAGAGATCGATAAGAGAACCAAGGCAACCGAAATAGCCCGAAAGAAAAAAAGAATTTCCAAACTTAAGTAGCAGTGGGCAGAGCACATTGTTCGTAGAACAGATGGCCGATGGGGCCGAAAGGTTCTAGAGTGGCGACCGCGTAATGGAAGACGTAGAGTTGGAAGGTCTCCCATAAGGTGGACCGATGACCTTGTGAAGGCCGCAGGAAACCGCTGGATGTGGGAAGCACAAGACCGGTCGAAGTGGAGGAGCTTGGGGGAGGCCTACGTCCAGCAGTGGACGTCTTTCGGCTGAAATGATGATAATGATATTTTTGAACAATAAATAATACTTTATACTTATTTTGCATTTGTTTGGTTTTTCCATCTGAAATCTATCAGTACCAGCCCGTAGTTTCGATTTGTGCCCGGTTGATGACGATAGGCTTGCCCCTATTGCATGGGACTTAACTGGCAAAATCTGGATGTACTGTACGTACAACACAGTGCACGTCTGCATAACCCTCTTAGGGTAGACGGGCGTAATACTGTCTGTGTGTACATAAAGGCTTCTTCAAACAGCCGCGACGCGACAGCGCGACGCGACACTTGTAGAACAATTTCCATTAAGTTTTCATAGAAATTGTTGTTGTGTGTACGAGCGTCGCGACGCGACCGTCGCGTCGCGCTAGTCTGCACGAGCCTTAAATAAAAGTAAATCTAATAAATAACTAATTTATTTATAACCTTTCTTAGAAAAGACAAGTACTTTGGCTAACACAAAAATAACTCAACCACATTTCTAAGACAGGTCGATGCCCGCAACAGAGCAATTAAAGTAACCCTCAAAGAAATAAATCTAACTGCATTAATAACAGAAAAGGTTACTAATAGGCACTAATTTCTAATCATTTCACCCCTACAATGACTTGCAGTGACCGCAGGAAGCGAGAATTATCGTGCGGAAGGTAGCAAGTCACGCTTAGTAGGGTTGCCAGGCGATGGAATTATGATGGGACGTAGCGACAGTGTTTTATTACTGCCTATGTATATTCATGAAACAGAAATAATAACGAAATATATTTAAATTGTTGTGATTACAACAATAACTAAATTTTCCATCAATTATTTGTTTATTTAAATATACTTTATTGTACACCACAAAAATACATCCCAAAAAATGCTGATATGCTAATATTAGATGAAACAATTAGGTAATGTTCGTACCTATACATAACTAATTCAATAATATCTTTCGTTATGATTTCTGTCGGACGTCGTCAATGGCAAACAAAAGGAGAAAAGGTTTTATTTCCGTATAAACTTTCTCCTTTTTTTATACGACAAGAAACTTCGTTAGAAAAAATACAAAGGTGATGGTGACATTACCTTGCCTCATGTGATATGTCTAGAAAAATGCATAGTGAGTTATTTTTTTAATACCATGTATGAGATTCTCACTGTTTTAAAATAAAGGCATAACTGACCCATTTGAACTTTGAATCACATCTTGTTCATTTCCGCATCCTTGCATATTCAACTATAAACATTACTCAAAGTTACTCCAAAGCAAACAAAAGTCCTGCGTCCTGATATTAAACCAGCGAAATTATGGTAATCCTAACTCACACCTCGTGAGGATGTTGTGCGTTCACTAATGTTAACAATAGAAGGATGGAGTCGATGCGTCAGTACCAATAATAGACAGCGATTTTGTTTCTAATTATAATACACGGCGTTATGGAAAAAGTCATAGAGATGTGTATATAATTCGATTCGTGTGCTATTACCAAAACATACTTTTTTTAAACGTGTGATAGAGCTGAGTTATTTGAAAGGCAACGCAATATGTTGAAACTTGTCTTGTTACATCATACGTTTATATATTTTCTTAAATGCAGATATTTCTTATCTAGTTCAAAAACAGATGTTTAAAATCTGTTCATAGAAACAAGTGTCATGTAGATCACCATGCTAAAACATTGTTGTATATTTTTGAACGACTCTCTCGTTACTCGTACTCGCTACACTCGAAGTTGTGGACGAGTACGTTTACATAGGACAAACTGTCCAGTTAGGTAGGCCCAACTTCGAGAAAGAGGACAGTCATTGAATCCAACTCGGCTAGGCAGCGTTCGGGAGGCTTCGCAATATCTTGTCGTCCCAAATACCGCAGTGTCTCAAGACGAAAGTGTGTGTTGCCAGTGATGACCTATGGCACAGAAACGTGGTCGCTCAATGGGGTTTATCAGAAGGCTAAAAGTCACCTAAAGGGCAATGGGGAGGGCTATGCTCGGAGTTTCCCTACGCGATCGCATCAGGAATGAAGAGATCCATAAGAGAACCAAACCAAAGAAGACAGAAAGCAAATCCAAGTAGGGTAGGGTGGGGCTAGTTGATCGATTTTTCACTTGATAGGTCATAGCTCCTCAACGAAAAGTCTTAATGACTTGTTCTGTATTCTGATGGGCAAGTAATATATCCCTTTCCAAAAATGTCCCTAGTAATTTATTTCTAATAAATGCGTTTATGAGCTACAGCCGTTTGAGTGAAGAAAGTCAGAAATGCTCAACGTTCCCCATAGGTGAGGTAAGTTGAGAAAGGGTATGGGGCAAATTGAGCAGTTAGGAATTCTAGCCAAATCATGGGTTGAATGTTTACCAGACATGAAATAAAATTGCTATTTGACAAGCAACTTTTTATTCACATACAACAGACAACAGAGAACAACAACAACAACAGCAACAGTCCCTCGCTGCCCAGAAGTCATGGCACCGACGATGTTACGCTTACCCTTTGTAGCTACAATTCTATTTGACTTCAGCACACAAGATACTCCTGTTTCTTCGACATTCCGTGTCTGATGCACTAAATCCATGTTTATCCATTTCTACAGTAAATTTGTCAAAGTTGAGCTAAAAAGTTGAGAAAAAGTTAGTTGAGCAACTATTGCTCAACTAACCCCAATCTGGAAATTTGAAATAAAAGTAAAGTTATGAAAAAACCGTTACAGTTGTATCCAAAACCTTTGTACATATCAAAATATAGAAAATTTATCGAAGTTTAACACTTACTTGATTGTAAACTGATAATATTTGACTTGTACAGAAGAAATATTCTCATTCACTCATAAACAAAGCGTGCCTGTCCTTCGCTCGATCGACAAGTCGTCATTGGCGGTCGCGCGATAAGTTCCTCTCCTGCGACCGCTTCTTTCCGCAATTTGATGCGTTAGCGTGCGGTGTATAGTTTCTGAGTTATTTCGATTGCCTAACTTACCCCATGCTCAACTAGCCCCACCCTACCCTACTACAAATAATAAATAATGAAGCTGAAGACTTTGTTTGTTTATTTGAACGCGCTAATGTAACTACTAGCCAAATTTAAAATAATTATTTTTACATTTGATAGCCCAATTCTCGGGAAAGGCTTTAAGCTATTTAACATCACGCTGCGACCTTGAGGAGTTGAGCAAACCCGAGCCTGAATCTGACCTTGAAGAGATGCGATGGGTTGGGTCGGGGAACAAGAAATTTTACGCAGACGAAGTTGCGAGCAGAAGCTACTACCCAAATAGCTGTTCAGTAAAGAAAGATGGAAGGATTGAAGTTGCTGAAATCACGTAAACAACATGCTGCTTAAGTATCACTTACTTTCTTCTTAAGTTTAGGAAAAACTGTATACTTTTCTTGATACTGAAAGTAAATAAACCTTAATCAGTACCTACTAGCCTCCTGATTTATCAAGGCTAACGTCACCGCCTGCTAAAGTTCCAAAACACCCTTGGGTGGACACCTATAAAAATCCCTACACCTTACTAAAAATGCGTAAATTTTCCCCACGTAGTCCTTCAAAAGTGTACCTACACATGATCTACAAAGTGCTGACAATGTTCAAGTGGCCATATACGGAACCGATAACCTCCTTGACGACGTGCTACTTTAGTACAGACTGCAGAAAAATACATTGATAGATATCTATTTATTCACATTTTAATGATTGAGGTGGTGGATGTTATATTCCAGCATTGTAAGAGGCTGGTGCCTGAAATAGGTTTTCGAAATATCCTGTGTTACAGGTCACCAGGGTCACATTAAAAAATATAGTAAAAGGTTTAGAGACGATCTTGTGATAAAGGAACAAAAAAGAATAGACAATATAGTGTTGAAAGTTAAAAATAATAGCAAATAGTAAAAAAGTCAAAATTAAAAATAGACAACTAATGGTTCATAAGAAACTGGTTATTTATAGTGCCCTGTATGAATGTATGATGGGGAGTACCTAAGTAGAATAGCAACGGTAATTTAGTTTAGAAACTACAGTAGGCCGATCAGTCGCCAGATTTATTGACAATACGACACACCCCCGGGGTAATTCGGAATGCACTAATAGTAGGAATCGCATTCATTTTGACAGTTCCATAACTTTCATGGCGTTGTTTATGTTGCCAAGCAGAAAAAAATTCGATCTTAAAAAATTTGATCGATTAAAATATCCTTCAAAATGATTCACATTCAATTAGGGTGCTGGATCAATGCAGATCAGAGAGGATCGAAGGAGCCCTGTCAGACTTTTACTGACTAAAACCCACCCCTGTTCCGTCAGCTGCCTGTGTGCCAGGGGCCGCGGTATCTGTTTCGAACAACCCGCACCCCTAGCAGGCATCGGCCCTTGTGGGCCCCATCAGTTGCTGCTGACATCTCTTTGAGGTGCATGTGGAACACAACGCGCCGTCAAACCGGGCTTGGTCCTTACCGAACAGCGAGCTATCCATTACCTACTCGCCGTCCGCAAGCCCGCGCCTACGTTGGCCGGGAATCAGCCTGGGATTCCCGACGCCCAGGGCGTCTCCTGCGATGACTAAGGCCGTGAGGGCGCTTGTGCTGCCTCTCCCTCACGTGCGCCGCTTCCCTCTTCGCAAGCATTACTGCTTCGCAGGAGGTGACGGATACCCATGCACTCTCGCTCCGTACCGTGGCCTGAACCAGGGCCGGAATGCCCTCTTTTTGATTCTTAATGCTCAGCTTCGGTATGTCATGTTATGTCGGGCATACCAAGCAGTGGGTTGATGCAGGCTGTGATGATAATGCTCTTTTAGAGAGTCGTTTTAATTATCATGTTTAATTTGAATGGTTTCCTCTCACATACTGGCAGCTTTTATTGACGATAATGAATACATAGTATGCCACATAAATAACATTGTATGACGATATTTTGCAGATGCGTATCAATATTTAAAGTTTACTTTCATTTTTGTTAAAAATATCTAGTTAAAGATACGATACATTATTTGCCAAGACCACACAGCAAATCTGTGCAGTCAAATTATTTGATATATTTTAATGTTTATTGTTTTGCTAACGACACACGGCGAATAAGGCGGGTGGCACACCGCAATAACCAGTGACTTACGTTTGTGAAACTGCACACAAGAGGTACATATGAATTTATTAGAATTTCTTTGTGTACCACCGTCTATGTATTTTATTGTGTTATTCTTAATAGGGCGAGAAACTGTAGCGTCTGGTTATAAAAGAAATACATATATTTATTTCTTCGTTTTTTTTTGTTTTAATGTAGCACTATGTACCTAAACAATAAGATCAAAGGTCATTTATTCAAACTAGACTGAGAAACAGCACTTTTTGAGCGTCAACATTACATAAAAAAGTCCCCTAAAATGCTCACTCTTCACTACTTTCTTGTGCGTTGGCTGAAAAGAAGTGGCGCAACAAACTCGCAGCACGTTACAGTAATTCGAGTATATTTTAATTGTGTATTATTTGTACCAACGACAACCACATTTTATGTCACTGTCAAATCCAAGATTCTCTGGAAAAGATCTCAGATCTAGCGATAAAGCCGCCCATTGTATACTTTGCGGTATTTTTCTGGTGTACAATAAAATATATGATAAATAAATCAATATAAGGAATCGAATTACATCACCTCCATAACAATAAAAAGATCCAATACGAAGAAACACTATACCTATTAACAAGGAAATAAGTATCAATTTCCTTATTAAGTACCTATACTAAATTGTGAGGAAATCAACACCTGAAATCGAATGTCAAATAAAACCAATAAGTAGGTTCTATTAAATCCTTTGAACACATAGAAACACGTGTCGATAGAATATCAAATTACTGCCATCGAAAACCGTAATCAACCTATAAATGGCTGAAATCTAAATCGTGCTAGCGCGATATAGCTCCAAATTCAACATCATTAAATCTAATTACGTTTCAACTGTGTTTTGACGGTTTAATCCGACACTATACATACAAATAAACCGGCTGTTTACAATAAAACCGAATAATTACGTTACCGGTGGCCAACACTACTTAGTCGAAGATATAAAATATACGGAAGAGATGGGTGGTCTTAATGTATGAATAACCTATTTATGTCTCGTTTTGATACCGTTATTAGTGATTTTATGTCGTAAGGACGTAGGTGATTTGGTATTTAAAGTGTTATCGAAATGAGATTTATGTATCGTTGAACTGTTAATGAGATTGTGACATAATCAATACTAGTTGTGGAGAAATATTAGGTGAAGTGCTTGCAAAAAGAGGGAGGAATTATTTAAGAACATGGTCCGAAGGTTATCGAAAAGTGTTAGCGCAGTACCTAAACTAAAAAGCCAATTTGTTTGAAAAAGCCGAGAGCTTTGCTCTAATAGTAGTGGAGTGTTGTTATACAGCTTTAAAAACATGATTTGAATTTACAGAGCAGTGGTGGCCCAGTGATCACGAGCGCAACTTACGATTTGTGGGTGGTAGCTTTGATCCCAGGCAGGCGCTTTAATTGTAGCTTTAAGTGTAAATTATTTAATCCCCACTGGTCTGAAAACGGTGAACGATAATATTATAAGGAAATCTAGAACCTAGAATTCTAGAACCAAACATTCGAAGACATGTAACATCTACCATTCTGCAATGAGCCCGCGTGGTGGATTAGGCCGTTTGTACACGCTAAGAAAAGTCGCCGTGTCTGTTGCAAATAGGATCAATTCATCATCATACGACAAGATTTTTGTCGGATTTGGGATGAAAATTTATCGTGTCTGCTGCAGACAAGACGAAAGGGAACGTGTAAACGATAAGATTTTATTAGGGCAGTCGTGTGTAGGGTACTACTATACACGTCTGTTATTAATTTTCGTTCGTTTGTGGAGAAAATAATGTTAACTACAAGGCAAAAAAAAATGATTATTGCATATTATGTCTATAAAAGAATGAAAAAAGAAACAAAATACAGAGACTTTACTGGGTTCATCCAATATTAGAAGAAAAAAATGAGTTTGGTGGGTTCATCACCCTTTATCACATAATGCGACAATATGAGAAAAGAATTGTGGACTATTTTCGTATGAAAATCTCCACGTTTGACAAGCTGAGCAGCTGAGCTATATATAGATACGACGTGAAAATACTAAAATTCGAGAAAGTATTCCTGCATCATTAGGTTGGCCGTACATTGAGGTAAGTAAATAAATAAACACTTTTAAGAAGATTAATTAAATTAAATCGTTGTTATAAATTTGATACTAGCAGCTACATCACGTCCACGCAAACAAACGTACAAAAACTACCCGAGCCACCTTATCTTTTTTTTTTTATTACGGGGGTAAATCCTCATAGATGTCCTCCGCCTCTGTTAGACTCTTACTGACTAAAACCACCCCGGTGGCCACCTCGCGAAGAGCCACCTTACCTACCCCGAACCCCTTCCGCACCGCATCAACTTCGCGCGTCGCGTCTAGCGCAGACAAGATTTTTTTCTTGGTCAGCGCCGAAGCAGTGTACACAGTTCGTGTATAGAAACGACACGAATTCTTGCATAGGCACGACGAGTTTTCTTAGCGTGTACCAGCGGCCTTACGGTCCACTCCTCTTCACTGAGAGGAGACCTGTGTTACGATGGTGGGAACATTATAGGCAGGATTATAATTTGTTCTAAATATACTAGCTTTCTGCAGAATCAGATACCAAAATTCACCATACTTTGCCACACATTTCTCTCCATTGACTTAGGTAATAACATAGCAGTGGCGACGGGCCAATACAAGCCGATTTCTGTCAGCTTACCTTTAAGAATCCCCACCTCCGACCGATGTACCATTCATTATTGTAGAGTACAATTCATTTTTAAGTGTTTTTAGTTTTAAGTATTACTGAAAAACCGCCTGCACGTAAAGAAAAGCAAATCTTACGTACAAAATTCTGTGATTCCAACTCAGTATAATTTTAGTAAGTGGGTCTTAATTTGCTGAAGAAACTTTAAGGTCATGCGGCGAGTTTTTCTTTTTGTAACGGATTACCCTGGCCATAATTCTACCCCTCACCACGGTAACATAACGTATCCAAATTGTAATGAATAGGGCCATTATATCTATTTTTGAAAAGTGTCTTAATTAGTTTCTAAAATGCTAATAAACCATTTAAAAAAAAAAAATATTGAATCGATTAATGCCATAAAAATGCAATAAAATTTTACAGTTTCATATTTCGCGCGTAATTTGACAAAAAGGCTGGACGCAATGAACGCCATATTGCTCTGTGGGTATGACGTCAGTTTTCTGCGTAAACAAATGCGTTGATATTTTGTATGATAATTAATTATTTAAAAACTTAGTTATTGTTCTACTTATCGTTGGTTTGCTGTTCCTGAATGTAAGATATTATTTCAATAAATATTGGTTACGAAAATAATAATAGTACAAAGTTGTTCAGTTGATTAGTTAAACAAGCGGTATGGCGTAATAACATGGCGGCTACTATTCAATGATTTTCAAAATCAGATCAAAAACCTGAAATCTTTGAATTTTAAAATTTATTTTGTTATTTCATGAACTAAAACCAACATTTTCCGACTGGCTTTTGCCTAAGCTATCTCAATAATTTATTTTTGGATTTTTCTCATATAATATAGTACAATACCCTATTGATGACTCATTAGGGCTCGAGGGTACTTTAGTTTCAAACAGAAAGCATTCCTATCAGAAAACATCTTCTCAGAATGCTGACGTACGTAACGCCCTCCAAGAATAAAGTCACCAACTCCGTCATACATACTCAATGATCAACCGCGTCTTATAAAAGTTTCGCATGCAAATATTTTATAAGCATCCCAAGTTTGGAAACTTTGGTACACGTTAATTATTCGTCTCCCCTTGATCCGAAGGCGTATTCGATTCTAGTGTAGGCGTCAAGACACTGTGTGCGGTCCCTACCGGTCAACCACTAAGCTAGAGAACACGAAACCATGAAACAAACCCTACCGTTTCCAGCAAAAGGTTTAATTTCAGCTGGCAAGCAAGGATCTACAATTTTTGAATACCTCAAGCGACGAACGAATTTAGGTTGTATGTTTAGCTAATAAAGTTGACTTTGGTTTGGATAATGTGGTTTACACTATTAAAATAATGAGGGCTCCTAAGGGTATACCCAGTATTTCTCATGTGTTTGCTTGCTTTATTTATTGTTGCGAATAAAGCTACTGTTTGTCTTTGTTGAGACGTAGTTCGTCACTTGCTAGTTTAGTTTTACTGAATCAGTTCAGTTTGTTGGTTTATATTTTATTGCCGTCATCTGGGCTTGGAAGAAAAATATTGAGACCGTCAGTTGTTTATTGTATGTCAACTGAAGATAGTTTTGTGCAGTCTTGGTTAACTTCCTTTGCTGTGGGAGGTCGTTGGTTTAGATTATCATCATCATCATCATCATCATCATCATCATCATCATTTCAGCCGAAAGACGTCCACTGCTGGACATAAGCCTCCCCCAATTTAGGGGGGGCTTGTCATAATCGCCACGCTTGGTAGGCGGGTTGGCGATCGCAGTATGGTTGTAAAATACACAGAGAATGCTACTGATTCTCTAGTAAGTCCCTTAGTCGCCTCCTACGACACCCATGGGAAGAGATGGGCTGGTGCTACTCTTTACGTCCGGCACCACACGGTTTAGATAACTCACTCACTTTGACTGCCTCGTTGGTCTAGTGGTTGCAAGTGCTTGCTGAGCATGAGGTCTTGGGTTCGATTCCCAGGTCGGGCAAAGTGTTATTGGGTTTTTCTATCTGGTATTTCTCAGTAGCAGCCCGGAGTCGTGAATTTGTGCCCGGTTAATGGCAATGGCAATGTTCCGTGTGGTGCCGGACGTAAAAGAATAGCACCATCCCATTTCTTCCCGTGGGTGGGTCGTAGAAGGCGACTAAGGGACTTTCTAGAGAATATGCAGCAGCGTTCTATATGCATTTGACCACCAAACTGCGATCGCCAACCCGCCTGCCAAGCGTGGCGATTATGGCAAACTACCCCATTTTTTTTTGGGGGAAGCCTATGTCCAGTAGAGGACGTCTATCGCCTGAAATGATGATGATGATGGCAATAAGCTCGCCCCTATTACATGAGACAAATTAAATTAGGGTGTACTATAGATACACCACTGCTTAACCCTTCGGGGAAACAAAGCGTGATGTAATGTTATTATGTTTATGTAATGCAGTGTAACGATATTAGACCATTGATTCTAAAAACCAATATTTATTATCATGTTTTTGTTTCAGGTGTGTGACCCTCTTTGTTCAATTGAATCTTCTGGAGTGGTAAATATACGCATGTCACATAACCTAGTTTTGAAAATATTCTACAAGGTAATATTTAGCGATTTGCCGGATCATTAAAAATGTAGATCCGCAGATACGGATCCGGATACGGATAATTGGCGTAAACATCCGCGGATACGGACACGGATCTTAACTTTCTTACTCATTCGGTGTCAGCGCGCGTGACCTTTAAACGATAGTTGACGCCACTTGACGCTTTGCGTGACAGAACATGTTTCAACTTGCGTTGCGTGGGTCTTTTTGTTGTCTTGTTTATAGTTTAGTTCGATACTGGGCAGCATAGATAACGTTTGCGTTTATTGTACGAGTAAAAAAAATAAAGAAGTTTAGTAGGCAATTTGGAATTATTAATAAAGTAAAAGATCCGTCAAAGATCCGTCAAAAATGTAACGGATAGGGCTACGCATCTTTTTTTCCCGCGGATGTTCGCGAATACGGATACGGATATCCGGAACATCACTAGTCATACTATACCAGACGACAATACATCTCGCCATTGACAGTCTGCGTACTAAAATTCAATCAAATATATCTAAACGTTTAGTCACTACTTATCGCAAGTCAAAGATTAGCAAAACCATTTTCAGGTCAATTAAGATTGTTTGACAAAATCACTATCTTTTTACAATACGTGGACGAAAAGCATCCTGTGTTAAAATCCAAGTTACAAACTATCTGTGTTCCAAAAGTCACCTAAATACCCGTTTGGCCGTTTTTGTGTGATTGAATTACAAACATCCATCCATCCATTCTTACAAACATTCACATTTATAATATAAGTAGTTAGTAGGATTGCTGCTCCACTTTTTATAAACTTGTAAACCTAACTTTAGGTCCTATGACTTCTGTTTACAATAACGCAACCTGATAGCAGCAACAACTTATACAATTATAATTTCACAATAATTCAAATGCCCAAACACAAAAACGATTACTACCTGTTGTATTCATAGGAGAGCAACAACAAAAACACAGTAATCCTGTAACCGGTATAAACCAGTTACAAACAAATAGAATGACTTGTATAGCACGTGAGCGCTTTCCGCCGAGTCATCGAGATTCACTAACAGGTGAGTCGATTCGTGACCCGTTCAGGTAGGTGCATGAGCGAGTCAAGTGGAAGATGGCTTGTCATGTCCGGTGTCAAGATTTGTTCGTTCGTCTGTTTTTTGTTGGTTAATGTCATTGGTTTTTAACCCACGACGGAAAAAGAGGGGTGTTATAAGTTTGACCGCTATGTGTGTCTGTCTGTGGCACCGTAGCTCTTAAACGAGTGAATCGATTTGAGTGCGGTTTTTTTATTCAAAAGTGGGTTTTCTAGCGACATGTTTCATCAAAATTGATTCAGCAGTTTGAAGATTATCAGCTCTTTTCTGGTTGATGAATGGATTTGAGCATCTTCTACGGGTCCAATCGAGTCGAAGTTTGGTATTCGATTACTTCAACTATATTTGACGAACAAAGTACCCTTGAACTGATGCTGGAGCATCACCTGGAATTTCCAGGATACCCAAGTTACTAACCAACAAACAACAGTAGTATCGTGTTTAGGTTTATTGAAAAGGTCTCAATGAATAGGTTTTAGATAAATGGTGATCAGGAGGAGGAATGAGGATAAATAAGTAACAATCTTCACTGTGAGAAACATATGTTGTCGATCGTAGCGTGTTTACTATTACTATATCAAATTTAAAAAGCAGGAAATAAAAGTTAAATTAAAAAAATTAAAAAGCCCCCGACCCAACCAAAGACCCAAAAAATAAAAAGTAAAAAAATAATATTTATTGGCCTTTTAAGTTTTATGTAATATTTTTATCAAAGCATTGTCACGCCGGGGGACAATCAATCATGGGAGTCGTTTTCATAGTTTTCGCGGGTGCTGAAGTCGATAATCTCAAAATTTATTTTGACCTCCAACATTTGAGAATTTTAAACTTACGATAAACGAAGTTACGAGCTTCGTTCCTGACGGGGTCCCCTGACCCAACACTTTTTTGTTTAGCTGTAAAGGTGATCCCACAGATAGTAACCTACCCGCCACTACTACAGTTTCATTGAACTAACACATTCTGTTTGAGTCCTAATAATGATCGAATTAATTATTCAAAATTAAAAAGTAGGTCGTAAGAAGAATGAGTTCATTACTTATTCTTATTGATGTCTTCAAGTTGAGAGCCTCTCGAGACAGATTCCGAATTCGATCTTAAGGCTTTTCCAATAGTTCCTATATCACTCTTATTCTAATGAGAAAAGTACTCAGTACTTAATTTCATACAAAAGATCAAAAAATATATGTTTATATTCTAATTTTTTTGACAACTTATTAAAGAAAAAAGCTGACATGACAATCTGTAACCAGCAAACTAAACGCACCACAGACAGTAGGGTGCAATACACGATTATTGACAGTCTACCCCGCGTTGTTCGGACAACCAGTAAACATGATTTGTAGGAATGACGAGCGTTACCACTGTCACCCTAGCGATCGAGTCGTGCATTGAATGGTGGGCTTTAGCCTGATGACTTCATTTCCATACTAAGTGCTTTCGAATCGGTGAGATAGGGGCATTATTTTTCATTTGGATTTGTAATGTCTGTCTCAGGTGGAACTGTGATTAGTGATTAAGTGTTTTCGAATATTGAAGTGCAACATCAAAGCGAGATGCGAAGCGGATTCAAAGAATCATTAATGAAGTGAGAACGTAAAGAGACAGAATAATAAATAGAAGAAACTACATTACGGCAGCAGTGGCCTTACCACTGCTGCCGTAATGTAGTTTCTTCGCAGGGTCGAACGCAAATAGGCGCAGAGATTTCTTTAGAAATAAGCATCACCTCTGTACCTATTTTTATGTTTTAATCTTCTTGTCTGTATATATAAGTATATGTGTACATAAATGGTTAAATAAATAAAAATAAATAAATAGGCGCTTTACTTTATGTAAATTATTTCATCACCACTGCTCTCAAAACGGTGAAGGAAAACATCGTGAGGAAACCAGCATGTCCTAGAACCAAAAATCCGACATGTGACATCACTCAACTCACGTTGGACCTTATGGTGGATTACGGCACACCCTCTGACCGAGAGGAGGTATATGTCCCAGCTATAGTGTATTCACGGAGACGAGTTAGTATAGCGCCTTCTCTATCACACATTATCATACAAATGACAAAGACAAAAAAAAACTTTTTAGGGTCAGTGGGCGTTAACAATACCTTAGAAATGTAAATGCGCGTTCGCACTGCGCTTTTAAAAAGTTCGCTTAGTTTATACCTGCGGCTTCATCTGTCGTATTTGAGAGCCATTTATTTGGTAAGAATTTTTTTTTATACTTAGGTAATTTTTTAATATAACTGATGGATATAACGGAAATCAAAAAAATCCTGTTCACGAGTTGAGCATACAGTTATAAGTAAGATCACGTCTGCACAGTACGGGAAGTATGAGTAGATTAAAAAGTACTAGTACTGTGTACACCGCCTTAGCGTTTATCACTGACCAATCGCAGTTAAAAAATTGTGTGAGTGAGATAGCGCTCTACTAACTCGTCTCCATGAATACACTATAGCAGTGGGAACATTATAGGCTAATTATGATGATGAAGAAGGAAACTACTAAGTATTGTAAAATCATTGAATTACTATAGTAACATAACACATACATTAAATAAACCATGAACATCATTAAGTGCGAAAATTAGGAACGTCCGTTCGTAAGAACATTCGTTAAATACCGCGAGAACCATTAATTGAGTATCAATTACGATCAAAAAGGTCTGACCGTGAAATCAAGTTCGTGTACAAGAATTCTTGTAGGCTGTTATCTTTCATCACATAATACATAATTAACACGAATCTTATTAAAACAATAAGAGTGGATACTTTAATAACCACGATGTATTTCATGCAACCGTCGTTTTGATTTCTTATGGTATTGTGATCAACTGTTAAAGGCAAGAACTTTCGTCTTTTATATGTTAAACTACCTGTGCCCGCGGCTTCGCCCGCGTGGATGTCGGATATTATTCCACGCGAACGTGCTACTGGGACAAAAAATAGTACTAATAACTATGTTACTTTATAAAACATCTGCTATCTGCCAGTGAAAGTCCTATCAAAATCGGTCAAGCCGTGTCGGAGATTAGCGGAAAAAAAAATTGTTAGTAAGTACGGTATAATTATACTTTCTTGCATTTAGTAAAAAGCTGATAATTTGATATCACAAAAAGACACTTCAATTTTATTTATTTGTAAAAAATATAGTTCAAACGGTCTTATGCTCGTGAGTAGGTTTTTACATATGTTTAAAAAAATAGTGTTGTTTTGGATTCTACAAACATGAACATTAATTTTCATAAAACTGCTTATTACTGTCTCCTATTGGTACTGGTATTACCTTCCTCGTTGGTCTAGTGGTCGCAAGCTCTTCTGCTGAGCATAAGGTCCTGGGTTCGATTCCCAGGTCGGGCAAAGTATTATTGGGTTTTTCTTCTTGGAATTTCTCATTAGCAGCCCGGAGTCTAGATTTGTTTTCGGTTTATGGCAATAAGTCCGCTCTATTAGGTACATAAACTTTACCATAGCTGGCGAAATGTGAGTGTACCTACTACAGGTACACCTCAGCACCCCCCTTCGGGAAAACAAGTCGTGATGTTATGTTACATTGTTTCCTAATTTCTGAAAATAGCTTGCAAAGTGCAACATGATTTCTACCTTTGGTTTACATTTGAAATTCTAGTTATTAACGATATTTTTTCTTTAACATAGAAAACTCATAAGAAAGACAGATAAATTAAGAAGTTATTATTAGTAGCAAGATGCTTAGCTTCGCCTTAACTAAAAATTAAATAGCTTGCACAAGACGGTAATTTAATCTAACGACAATACGATCGCTGTTCTCACGGCACAAATGATCGACTTTTTTTTTAATATTTTGACACCGGTGAGAATGCAGTTACCGTAATGTTCCGAGCTTGACAAGGTACGGTCACCGAAAGAGATAAGTAACCAAGGTCGTCGGACATAGTTGAAGTGTAGTAAGAAACCTATGGACGTTTTCGAATTAAATAAAATAAAATTATTAGAAAACAAACAGTTCATTTAACAAATTAAATTTAATTCGAGAACATCCATCAATTTCTTACTAAACTTCAACTATATCTGACAAACCAGGTTACTTCGTCTACATCTACGTCTTTCGGTGACTACACATACAATAATTGGCATTTGAGTATTTTAGACGAATTTGCGTTTAATGATATCATTGATTCTATCGTTCCATACGAAACTACCATTTTTAAGGGGCATCTAGAATCAATTAAATTTTATGTACATTTTGACATTTAAAAGTGCTTTTTAATGTCTTAGTCATTATTTGACTTGGGCTTTGAGGTTGCTCTGCATTAATTAAATAACATGTATCATACGTAACTGCTTTCTGAAATTTAATAACGTGCTACTAATCTAACCAAAAAGTATTCAAAAAAACATATTCCACACAATCATTTAAAAAATATATTCTCCCATAACCTCATAGTCAATTCTCCAGCTGCAAATGTGACTTTGTAATCACAAAAGTACAACGAACTGATCCTATAGGGTTCCGGTTTTTTTTAATTTTTGAGGTACTGAAACCGTAAATAGTGAAGTAAAACAATTGAAATTAAATAAAAAAAATGCCGCAAATGATGATCCAGATGTTAAAGGACATGACCAGAGGTCGGAGTAGGTAGATTGATTTTATATACTTGCGTCAAGATATTATAATATGGACATGCCATTTTATCCCTATTGTGCGGGAAGTACCGGAAAAAGTTCCGGAATTGGAATTATGGAATAAAATAAAATAAAAAACATACAGATAGGCTAACAAAATCGTTTATTATATGAATGATTGATTGAATTCAATGAACAATTATTTTTAATTAAACAAAAACTAACTATTCCAAGGTATTTTTGTATAAAATAAAATACTGATTTCTTTCACCATTAGCTAACACTGGTAGCGTAGATTGATATTATTAATACGTTTTTCACCTTAAACACAAATTCGTGCTAATTTCAAAATTCCGGAACAAATATCACAATAAATATGAAGTTCCGGTATTTTGGAGGCATATCCATATTATCCTCTACGTTTGACGTCAACGACCTTAAATCAATCTACGTACTCCGACCTCTGGACATGACGTATAAGAAAAAGAAAAGTTCACCCCATAAATAAAAATTCCAAAAACGTTTCTGATACTCAAATACACGTATCTAAAAGAGAAACAAAGCCTGCAACACAATCAGTTCACCCTCCGCACAAACTTTAAACATACCTTACTATTTACGCAAAAGTTTTCATTGATTCACGTTTTTTCTGTACCTGCATGGGGAGCGAAGTTTGCACTCGCAACAAATAGTGATAATTCGAGCGTGAATGTCTCTCTTTTGGGGGTACTCTGTATCTACAAGTTATATTGTATAGGTAACGTAAGAAATTAGTGCGGGACTGGGGTGCTTTTTTCAAGGGTTTTTTTGCTAATCTGTAAATTCAATACGATTGTAATGCTGTTGCGGGTTAGAAACACGACTGTGGGTTTTTTTACTACTGAACTTTAATTCATCATCTGCCCAGCCTTTTGGCGATTATGTTGGGGCTTTTTTTCCAGACTTTTACTGACTAAAACCCACCCGTGTTCCTTCAGTTGCCTGTGTGCCAGGGGCCTCGGTATCTCTTCCGAACAACCGGCACCCCTGGCAGGACTATGTTGGGGTTGGCGTCCAGTCTAATCGGATGCAGCTGAATACCAGTAATTCACATGAAGTGACTGCCTATTTGACCTCCACAACTCAGTTACTGAGTAACAGTGGCTCTTTGGTAAGACTGGTTGTCAGAATTCCAGGCTTATGACTACCCGTAATGACTGTCAAGGATCTACAAATAACAGCCGTGACCAACGGCTTGACGTGCTTTTGTCGAAGCATGCTCGATATGTAATGGATGGTCACCCACCCATCCAAGTACTGACCTCGGCAATTGTAGCTTAACCCTCGATCGATCCGTGCTGCTGTTATTATTTAGCCATGGCCATGAGCCCTTACTAAAATTACTAGGCATATTTTAGATAAACTTCAAAACAAACGTCAGCCATGCTTACAAAAGTAAAATTTCAATCAAAAAACAAATCTTAGTACGAAATAAAATTACCCTTAACCGTAATTGAAAGGCGAAATACAAATCCTCGACAGAATTCCAAGCTCAACCCAAATCCTCTAAACAATTACCAGCCAATCATTAAAACATTTCAAGAAAATGTAATAGTAATTACCAGGAACACAGAACAAAGACGAGAGTAATTCTAAAACCGACAATCCTCATACTTATTCTGCACTCGTTCAAAGATGTTAATCTCACCCCAACTAACTCCGGAACTGAGTTTGGCGCAATAAAAACTGTCACTATACTTATTTACGATGCAATAAAAGAGATTCAGATAGAAATAATAGGAGGCGCCCGCGCACTGGGCTGATAAAATGGCGCTTAGTGACGCACGTGTGAAGGCAAAAACGTAATGTAATCTGTAACCATTCTGCCACGTCTAGTTTAAAAAAATCATGCTGAAAACTTTAAATAGGAATCGGTGCTTAATAATTTAGATATTTTGTGTAACCCTCTGTTCTCGCTAGACGAATGACCTTCATGAAGATTTTTACGTAAAAACAGGCCCTTTGCACTGAAAGACATCATTATAATGCTGGAAGGAGGAAATTATTTTGCAAACTCGCTCAATTGTCTTTTTCAGAAGCTCATCTTTATACCTACACAAGCTTTTGCCAGGAACTTCGCCCGCGTGGAGGAAATTAGCCCACGGGAACATACTACCAGGACAAATCCTATGTGTTAATCCAGGTTATAAACTATCTATGTGCCAAATTTCATTCAAATCCGCTCGGCCGTTTTTGCGTGATTGGGTAACAACCACCCAAACTGTCAGATTAAAGATACTATTAGTAGGAAACGAATTTCATTCAGTAAAATGGGTTTCTAAAACCGCAGATCTCACAAACATATTAAAACGGAACTCCACGTAACCTCCAAGGATTAGTACCACACTACCACACGAACTGTACCAATCCTTCCGAAAGCACCGAAGCGCAATTTTAGCTACCTTCGTGCATTATGTAAAGGCTTGAGTGATGTGTTGTGCTCGATATAAATTATTGAGTTGCGATTAAAGCTTAACATTGCTTTTGTTCTTAAGGTCAAGAACTTCAGGTATCGATTTTATCACTCGGGAATGTTGGATTGCTCGTAAAGATTTATTAGATTTTATGAACTTGCTGCCTGTACGTCGATTGAGCTATTACTTTGAGTAAGCTGCAATTGATTTCTCAGTAGTATATAATCATAATCATAATTACGGGTCGTTAGGAGCCCAGTATTACCCAGTAACTGGGTTGGGGAGGTCAAATAGGCAGTGGCTCCAGGTAAAATACTGATATTCAGCTGCAGCCGGTTGGACTGGAAGCCGACCGTAGTTGGGAAAAGGCTTGGCAGATGATGATGTAATCATAATCCGCATATAAATTTCCCACTGCTGGGGCTTGTGTGAGCTCAACACTATAGGAGCCGTTATCCACCACGCTGGCACATTGCGGGGTGGTAGATGTCACATGTCTTCGGATTTTTGGTTGTAAGACATGCCAATTTCCTCATGACGTTTTTCTTCACCAATTTGAGAGCCAGAGCAGTGATGATGAAGCAATTTACATAAGTTGTTGGGATGTTGTAAATAAGCGAAATTTCTTGATTGATGACATTTTTCGCACGATCTCTAGTTCTTAGAATACACCCTTCGTCTTTTTGGTATGCAAAACAGACAATCTCTAAATAGCCTCACCTATATACATACTGCAAAGTAGTGGAGGTGGTATAGTGGTAACGGCCGCCACTTGGTCGTAGTTTTGAACTCAGAGAGGCAAAGTGCCTGTAGGTATGTAAGAACTAGAGATCGTGCGAAAAACGTCATCAATCAAGAAATTTCGCTTTTTTACTACATCCAATTCCCAAATGGTGCCAACTGAGTTCTGCCTTTATCATTTCTCCTCCTCATTTCATAAAGTAAAACCAGAATGATTAACTAAAGGAAAAACATAAAACTATCAGCTGTTTACCGTCCCGCGGAAATTGTACAACGAGCAGAAGGAAATAGGTTACCATGATGTTAGCTGGGAGCGAGCCAAAAACCTGTCGATTTATGCACTACATATTTGTGTTATATTCTTTATAAATTGTATGTATGAGGCTATGTACAGGGAAGCTTGGCCGAGGTAACGTGGGATAACTTTCAAAACAGCAGGTTTCCAAGTTCTTGTTATGTATACAAAATATGCAGTGTCGTGCAAACTGTAACCATGAGTTCAGCAAATGATTTTAAGCCCCCAAGCTTAATTTTTTTCTTTCGATTCAAAAAAAATAAATTGCTGTTTCATAGAAAAGTGCAATAGGTACCTACGAAGCCAAAATGTATGGAACAGCTTTTTTTTTAATAACTGATGAAAACTTTTGTGGGGTGTCCACAATCATGTACTGAATTATGGTAACATGGTATCCGGTCGCCCGTTGATGTCTCTGCAACTCCGTATATAGATACAGATATAGAGCTTGAAGATTTGGTGAGGAATAGAATAATAACTTCCACGTGTATCTAATCAATTTATCATCAGAAAAAACCTACGTCACAAAAAAATATTCTTATCAAAGTAACTTGGAGAAGATCATTGTCCAATCACAAAACACATTTTATAATTTCGTATTTCCATTCAAAACCAACTTCTAAATACAACAAAACACTTTTCATCTCAAGTCTTAGAGACATAAATAACAAAATCTTAATGTAATTGCCCAACATTAAATGTTTATTAACGTCAGTTAATCCACTTCGCCGATATCCAATAATGAATATTAGCCGAAATTCAAAAGGGCCATTAAATGCCATAATATCTAAATACACAGCTATACTCCTCTTGGAATTAATCTTGTGATGACGGCGAATAAAAATCGGGCATCAATAGGACGGGAGGCATTTCTTAATATTTCCCTCGGCCATTGAGAGGACTAAACAAATTCTCAGAAAGGAATTCCCTCCTCGAATACGTCAATCAACTTTTGTGGGATTGTACTAAAAAGATAAGGAGTGGAAATATACGGTTCTGGGTTTTGTGCGGGTCTGCTTTAACGTTCCTGCAGACACGCGCGACGCGACTCTACTTGAACAGTTTCTATGAAAATTTAGGTCGCAGAGTTGAGTCGCGCCGGTCTAAAGGGGAGCCTTTAAATAGTGGCGTACCTAACTAAACTAAGAATCTAAAGTCAATCAAAACTATTTTTTACTGTTCAACAAGATTTAAGCTTCAAAACTAATCACAGGCATGAAAGTTTTTTTTATGAGTTCAGGTACGTAAAAAAATTTCTAACATTTATTATCAAAAATGAATTGCATTTTTCGAACAAATACATTTTTTTTAGTTCCTATATTATCATGCCGACATCATCTGCCTTGTGTTTTCCCAACTATGGTGGGGTCGGCTGCCAGTCTAACCAGATGTAGCTGAACACCAGTATTTTACATGAAGCTACTGCCTATCTGTCCTCCACAGCCCAGTTACTGAGTATTATGATACTCTTTGATAATACTGGTTTTCACAATTTCAAGCTTCTGTGTAGCCGTAGTGACTGTCAAAGATCCGCGACTGACAACCGGGACCAACGGCTTAATGTGCTTTCCGGGCACGGAAGGGTCTTGATACGTAAAGATGGTCACCCATCCACGAGCCAACCGTGGCAAGGGCCGCTTAACCTGATCGATCGACGGCTGTTATTACTTAGTCACAAGACCCTCGTAATGTAATGTCATCAGTATGATTTGACATCTCTATAATATCGATGATATAGTGAACAAACTCAGACCTATCTAGCTAATGAAAACGTGAAAATGGTCTCAGGTTTCTTACCATTCATCCAGATCCATCATCGAATAACAGTCAATTTAGCGATCACGTTGTCAACATAGACGCGTATATTTACAAAAAAGAAATTTCTATAGAAAAAAAATATTTTGATCTATTTAGACGGTCCGGGTATGTCGTAAACGCGAATGGGAGGGTTAAATCTCATTACATTATAGCAGATGTAAAACGATTTATAGAGGTAAACCCGTCCGGTCATATTTTGTTATGTTCCAATAATTCTTTACATTTTACATTCTGGCTTCGGCAAAACCAGCATTCCTTTTTATTTTTAAAACTTCAAAAACACGTGCCTTGGCTACGAATAGGTAATTTCGCGAGAAATTTTCTTTTTGCCAAATTGGGTCGTGAGTTTTATGCTTTCGCGTAAACTGTAATAGGCGAGGCCCTTTTTAAATTAACGCGAACTACCGCGTTAAAGCGGGTTCTCGTAGTATGTGTGCTCGAGCTTCCCTCTTAAACCTTTCACACCTAGCTAGTTTGTTGATGATTTGTTATAATCATCATCATCTGCCTAGCCTTTTCCCAACTATGTTGGGGTCGGCTTCCAGTCTAACCGGATGCAGCTGAATACCAGTATTTTACATGGAGCGACTGCCTATCTGACCTCCACAACCCAGTAACTGGGTAACACGATACCTTACGATTTGTTATAATCATACTAGTATATTCATTTACCTCCGGTAAATAACACCCATTGCCAAATTATTGGAAATCAAATAAAATAAATTAAAATAAAATCAAATAGAATAAAATAAAATAAATCAAATTAAATTCTTCTTCTTCTTCGTCGTTACACTCCTGACAGAGGGGTCATGGTCGTCACATCTGGTGTGGCGGCAAGCTTCACAATCTTTCTACGTTCCTCCTGTGCTGCATCCCTTCTCGTACTTACATTCGTGGAGTGGACCATGGAGTGCGTTTCAAATTAAATGTAAATCAAATAAAGACTAAATAAATTGAACAAAATAAAATAAAATTTAAATGAAAGCAAATCAGAAGATACAAATCATGAAAGCAATAAGGTATTACATAATACCTTTTCTAAATAATGTTGCTATAATATGAGTTATATTTTTTTGTATTTTGCTCGTTGTTGAACAAGAATTAAATGGACCAACATTTATCCTAAATTAATGTTATGCTGTACATGCTTTGACGACACCTGTCATAATCAGAAGCTCTCGTTGACAGTTTTGTTCTGGCAATCGTTTGACTAGCTAAGAATTAATTTGAAAATATTTTTTTTTTCACGTAGCCTTTACTGTCACTGTACAAAGGCATGATCTTCTAAACTTTTTCTTTTGTGATAAATACCTAAGCAAGAACAATGTAATGCACCATGCAAACTACAGAAAATAAGGTCCGTCATGAAAGTCAAATTCACTTCATGAATCAGAGCCATTGCACTACACACACAAAAATTACAGTATCATCAAAACACTTAATAACATCTTCAGTCATCCAAAAAAGAACAGTTATAATAACAGAGCCCCATACAAGGGAGTCGGCCATGTTGTCTTTATGCAAAAGTGCGTGGATGTCACGTTGCAATACTTTGTGCATCTGTAACGTGGCGACACATGGCGAATGTTGTTGATGTGCAGACGAGCGGTTCAAGCGCTGCGGTTGGCGTTTGAAAATTCCTTTCAAATCAAATCTAAATATTTTATTTCACATAAACCTGCAAGGGCACTTATGAAACGTCAGAATCTAGGTGCACGGTTCCAATTTGTCGCTTCCTAGAAACTCCACGATTACTCTTTTAAAAAAAAATTGGCTTTTACAATGTTTTCAAATTACAGTGATAATAGGTATGGGAGGACAGTGCAGGCCTGTCAATAAGTACCAGGTACTTAGAGGAATAAAAATAAGGAATAGAAAATCGTTTATAAATCTGTAGATTTATAGACGACGTAAGTAAGGCCTACAACATTCTCTCATTCACAATATGTAAAAGAATCTACGCAAGTAAAATCAACCTATTTAAACCAAGTGACATTATTTCCATGAGAATCACTAATAAATAGTCGGTATTAGAAGTGATGTATAATTTCAAATAATGACGAGAATATGTCAGAAATTGTAAAAAATAAAAAATAATAAAATTAACATTGTAATTTGGGAGCAGTTAATAGACTCTCACATAATTATGCTGTGAATGAGGGAAGTCACATGTGCAGATGGAATTAATGCCAAATTTCCTTGTCTTCAACGAAGCATACTCAGCATACTCAACCCATAATGTGCCCACTGCTGGGACACAGGCTTCTCTTCGAGAGGTAGTGGGCTGTAATCATCCACGCGGGCCCAGTGCGGGTTGGTGGATGTCACATGTCTTCGAAATTTTGGTTCTAGGACATGCTGGTTTCCTTCACCGTTTTGAGACCAGTGGTGATGAAATTATTTTCACAAAGCAAAGTGTTTTCAAAACTGTTAACGTGCTAGCAAAACTTTTAGAAGATCCATCCATCCATTTACCGTGGTATTGTTAAGTCTGTACTCGATTTAGATGTGAATTTTGTAACCAGAGTTTCTACATCGTTAGACTAGACAAGAGTAACGGTGGAGTTTCTTGCCTATTCTTCTCCATACGAAACTACATTTTGGATGGAGCGACTAGAATCAATTCTATTTTAATGTAATTGTTGACGTTAAAAAGTGCCTTTTATGTAAGTACCTATTTGAAATATATGCTCTGACTTTGACTTGGACTTAGGTAAATTCTTATTGCATAATATAAATTAGAAACAAAGAAAATACATTTAAGTAATAGGTATACAGCACAAAGTAAAAGGCACAGAAACCTTATATTATTCTGCAAAATTGCTAAAGTGTAATCCGTTATTAAATACCTTTACCATATTGAGATCTGTAATTTTACTGTAGTTCCTCTACTTTGGCATGCGATACGATACACACATAGATAATTATTTATGAGTTACGACGATTCACATCACAACCAGTTAGTTTATTCCTATTTTGGGTTCAGCTACCAATTTCATAGATGAATTTCGAATTAGATGCCTACAGTAATTTGCAACACATCAATATACAAACAACCACCCATCCCAAACAAACGTCCGTCTGTCCACACATAATCTGTTTACAGTCGCAATGCCTCGCCCCAAAGTTGTCTTTAATTAAATTTAAAACTTGGCAGTGACGTCATCCTGTGCTTGGCTACGCGTGCTCCTCTTCCGGGGCTGGTCGCAACTTGTTCTGCCCTGTTGGCTTTCAGCTGTATTTTGCCTTTCCTCAAAAGGATAAGCAGAATCTTCTAAAAGTGTAAGTATATCAACTGATAGTTTAGCGACGACTTTATAATAATACCCAAACTCGGGTTTAATTTATTGCTCGTTTGTCAGATAGGTTTGTGTATAGGCGTGGTGAAGCCATGTTGGAAAAGCTATTTAACATCATTTAGGTAGTTGCAGGGTAGAGTGGAGGGCACTAGACCACGGACGCTCACCCATGAGATGTACAGGCCAGATTAATTCCGCAGTGGACAATCCCTTGTATGAGTGCACATTTAATCCAAAAATCAAGAGGCAAGAAATTGAGGCGAATCACATTAGCTCCTAGACAAGAAACTTCATGAGAATCACGAATACTCTCACAAGAGTATTACAAAGAAGAAAAAGAGGTAGTTGAACATAACTTTCCATTACTTTGCTTAAAATATAACGAAGTATTTTGTCGAAGTACTAAAATGTACTATCGCACAACAATAAAACTTATAAAATCCAAACCCAATCATGATGAAGCTCAGCTATTTTTATAATCTACCTTATATAGGACAAAACTCAAACTCAAAGCATTTATTTCAATTAAACCATTTACAGGCATTTTTGAACTGGAAAAAATCGATCAGTTGGAAAGTTGAAGCTAGTTGCCCATTCCAAAACGTAGATCTCTATGGAGAAGAACGGGCAAGAAACTCCACGGACACTTTTTAAATTAAATCAAGTTGGATATTACAAAATCTTGGGAACATTATTCTTGTTGCTTCTATATGTGAGAAGAATGTAAAAAAAATATTAAACAATTCTAAATACAAGATTAAAATCTTCGTCTATCAACAACTTTCCATTGGCTATGCTATACTAAGTTTGCTCACTTGGTATAGTCAATGGAAAGTTAAATCCCTATAAAGTACCAATTCGAAACCTCGAAAATATAAAGCCATGTAATGGACACGGTCCCAAAGTCCCAACCTCGGGCTTAAAAAGTACCTAATCATACTAAACTTTTTGTCCAGACCTAAAATGGAAACGCGATTAGCAGTCCCAAGTCCAACTTATTACCGTTATGTACGAAGACTTCAGTTTCAATGTGGCCTAATTGCGTAATTGTGACCGATCAGATGAATAGCGGTTGAGTTTGATTTTCTATGTCGTATACAACATAAATATATCCTAAGCTGATAAATACTAGGATAAGTGAGTAAATGGAATATGCAGTCTTGTAGGATCAGATTGTGTGTGGTTTTTAAGCTAGGTCACGATAGGTTAGTAACTTTCTTGAGGGAATGTGTGTGTGATTTTTCGTGTAATAAATGTTTAAAAACAAACATTAATAGTTATTTTAATTAACTTTGTCATGTTTTGGTGTATAGTAAAGCATCTATCTACAGTTATAACGACTGTATTCCTAAGTAAGAATTAATGGTCACTGGTGCAAATTTTGACAGGCTCGACCGAATACCAAAAATCAATCATATTTCACACACTAAACCGAATATAATATTAGGCCTTAGCTGGGAATCGAATAAAGGACCTGGCGCTCAGCTGCCACATCGAACAATAAATAGACGAAACCATTTCTTAAAATGTTACAATCTTATATCTTATCAAGATTATTAGAATCATAAGGAAATAAAGAAGAATGAAACTAATAAAGTATCTCACACACACACAAAGAAAAGTTCGTATTTTTTTCTCTTCGTAAACGTATCGTGCATAATGCTTTAAAAGCTTCAAAAATCTCATCGGCTTACGGCAAAATTAAACTAATTAAAAAACTTTTGTAATTATCGTCTTAACAGACACTTGGAGTAAATCGCCTTTAGGGCAAACAACACCTCAAGAATTTTACCTCCCGTGTTCTCGACCAGTGGTTGGTATAAGGTAAAAGATGTAGCGATTTGTTAAGCTGAGTTGAGAGAGAGATCGGTTTTGAAAAAGTCAATAATCTAAAGTCAGTTTTATCAAATTTGAAAGGTTATGTTACCTATGTTATCCAAAGCACAGTGCTACCATATAAAATAGGTATTTTTAATGTTTTGTATTGCTGAATGAGCTTGCTCTTGACCTCGAACACGCGATGGATGACGTCTTTGATAGACGAGCGTGCCCAGAAGATAAAGTAAAGTGCCCAGAAGATAAAAATGGTAGATAGGTAGGTATTATAGTTATTTTATTTTCGTTTTGGATAACTGGTCACCCATTGATAAAGGCTCAAAAATCTACAAGAATCTAATTGACATCTTGACAGCCTGCTATGAATTGCTTCTTAGCCGAGCAGCCTAGAAATTCTGACGCCTCTGCAAATATTAAGTAGTTTGTTATAAGTCCCGTCCTACCTCAATTTCTTCCATCACTTAGACCATACATTGTAAAGCTCCTTAGAATTAACACAGTTGCACGTCTGTATTGAATAAAAATCACATTATGGCCCCTGATGCCTCCCTATTTCCTCTAGACGACTCGAATAACAATAAATGTTAAGTTACATTGTTTCAAAGACCTATTACCTTTTGCTCGTACATAATTTCCCAGTCTAAGTTTCCCGCGTTCGTTTTATAGCTACAATTTGTAAATTTTATATCGCCTTTTGTGATTCGGATGCTGAAATTCTTTGAAATCATATCTGAATCCCCGTCCATTTGTTTTGTTAATGGATTTATGGGGAAATATAAAGTGGATCATTAGAAAAAACAATTGTAAAAGTATGATTCTTGTTACAATGTCGGTAGCATCACAGTTTATGTTGATGTTTTTTTCCTATCTGTTTCTCGATAGACAAAATAGTAGTTAGTTAGTATGTTCATCATTTCAGCCGAAAGACGTCCACTGCTGGACATAAGCCCCCCAAAAGGGGGGTTTTGCCATAATCCCCACGCTTGGCAGGCGGGTCGGCGATCGCACTCGCAGTATGGTTGTAAAATGCATAGAGAACGCTGCTGCCCTTTCTCTGGTAAGTCCCTTAGTCGCTTTCTACGACACCCACGGGAAGAAATGGGATGGTGCTATTCTTTTGCGTCCAGCGCCAAATGGAGTTAGTATGTTACTTACCTAGAATTATTTAATTCAATTTCTTTACTAACCTCAAGGTCACCACTATATTTTGATGAAATTCAAAGAGATTTTATTTTATAATTTTAAAGTTCTCTCAGTTGAGATCATTTTAATTTAATAAGGAGCTTTTCTAAATCAGCTCCATTTTCACTTTTACGAGTATATTCTCACGCTAACATGCAAATTAAGCATCCAATTAAAGCAGACTTATTATGACAGTTTAATATGAAAATCAAGATCAGAATCCTCCGCACCGATGCTTCAGCAAACAATCTTCAAGAATCACCAACTTAATTATAATACTGCAAGCTCATTCGTTATTCATCGAAAACGTAGCGACGCATTCAAAAACCTCCGACTAAGACGGTCGTTAAGTAAATTAATACGAGTATAAAACATGATTAAAAAAATTACGTCGACAACCGATGTGGGGTGAAAGAAATAAGGGCGCATCCCTCCTATATGAATGAACGCTTTCTTCCAACAAAGCACAAAATTGTTTTTGTCGTTCACAAACTACTTCCCAACACAACAACCAGCACTAAATTCTAAGCACTAAAGTCATTGTTGTTGTTGTGTAGCAGCAAACTTAAGTTTGTAATTGTGTAGCAAGTTTACGTTTAAGTGTTATAAGTTCTAATGTCCCTCAACGGTTTAATATAAGTTGCTGGGGGCCAAACAATGTAAATGTTAATGTTTGACTCGCATTCTGTATTTTTACCTTTGCATTTTTTGAATTGCTCAGCGAGGTCTGTTGCTAGCAAGAGCTACACTTTGCCTGCTTAAGATCTTCATGCTCTTTTAACCTTACGGAGTGAACAAAGCTTCGAGGGGTGTAGTTTGTATATAAGTAATCTTCTTTATCGCGGCCTCTTTTTACTTAGAAGATTTTATAGCTCTTTTATCGTTTACGATCTGTCAGTTTAGTGGTAGAGAGAGTGAAGTTTTCTCCGTAATCTAACTTATATCTAGTGTGTGGAATACTTTTTTGTATGTTGTAGGAAAACAACGCTACCTCAAGGAGCGCCTTAGTGCAAAATCGAATTAAAAAATCATTTATTTAAACTATGCTGAGAGTCAGCACTTTTTGAAAGTCAGAATTACACAAGAGAACCCCCAAAATGACTGCCCTTCGCCACTTCCTAGTGCATTTGCTGGGAAGAAAAAGTGGTGCAACAAATTTCCCAGTAGCACAGCTATCTTTGTAGTTAGAAGTACTTCATTCTATACAATAGTGAGTTCGTTAGTAGTAACATTAAATTATATTATTTGCCATATGTCAGCTAAGCTAAGCTAAGCTAACTGATACAGATTAACTAGTTCCCGGTACTGCTGTGTGGCATACTTTTTTGCATGTTGTAGGAAAACAAGGTCACCTATTTGTCAGGGAGCGCCTTAAGGCTCCTGCAAAAAGGCGCGACGCGACAGCATGCCACGCTCGCGTAGAACAATTTCTATGAAAACTTCATGAAAATTGTCCTACAAGTGTCGCGTCGTGCCTGTCTGAAGAAGCCTTTAGTACTAATACACACGAGCGTCAAGTTGCCAACGGCAGAGGCAACAGCAGCCGTCGACGCGTCAGCGACTGTTTTTGACAAAGTGTCGCTCGTATTTAAGAGCACCGAGCAATACGAACTAGGTACTCAGTAATTTTTCAACACACCTATGTAACTTGTAAATTTACCAACCTACAATAAATACAACAAAAAAGTATGTAGGTGTCATTTTGTAGATTCTTATATAAAGATGAACTCATAAAAAAAACAAATTACAGATCGAATATTGTTGATGTAGGCTAATACGTACTCATAAGAATATTCCTATAATTTATTTGCCAACATATCTACGAATCTGTTGATCAAATATTCCGTCTCGAGATTGAAGGCAAACAAATTTTGACAAAATCTAATCCGAACTCCGACAAACAGTGTTTCTAATTCTCATTCCCCTGTATACGTTTCTTCGTACACATTTCTTAATACGCAGAAAATAAGGAAAGTGAAAATTTATACGTAAAATACTCGTTCGCCGACGACTATATTAGAATGGGTGTGAAATTGCGAAACGGCCCTAAAATATGCGTAAAAATTCCTGCGAGCGTAAAATTTCAATCAGTCTTATATGTATGCAAAGCGTATTCCTTCCAACTGTATGTTGAGGTAAACTTCCAGTGATTGCCGAGCGATCATATTCATAAGGATTTATTTAAGTAAATAAAGCACGACACACTAAGTTTGTGCATTTTAATTTTGTTTTATAAACTTGGCGAGGTCTCTCGCCTAAGCAAGCATACCGCCTGGAAATACTGGCCGTTAAAATGGGTTAGTTATTAAAAATGAAAATGAGCATAATTTTATTTTATAAAACATTTTTAAAATCAACGATCCAACTTCGCTTTACCTCTGATTTACCATCAAATAGGCATTTAATTAACAGGATTAGTTCAAAACGAGAATAAAAAGAAAAAAATCTTTTAATTTTTTTTTGGGTGGGAAATCATCAAATAACTTCTCCCGCTCTGGGTGGAGCGGGAGGGCGTGTCAGACTTTTACTGACTAAAACCCACCCGTGTTCCCTCAGTTGCTTGTGTGGCAGGGGCCGCGGTATCTCTTTCGAACAACCCGCACCCCTGGCAGGCATCGGCCCTTGCGAGCCCCGTCAGTTGCTGCTGACATCTCTTTGAGGCGCGCGTGGAACACAACGCGCCGTCGACCCGGGCTTGGTCCTTACCGGACAGCGAGCTACCCATTACTCGCCGTCCGCAAGCCCGTGCAAGAATCTTTTCATTATTTGCCACTAACAAGGCATTACGAATTAGCATTAATATAGTATTCTACCAACTATATTGGGGCCGGCTTCCAGTCAAACTAGTTACAGCTGAATACTATCACCTTACATGGAGTTACTGCCTATCTGACCTCCAAAACCTAATTACTGAGTAATACGATACCCCTTGGTAAGACTGGTTGTTAGACTTTCTGACTTCTGACTACGAGTAAGGACTTTTAAAGATCCTTAAATGACAACCGGGACTAACGGCTTAACGTGCGTTCCTATGCACGGAGTTTCGGGGTTTCGGATATATAAAGATGGTCAAGGGAAACTTGACCTGATAAATCGAGCAGTGCGCCTATAAACTTAGCCAAGTGTCCCTAAAAACAAGGCATTATAGGTATTATAGCGTCGTATATTCTAGCTTTTGAAACAAGTACCTATAAGCAATTTTTATAGAACTTCATACGACACAAGCAAGAGATTTTTGTTCTGTAATTCTGTCTACAACAATTACTAATATAAAAGAAATTGTTTGAACATCGTACATCTGTTGAGCTAATCGCAGTTTCTATACGTGTTTGCTTTGTTTTCATACATTTGATTAAATCTTGTCTGCATTGTGTCATATTTTAGCTTTTATACTTGAGACAGTGGCATAATGGAATTAAATATTTTTCATTTGTGTATGTTACTGGGTTTTGTTATATAAAAAATCTCCGACAGTCACGCCGATTTATTATAAGTAAAAACAATAATAAAACATTTCATCGACAATGCATCATATCTGTTCCAGGAAATACTAATTAATGTTTCTGAATCTCCAACAAACTTTATAGAAAGAAAATAACCTGATAAACCTCAGAAAATCTGAGTGCAGTTTAATAAACAAGTAATTTTAGTGCTACCCAGCACTGTAGTTGAAAACTTTACGAATACTCAAAGAAATATGTACCTACTACCTTTTTTAACCGACTTCCAAAAGGAGGAGGTTCTCAATTCGTCGGAACCTTTTTTTATTTTTTTTTATGTATGTTCCCCGATTACTCGAAGATGGCTGGACCGATTTGGATAATTTTGTTTTTGTTTGAAAGAGTATACTTCTCAGGTGGTCCCATGATCATCAAGTCAGGATCTGATGATGGGATCGTGGAGAAATAGAGAGAACTCTTCAAATTTTATAGGAACACTTGAAGCAATTTGTGTAGTTTTTGGAAGAGTACTTTCTCGGAGTGGTTCCATTTCAATTTGGTAAAGATCTGATGAAGAACTTCGGAGATAGGCAACGGAGCTCCTCAATAAATGATAGCAAATGGACAGGGATTGCTGAAATCTCATGTCTGTCAATTGTTTACATCAGTTAATAACATAACATCACGCCGGTACGCTGTGAAGGGGTAAGCACATGTGAACCACTAAAAAGTGAAAAATAAAAAACTTTTTTCAAAAAAATAAACAACCGACTTCCAAAAAAACACTAAAAAGTGAAAAATAACTTTAATTTCGGAAGACGGTGACAAAAAATTAAAATACATATCCAAAGTCACCGACTTCCGAAATTAAACTTATTTTTCACTTTTTAGTGTTTTTTTGGAAGTCGGTTGTTTATTTTTTTGAAAAAGTTTTTTATTTTTAATGTAGCCAGTAAGTTCCACACTAATAATTTCTTCAGTGTCGTGGGCACGTTTGCAAACTCAGCTATATCAGAATATAATCCAATATATACGTGTGTGAAGGCCTCCCACAAGGTGGACCGATGACCTTGTGAAGGCCGCGGGAATCCGCTGGATATGGGAAGCACAAGACCGGTCGAAGTGGAGGAACCTGGGGGAGGCCTATGTCCAGCAGTGGACGTCTTTCGGCTGAAATGATGACGATGATGATGATGATATACGTGTAAGTCACACAAATATTATCATCGTGCGGGGATCAAACTCGCGACACGTAGCGCTGCTGCGCTACGCCGTCGATAGGTGATAACTCTGCTGGGCTACGTGTCGCTGCGCTAATCATTCACATCTTAACGTTTACTTGATATGTCCGACTTTATTATTATGAAAAAAGAACACTATCAGCCATAACAGTCTTTATAGATAAAAAGTCCGTATGGCACGCTCCATATTGCATTCACTTGTAATGCTAAACCATGAAATTTTAATATAAAATCGCTTTTTACTCAACACTTCTTAATACGTGAATGGGAATATCGTTGAATAACAATGAGAATGTTGAATAAATCATTAATTTTCGGATCGTTTGGCAGAAGAGAAAATTGCGGTTTTGAGCTACTGAGCTTGACGGTGGCTGATTATGGAGTCGTGAGGGTTGGTCATCATTTACGTAATGATACTATTGTCTTGTATTCTTGGGGACATTGTAATTTTGAAGTTAATGATCGGGAAACAACCAGATTCCTACCGATTACTAATGTTTATTTCGGTTTCACTGCTTCGGATAATCCTACTATCCTTACTAATATTATAAACGCGAAAGTTTGTATGTATGGATGGATGGATGTATGTATGGATGTTTGTTGCTCTTTCACGCAATAACTACCAAACGGATTTGGATGACATTTGGCATACAGATAGATATAACCTGGATTAATACATAGGATACTTTTTATCCCGGTAGTACGTTCCCGGGGGATAATTTCCGACTTTTAAAATATAGAAACAATAATCTTTTGTAAATTGGTATTCTGCACGAAGCACCTGGTTGTCATAGCTTGGTAGGTGCTCACCTAACATAGTTGTGTCGGCTAGAAAACGCTGTATCGATCAATCGGTAGGTCTTTTGTAAATTGGTATTCTGCACGAAGTACCAGGTTGGCATAACTTGGTAGGAGCTCATCTAACATAGTTGTGTCAGCCAGAAAACGCTGTATGCCTTCTAAGTACCAGGTTGGCATAAATCGGTATAAGCACACTTATCATAATTATGTCAGCTAGAAAACGCTTTATGCCTTCGAAGTACCAGGATATCATAACTATTAGTAAGGATTAACACATAACGCGGGATAACTTCCGTATTTTAAAATATAGAAACAATCTTTTGTAAATTGGTATTCTGCACGAAGTGCCAGGTTGTCATAAGTTGGTAGTAGCTCACCTAACATAATTGTGTCAGCTAGAAAACGCTTAATGCCTTCGAAGTACTATGTTAACATAACTCAGTAGGAGCACACTCATAGTTATGTCAGCTAGAAAACGCTTTATGCCTTCGAAGTAGCAGGTTGTCATAACTCTGTAGGAGCACACTTAACATAGTCGTGTCAGCTAGAAAACGCTGTATGCCTTCGAAGTACCAGGCTGTCATAACTTAGTAGGAGCAGTTTGGTATAAAGATAGATAGGACCTTGGAGAAGAAAATAAGCTACTCGAAGAACTAATCCTGCGCAGACGAAGTCGCGGGCACCAGCTAGTGCCACTATACACCGTGACATTTTAGTCGTCTTACAACGGCAGCCCACTTCATGTATCCAATGACTACTAATAATTTATTTAAAAAAATGATGTTTTTGAACATATGCATACTTTAAAAAATGAAAATATCTTTTACTAAGACGCATGACGTAGTTTGAAACACCCTGTTATGGAGATGGAATTATTGATGGGATGTTATGGTAGGTAGGTAGATATCTTCTACCGTTTGATACGTAAACATTATTAACAGGGAGGGCGTTTCATAATACTAAAGCATTATTTATTTTCCTTTGTACCTATTATCTTAAGTAATTGTAACAATGTTTTTATCGCCCCTAGACGTATTTTATGACGGATAAATTGAGTGGAACACCTTTGTAAGATGACTAAAATGTCACGGTGTATAATATGATAATTGTGAAAGTTTGTATGTTTGGATGTTAAGATTTTTGTTACTTAAGCACGCAAAAACAGCTGAGCGGATTTTAATGAAATTTGGCACACAGATAGTTGGTCGAACACATAGAATACGTACCTAACATACCTTTCCTAACACACAGGATATTTTGTATCGTACGTTCCCGTGGGATAATTTCTGACCTCCACGCGGACGAAGCCGCTAGCAAAAGTTAGTCTTTGATAGGAAAAGGGCTTACGAGTCCTCTTCTTAGTTCTTAGGCACCAAGCTACAGCCAATGTCCTAACTTCTCTATTGTAAGAAGAGGTCTACTTATTCCAGAAACCGCCACAAGCTGATATTAATCAGGCGCTTTTTTTATTTTTTTATTTAACAAACATAAACAGACAAGAAAAATAGGTACAGAGGTGATGCTTATTTCTAAAGAAATCTCTTCCAGCAGGCTAAGCATGACGCTTTTTATTTTTACGAAGAATAGACAGTGCTTTTTCAATACAAAGTGACATTTCGTTTCTCCATTTTTGGCTTCCTCCGTAGATATCCTTTTACAATCTGTCATTTTGTCTCTCGTTTCTAACGATCTTTGTCTAGGTTCTTATAAATGCAGACTATATTAGAAGAATATTTCTTCCCAAACTGTCAAAATCCCAGTAACAACAAACTTTCTACTCGACGGCCACAAAGTATATACGATTATCTACAAAATCATGATTTGTTTAGAACGCATTACTGTGATAATTAATAGAAAAATATAGCTATCTTCTCCTATTGTACATCGTCTAGTTAATAGTCATATCTATTCTTCCGTCAACAAATCGGTGCTCGTGTTAAGCCTACAGCATACCTGCGATAGGAGAGAAGATAAAGAGTTAAAGACAACGTGACGTGTATTTCATGAAAAAGACAAAATTGCACAATACGTAAGAGAATTCGAATTTCGCTCTGGGCTTTCACCTTAAGGTAAAAAACTTGACACGCTAAATGAATAAATTAAAAAAAAAATGAAGCAGGAAAATTCTAACTCAATGAAGGTAACGTAATCACAAGGACGACACATCCAAATAAGATTTTATAAAACTTAAAAAAGCAGTCTCTGGCTATAAATCTCGTTGTGCATTCATTTTGCGCGACCCACTTCCAGGAATCCCGTTTTTTTGGCCGGAAAAGGTAAAAGTGAAAAATTCAGATGGGCCAGATGGTTGGCGCGACGTGCAGATAACTGGAACGATCTACTAACCTACATAAAGTCTATAGGTGATAGTATTTACTTTGCCAGCACGGATTGTGGTCTTCCATTTCTATATTGAATGCAAGTTTCTGCTTTGCTGATATTAGAAGGCTTTTTTTGGGTGGGAAATCATTAAATGACTTCTCCCGCTCTGGGTGGAGCAGGAGGGCGTGTCAGACTTTTACTGACTAAAACCCACCCGTGTTCCTTCAGTTACCCGTGTGCCAGGGGCCGCGGTATCTCTTTCGAACAACCCGCACCCTTGGCAGGCATCGGCCCTTGCGGGCCCCATCAGTTGTTGCTGACATCTTTTTAAGGTGCACGTGGAACACAACGCGCCGTCGACCCGGGCTTGGTCCTTAGCGGACAGCGAACCCATTACTCACCGTCCGCAAGCCCGCGCCTACGGTGGCCAGGAATCAGCTTCCTGATGCTCAGGGCGTCTCCTGCGAAGGCTACGGCCGTGAGGGCGCATATACTGGCTCTCCCTCATGTGCTCCGCCTCCCTCTTTGCGAGCATCACTGCTTCGCTTAAAAAAGCAACGGCTACCCAGGCACTCTCGCTCCGTACCATGGCCTGGACCAGGGCCGGACGCGAGAGATCGCCGCCGTCGATCGCCTCCACGAGGACACGGCGGTGCTCCGCCCAAGCCGGGCAGAGCTCCACCGTATGCTCCACCGTGTACTCAGAGTGATCTTCGCAATGGAAACACCCGGGTGTTTCCTCCCGCGTTATCCGAAACAGGAACCTCCCGAAACAACCATGTCCGGTGAGGACCTGCGTGAGGCGGAAGGTGAAGACGCCATGCCGCCTCTCATGATATTAGGCTTAGTATGCGTTTAGTAGCTGTGTTGACGTCACACTACTGATGAATTGGCCCATTTGAAAAAAAAATGGTAAACAGTGCCTAACGAAAGTGAATATCTTTAGAATTACATCATATCTTTGACCGAAAGTAGATTATGAAATTAAAAAGGATTTGCCAGCGGTTTCACCCGTTCCCAAGGGATACTACCGGGGCAAAAGGATACATTATGTTATTTCCTGTAATAAACTATTTGCGTTTCACCCAAATCCGTTTAGCTTTTTTGAGTAACAAACATCCAAACATCTAAATATCCAAACATATTATTTTATTACATTAATAGGATACTAGGATTTCCAAGAATTCAAAATACGTTTCGTAAGTCAGACCGTTCGATATCCTTCGAATAAATATAAATCATGGCAAACTAAATCAGCTACAGAATTACACATAAAACTGAAATTATTATAGTAGGAAGCACCCAATTTCCCGTACACAAAGCTATCTGTTATGTCCAGCTGATCAGTTCCCCAATTCCGAGCCACCCTTAAAGGTCAGTGCACTCGGAAGCCCTTTTGAACCCCACCATCACTGATTTTAACCCCGTTTTATTTTTCATTTAACACACAATTGCACGTGTTTTACTTTGCAAATCGTTTGAGTGATGTGATTAACTGCGAATATGAAAAATTCATCACGATTTTTTCAGAAACAACGTTCGTTACTTCGGTCTTTCAAAAGAATTCAGATTTGGAACCGATTTTTCTAACGGTTTATTTCATCTTTTGGTAACTTGGTATACAACATTTTGAATAGTGAATACGTTCACCTAGGGGTGTCTTTTGGCTAGGTGGAACGGTGGTATCCGCTGGGTGACAACAAATGAATGTGATCGTGGAGTGTGATCAAGTGTGATCAAGTATCTAGATAAACAGCGTGTGACAGAAGAGGCCAATGTCCAGCAGGTCCGCTAGGGGATGATGAAGATACGGTAAAATAACGGATAGTTGGTTGCTTAGTGAACTGGTTAGCGAACCTAATTTAATCACCTAGCCTTGTGTATATAAAAAAGAAAAAAATCATAAGTCATCCAAAAATACGTCCGCATCGTTGTCAATGGGAAAAGTGCCCAAAAGGCTGGCAGCATTGCGGCGTTGTATGGCAATGCTTATTCTTTGGCCGAAAAATAGGCCAGCCCTTTGGTCACGTGAAAAGTTGACCAACCGCTTGGAAATGTCTCGAAAAACTAAGTGGGTAGTAATAGGTTCCAATAAGATTGGAATATTTGCGCCGTTTGAGGTTTTCTGCCTCAGCACAACCAGCTGTACTTGAAAGATGGGATGGCCCAAGGGTGTCGACACATGTTGCTTCTCACACCAAAGGCCTACCTAACTTCCAAGGCATTATGATCATTCCGTCTGGTCTTCCCATAGTCGCGTGCCAAGCCAGTGAGTTCTAGAACAGCTGGCACCCCGGCGGTGACAAGACCACAACGGATGATGTCATTGATGCTGGCGTGCCGTGCTATCCGACCTGCGCTCCTTCTGCATGATAAGTCATGGTGTCCGAGGCGGTCGACATCTTCACCACATTGGCAGCGCAGAGATGCAAAGCCACGCAAGGAGCGCCAAAACGCAGGCAAGTAGCTAGCCGGAAGGTCGAGTCACCCAGCATGGTGCCTATGTTGGGTGACGGTAGTGCCTGCAGCCAGAGGCCCGACTCCTACTCACCCACAGCCAGAAGGCGAGCACGCTCAGCAGTATTAGTGGACTTATTAATAAGTTTATTCCGTACCAACCTGCAGAGCGGCTCATCCCACTGCCTCTGTGAAGATGGGTTCACGGGCCGATCTGTATCCAGGCAAGCCATTTTCCAGGCATTCCCCACATCGGTCAAGCACGGCACTTCTGGGGGCCTACCCTTAACTCCGTCAACGAAGATACGGGCCCGTCCGAGAGTAGTTCGAAACTTTGAAATGAATCCTACAGCCGAGTAATTCACTTTTTTGGACGGGCAAAAACATATAGGGAGTAGGGACAGCTGTCAAATCGTGTTGTCATTAATTCTTAGTTCGGGCTCCAAACTAATCTTCGGTCCGCAAGTGATACGGAGTTGGAAACGCCCGTTACTTCGACCGGACTTCGTGCTTAGGGAGTAGGCCCCCAGAGTCAACCAGGCAATGGGCTAAAATTTTCCCAGCCAACTCTTCAATGCTGTGAACAGACGCCAGGAAAGCCGGTAAGCTAATACTAGTAATTTTACGGACACCGAGACCACCAAAACGGATGGGTAGTGTGGCTTGAAGCCACGCTCGGTCGTCCAAAGCCACATTTCAAATTGATGATAGTGGGCTGCGAATAATTTGCTCAATTTTGTCCAAGAGCTGTGGATGCTTCCATAGAGGGGAAGAGCGTAGAAAATATATAAAATTTGGGCCAAAACAACAGTATCTAATCAGGGTATATAATCTATAATCTACTTTTTCCTAGCCTCATTAATGAGAACAGACTTATTACTGAATGAAATTTTAATTTCATTTTTTACCGTTTCCTGCTCTTCTTGAACACAATCTGTGGGTTGAGTTGAGGTAGTACAGTATTAAGAAAAGCTTTAAAGAAAATCCGATGGTACTTCTAAGTTCTTGATTTTATTACTATTCCAGGAATCTGTCATAACTTAAATTTTACAATTTTATCGGCAAACATTATTGTGAGATATAATATCACTAAACGTTCTATTCGATAGAAATAATTATTTCTTGGAAAATTATTGTAAGTTGTTGTTTAAGTTAGTAAACTAATTGAATTAAACAAAGGTCTCAACAATTTGATTTCTTAACGCAACAAATTACTTTAGCTTTAAAAAAAATCGAACAATTAAGGGAGTACCTACAGTAAGTTGTAGAACTGAGGCCATCAGCTGGTCCCATTCCCGTAATTAAATACGTTCAAAATCTAGTCGTGATCTCATCCCAGCGATAATCAATGTCAAAAATTTGTCAAGAATGTGGGAGAATAACAGGTATTTTTGAGAGTTTGATACTTAGTTTAGAATACGAACGCTTTTAAGAATTGGGTTTTTGATGTTACATCTTAGTTAAATTGTAATATAGATTGCTTAGAATATAGGCTGCTTATATTGAAAGTCACATTCACCTAGGACGTTAGATACCTCGTGGTATTTGCCTCATAGATAGATAGATAAATCGTTTATTTGGTGCATAAAAAAAGACATAACACAAAAAACAAAGCACGATGAGATTAAAACTAATTACATGAAAATGGGATGACATAAGTGTAGTGATGACACTTTAGGCTATGACACAAGTTAACATTCAAATTAAATAACGTGCGGTGGAGTGCAAAAGTGAGGTACGCGTCTCAAAGTTGCACCAAATGGGAGTCCAGCTCAGCATGTGACCTCATGACTAAATAATAACAGTTGCACGGGACGATCTAAAGTTAAGCTATGCTTTCTGCAGTCAGTTCGAGCTTGGGTGACCATCCATTACTTGTAGAGACCATTAGGTACGTGCTTTGCAAAGCACGTCGAAGCGTTGGTTCCGGGCTATGATTGGTAGATTTTTGACAGTTGTTACGGGTCGCTGGTAGCCCGAAAGTCTGATAACTAAGGAGTACCGTATTACCCAGGAACTGGGTTGGCGGTCAGATAGACGACTTCGTTCCATTTAAAAAACTTAAAAAAAAAAAACAACCGACTTCCGAAAAAACAGTGTAACAACAAGTGAAAATTAACTATAATTTCGGAAGTCGGTGACTTTGCATGTCTTTTAATTTTTTGACACCGCCTTCCAAAGTTAAAGTTAATTTTCACTTTGTGGTGTTTTTTCGGAAGCCGGTTCTTTTTTTTTTGGAAAAGTTCTTATTTTTCACTTTTTACTTATAGTACCTCCTACTAATTTCATCATCCTTGGCGTCAAAACAATTTATGCGATAGCACTGCAGCAATCGCGGTTTATTTACTGTTATTTTTTCCGTTTCGTTGTCTGTGTCCGAAACGCATCATGAGATCTATATGAAATTTAAATGGGACCACACGAGAAGTTAACGAACAAACATTAAAAAAACACAGTCGAATTGAGAACCTCCTCCTTTTTTACAAGTCAAGGTATTCAGCTGCATCCGGTAATAGGCTCCTCCCCTCTTACACGGGACTTAAACCTAACTTGCAAAATGTCGGTGTAGGTACTACACCTCTGCGAAACCCTTCGAGGAAACAGGCGTTATTCCAAAATTAGTTTTAAAATATAGGGCATAGGCCAACGCCCGATAGAACCGCGTTAAAAGTTGCCCTAACCACAATAATTTCAAAAACAGTAGTGAGCCCATGGGAAGTAGTAGGTAATTGTATCCCCACTGTGTTTTATCTATTAATTCCACCCTTCTTTGATTAAAATGTCAAAACGTAAATGGCGTGCCATTAAAACATTTGTAAAGGTGACAATTTTATTGTTAACACGAAATGTCTAGTTAGGGTCCCGTATAATAGGTGAGGCCTTTTGATCCGGGGATTGGAAGGAAAATAAATGCCTTATCTTAATTAGTGTTACTAACTTTAATGTGCATGCTTATCTGGTTGTTTGTAAATTTTTTAGGCTCGTTTTTTGGTAAATAGTTTATATTTTTGTGAACTGAAACTTCTTAAGCGGCGGGCGGTCCAATAATTGAACGCGAATTGAAAGCGCAATTTTAAGGACGCGTCACGTTCAGGCACGTTTCGTTACATGAGAGAGAAGAAAGATATAACGTTACCTCTCTCTCTCTCTATGTCGTGCACACTAAATCTCTCTTATTCTATATTTTTAAGAAGTTTATCTGCCATTACGTGTAGGTTTTACCTATGCAAAAAGAAAAAAAATCTTATTGACAACACGTTGAACTGACTTCCTTTCCAGAGATGACTCAATCAACCCCCATTTCCCCGACATCAGAAATTAAGTTCCCGTTTCTTAGAACTTTGCTTAAGTCGATAAAATCTAACTGGCTGTACGCTCCATATTCCGTATATAAACACGCTGTAAGCAGAATATAACCAGCTAACACTTGGAACAACTTACATCCCTGATCCAACAATAGAGCATCGAACGTTTTCTTATATAATCAAGAGCCGCTTCTCAGATGTTGAAGTTAAGGGGATCACATATTGGGGGAGAAGTAGCGGTAATGCACTGCGTGACTAACAAGATTTTCTGTACCCCTCCTTCAGGCAATTTAAGTCTTATTTTGGAAGTGGGAAGGAAGTATGACGTAATTGCAGACGATTCGTCTTGTTGTGTTTTAATTAATGCATTTATAAATTACCATGTTAGGTACAGACGAATTTAAATTCAGTCCGTCTTATTACAAAACACGATCTAAGTTCAGTTCTAGCCTAAAGCTCTGAGCCAGCTTTTAATACAAAAATGACAACTTAGCACCGGATTGAATTGTCAGACCTGCATTTCTGCAACTATTGTGTTCTTAATTCAATAACTGAATCGATGATTTAACCTGATCTAAAGAAAAACCTTGTTTTGTAATAAGGGGTTTTGTTTTGGGTGGGAAATCATAAAATAACTTCTCCCGCTCTGGGTGGAGCAGGAGGGCGTGTCAGACTTTTACTGACTAAAACCCACCCGTGTTTCCTCAGTTGCCTGTGTGCCAGGGCCCGCGGTATCTCTTTCGAACAATCCGCACCCCTGGTAGGTAATAAGGGGGTAGTATGTGTTTAAAGAGAGTTGCCGAGAATCGAGCTGAATGGTTTGCAATTGGAGAGCCCTATGTCCAGCAGTGGACTGCTGTCAGTAGGCTGATGATGATGATGGTGGTATTTAAAACTTATGTGACGTAGGATTTTGGTATGGTGATCTTTCTCGAATCTATCAATACTCTCTAAAAGGACTAAAAAATTGAGAATATAAAGAAAGAGACGGTAAGATGATGACGATGATATCAACCTCTTCCTTCCACAGGTCACAATCGCCCGCTACCTCTCTTCAAACAGCCCCCACAGCGTTATTTCAAGAAGGGCGCGGGCGAAGGTTGTATAAATATTGGCGCCTCGCTTTGAGGCCAAGTGCCGTCTTTGTCTCGACAATAAAAGAATAACACTCATTTATACGAACAATGAAACCCCCCACCACTAGGAATAAATTCCTAAAGCTACCCACTGTAACGTAAATCTTCACTATATTGTGCTGGAAAATCGAAAGCGGTAAACGTATAAAGTGTTTCAGTATAAGAAAAAGGAGAACGGAAAATTGTATAAATTCTATGAAGGAAAAAACAATGAGGTCCCAGATAAAGATCGATTACTGCAACTCTCTTCGTGGTATAAACAGATATTGCTATACTAGATACTGCAAATGGGCAGTTGCTACCGTCCGTTCACAGCTGTTTTAACTCTGACAGCAGTAACCAAACCGCAACCATAGTCTAATGAGACTGTGCTATTGACAGACTTGTTAGTGAATTTTGACAGTGACGCAAAATCAGAGGTAAAATAATTGTGAACGGACTCTGTACATCAGCATGCAACTTGCCATGCAGTCGTTGATTAATACATTCTGGTAGTCAAAGACAGCAACGTTTAGCATCAAAATCAAATGGTCTAAGCAAAAAAACTTTCCGTAGGTACTTACATAAACCAAGTAACACGTGCCTCTATTTGTGAATATTACAATAATAACCCCAGATCCTTTCGAAACGAATTCTGACGTAAGCCGACTAGACTAGTAGACACACTTAACCTTTATATAAAAATAAAATCAAGAATGCCTAGTATTAAAATCCGAAAAATATTGTTTGTTACATAAAGTCGTATTTTTGAACTAACGATCGCCGCGTTCTCATCCCAAAAGTCAGCAAAAAAAAACGTAAAATCAACACAAACATATTTCTAAGCTGACTCACAAGTTACAGCAGTCAGTGTCACTAAAAGATAAAGTCTCGAACCTACCTAGCTTAATAAGTTGTCAGCTTAATGGGCAACATTTTCAGAAACTTACGATGCCGATTCCTGACATAGAATATGATGCTCTGAGAGATATTAAGAAAAATCTAGCTAAAATTACTTTCATTGCGAAATAGGAATGAAATAAAAATATATTAAATCTGCCTTAGTTCGCTGGTTTTGCAACTAATGTAGAACGTAATGTCTTGTGACTTTTTAGGTCACCTAAAGTAAACAAATATAATTTACATCCATTTTCTTGCTATTTACCGACAATAAATAGGTTAATGAATAATATTCTTTCTTTCTTTTTTCTTTCTTTCTTCCTTTCTATATCTATCTTTTAATTGCTCGTATATTGAAATCACAATCTTCTTTTAGGGACGTATACACTTACCTACAAGCACAACATTGATGAAGGTATAATTTAGAAAAAAATAAGCATTGGCTAATCGAGAGTTCAATAACTAATAACAATTAAAATCGACACATTAAAAAAATGTTTACATTATCTAATTGTACAAGTATCCTTATTTAGAACAATAGCCTACGAGCTCGGCGGCTTTCTTCGATCTAATCAAACTTAGTTAAATATTTCAAATATTCATAATTCAATATTTATTTTAATTTTTTTCATTAACGATTTTTATAAATGACTTACTTTATACGTATGTAGACCGATTTTGAAAACTTGGGTAGAAGGAACAACAGGGTTTTTGTTACATTTTGTATAAAATAGTTGTAACACAAGCAACGGCAAATGGTCGTTGACTGACAAATTGCTTAATTATTATTTTTTCTGGCTGCACAACGATGTGTTTTCGACTGCCTGTTTCATACATCATACTTTGATCACGAAAAATAAAAAAAATTACAATTTGATTCTCATCTCATACAAATCCGCATAGCAACCAAATCTCTTAATTTTTAACATTCGATAAACGAACTATCACATCTGCTTCTTCTATGACGCATAAGTTTCTAAGAAAAACAATATAATCGTTAAACAGATTCGCAATGTGGATACGATAATTTTTCCCTCACACCATTTTATGCCGCTTAAAGCTGAATGTCGAATAAACTTAATATGTTTATGTGACGTGCGGCTGTAAAAACGTTTATTTTGACATTAGTTCGACCATTTCGGCGAATTTCGCTCTGAAGCTATGATTGTTACGATCCAAGGGAAGATTTTTCGTTAATTTGTTATCGGTATAAATTTGTTGGTGGGCTTTAAAGTGCAGATTTTAAAGGCTTTTATCTTGTAAATAATGTTTTTTGTTACGTGGAATGTTAGTGGTTTTGACTCACTTTTAATTCGCAATAAAAGTGATTTTATGTTTTGAGAATCCTTATGTATTTTTAAACGATCACATTTCTTCAAATCTACGTTCATGTCTGAACTTCAAGATTTAAAAAACCAGGCCCCTAACTCCTAAATCCTTCTTTTTATGCACTATTCACTTTATGGTAGGTACCTAAAAAATACGACGACTCGTAAAATAAAAATCAAAGAGTAACCCTAAGTTTTATACTAGGGACTAGAAAACTTAGGTATACTCTTTGATTTTTGTCTACACAGACAGACCCTAAGCTTTAAAACTCCCTCTGTTACTCAGAACATATTGAGTAACAATAACTTCGTAATTAAAAAACAAAAATAAAAAACGGTCGCTCAATTAAGTAATAGCCCTACATTGTAGGGCCATCGTATCGAGTATAGTCTAAGTAGAGGGGAGGAATCGAGGGGGAGGTTAAAACAATGGCAACCCTAACGTATGAGAATAATTATCAGTTCCTATTGTTTATTTACGGATAGATCCAGACTGTCTTTTTATTGCTTCGGCTTCTATTGGAAGGGAGAACTAATAAGCCGGGGTAAGATAAAAGCTGATTTGAGTTAGGCACTTGGCTTCCTGAATAGATTGTGGTGTAGGGGGATGGTTTTGCTGATAGTGCCCTTTTTGTGGAAGTCTATTGATTCCTGTTATAATCTTCTATACTTGACTGCAGATCTACTGTTTAATAAACATAATAATTCATGGTAGCAGTAAAATGTATATCCACTGCTGAAAAGAATACTTTGTTCTCACAGATCACTAAGGTTCATCTTGCCGAAGTCAAGCAACATCAAGCAATGGACAAACGACAAACATTAGTTGGTTGAATACGAGGCTTTTTGCTTCTAAGGGTGTGTATTTCTCTGTATGTCTTTTGTAATGTGCGTTTTGTTAGTGGAGATCAAACAATTTTTCCTCTTTTATTTTTTCTTTCTTAAAACAAATGATTGAAGAATTCAAATTTCATGGGAAGAAAAATAACAACAGAAAAAAAACCTACGAAAACACTTAGAAAAAAGTAAGTTACCTAGTTAAGCACCTGAACAATAATTTAAAAACATATGTTGTAGAACGGTAAAAATGCTTATCTGAACACATTTTCAACTACTTCAATCGATATAAAATAAAATGATACGAGACAATAAATTGAATCATTTGAAGCAACGTTGTTTAATTAGGCAAATCTTTGGCCGCGTTCGGACGGTATAATCGAATTTATATTTCATACGAGCGGTACTCGAGTGCTCCGAACAAACCCGATGTGCTCCCAAACAAATACACGTGCCTTTGGTTTGTGCTGGCATTTAGACAACTGTTTGGGGTTATGGCAGCCTGGTAAGATTAGAAACAAGGTGAGGGTAAATGCCATGCTAAAATGTCATGGATATATTGGACAATATAGTGACCAATTTGCAGGTCAGCTGCCATTGGTAGAAAATGAATGGTCAAAATATTGTTTCCCTTTTATAAAAGTTTATTGACCGAATGAAAGTATTGTTGTACCTCATATTGATATAGTTATCAGTCATCTGTTCTTGCGGTCGTCTTATATAGTTGAGAAAAAGTATTTATTTCCAAAAATTAGCCTGCCTCGTTGGTCACAAGCGAAACAGCTGAGCATGAGGTCTTCCGGGTTCCGATTCCCAGGTCGAGCAGTGTTATTGCAGCTCGGAGTCTGGATTTGTATGGCATGGAACTTAAACATAACTGGCAAAATGAAGGTGTGTGTGCGTACACCTCTGCCCAAGCCTTCGGGACAACAAGGCACGATGTTATGTAAGTAGCCAGTCTATAATGTACAAAAGAAAATGAAGCATCACGGCCCCTTATCGGCAGTTTATCACACCACCTGTGGTGTAATAAACTGCCGATATATACAGACTCTACTACTAATCTCTCAAATTCCTAGGCTAGGCTAAAAATATTATCATGTCAAAAATTATGCCTACATATACCTCTATGTCGGAACAATTTTTGACGTGGCAATATTTTGCGCCTGTACCTACGGCGAATAGGACAAGTACTCACAATACCGAGATATTATCACAAAGGGCGCATTCGTTATCTGTGACACTGACGGCCGCTGGAACGGCATAGTTCATAACATATTATATCATTTACACTATACGATACGATCGGAACGTGACGTGGCAGAAATTTTTTCATCTAAAGGTATAGGCAGTCTGGAAAATGGTGATTCGAAAAATTACGAAGGTATTTTGATAGTTACGTTGGTTTTGTAACGAACCTTAGATTTCACCTTACTTACGCTGCCATCAAAGCAGAAAGAGGTTCAAAAATAAATATTTCGTGACATAAACAGCACACTGACAGTAGAAATGGCTTAATTTTGACTGTACAACAACATTCATTGCGTTATTTGCGTTTTTTTTTTTTTTTTTAATCTTTATTTGGAAAAAGGCTTTAATCGCGGAGCGATTATGTCAGCCTCGTAGTTTTACAAAATTAATACATAGTAGGTAATAACTAGGATCTTAACTTAAATAATTTAACAATTAGGTAATATAACTTAACAGCTAATTTGGATGTAGGATTGGACAATATCAAATTACATATGCCAACATCCCTTAACCTAAGTCCCGCTTCTGATTCCAAAGTTCTCCGTTCTGCCCCAACACGAGCACACTCCACCAATGCATGGTAGGTGTCCTCCCTCATATTGCAAATCAGACAGTTTGGGGTATCAACAACCTTCATAAGATGCCCGAACGCATTCAACGGAATGTGCCCGGATCTCAGACGCATGCTTGTTACTAACAATCGTCTATTCATCTGTACTTCAGAGAACCAAGGAATCCTTGGTGGTTCAGACTGAATTGTTCTGTACCATATACCCTTCTCCTCAGATCTTTTGTCAAAGTATTCTTTCCACATCTTATTGCAACTTGTTTTAACGTCTCTTAATATATCTGTGAAGAAGGGCGCATGATAGACAGATATTCCCTCATAGGTTCCTGTTTTTGCCAGCTTATCTACTTGTTCGTTTCCCATCAGACTGACATGTGATGGAATCCATTGGAATTCAACTATTTTGCCTCTTTCCCTCAGTGTTAAATATAACTCGAGTATAGAATATGCTACCGGTGTACCTCGTATGCCCGAGGTACACCGGGCTATATGCTGCAAAGCGCTTTTTGAATCACAAAGTATTACAAATTTATCACGATTGCATGACATCAAGTATGACAGACATTCCAAAATAGCATACAATTCCGCCGTCATTATGGACAGTTTGCAGTTCAATGTGAAACTAGCTCCCGTGTTAGATTGAGGATCAAAAAAGGCTGCTCCTGTACCATTAACATTCTTGGATCCATCACTGTAAATCTGATAGAATCCGTCATAATTTCGTGCAATTGTTTCTACTGATTTCTCTAAAAGTGCTGCAGAAGTATGAGATCTTTTAGGTCCTGGCATATCATTAATACTCAGGTTAATGTGTGAGTTAATATCAATATTTGTCATCCATGTCGACAGTGAGAACATCTCTATAACTTTAGAACGATGTAAAGGTAGATTGGTAATCTCACTGAATACGATAGTTAGCAACGGTTTTTTCTTATTACGCCAATATGATTCCTGGTCGCAGAAAGATGTTAATTTTGATATCATTGAAATGGTGTCACCATCAACTATAGACTTAGCTTTTAAGCAAAATTTTGCAGCTAAATATTTACGTCGAACAAACAATGGTGGCAGACATAACTCCGATTCCATCGCGTGGATTGGGCAACTTTTTAAAAAACCGCCAACTACTCTCATGGCTTGGTTTTGAACTTTGTCTAATTTAGCAACATTGGTGTTAGCGCTGTTATGGAACAAAAAACTTGCATAATCTAACCGACTGCGAATTATTGCAATATATAGTCGCCTTAAATGCATAGGATGGACTCCCCATGAAGAACCTGCTAGCACCTTAAAAACATTTAAAAATCTCATACCTCTTTCACAGGTTTCATTAATGTGTTTGCGCCATCTCAAAGATGAATCTAGCCAGAGTCCCAAATATTTAACTACTGGGACATTTTCCAAACAGACATTATTAATTTTAACATTTGCCTGCTGTAGTGACTTTCCCCTCGAAAAGAGACATATTTTACTTTTCGTGGAAGATAGTTCCAGACCCAATACTCCCAACACATTTGATAAATTATCTATGGCTTCCTGAAGAGTTGTGGTCATAAAACGAATATCTTGTCCAGAAATATAGAGGACGAAATCATCGGCGTATTGGGACACATACACACTCGTAATCTCTGTACAGATATCACTAGTAACTATGTTAAATAATATTGGAGACATAGGGTCTCCTTGGGCCAATCCCTTACATGTCCATCTTGTAATTGGAACATTGCTCCCTACTTGTGACACAGCTAAATGTCTTTTCGTTAAGTATTCCCATATATATCTACATATAGAAGCCCCCACTCCCATCTCATCCAGCTTAGACACTACTTTAAATATATTGACATTATTGTATGCGTTGTCTATGTCCACAAAACATCCCAATGTCTTTTGATTATTGGTGAAACCTATTTGAATTTGTGACACTAGTCTTACGAGATTGTCCAAGCATGACATAGATCTTCTAAATCCCACTGTATTCTTAGAGAAAAGCCCCTTACTTTCAAAAAACCATTCAAGACGTCGCGTTATAATGTTGTGTAAAGTTTTACAAAGACAAGATATGAGAGATATAGGTCTCAAAGATGTTATGTTGCTTAGATCGCGCCCAGGTTTCGGTACAGGCACTACTTTAACATTCCGCCACTGTCTTGGAACCTCACCCTGAGACAAACATTTGTTAAATAACTCAACTATCAACTGTTTGCTAGGAAAATTATAGATCATTGAATAAGATATATCGTCTTCCCCTGGAGCGGTGTCCTTCATCTTAAGTACATTAGATAGTTCCTGTGCCGAAATCTGTGCCTCCAACTGTAAATTAGTAGAACTAAAGGCCGGGCATAGTGGCAGAACGTAATCTGGCGTCAATTGTCGTAAGAACTCACTAGCCCTTTCGGCATCCAAACAAATTCTACTAGTACGATATCCTTTGAGCCATCGCATTTTATTCCACAACTCGCTACTAGACACCATCTCACTCATACTATCACAAAACTGATGAAAAGATTCTGCACTAGCTTTACGCATTAGTCTCTGTGCTGTAGCAATCTTTTTTTTAAGAATTATAAAATTCGTGGGTATGGGGTTCTTCCTCACCTGCGCTAATGCCAATCTACGATCCGCAACCGCTCTAGACAACTCCGGAGACCAATATGATCTGGGAATAAATTTACTGGTAGGGTTTTCACAAATTTTAGTAACCGGAATTGATGTTTGAGATGCGAAATTAATTAAATCCATAATATCATCATACATTTGTTGGGTGTTGCCTGTTAAACTAATACTACTGATTTTACTTGAGATTATTTCTTTGTATTTTTGCCAATCTGCCTTTTTAAAAATTCGTTTCGATTTGATTAAGTTATTACAAGTTATTTCTGTAGTTATAAGGACCATTAAGTGATCACTACCTAAGTTTTCATGTAAAACACTCCACTTGAACCGAAGTGCAATATCTGCTGACGCAAACGTTATGTCGGGCGAACTTTTTTGAAGCTGATTTAAAACTAACTTAAGTCTGGTAGGGTCCCCAGTATTGAGGGAAACATATTGCCAATCATCAGCTGTATCGTGGATTTGTAAACCCCTGCGATCACTTTTGTATGACCAATTTGTATGATGCCCGTTGAAATCTCCCCCTATTAAAGTTTTATTCGACCATTTAGAAAATAGCATTTTCCAATCTTCATCTGTAGTCTGAATATTAGGAGGACAGTACACTGCAACAATATTTTCCAAGAAGTCACAGTTAAATATTTTTATATGGAGAACTTGAATGTTTCTATTACGTAAGCTAAAATTGGTGATTTGTGCTGTAATGGATTTATGAACTACAATAGCAATTCCACCGTATGAATCGTCCCGGTCTCGTCTAAAAATATCATAATTACCTATTTTCAAATGACTGTCTGGTTCAAGCCAGGTTTCAGATATAATGCATACATGAATTTTATCTAACAATAAGAGATTCTCGAAAGTTTTAATTTTAGGTCTTAAACTTTGTGCGTTCCACTGCAAGAACTTCAACTTAACAATTTTGTTTTTAGGTTCCATTACTTACTAAGTCCGAAAAAATACTCTAAACACTTATTCAAAATCGGCCACTCAGACATTTGATCTACCACAACTAGTACCAACCATTCAATACAACACTTAATAACATTATTCAACTTTTCTTTTATACTAAGATTTCGCATAAAAATAATGTCCTTCAACCGAGTAATTAACTCGTCAAAATGTACCTGCCGCTCATTGTTTACGTTGTCACCGAGATCGTTATCAGTAGCAGCTGGTTGCTTAGGAATGTCGTCCGGCGAGTCCCGCTGTCCCCACCACTCCGTTTTATCTATGTTTTGCGAATGTGATTGCTTATTTTTATTACTTGCTTGTAGTGACTTCGGTCGGTTCTGCTTAAACAAAGGTGGGAACTCACTTGGAGTATATTTATTAATGTTTCCCGATTCTTCCAATAGCAGACCATTAAAGCTGTTGTTGGTATTGATTTTCGACTTTTCGATATCTCTTACTGCTTCTATACACCTTGGTGACTTAGGCCTAACATACATATTGCAAGCAACGTGATAGGTACAATTGTATTCTGCCATAAGCTCTCTCACGCGCTTCTCTCGAGCATATACTGGACAACTTCTATTCAACGCCATGTGGTCACCCCGACAGTTCACGCATTTGAATATTGTCACTTCACAGTTACTGTGTTCTTCTGTGCACTTAGGGCATATAGTTTTTTTGGACGTGCATCTTGCTTTTACGTGACCAAACTTCCAACAGTTTGAACACTGCGTTACCGGGAAAACATAAGGTTCAACCTTGGCACGTAGACAGTCTATATATATAAATGCTGGCAGGTATGAACCCTTGAATGCCACCTTGGCTACCTCGCTAGGCACCCAGCCGCCTTCTTCATCGCGTCTTTCTAGTCTTTTTAATGCTATGATTTCAATATCATTAGGACACTTTATTACTTTTAATGCCTCCTCGCCAGACAGCTCAAGGTCCACATCCCGAATAATGCCGTACGAAATGTTCACATCCATTGCACTATACACTTTCCATCCTTTGTTTTGGAATTCCAGACAGTCTAACAACTTGCCCGCACATTCTTCACTCGAAACCTCAATTTTTAATTTATATGGGTTAATATACTTAATGTGCGTTATATCGGTCAAACCTATGCTGTTAAACAATTTGGCAATAGCAAACTGTTTGGGTAGTTTTTCTTTGCTCCAAATAAAAACCTGTTTCTTGACCTGTTTCTGTTTCTTTCCTTTATTTGTCTCAACTTTGGTCCAGCTTAGTTCTTCCTCTTCTCTTTCTCGTTTTGATGCTTTCTCTATTATTATATCTTCTTCCATAATATTATCCAATGGCTCACGTTTGTTTTCTACATCTTCCATTTGTGACATCCATCCATCTAACTGAGTCACTTCTTTTGTATTGAGCTGATCCAATGTTGTTTTTTCTTGTTCGCGATCTTCTGTGGCCATTATTAGGTGTAATTCGGCATCACTGAAGAGCGCGTCAATATAATTACTTTAAAAAATTCTATTCACACCGTTATCGGTAGGCGCGTGCGAGCGATCTACACGAATGCCGTGATAGAACTGTTATTTGCGTTGTTAAGCTAACAAATTTTTCGAACAAATAAAGCAATGTATTCTCAAAAACCCTTGTTTCTTTTAACGGGCTTTCCTATTGACGATAAAAGCATCTATCGCCGAAGATGCTGCAGTCGATAAAATTATTATTGATCTGGGTTTTCTTAGCGTGTCGATTTCAAAAATAACACGGATATGAGAATGTACTCTATGTATAGTTTTCTTTTGTTTGGCCCAAAATTCAGCAACGCAAATACCGTTCGCTGATGCATCCATTAGGTCCTCACAGTGTAGGGGACAGGGCATGCGGTGCAAGATATGAGGTGAGCCATTGTCTGTGGAGATACGCTGCATACACACTGGAGATCTGAGCCTTCCATGAACTTGTGGAGGTTGTCCTTGCTGCGACCTACTTGGGTACGAAGTCTGTTTAAGGTGTTCCAAGCAGTTTTATTCTATGTAACGCATTAAAAAGACCAAGTGAAGACGTCATGATCCTGATTACTGTAGTGGATAAGAAAGTATAAGCGACTTCCAAACAATTTCGATTCCGACACGACCCAATCAAAAATCGTCTCCTCTAAAAGCACTTCAGAAAATCAGGTCACAATATCACAATGCAAGTCGGTCTCAGCCTGATGTTCAGTGCGATACATCATACATGTACCGACCGAGAGACCTCACATGAAATATTAATTATAACTACGTTTATTTCATTTTGACGGGTAAGCTTACTGGATTAAGTTTCGACCAGTCTGGACTGTTTGTTTGTGCTTGTGGTCTCTGGCTAAGAATAGAATGGTCCATCAACTGTTGCTGGTGACGTAAGAGGCACAGAGATATTTTTATTTTTAGAGGAGTAAGTACAGAATGTATAGTTTTGTGATAAATTACATAATAAGTTAAAATCATGTAGTAAATCATTTTCCGAAGGGTTAAAGTAGTTAAAAAAGCCGTTTAACGAAACGCAGAAATCTTAAATCTAAATCAGCCCCATCCTTTATGAATTCGTCTTGTCAGATTCCCACATTTTACATGGGGATTTAACTATCATCTGATTTTCTTATCATGTATATTCCGAATTTTCAATAACACAAGATCTAAAGAGCCAACAATTTCGTACTTGGCCTAATAAAACATAATCGATGAGCTCATAATTGGACTATAAATCATAGCTCCCGTTCTACTTCATTATATGAGAACCACCTAGGTGCTGATTCAGTACTTGCTGGCTTTCCTACACTTGCAAAATCATCTAAATTACCGAAACGTTCCAAATCTCGATCCAAAACATTGCGATTTTGAACCATAACACTCAGACATTGGGTAAAATTTTGGAAGGTTTCTAAACTACGTTACATTCCCACCAAAATTATACGAAGTTTAGCAAGTGAAGCATAATCTTAAGATGATTTATGATGTTGTATGTATGACATTTACGAGTTAACAGTTCTAGGGAGGCCTTTTAATCAACTATGCTAATGTTTTGGTGTTGATCCCCGAGTTTCGGATCTCACTACCGAATGTCAATATTAAACCCTAATTGAATCACCGAATGTGAGCAAAATTTAATTATAGTCCTGCGTAGCGACACGTTTGATGAGACGTGTCCCGTGGTATGAGAGGTTTGCAAGATTGAGTTACATTATAGCGGTTTATATCGAAAATTTCGTCATTTTGGTGCTAGTAATTTAGTAGCACGTAGTCACGGTAAAAAAAAAAACAGTTTACGAAACGACGCTACTATGCGGGTACGTTTATATTCGAATGATATTAAAAAGGTATTTTGTTCTGAAACAAACACAGCCTTTTACAAATTTTCGGGTCCAAAAATACGATAAAATATTTTTTATGGAATCTTTCTGACCTATCCTATCGCGGTCAATGGGGTAGGGGAGGCTGCTTTAAAATTCAGTCATAACTTAGATGATTACGTCCCAAACATCTCACGTACGATCTGTATTGCCATTTTGGGTAACCGTGCGGATCCCCAAAAATTTAAGGGTGATAAGAAAAAATACCTGCAGCTTTTAACTCTCGATTTTTAATTCATTGTCTGTTCCATCTTGGATGTTTTGATTTGAATAGACGTGATTTTGTAAGCAATGGTGGTATACAGGGTTATTGGAAAAACACCAACAACCTCTTAAGAGATCATTGTACTCATCATTATGAACAACTTTTACTATGGGACCAAACCTAAAATCGCGAAAAAAGTTCAGCTGTTTCTAACATTTATGTTCGTTTATCTCATTAAAATGTAGGGATTTCTTTTTAAATCTTGTTGGGTTTTCATTCCATTTTAATTCAACTTAAATTTATTGGTTAACGTCATTAGAGTTCCCAACTCAAGTTGTATTTTAATAGTTTACTCTTTAACTTGGTTACGCAAAAGTTCCTCTTATTTCCCGATACTAACTAAAAGCTCTTTGAAATTGAACGAGGGGCATGTTGTAATATCTCAAAGCTTTGCAACGAGCGAATGAAAGGGAATGCTAATAAATAGTTCAGATCTAGTTGGAACTGAAAAAGTGACGGTCAAGAAGACTTGTTTATCACTAGACTTTTTCAATTGGCTGTATTTTTTGTTTTATTTTCTATCATACCGTATATCATAATATGGTGACTTGGGTAAATATGTGTACAGGATATTTCTTATATTTTATTGAAAATATACTGTGAATATGTACATCGCCCCACATGTGAACCAGGCATCATACTGCCGTCACCCAAAATCCTGCATCGCGCAAGCAGAGGTTACCGCGCAACTAGGATATACAACGTCCTGAGTTCCTGACATCAATCGTCGGGAAGTTGCCCACCAGACACAATAGCCGTTCGGTCGAAGTATCCTCCCGTTTCTATAAATGGTTACTGAATTTTACACTTTATTCCTATGAGTTACTAACTAGTTGTTAACTTGCATGCTCTGTATGTGTACTCATGTTTCCACAAATAAAGAATCTTGTATCTTGTATCTTGAGTTTATAATATGAATTCTTACTATAAAGTCATAACATAAGTCAACGTATATTGCCCCCACGAGAAGATTTGACGCTGTTGGACTATTAATCACTTGAACACCAAACAGTTGTAAAAAGAAAACACTTTAGTCACTGGAAACTCGAAATCGGATGAAATTTTTGCATTGCAGTTTTATACACTACTTTATCTTTTGTCATACTAAATAAGATCAAAGTTAAAAGAGTAAAAAATAGTTTTTAATGTAATAAAAATGGGGCGCCCCGCATATTTATTCCATAGAAAAAAATAATTGATGGAAACCCCTTGCTGATATCATCACTCATCATTTCAGCCTAAAGACGTCCACTGCTGGCCATAGGCCTCCCCCATGCTCCTCCACTTCGCCCGGTCTTGTGCTTCCCACATTCAGCGATTTCCTTGATGATATGAACTTCTTGAATTTGCTCCGTTACGTATTGGTCGAAAATTGTTTTATAACATTATTTTGTTAGTGAAAGTATTATAATATAATTATATTTTTAAATTTCGGTATTGTGTTTATACAGTACGTCAATATAAACTCGGAAGTTTTCTCATTTGAAGTTTTTTTTATGCTGTTACGTTTAATACTGTATGTTCGGCCAAACTTTGAAATATACTAGACCACATCGTCATGGACAACAAAATGCATTACTCATGATTAGTCACTCAATGTCCGCATCAATTCGTTTGACAAAGACCAAAACAATGGCAAGGTACCCCTGATTAACCTTTCATCCAATCTTCAATAGACAGATGGGGAATCCAGATGTCCTATCAGGGTCACGCATTCAATGGGGCATACTAATGGGCGGCCCACCCTATTAATTATGGTTGACGAGAAAATTTCAAGGCAAGAAATCCTTGCCATCAAGCCTAATGCCGAATGAAATGGGTCCAAACTGGACCCTCGTATTGCTCATTGTTGTAGAAGTTCCAAGTTATGAGAAACAGGCGATTAATGGAGTACACCTTTATGATGTAAATTTCGAACTAGCGCGTGTATTTCATTCCTTAAAAGACAATGTATACTATTTGTATTCTTCTGTTCCAAAAAAGAAGTATGTAATAGGTATGTCCTTGTTTTGGTTTTGGTCAAAGTATGCACTCTGTGGCACGCCAATCTAATAACATCTATAATTTGTCAACTAAAATGTATACTACTTTATTAAAATGACTTCGTTATCGTGTCGGTCTCAATACGAACCTTGTGGCACGCCAATCTTTGCACATCTGAAATCAATCAATTATCTACTGACTATTACAAAAATCTATTTCGACTTTTACATTACTATACCAAAATCAATTTTTACGTATTTTAATTTAACACTATGGTCAACATTATATTGTTTGGCTCAAAAACATATAACACCGCCGCTTCTTACGCTTTAGGCCGTATTCGGACATCAAATGGACTCGCGGCCGTCATAACTCCAACCTGCCTAGATTGAACAGGCGTGTCGTTTGTATTTTGTACCGGCACACTACTAAATGCCTACCTCATTTGGCCCTTGTTACAGGGATCACAGTTATACAAACTACTGTCCTCGAAACTTGGCTCAAGCGTTGTCAAATTGTGTTTACATTTGAATTTCTGTTTGGAGGATTGTCCTGTGATGTCACAGCTATGAATGACGCCTCATCTGCGAGCTGTGAATAAAAGGTTTTGTTATGAAAGTGAGCGGAGTTAGTTACTAGTTTAGTAGTACATTTACGTTCGTTTTAACATTTCTACATCTTTATCACGAGACACCTCATCAAGATTACGTACAATGAGAAATTCTGCTGATGTAGATGGTAAGCATGGTAGTGATTATGGCAAAACGTGCTCAAGACGATGATGACAAGTGATGAAATACGGAACCGAAACGTAGTCGCTCACAATGGGCCTCATAAGAAAGCTTAAAGTCACAAAAAGGGCAATGGAAAGGGCTATGCTTGGAGTTTCCCTACGTGATCGAATCAGAAATGAAGAGACCCGTAGGAGAACCAAGGTAACTGACATAGCCCGAACAATTAAAATACTTAAGTGGCAGTGGGCACATTACTCGCAGAACACATGGCCGATGGGGCCGGAAGGTTCTGGAGTGGCAACCGCGTACCGGAAGACGTAAAGTTGGAAGGCCTCCCACAAGGTGGACCGATGACCTTATGAGGGCCGTAGGAGCCCGCTGGATGCGGGAAGCACAGAACCGGTCGAAGTGGCGGAGCTTGGGGGAGACCTATGTCCACCAGTGGACGTCATTCGGTTGAAATAATTATGATGATGATGTGCTCAAGACCTAAACTGTAGTTAATCATAGGACATTGATATAATTATAACATAGTAATATTTTAAACGACAGTCTCGTTGTTCTAGTGGTAGTAAACGCTACTGTTGAGCGTGAGGTCCTGGCTTCGATTCCCACGTCGGGCAAAGTGTTATTGGTTTTTCTATTTGAAATTTCTCAGTACCAGTTTTGAGTCTGCATTTGTCCCCATTGATGGCAATAGGCTCGCCCCCTATTACAGGGGACTTAAACATAACTGACGACATGTGGATGTTCTATAGATACACGTCTGCCCAACCTTTCGAGGAAAGGAGGAGAGGATGATGTTCTGTTCTGTAATATGTTAAATCTTCATAAAAAGTAGGAGACACTTTCATAAAATTATCAATTCGTCTAGCAGCCGAGATGAATAATGTCAACAGCCATTTCACATAAATATATATGCAGGATAAGTTTTTATCCAGTGCGCAAATTGTAACCATGAATTCAGCATATCATTCTATACCCCCTAGAGCAAAAAATTTACGTCGGTTTTACAAAAAAAAAATCAGCTGTTTCATAAAAAAGTGCAATACCTACGCGGTCAAAATGTATGGAACAGCTGATATTTTTTTGTATAACCGATGAACATTTTTTTCGCTGGGGATATGCTGAATTGATAGTCACAGTTTGCGCACTGGATAAAAACTTACCCTGTATGTACCTATCTATCTCGTTGTGAAATAGATCCACGATCAGCAATGAACTGTTTGTAATATGTACATAGATCTGCTAATATTCACCTTAAATATCAATTGTTTCGCGTATTAGTTCACAATTCAATTTGTGAATGATGAAGTATTTGCAAAGCATACCAAATCCTAGACGTAGTATCATCACCATTTTGTGTTGCAGTATGAGAGCTGTATGGGATATTTGGATCAATTATTTCTTATAGATAATTAAAATAAATATTAACGTAGTGGGAAGGCCCCCCACAAGGTGGACTGATGACCTTTTGAAGGCCGCGGGAATCCGCTGGATGTGGGAAGCACAAGACCGGTCGAACTGGAGCGCAGTGGACGTCATTCGTCTGAAATAAAATGAAAAAAAATTAACATAACATCATGAGTGTATTATCGGAAGGATGGGCAGAGCTGTACATAGTATACCTAGTTTAGTAGTACCTACCAACCTTTAGTACACCCACATTTCGCCAGTTATTTTTAAGACCCATGTAATAAGGGATGGCCTTTTGCCATCAACTGTCCACAAATCCAGGTTGCTGCTATTGAGAAATTCTAGATGGAACAACTCAATAACACTTTTTCCGAGAATCGAAAGCAACACCTCTTACTAAGCACTAACTCTTCCGACCACTTGGCCAACGAGCCCGTTAAAAAGAATATTAAATGACAACTAAAGTATTAAGATGCATGATCCACAGAGCTTTAGGTCTTACTAACTAGTGTTTTAACCTATTTCTACTGTCCGAATAAATTTTACTTCGATGAAGTTGTACGTATTATTTTCACAAAGCTAAACCATAGCAAACTAAAAAAAAACAATTAGACCGATGTAGGATCAAAGCAAATGAAAAAGCAGAAAATACAGAATTCAGAATTGGAAAAATGTAAGCTGAATAGATAGATGAAAGTACAGAAACGCTTTGTCGGAACTCATCTAAAAACAGTATATATAGAAAGATAGATAGATACTTCGAACCGAAAGATAACAAAACCAACATATACATTATTCGTCGTCCACAAAATCGTACGAAACAACTTAATACAACGGGGACCACAAAAGAAAATTGAAACAGGAAAAAACTCAAACACAAAAGACATGACAGTAAATAGGTAGGGGACAATCAGATGACCTAGTTGTGGACAATTGGATGGCACGAAAAGATTTATCACTAGTACAAACGTATGTATGAGGCAGTTATGTTCCGATGGAGAAACGTTTTGATTTAGGATGTCTATTTTGCTGTTTACGTTTGGTAAAAGCTTTTTAGCCCTTTGGGGTTTTGTGTGTGACTATCTACTTTAGGACATGTATTTTTTATGAGTTGCTTTCAAACCTGCCCTGCTGATTTGCAGGACCTTGAATGCAATGGACCCATCTCTACTACATCTAGTTTAGAAGTGCTAGTATTAACGTTAATACTGATGACATGTATTGACGTAGAAAGTTACCTTGACATACCCATAAGCAAGAGTATATTGTTGACTAAACACTATATTGCTATGTAACTTGCAATCAGTAACTCGAATAACCAAGCGGGGAACGCTACCATTAACATAAAAGTAATTTTTCATGACATCATTATTCTCTCCCGTATAACACCACTGTTTCATTTCTACATTTCGTATGGGCGTACTTATTCGTATATTAGGCCCATTATAGGCCAATCTTACTACAGAGGTCTATTTCTGTTTATATCAACGAGAAACTATATCTGTACAACAGAGAATGGTGTAATATGTAATTTAAGTGAATGATGATCATTGTATACTTCCTTTATTGCAGTTCAGATGTTTGACTTTGTTTCGTGCTTATCTCGGAATATATTCGCGAGTTCAGCAACATTATATGGATGTTACAGTTTATAGGATTAAGAAAGTTAATGCGACATTAATGTTGTCTTTGAAGACGTTTTATTGCCGTGCTGATTCTGGAATTATATACGCCTTTGGACTTATTTTCGTTGATCCTGTAAATTCTGGCGAAGATATATTTAAAGCCGATAAAGCTTAGACGAGAAAACCGTGTTTATACAAAGAAATACGAAACCTTTAACTCTGTTAGACTTGAATTTTATTATAGTATTTATAGGAAGGTCGAAACTAGATTGTTCTCGTGGTTTTCATTTCTAAATAATATTCGAATGCCAACCTAAAGCCTGTCTTTGTAAGTTGCACCACAAAAATAGTGATGGGTTGATAAACCTACCATACTGAAAAACCCGTTTTTTTCTATTCACACTTGCATTACAAAAATCAATAGCCTGCATACGGTGCACATTTTACCGTCACCAATCACTCAATCACTCAGCATTCCCTTTTGCGCACCGCATTCACGACTAGGCAGAGATTTTTTACCAAAAGCTCATAAACTTTCTGCTATTTATACCCTGGAGGTCTACTTTTTCGTCCAATTCTTACCAAAACTCAAAATAAGCGTCCTTGTTCCCGTCGGTTTCACATTTCGCGATATTTTAAACACTCGAGAAATTCTTAAAAACGTTTAGGGACATACGAACGTGACGTACGGAATCTTTGGAGTAGGGCCACTTGTCTCACGACACCATAACTTGGAACTCATAAATCAGGCCTGCTTAAAACCCGATTCCGGCAGTCATGCGAGTTTTAGAGCGTACGACTTTTTGCTGTTCTGAGTTTTTTAACGTAGGATCAATGATGTTACACTTTTGGTACCCATCATTTATATAAATTTGTTTACTCGAATCAAAAATAAAAATATCAAGTAACTATTCGTGTGGCACGAGTACCATTTTTTTTTCACATTGTGATACTTTGTTACCGATCTTTTTTTATTTATAACGTTTAAGACCCGAGTTCACCAACTGCAACATAACCATTGATTACGTAACCGTCCTATTAGCATTAAACATATGTTTAAACATCCCGCGTTTTTTTCGAGTTAACTATTCAATTCTACCCAACGGTTAAATAACCGAACGTTTTTGAATGAGTGAGTCGAAAATGACCGAAATATCGAATGGTTTAACATTATTTTATGAAAGACGCTACGACAAATGCCGAAAAAAATGGGGTCGGAAGCATCTGGCTGACAAATATAAAGCTTTCGGCACTCACTGCAAACGTACTTGGCTACTCAAACTTCTTTTCAATTAATCAAGTAATCAAGTAATTCTAGAGCATTCACTACGTTTGTATCTACGAAATCTTGCTTTCTCGTCATATTCCTCGAAATTATTGTGCCGTGTTTGGAATATACGGGGAGTGCGCAAAATTATATATTGTCTTCAAAATCATCTAACACATTATCCTCTAAGAAGTAACTCAAAGCGTCTAGCATTTTTATTTTGTAACTAAAAGTGATTCACAATGCAAAACTTGAAATCAGGAAGCATAAACCAACGGTTAAACTGAGTTGGCCACCTCGTTTAAGTTAACCATCCGGTTACAGTACTTAACCAATGGTTAGTGCGTGGTGAACATCAAAATATTGTTAATCAGCCGGTTATAGTCTAACCGGCTGTTTTAAATTTAACCATGTGTTGGTGAACTCGGGTCTTAATAGTACTAGTGGCCGCCCAGTGGTCGAAATTTGACCACAATTCATTTAAAAATCTATATACATATTTCTAATGCATTATTGTAAGTAGGTATTAGCTTTCTACACTGCTCCTCCATATAAACTTTAACTGTGCAAAATTTAATACTCCTCCGTCCGCGCAATCTGCGTATATAGTCATAAAATAGACTAGCATTGGGTATAGATGATTTTTGTGCATATCAAGTTTTACCTCAATGTATTAGTACTATCAGTAGGTCAGTGTAGGTAGCTACAGTACTTCTAGTTCAAAGTTTTCCAAAGTCGTCACGCACTCGTGCCGTGAGTTAAAAATGCATCAGCTTATCTGCAAACACATGTCAGAGGGAGAAATTAGTAAAAAATGTCAGTCTCTGAGACACCGGGGGTGGTCTGCGATAACACGTGTGGTGTGTTGTGGACGATAGTTCTGTTATTGTATGTTTGAACGACAACATTTTGGGGTAAAAAAGATCTGAGAGTTTACCTTGAGTGGATAAACTCCAGAAGATCTCTTTATATGCCAGGTGCAGTTTGAGGAGAGTGTTTACAGGAAAGAGCTGCATGTATGTGCTCTACGGAACAATCAGACCACGTCTGAATGACTACGCGTCTGCTCGTTTCGAATGACGAAATTTCAACGACTACTATCGGAAAATTTCAGGCTGTTATCGAAACCCTCGGGTGAGAGAGAGCCTTCTGGATTCATCCAATATTTTGACTAGCCTTGGCTGGTATAGATTGAGCTAAAATATACACCTAATATGTACATAGTTAATCGGTTGACATACCTACACTGGACCAGGCACAATAGAAGGTTTACGTCTAACGGCGTTTAGTGTCCCGTGAAGTGTTACTAGCAAAATATCCTACTTATCTTATAAATGTGAGAGTTTGTATGTTTTAATGTTTGTTACTCAATCACAGTGTCCGTTCCGGGAGATGCCGGACGTAAAAGAATAGCACCATCCCATTTCTTCCCGTGGGTGTCGTAGAAGGCGACTAAGGGACTTACCAGAGAATGGGCAGCAGCGTTCTCTATGCATTTACCACCATACTGCGATCGCCAACCCGCCTGTCAAGCTTGGTGATTATGTCAAAGCTCCCCAAAAAATGAGCCTGGGGGAGTTATATGTCCAGCAGTGGGCGTTTTTCGGCTGAAATTATGATGATGATGATGGCTCAATCACGCAAAAGCGGCTAAACGGATAAAGATGAAATTTCGCACACAGATAGATTATAATCTGGATAAAAACATAGAATAGTTTTTATCCCGGTAGTACGTTCCCGTGGGATAATTTTCGACCTCGACGCGGACGAACCCGCTTACAAAAAGCTAATTTTCTAATACAGAAACGTTCTCAACACAGCTATCCCTAATATATTCATACCAAAACAAGTGACACGCATAACGCGGGCCCGCAGTTCTAACAGTATGGCTTTACTGAAGTCCACTGAGGTGTGATCACACGCAGGCGTATTGTGTCTTATTATCGCGACATTGAAGCGTGCAATGATAAGGCTTAACTCGTTACATGCTGGATACAATTTGCGATTGTATTACCATATTTATCTCTAATGAATTAAATGCGGGTATGATAACATGTGAATGAGAGCAGTAGTGGCCCAGTTGTAACGGTCGCGACATACGCTTTGTGTAAATTATGAATTGTTTCATGTTCTCTGCTCTCGAAACGGTGAAGGAAAACAGCGGTATCGGTACTCATGTTTCAAACCAAACATTCTAAGACATGAGACGTCTCCAGTTCGCACTGGGCCCGTGTCCAAGAGGCCTGTGTCCAATCCCAGCAGTGGGAACGGTATAGGTCATTAGTGATTTTTTAAGCAAAGAGATATTTTCTTCGAGGATATTGAGATTTCACCTACCTTTGTCTCCGTATCTTCATAAATGCTAACAGAATGATAGCAGACGTTCAAAGTAGACTGCTGCATAATCTATCGAACTGAATTTCGTTCATCGCTTGCATTCCTCAAAATAGTCAAATACTTTCTAACACCAATCGCCAATAACGGTATTGGGGACCAAACGTCACAGCGAGCCGAGCCATTCGCTGGGCAAAGTTCCAATGTAAGTGTGACTAAACATTTTCATTTTCTGTTGAATTTTAATCAAGGCAAACAAAATGATGGTAGCCTTGATGGGGCAAGCGGCCTTCCAATTGAAATAACTGACACTAAGGCCCACAATAAAACTACGTATAAAACAATAGTTTATGGCTGCAAAGACCCTCGCAAATTAGCAGTGGTCACTTCCCGCTTCTTAATGGCGCCAAATTTTCAATATTACATCACCTTCACTTTTAATATCAATTATATACCTTAACACTTACACGCAAAGCTCATTTTCATTAATTTTATGTGACTGTTCCCCATCAAATGAAATAAAACTTTAACTTTGACATGACAAGGTGTAAATTCGATTGCTACACAAATGTAGTGTGTCCAGAAAATTGTTTTTGTTGTCCTAATCGTCTCTGGGTTGGACAGAAGTGACAGCATCGGTTTAACTAAGTGATTTTATAAGGGAATGCGACCGAACGCCGGCTTAGGACGCCCTATTGTTTGTATTATAATAATTGCATAGTAGGTGACGTCTGTAAACACTGTGGCCGGTTTAAACGCTCCCTTCGCTGCTTAATAACTGTATCGAACGAAATTACGTTTCATTTGGTTGAATTTTCTTTCATCTTTGTTTGAGTCCATTTTAACAGGTGGTTCGAGGGGAGCAACAACATAAAACTAAACATTATTTTTACACATGCAAACCCACTCTCATACACACAGTCATACACGCACCTGAATAATGTTTTGTTTTTTTTTTCTCTTTTTCAATTTGTATTTTTGTAAAATTATCTTGCTAAGGAAGAGCGAAGTCTCCTAATACAGGCATTGTTTGCTTAAAAGGAGGCTCCAATCACTAAACGTATTATTTAAATATGGTTACGAAATAAATAAATAATAAATAATAAAAATACATCCTACAGGACGTTTGTTCCTGTTTGACGTTTTTTTTGTATTTTGACTGCCTCGTTGGTCGCAAGCGCTAGCTGCTGAACGTGGTCCTGGGATCGATTCCCAGGTAAGACAAAGTGTTTTTGGAATTTTCAATATGGAATTTATCATCCCGGAGTCTGGATTTGTGCCCTTGTGCCCGGTCGATGGCAATAGGCTCGTCCCCTATTATATGGGACTTAACCATAACTGGCGAAATATGGGTGTACTATGGTGCCCAACTTTCCGGGGAAGCAAATTTTATTTTTTGCTAATTATTCTCAGTTGCCATACTACTTCGTGTCAAAAAAACCGGCCAAGTGCGAGTTGGACTCGCGCACCGAGGGTTCCGTACAAACCAGTAGATATATAAGTAAAAGCAATGAATTTCAATTTAATACCTCTCTCTGCGCGTTCATGAGGAAAGGGGTAGTAAGTTAATATTTTTTTATTTTATTATTATATGATTTAACTAAAAATGTATGCTTTTCGCAATAATTCGTTTATCTGTGCTATAAGACGTTGCTTCGTGCCAAATTTCAAGATTTGATTCCCTTGTGAGTGTCGAAAATTTGCAGCATAAACGGCTGTATCTTTTGATTGCGTTGGCTTAGAACTTTGTTTTTTCACAGCTCCAAGGCACAGTAGACTTGAGTATTTGATATAAGTTTTAGCTTGATACCTCCACGCATTCCTGAGAAAAAGGGCCTTGACAGCCAGACAGATGGACAACAAAGTGATCCTATAAGGGTTCCGTTTTTTCTTTTTGAGGTACGGACCCCTAAAAAAACTCATTTTTGCATTGGTAAATCAAATAGAAAGCCATAAGATAGGGTAAGATAGTTATTTCTCATCAAATTATTATACATCCAGTGCCTATCCTCCTAAATCTACGTACATTTTGAGCTCCCACATCAAACAACTATAAAAAAATCTAAAAAAGAAGTTTCAAACTTAATCCTGGTAGATAGTGTGTCGAGTTCCACTTGCGTATAAAGTTTGTCCTTAAGCTCCAAGCCAGTATAATTTCTTTTCTTATCTTCAGTCAGAAGCCTAGACCTTTTTGCCCGCTGTTTTGTTACTGGGTTTTGTTTTTTTTTGTTTAAGGGACCTATCCTACTTAAATTGGTTTGGCAGTTTTTGGAAAGAGCTGTGAATGATCAAATTGGATAATAGTATTTTTGGAAACAGCTTTGGGCAAAGTTTGAATGAACTTATCTTTACTTCCAACAAAAATTTTCCAGGATAATTCTAACTAGGATTTTTTCGCACATTGGAACTTCAACGCTCCTTAGCGCTGAGAGTTCAAAATCGAACAGAAAAAATTCTGTTCGTTTTTCGACATGCTAAGATGCACTCTGTTGGATTCTCAATGCTCGGCTTAATACAGAGAGTTGAAAATCCAGTGCGCTAAATAATCCCGACACGATTTTGTTACATACAGGTAAATCTCAAACAAGACCTGGGACCGGCAATACCTCGGCCGAGTTAAAAACAAGTTTCTCCAGTGTATCGCTTGAAGGAACATGAAGTCTCTAATAGAACAAGGACTACCATTTTCCTTATTCTTCAATCTGCTCTGAGTTTTGTACTACATACACATGACCTCGACCTTGCAACTTGGCTGACAAGACAAACAATTTAAAATTTGCGTCACCGGATGTATTTGGTGGTTTTTTTTTTTGTTTTAGGTTCGCGGACGCAGCTGCACACTTGGTATTTCCGGATTTCGTGTTTTTTGTTCATATAGTCTCGTAAACATAAGATAGAGAAACATGCTCGTAAACATAGAGGGGCTTGTGGCTAAGTAATATTAGCCGCACAGGACGATTGATCAGGTTAAGCTACGCTTACCGCGGTTGCTTCGTGGATGGGTGGCCATCTTTACTTACCAAGACGCCTCCGTGCATCGGAAAGCACGTTATCCGTTGGTGTTGGTCCCGGCTGTCATTTGTGGATCTGACTGATTTGACAGTCGTTACGGGTCGTCAGAAGCCCGAAGTCTAACAACCAGTCTTACTAAGAGGTATCGTGTTACCCAGTAACTGGGTTGTGGAGGTCAGATAGGCAGTCGCTCCATGTAAATTACTGGTATTCAGCTGCATCCGGTTAGACTGGAAGCCAACCATAACATAGTTGGGAAAAGGATAGGCAGATGATGAATCTCGTAAATATAAACAGCTTTACATATTTGGAAGACTTCTGAGATGTTTATCATGATTAGAAACTTACGCTCCCAAGAGCTAGACTCTGTGTAAGGACTTTGAGATTAACATTCAATGGAACAGCACCATCATAGTTGAGATTTTTGGATATTGAAAAGTATGTCTGCCTCGTTGGTCTACAGGTGGCAAGCGCTACTGCTGAGTATTTTGCTTAGGTAACTCAATTATAATGTATTCTAGCTGTATAATTATTTAATGTTGCGATTAGTAATTAGTATTATAGATTAGTAAAGACATAATTATATTGATTTGCACACCTCATTAGGTTATAATACAATGAACCTTTAATACCTGTAACACCTTGTTAACATGTATTATGCAAATAAATTATTTGATTTGATTTGATTTCATTTGAGGTTCTATTCCTAGGTCGAGAAAAAAGTTGTTGGGTTTTCGAATAGAAATTTCTCAGTAGCCCGCTCAAATACAGGCTATTTGAGCCCTGTTGACTGCAATAGACTTGCCCGCTATCATCATTATTATCATTTCAGCCGAAAGACGTCCACTGCTGGACATAGGCCTCCCCCAAAAGGTGGGGTTTTGCTATAATCGCCACGCTTAGCAGGTGGGTTGGCGATCGCAGAATGGTGGTAAAATGCATAGAGAACGCGGCTGCCCATTCTCTAGTAAGTCCCTTAGTCGCGGTCTACGACACCCATGGGAAGAAATGGGATGGTGCTATTCTTTTACGTCCAGCACCACACAAAACTCGCCCGCTATGTTATATTTAAATATGATGATAAATTATGTTATGTTAGCGAGTTTGGCTTATGCACTTAGTCCTTCAGGTGGACCATTGTGCGTGGGTCATGGCGGCCGTCGTTGGTTATACCAATCTCGCCCCTATTATATTGGACTTAACTATTGAAAGGGTGTACTTACCTACTATAAGTGTCCCTCTGCTTAACCCTTTGTGAGTTATAGGTATGTTGTTATATTCAAATAATAAATATTTAAATCGATAATCAATAGTACTTGTTTCATAGTTTACGAAGTAATGTCCCTCGACATACAATCTCTTATGGCAGCAAATTTTGCAGTAACATCCCAAGTAGCATTGCAAGCTGTATACAAGCTGTATTTAAGTTCGATTTTATACTAGAAGCTGTATGTTCAGGCTGTATAGAGGCTGTATAAGCGCTTATACAGCCCTTATAAGTAAAAAATGGGCACATTTTATACAGCGTTTTGCTCTAGTATAGCTGTATAATAGCTGTAGAAGCAATAGAGACGCTGTATAATAGCTGTATTAGAGCTGTTATTCGGTGTACAAAGAAACCATTATACTACAGATATTATCTTATAAATACTTTATAGAGAAAATAGTTTTAAATAGGTTTTTGTAGAGAATCACAAAATGAATGTAATTCTTTCCAATGAATGGCGACATTGTTATTTATAATATTTATTAGTAAGTAAACGTAATCTTGGACTTAGATATCTGAAGGTGTTAATTGGTGAATTGAAATTGCGGATTCAAATTTATTGTGAACCTGTCTATGTTTTCCGTCAAAATATTCAAGCGCCAGCAAAATAATCGATCTGATATAAAAGAAAAATACTATTTATATGGTAAGTCAATATTGGTTTTAAGGTTAGAATAAAAAACAATGTTATAATAACAGAAGTGAGGGTAGTGTTATATATTAATGTTATACATTGAGGGTACCTTGATAATAATGTTTTGTACGCACACCTTACTATGAAATAAACCAGTCATTATCTAGCAAGATCATGTTTCACTTCATGGTGACAGCGGAAAATAAGATTTACGCTTTCGAAAGTAATTATTAGACAAAAATCAAGTCGTGTTAGTGTGTTTAAGCGATAGTCAGTAGGTACGCGGAATTATGGAACACGCAAGACCTCCGGCCGAATTAGTTTTAGAAGGTGGCCCGGTAAACCGAGCTGACGCGTGGCGAAAGTGGCTCAAACAGTTTCAGGTTTTTCTAAAGGCTTCAGGAGTGTATAAAGAGGACAAGGATGTGCAAGCCAGTTTGCTTATTAACTTAATAGGCGCTGATGGGTACGACATATATTCCACCTTCAAAATAAAGGTAGAAGGAAAAGAGGATGATATCGATGAATACATCAATAGATCAAAAAATTTAACGAACACTTCGGTACAAAACCGAATACAACGATGGCGAGATACCGATTTTTTACACGAAATCAGATGGATGGTGAAAACATAGACGCTTACGTAACAGCACTAAGATTATTATGCCAACATTGCACGTTTGAACATTTAGAAGACAATTTAATACGTGATCGTATTGTCTGTGGAGTAATTGACACAGGTGTCCGAGATAGATTACTCCGAACAGACGAGTTAAGCTTAGAAAAAGCAGTAAAGATATGCCAAGCAAGCGAGGTATCTAGCGAAGAGAACCGTCATATAGAAAAAACGAAATCTAAGGAGCAAAATGGCACGGTCGACGCGTTATTGAGTACGCGAGTACCGAGGCACAGCGGAGCTACGGGGACTGCGGCGGCGGCGCGAGATGCGCGGGGCCGAGTTCGCGGTGCGCCAGCGACGACGCTTCGACACGGCGCTGGTGGCGGGCGCGCGCATCCACATGGTTCAGCAGCCGGGAGCATCGCGGCATCGTCGGGTGGCGGATTCGATTCCGTTTCTAATCGTGAAACGGTTTCAAAGTGTTGTAGTGCGTGTGGTGGTATTCACGATGATAATGCGCGATGTCCAGCGCGATTTGCAAAGTGTTTCTTGTGCTACAATAAAGGTCATTTTAAAAATATGTGTATGGCTAGAGGTAATAAGCGTGTTCATGGAATAGAGGAGAGCGGTGATGGTGACAATGACTTATACTATGTTTCAACCTTGGATAAAACTTCACAACATAAAGACAGTAAGTGGTTTGAGCAATTAATTTTGATCGACAATGGAAAGAGCGAACTGTTTAAGCTCGATACAGGTTCGGATCTGAATGTATTATCAGTGTTTGTTTTTAATTCATTAGGATATTCAATAAATGACATTAAACCATGTCGCATAAGAGCACAGTCCTTCTGTGGTAATTTTATTCCAATAATAGGATCATGTCAGATGTTGTGGTCATATAAAGAAAAAAAATGTTTAATAGATTTTGTAATATCAAGTGATCGTTGCCAAAGTGTATTGGGAAAAAATACCTGTGAAGAAATAGGACTCGTCAAGAGGGTTTACACAGTAAAGGTAGATAAATATAATGATTTGTTTCAGGGAATTGGCAAATTGCCAGGTAAATACAGAATTATCCTAGAAAACAATGCAAGTCCTTCAGTTTGCCCTGTCAGGAAAATACCCTTAGGGATTCGGGATAAATTAAAGGCGGAACTCGAGAGTATGGAGCACATGGGGATAATTCGTAAAGTATCTCATCCGACAGCGTGGGTGAATGCTATTGTGTTGCCGGCCAAGAAGGATGGTAGTCTGCGCGTGTGCCTCGACCCGCGGCCGCTGAACCGCGCGGTGCGCCGCGCACACTATCCCTTACCGACACTCACTGAGATTGCCGCAAAATTAACGAATGGCAAGTATTTCAGTAAGCTTGATGCCCGGTCCGGATTTTGGATGGTTGAATTAGATGATGACAGTGCGGATATCTGTACATTTGGAACTCCATTCGGGAGGTATCAGTTTTTACGATTACCATACGGCGTCAACTGTGCGAGTGAGGTATTTCACGGAAAAATACGACAGCTGTTGGAAGATCTCGATGGGGTTGATTCATTTATAGATGACATAATTATCTGGGGGAGTACTAAGGAAGAACACGATGATAGATTGAAAAAATTGCTAGATAGGGCTCGCGAAGTAGGAATTAAATTTAACAGGGAAAAGTGCGAGTTCTGTGTAGAAAAGGTTACGTATCTGGGGCATACCTTTAGTAAGAAAGGCATGCAGATTGACACAAATAAGATTAAAGCAATTACAGACATGCCAGACCCGAAGGATAGGCCATCTTTGGAGCGATTTCTTGGTATGATTAACTACTTATCAAAATTTATTCCATATTATTCGCAAACGGCAGGCCCACTTAGAAATTTGCTGAAAAAAGGCAATGAATGGGTGTGGGACAGTGTACATGAGACTGCGGTTCACAAGTTGAAGCAGGCGGTGAGCAGTGCGCCGGTGTTGGCGTTGTACTCAAGCGACCGGCCGGCCGTGGTCACGGTGGATGCTAGCTCCACGGCTTTGGGTGCAGCGTTATTACAAGACGGACGCCCGGTTGAGTTTTCTTCCCTCACGATGACTGACACACAAAGGCGATATGCGCAGATTGAAAAGGAAATGCTGGCGATCGTATTTGCATTGGAAAAGTACCATCAATATGTGTATGGAAAAAAAGATGTGGTTGTGGAAACAGATCACAAGCCTCTGGAGGCTTTATTTAAAAAAGGTTTAGATGCAGTGCCGGTACGCTTGCAAAGAATGATGCTACGCGTACAACGCTATGAGTTCACGGTAGTATACAAACCAGGAAAATTAATGTACGTAGCTGATACATTATCGAGAGCAGCCTTACCAGAACTTATGCATGACAAAGTGACATCTGAAGTGGAGGATCAAGTGTGTTTCCTCATAGCAAACGTACCGTTTAGCGACAGTAAGCTCAGTATGGTCAGGGAAGTCACACAAAGGGATCAAGAATGCAAGTTAATTGAGTTTTATATTCAAAATGGTTGGCCAAGGTATAAAAAGGATTTAAACGAAATGATAAAAAAACATTGGGCATATAAAGAGGAATTACAGCTAGTCGGTGGTCTGATCTTAAAAAACCACTTAGTGTTCATACCACGTGATCTGAGAGGTGAGATGATATCTCGCGTTCACGAAGGGCATCTAGGAATTGACCGATGCAAGCGACGAGCACGTGACGTCATGTTTTGGAGCGGAATGTCACGTGACGTGGAGCAGGCAGTGCGCGCCTGCGGTACCTGTGCGGAGCACGCAGCGCGCAACGTGAAGGAGCCCATGATACCACATTCGATTCCAGATTTACCTTGGAGAAAGGTTGGCGCAGATTTATTCTTATGCGACCGGAAAAACTTCTTAATTATAGTAGACTATTTTTCCAATTATATCGAAGTAAGTACTTTAACAAATATAGGATCCAGAGCTGTAATAGCTGCGATGAAAGATCAGTTTGCGAGACACGGAATACCAACGGAACTAATTACAGACAATGGTCCGGCATTTAATTCTAGTGAATTCAGGAAATTCACAGAAGACTGGTGTTTCAAACATACAACATCATCGCCGAATTACGCACAGTCTAACGGACTGAGTGAGAGATCTGTAAGGACAGTAAAAAGTATAATTAAAAAATCACGAACTACTGGTACAGATTTTTATCTAGGGTTATTAAACTTTAGGACAACACCGAGGGATGGAATTAGTGCACCGTCGCAATTACTGATGGGACGTCGACTAAATACTCGCTTACCAGTACATACAGACAGATTGAGACCAGCACGTAACAATCATGAGGATTATAAAAACATACTCTCAAAACGTGAACTGTCTAAAAAGAATTAAGACATGCATTCACGAGAGTTGCCAGTACTAAAACCAGGAGAGAATGTTATTGTAGCAGATGGTGATAAGCGTCGACGACATATGCAAGTGCAGGCACCAGCACCGCAGCCGAGATCGTACTTCCTCATTGACAACAGCGGTCGGAGATACCGCCGCAACAGGCGGCATATCATGAAGGGTATGAGCTCCGGCGATACGAAGGCACATTCTGCTTCTTCGCAAGGAAAAGAGAATAGTGAAAGTGAAGAAAATGAGCACACGAGCACGTACAGCGATGCGGCAGAAAGTATTGATGAAGGGCTGAGCGACAATGACAGAGCGGTGACTAGGTCTACTAGTTCTTCTCCAGATTCTGTTGTAGTGCAGCAAACCCGAGCTGCTTCTAGACGGGCACGTGAAAAACTTGCATTGCTTTTTAAAAAGTAACTAAATCAGAGATACTTATATCATCCAAAATTTAATGCGCGTTATAAGATACATATAGCTAAATATATACATAATAAGTACTAAGTTTGTCATTTGTTTGTCTAGTAAAAGGAAGATGTTGTGCCTGTACGGATCTATTGTACGTTCTTATATTCATATTAGTATAGTTTATTGTTTTATATTGTGTAATTGGTGGTGGAAATTTTGTTAAGTTTACTTTTTCTTTTTTTTCTTCCGTAAAAGGGGAAGATGTTATATATTAATGTTATACATTGAGGGTACCTTGATAATAATGTTTTGTACGCACACCTTACTATGAAATAAACCAGTCATTATCTAGCAAGATCGTGTTTCACTTCAGGTAGTGTGAGCATTGTGCCCTCATATCAAGCCGAAAATCATTATATATTCCTTAAATTATGTTTCACATTTTGTTTTATACCTACATTCGAAATTACGAACATGGCGACTATTTGCTAAACAGCCTAAACGATAATCGGAGTGTATTATATTCTGAGTAGCTGTACTAAGTAAGTTATGGATTATATTATACAGCTTTTGGCTGCTAATCAGCTTTATAATAGAATATTTTTATTACTTAGGCTGTATATCAGTGCTCTATACATAACTTATAATGCTCATAAGGATTACCTAAAAGAAATAAAAAACGCAGACTCAATATGATACCTACCTACATATAGTAAAACAAAAAAAAGGAAGAGATTCTCAATTTGACCTTGTATTTATACCTAAGTAAACTTATTGTAAAGCATTATTAGTTTGTTGTATGTATTATATCAGTTTTTCAGGAAAATATGCCGACTAAAATTTAAGCAACCATTGAGAAAGGGCAAAACAAGCTTTGCATTGTACCAAGTTTGTGGGAATCAAAAGGCAAGTTAAGATGGCCAAGAAAGCGATTAGATGTCAATAAATTAGTAAAGGATGAAACATCTCGGCCTTTATATAATTGGTCCACCTCAAAATGCTGTGTGAAAAGACTATCATTATCGTCATATGACGAAGCAGTAAGAGAACTAGATCTCATGGTTCAAATCAATCATCATTTGAACTACTTGCGCTGCTTTATGAAGAAACGTCATAATCATGTTCCAAAGGTTGAATTAAATTTACACATTTAACATAACTGTTATGATCATTAATAACCCTGTTTAATGTTTTTGCTACGGAACCCTCTTCGTTGACCGTAAAGTCTTTCCGAGTGACTGTCATTAATACAAAATAAAGCTGTACTACTATAGCTGTCATTTATTTTTTTAGTTTTAAAACACCCTCAAAAACAGAAGTCATAAAACCACTGTATTTACAAGAGTGTACAATTACGCCATAAAAATAAGTTTTAGAACGGAGTTTGCATACACCATTGTACAGAAACAAGTCTCAAGTGATACTATAATAACACTAAGAGCTGTAATAAGTAAGTGTTCACATGCAAAATACAGCTTGTATACAGCTTTAACGATAAAACCAGATTAAAGTGTCACAAAATACTTAAGCTGTATAGTGGAGTTTTCGTATTCTGTTTAAATATCCTAAGCTTTCGCGGATCCCTTAATACAGATTGAATAATTTTTTGACACTCTTGTAAGTCTCTGAAGGAACTCTAAGTTCTAAATAGGCTGTTTTATGTATGTTGAAAACGCTTGCGTGCTGCTTGGGATGCTCCATACGAAAACGATCCTCGCTCATAATTTTGTCTTAAACTAAGACTTGTTTAGTAGGTACAAGCCTGTTATTATCAATTACAAGACCAATTTCGTCAATTCTAATAAATAGTCTGGGCATAGCTGTTATATTGTAGGTTAACATTAAAGTGTCGAAATTCACGACAACAAGTCAACCGTGACAATTTATTTGGGTTAGGGATGTCCTCATCAAAATTTGGCTATAACTTATCATCTTTATGATTAAAACTACTACTAATATTATAAAGAGAAAAGATTTGATTCTATGTTTGTTTGTTACGCCTTCACGCTGAAACTGCTGAACGGATTTGAATGAAATTCGGCATGACTGACTAGGACAAAGGATACTTTTTATTTCGATGTTTCCACGGGATCAAGAGTTATGCGGGCGAAACTGCGGGGCGCAGATAGTGATTATAACTAACACTGCTACATGAGACAAAGCCCGGCCATAAAACTGAAATAACTGACACAAGTGAGCTTAGACTGGTCATTAGGGCACATAAACCATCAAATAATACTAAAAACACAGAATTTCACCATCAACCCTAAATGCTAGCAATGGGCACTAGTTTTATTAAACTATAAACTACGTAGTTAGTACGCTGTTAAGGCCTAGCGAAACTGTCACGGTCACCGACCAATTAATTCCAAGATATTCAACGTATAAATTGGTTCAACCAATTTGCTAGTTATAAATTCAAAATGCATCCACCCGGAAAATTGTATTGAGACCCCAGTTTACCCGAACAAGTTTGGGTGGTGCGAGCTTAAACCGATCCTTATCTCATCGTGTGATATTGTATTTGGTAGTTTTATAACGGCTAAACTCGGCTTTTGTCCACCCGAATAACCAGACATTGGGCACATGAATTTCGGGCAATCTCATTTGTTAGAATATTAGTAATGAGTTTCTGTTACGTATAATTTAAATGGTATGATAAATAGGTGTTGTTTGTATCTATATGAAATATACTATACTGATTTAAATGTCTCATCAAATCACCCCGTTAGTATCTACCAGTAACACATAATTAACAGCAGCCCTAGACAAAATACATCCGTATGTATTTACGAACACGCTATGGACTGAACGTTAGCGAGAGTAGAATGGTAGAAAGAGAACCAAGCTCACGCCAAACGCTTATTCCGCAGCGTTAGAAAGAAACACGATAGTTTCTATAAGGAAGTTAGCGTGAGAACGAAACCAAACATCAGTGTCAAACGTCAAACGCGAAACTTTTTAAAATGGATTCAAATGACGCGTCTTTACGCGTCATTTGAATCCATTTCAAAAAGTTTTACGATAATGAACTAAAATTAATTTATTATTTCTGTAAATATTAATTACAAGTAATGTGTAATTAAAAAGTGGTTCACTATGGACCAGTGATGTAATAGTAACATTGATTTTTCAAGACAGATATTATCGAATTTCTTTATGTATTAAGTAGATACATTTTATATGGAATGCTGACTACGTTCGTTTATAGAAACGTTCAATAATCAAATTCGAATTTAAATTAAATAATCACGAAACATTTCGTATAAAGTTTGGTTCATTTGTTTACATAATGACGAAATGGAATTACTGTTCAAGTGTAGCTCTCAACGCTATTAGTTTATATATGTAGCGTTCATGTTCTACAACAACATTAAATTTATCATATTTCCAACTTGATTTTTTATATTTATTCCTAGTGATTCCAGAATGTTTTTTTATCCAGCCTAAAACGCTGAATAAACTCCAATTCCAACAATTCGGAGATAACCTCCACACTCCGCCGATGTTGTCTTATTTGACGCCTAATGAACGCTTTTTCATTATTTGCCGCCCATATAGCCTCAGGCAATGCATTATAATAAAAAAATATTAACTTTTTTATAATTAAAACACTCGATTACACCATTAGCGCTAACTTAATTGTTTACCACTTTGTATACGAGACGCCACGCTGACGTGGCGTTAGCGGTAACCTTTCGTTACAAGTTTCCATTTGTGTACGAACTTAGAGCGTGACATCACGTATCCTTTCCGCAGGTAATGTCATTCCAATACATTTTGGCGTTAGCGTTTGGCGTGAACTCTAACAGAAATGTTTTTTGTCCAGGCTTGCAGTAAGGACATCGACGCACAACCTGTTACCGTAGATTCAATACATGACTCTGAATCCCCTTGCGTTGAAAGTATCCGCCGGTTGTTAGAAAAAAATATTCGTTCTGCCATACATTTTGACCGTGCAAGTATAAAAAATCGACGCTAGAAACATGTGCTGAATTCTTGGTTTCAATTTGCGCGTCGATGTCACTGCCACCTTGTGTATAATTATACGTTTGGTTCTCGCTACGATTAAACCCCCGAGCTTCCCCCTTATTTGTAAACGTTGCTTAAAGTCAAATAATGATTAACCATAAGTTTGATGATGTTTGAACGTATCTTAACTATAAGCAACGTTAATACGTAAACGGGGTACGTGGTAAAAATTGTCCTAGATAAGTAATCTCTTCGTTTGACGGGTAGAGGTTATCACAATAATAATAAAATTTTGTTTAAAAGAGTAGACAACTGCCCATTCTTTGAAGGACAGAGGTCCCACAGAAACATTACCTATATATAGTCTTGGTAAATTTCCAGTAAAAGCTCTGTTATCAGGGAGACTGTGTTTTTACAATGTTCCTGTTTATTCGAGTCAGTTTACTTACAGCGATAAACTACTCTACTATTAACACATCAAGGGATGGAATTTTACAAGTAGTCCCTTCACACAACAATTACAAAACAAATTGTACGGGACATTACCTGGCATTTTATATGTAGGACCGTGAGAGCATTATATTTAATCAAGAGACCATACAATGGCTTCATAAACGTAACCCATGGCGGTTATATGAGGACCGTAAAAACTAAGCGATGCTTGCGTACATAACCTAAAATCAGAATTTCTAATAACATCTCTGGAGCGAAATGAACATGCAAATATAGCGTACACATTAATTTTTAAGGATGTTTTGGTACTAGATGTGGCTTGTAAGAAGCTGAGCCCTTTGAGCTACAATAGCCCATTCAGTGTCCGCTGTACAAACATCCAAGTTTAGTAGTGTCTGGTACATTTTCCTGTGAGTGAGAACACTAGGTACTTCCTACTAGAAATACTACTTTTTCCATCAACAGGAGAAGTACACCGACACTAGGACCAACATCATAATAAAGTCCTAATAAAGTCGGTCCCGATCCCTTAAACCTGATAAAGTCCCATGTAATAGCGGACGAGCCTATTGACATCAGCCGTGCACAAGTCCACGCTCCAGGCTGCTACTGAGAAATTCCAGATAGAAAAACCGAATAACACTGTGCCCCACCTGGGAATCGAAAGCGCGCGCGACTACTAGACCAACGAGGCTGTCAAAGCTTGAGCAGGCAGCTATCAAAGTACTAGTTAGTGGGCAATAACAACCTACCAAGCTTCAGTAAGCAAGCTGAAGGGGCAGAAGGCTAGCTATGTTTGTCAAAGGACCGATGGACGGTGGAGCAGACGAGTCCTGGGGTCGTACTCTCTAAGCACGAAATCCGTAATCTCGGTCGAAGTTACGGGCGTTTCCTACTCCGTATCACTTACGGACCCATGATTAGTTTGGGGCCCAAACGAAGAATGAATTACTACACGATTTGGCAGTTGTCCCTACTCCCTATAAGGTTTCACCCGTCCAAAAAAGTTAATTAATCAGCTGTAGTCACTTTGAAGTTTCGAACTATTTTCGGACGGGCCTATATTTTCGTTGACGGAGTTAGAGGGAGTGGAGACGGCGTATCGTAAAGCGTTGTGAAGGACGCCTCGCATTTAGAGGAACCGATGACTTTAAAAAGATGGCTGGGACAAAATCGAAACGAAAGGCGAAGGACAGAGTGTTATGTCGCAGCCTGGGAGAGGCCTATATACAGCTGTGGACTGCGTTAGACGAGTTGATTGATTGAATAACTACCTACTAATTGTCTTGTTCTTTCTGTGTAACGCGTCTATTTGCGTCTTGAATAGAATAATAAGCCATTGCTATGGTTATTAAACTGCGATAGAACGAGTAGACGTATTTCTTAGAAAGTTGGCACAAGAATGAGTCATTAAACGAGTATTATCGTAAAGTACAGCTTATTAAAATTAATAGAGGAGATTATGTAACAAATTACTTAACGATTATTGCTGATACAAACTCAATGGGGTATAGGTATAGTTGCCATAACGGCCTTCGCACATATTTTATATATTTAAGGGAGTCCAGTGAACTCCCATGTGAGTTTAAAATTTAATTATATGTCCTAACATAATTATTACCAACTTTATAATAGATTCTATGTTAATTAATGTCATTGGTGTTGTACCGTATTAATATTATAAATGCGAAAGTAACTCCGCCGAACCGATCGTCATGAAATTTGGCAGAAATATAGCCTGGGATATGAAGAAGGACATACGCTACTTTTTTACGCGATAACTATTTACTAGAATACTAGTTGACCTTATATAAATAAATTGTAGAAAAACAAAATAAACAGTTCTATTTTCTTTTCATTTTGCTGCAAATGTCATGGAATGCACTTTTTATCTAAATAAAAATATTTGTACTCTTACACATGTAGAAAGAATAAATATAATGCAAGATTACTCTTATCAGTTATTGTACCTTCTAGTGTTTCTATCCTCCACATACAGTGTTAAGATCGTCGCACACGTAACCCGTTAGAGCCCCCAAAATGTTTAATTTCGTCCCCCATCTACCCTACGAGGGTACCAAATAGGGGGAGGGACCTCCCTAGAAGTCACCCGGCCACTTGTGACGTAATATATGATAGGTATAGTGCACCTTAATCACTTATATAATTGCAACATTTATTTTGTTGATTAAAATACTTCTTTTATTGTAGAGTCGGCAAAAATGGTGATTGTCGTGGTTTTTTTTGCTGTCGGTACGAGTTGTGGCGCTGGGATTTTTATTTTTTATTTTGTAAAAACTGTTTTTAGGGATGTCGTGTGTTAGCGTGAGTGAAACCATTGCTGTCAGTTTGTTTTCATAGTATATTGGAGTTAGGGCGAATAGAAATAATATTGTGTGTTTGTAAGCAGAGCGCTGGTGTTACAATGTTGCGTTGAAGTTATAATTGTACATTTATAACGAATACTGATGTATTTTTTTATAATTTGCATAACATCCCTTTTGCATGAGTTTTTAACGACAAAGCATAGCATTCACAATTGCTTCACTAAGTTAAAAGCTTAAAATGGAGATTTAACAAATAAAACCACATTTAAAAGAAACCTACACAATAAAACGTTGAACAAGAAACTAAACGAAATGAAGGAAATTCTTATGACTTTTCTGCTGCCATTACAAACCATAGAAGAATGTACGGTTAGCAGCGTTGAGCGTCGACAATTTAAACGCTCTCACTCTTCACGAGACTCAAAGTTTATCGTGGATCGTAACTAGGAGCCCCGATGTAGGTACAGTCCCACCAACTCATCTTGATCTCCCATCCCCGATCCTCGAATTTCCAAAACTAAGGGAGAGAGAAGGAACAACTCTAAAGTTACGGTCCAACTTAGACTGGTGGTTTGGAGCAAGGAATTCCAGATATTAAGCACTTGTGCATTCATTCGTGTGTTCTTGTTAGTACTCGCTGTTAATACGGTATAAGGAAATTTTGTGAAACCTAATGTTCTGGCATTTTGTTTCCAAATGGATAATGCGATGGTATGTAATTGCTGCTACGAGACGACGGTTGATGATAATGCAATACTCACTCGGATTGTTTCAGAGCATTCTATTACACTCTTGTATGTATTAATTGCAGGTGTTAAGAGCGAGTTAAAACGTGTTCTGGTTTTCTTGCTGAAATGGGTATACTCCCGTGCAAGTATGGGTATACTCCCAGCTGAGTATTTTTTTTTATTTGGGTGGGAAATCATCAAATGGCTTCTCCCGCTCTGGGTGGAGCAGGAGGGCGTATCAGACTTTTACTGACTAAAACCCACCCGTGTTTCCTCAGTTGCCTGTGTGCCAGGGGCCGCGGTATCTCTTTCGAACAACCCGCACCCCTGGCAGGCATCGGCCCTTCCGGGCCCCATCAGTTGGTGCTGACATTTCTATGAGGCGCGCGTGAAACACAACGCGCCGTCGACCCGGGCTTGGTCCTTAGCGGACAGCGAGTTACCCATTGTTCGTCGTCCGCAAGCCCGCCCCTACGGTGGCCGGAAATCAGCCTGGGTTTCCCGACGCCCAGGGCCTCTCCTGCGAATGCTACGGCCGCGAGGGCGCATGTACTGCCTCTCCCTCACGTGCGCCGTCTCCCTCTTTGCGAGCATCACTGCTTCTACTCCCTGCTGAGTTTAGGTATACTCCCAACCAAGTAAAGGTATACTTCCGGCTAATTATAGGTCATTTGAACTCTTTTTGCTCGGGATTACTCATGCCTTTGAAGAGTTTTTATGCAGTTTATGCAGCCACCATTTTCGTTTCATCATTGATCAAAATTAGAATTCAGATGTCCGGCAGTGAATTTAAATTACTGCAAAATTTATAGTTTTCTACCTACCACGCCCACTGGTTTAACTCTCAAAGCACGAAATCCGCAATTTCGGCCGAAGTTACGGGCGTTTCCGTATCCCTTAAGATTAGTTTGGGGCCCGAAATAAGAATGAATGAACACACGGGGGGATGTCTTGAATCATGTGCTTACTTTAAGGGTCAGTTCAGACGAGACGGAAAAATGCCTCAGAAATTTTCTGGTTCCAATGAAAATAGCAACGTATTACTAAAGTAGAAAATAGTATGAATATCGAAACAGTCGGCTCGCGCCTGCTCGCGACTAGGTTCTTTTTTCTACTTTAGGATTAATATGATTCTATTTTTAATGGAGCTAGTAAATTGCTCGTGCATTTTTCTGTTCCGTATGAACTGAGCCTAAGCCTTTTTCCTCGACACGACAAATAGGTACAATTGTTCATTGACTAGCCAGTTTTACGTTCGTCCCACTCATTCATCCTTCCATCTAATAAAATATTCTCATGAAAATAATACGCATGTTAATATTTCATTATGCTAAAATGTAATGGAGCTTAACTGAACCTTTTACGAGGTCGCTTCAAACGTAAATAATGTTTGTGTAAAAAAAACCTTTTTGTTGCGATGGAGAATTACTAGAGGCTCTTTATTATTCATGTGGTAGTGATCAGATATGGAAAGGAAAAGGTGCTGTAGCTGAAATTATTGGCCTCGTTGAAAATTCGGGAATGGTGCCGCCAGGTTTCATATTTAAATGTTCGATGTTTTTGTTCAGGCTAGCTTTTTGACGATTTCAACTGTTGGAGAGGAAATAAAGTAGATAATGAATAGATTCTGCTAATCTTGCATTGTTTTTAATTAGTTATAGATGTTAATATAGACTAATATAGTACCTAACCTAAGAGCAATTATCGCATTGGGTTATCTTGTAACGGTAGGTGTACGTAGATAAATAAATAAGAAAGTAATTAAACATTTAGGTGACGCTAGTTTTATGGCGATTACAACTAATGTACAGGAAACAAAGAGGATTCTACCAAGCCTATTAAATACCTACCTACAAGCAATTAAATCGCACCGTGTAGATCATTACACGGTGTGATTTAATTGCTTGTGACATACCTTCTATATGTTGAAGTTACAATAAAAGTTTCACCGTTTAAACAGTGTTTAAACGATGCACGTTATTAAGAGCGTTATCCCACACGAGCTGGCAATGGCGCATTTAAAGTGGATTTTTGTGATTATTTCTTTAAATACAAACAAAAGTAAACATTATTTTTAGCCAAGCACTAGATCTTTGGTATTTACAAACTTGTGTGCTACTTTATTTATAGTTATTTTTGTATTTACTTATAAAAATCGACATACCGTCAATTATTTTCTATTTGCATTACTTAGTACGATTAAATGTTTTTATTAAAGAGTTAATGTTTAAAATAATTATAAATAACAACGATCTAGTGCCTGGCTGATTCTTTTTTTACTTTTGTTTGTATTTAATGATATAATCACGAAAATCTACTATAAATGCGTTGTTGCCAGCCCGCGTGGAATGAACGCTCTTAATTTGTTGCTTCAATTTTATTGTATGCCACAGGCAATAAAACTTGCATAGTTTGTGGGGCATAATTAGCGTATAATGTTCCCACTGCTGGGACACAGGCTTCCTCTCGATGAGAGGAAGAGAGTGGGCCGCCATCTACCACGTGGGCTCAGAGCGAGTTGGTAGATGCCACATGTCTTCGAATTTTTGGTTCTAGGACTCGCCTATTTCCTAGCGATGTTTTCCTTCACCGTTTTGAGAGCAATACAGGGTAAGTTTTTATCTAGTGCTCAAACTGTAACCATGAATTCAGCATATCATTCTAGACCCCCCAGCGCATACATTTTTCGTCGGTAATACAAAAAAAATCTGCTGTTTTATACATTTTGACCGCGTAGGTACCTATTGCACTTTTCTACAAAACAGCTGATTTTTTTTGTAAAACCTACGTAAAATTTCTGCGTTAGGTCTAGAATGATATTCTGAATTCATGGTTACATCTTGCGCACTGGATAACTTATCCTGTGTACGGGGCATTTGAAAGCGTTGTATTTGTATCCCTCATGCGAGGTTTTTTGAGTTCTTCGACTCACGTGTAATTCCTATCATAATTAATTTGACACTTGTAGTAATTAATTCTCACGCATATTAAAATAAGTGCCACACCATCCATCTTTACACCACCCATCAGATGACACAAGACTCAACCTAAGAATCTACGTTGTCCCGTATCGCACCGTGCACCATAAATCAAAGTCACGTAGGGTCTTTTCAATTAATTCCCGCTTGCGGCCCGTGATATATTTGCATCAGAATATGTAATCGGTCTAAGCGGCCATTGTCGGCGGTACTTAGTAAAAAGGGTCAAGAATTGTTCGCCTACGTTCCTATTGTGCGATACACAATGTGGGCCCGTGTTTGTCTTACTCATTTCGTCGAGGCTCATATTTGATTTCGACTCATTTTCTGGTCTGTTGCTCAGTTTCCACGCTAAGTTGTTGTCGAAGATTTTTCGTTTTGCGGCGGTTTGTGTTTTTGTGTTTGGTCAGGGTATTTTGCGGTTGATTGTTCTTGTAGATATTTTGTAATGATATTATTTTTTTTGTTTTGTTTTCAGGTAAGGTTCGGGTTCTTTTGAAGACTCCGTGCTCAGTAAGTCTGACAAAAATACATTCATAAGAGTAATTTGTATTTCACTACGAACTCTTGAATAAAATAAGCTTTTAAAGTAATATAGCATAATATTACGCCTTGTTTCCCTGAAGGGATCGGGAAAGGTACGCCACCTAGTGCACCCACATTTCACCAATTATGTTTAAATCCCATTTAATCGGGGGCGAGCCTTTTCCGAGTGGTGCCGGACGTAAAGAATAACACCATCTCATCCTTCCCGTGGGTGACATAGGAGGCGACTAAGGGACTTACTAGAGAATGGGCAGCAGCGTTCTCTATGCATTTGACCGCCATACTGCCATCGCCAACCCGCCTGCCAAGCGTGGCGATTATGGCAAACCCTCCCAAATTGGGGGAGGCCTATATCCAGTAGTGGACGTCTTTTGGCTGAAATAATGAGCCTATAACCATCGACCGTGCACAAATCCAAACGGCGGACTGCTACTGGAAAATTCCAGACAGAAAAACCCAATAACACTTTGCCCGACCTGGGAATCGAACCCAAGACCTCATTGCTTAGCAGTAGCATGAGGGTCCAAGACCAATGTGGCATTCTTTTAAAGTTACTTCAAATCATTCAACACTGCGATTACTGAATGATCTATAAATGATCCAATAAAACTGAAGTTATATAGTAACTGTCCCGTGTTCCGTGTGGTGCCGGACGTAAAAGAATAGCACCATCCCACTTCTTTCCGTGGGTGTCGTAAAAGGCGACAAAGGGACTTACTAGAGAATGGGCAGCAGCGTTCTCTATGCATTTTAACAACCATACTGCGATCACCAACTCATCTGCCAAGCGTGGCGATTATGGCAAAACCCCACTATTGGGGAGGGCTATGTCCAGCAGTGGACGTCTTTCGGCTGAAATGATGATGAAAATGATAGTAACTATCGTAATTATCAACAAAGGAACCGCGATTTACTCACGAGTACTAATGTATTAGTACTCGTGAGTAAATCCGTAATCCGTGTCGTACTTGTAAGTACCTTCCAATTTCCACTTACGTACTTAACCTTATTCCGAAAACAAACATAAAATTCTCAAAAGTACGCACACATTCGTCCTTCGATCCCAAACAGTCGCTCGTGTAAACTCGTGTTGCGACATCACAACGTAATAATCCGATGACTCAATTATTTCCTCGAACTGTAACAATACCGCTAATTAATACTTCTATAAAATAGTGTGGTTTACTTCGTCGATAGATAAAGAACAAGAACATTACTATTATTATAGTGCATACCTGTTTATAGTCACATAATCATAGGATACATTGCTGAAGAAAGAAGAGCTTTTTTTATAGTATTAATTAGATCCCGGTATGAAAATGATTTAAACAGTACATAAATAAAACAGATTGGTTGGGTAAAAACCTTTACGGGGAATGAAACAAACATAACTACAGGGAAATTCCCTGAAGCTTCGCGTTGCTGTCAACAATGATGATGTCATTGCTATAAACAGGCTAATAGTGTGATCATGTAAAGCAAGAAAGAAATAAAGAAACCCGTTAATTTGGACACAATTCGTAAAACACATAACAACAAAGTAAAAAACGGCTGAACCGATTTTGATGAAACATGTCTAAGAATACTCCCGACTAATTCACATTTCAAACAAAAAAAAAACAACATCAAAATCGTTTCATCCGTTCGGGAGCTACGATGCCATTGACACACACACAGACACGTCAAACTTATAACACCCCGTCGTTTTTGCATCGCGTCGTGGGTTAAAAAAGTGAAATTATGTTTTAACAACAATAGTGTGTGCCTAGCCCGAACATAGACAGGGAACAGTCGACAGGGCACATTGCTCGCAGAACAGATGGCCGATGGGGCCGAAAGGTTCTAGAGTGGCGACCGCGTACCGGAAGACGTAGAGTGGGAAGGCCTCCCACAAGGTGGACCGATGTCCTTGTGAAGGCCGCAGGAATCCGCTGGATGTGAGAAGCTTAGAACCGGTCGAGGTGGAGGAGCTTGGGGGAGGCTTATGTCCAGCAGTGGATGTCTTTCGGCTGAAATGATGATGATGATGATGAGTATGTGCCTCACGGCTGCACCAAAAAGGTTCAATTCAACATTAATGCCAGATAGATTCTGTCTGACGCTGGTTTTCTAATGAACCTAAAGCAACAACTGCTTTGTATTTTTGACCACTACGATAAACAATCAATCTGCTTAGCCTTAAACCAACTATGTTTGAGGTTGGCTTACATTTTAACAGATTGCAGTTGAATACCAGTATTTAACATGGAGGGACTGCCTACCAGACCTCAATAACCCAGTTACTGGGGAACACTACTCCTCTTGAGACTGGATGTCAGACTTTTGGGCTTCAAACTAGCCGTAACGACTGTCAAAGATGTAAGATTGACAGCCGGATGAACGGCTTAACATACTTTTTGAAGCTGGAACTGGCAGTTACTCTTTATTTAATGGATGGTCATTCATCCACGAACCAATCACGGCAACCGTAGCTTAGCTTTCGATCGACATGTGTGGCTGTTATCTACGATGAATGAACCCATTAAATTTTCTACAATTTTTTTGATCAAAACATCTACAATCAGAATCCCATATATATTTCAGAAGTGAAATATAAAAAGGGTTTGGTAGAAACGATACACTGGTTGAAGAACCAGTGTATTGTTTCTACCAAAAACTTATTTCTGTGAACGTCCGATTATACAATAACAGTGTTTTGTCGGTCCGTTCTCTGTAATTGAATCGTTGGCGATGTCACAAGGGACTACAAAGACGATTTGGAATGTTATTCATATGAGAAGCTAACATCACTGGGATATAGTTTAATTAACGATATTATGGTTCCGATTATTGTCTGTATATGTTTGAGGCGATGTAGTTAACCGTAGGAACATTTAAAATTTAGGTGCATTCAAAACAAATAAGTTTATTAGTGTAAAATCAAATAGGTACTTTTTTTTTGGGTGGGAAATCATCAAATAACTTCTCCCGCTCTGGGTGGACCGGGAGGGCGTGTCAGACTTTTACTGACTAAAACCCACCCGTGTTCCTTCAGTTGCTTGTGTTGAGGTGCCACGGTATCTCTTTTGAACAACCCGCACCCCTGGCAGGCATCAGCCCTTGCGGACACTACCAGTTAGTGCTGACATTTCTTTGAGGCGCGCGTGGAGCACAACGCGCCGTCGATCCGGGCTTGGGTCCTTACCGAACAGCGAGCTACCATTACTCGCCGTCCGCAAGCCCGCGCCTACGGTGGCCTGGAATCAGCCTGAGAAACAAATAAGTATTGAGTTACTAATGTAAGTTTTGTGAAAAACACAAACAGCATAGATTTGCGGTGATAACTTGATAATTTCGCAATTAATCTGAAAGATTATGTTATTAATTCTAGTGTCGAAAATTCAATTCTGGATCTACATAGTCTAAATCGAATCAGTGATTGGGGAAGTTTTAGCTATGTGCCCTATGCGTACGTTGTAGCTACTCGGAATAGTAACTTTCTTATATTTATAAGAAAGTTACTATTCCGAGTAGCTACAACGTATGTAGTACGGTGTAAATACACCTAACCAAAATTGAACGCCAGTATCGTTCGCCTGACCAAAACTCCAGTCACTCATTCATTTTTTTTATCCATTTCATTTTATTTCATTCATTTTTATTATAATTATAATCTAAAGATTATAATTATAATGGGAAATGTGAAGGCTAGCTTAGCTACTTTAGTAATTTTGCTCTCGATCCACCCATATTCTATCGCCCACCCTCGATTACTATGTCATTAATATTACTTTGCTTTCTGACTTTTTAATTTTACTCGGCTGCTAAGGGTCGTAACGAGATGTTTATATAGACTGGGTTGTGAGCACATTTAAGTATGTAAGAAGAAAATAAATAAATTAAATAAATAAATGTTAAATCCTACTGTCCTACTAATATTATGAATGAAAGTTTGTGTGTAGGTTAGATATTTGGATGTTTAGATGTTTGGATGTTTGTTACTGAATACTGCAGACACAGCAAAATGACTTTGGATGAAATTTGACACACATATAGTTTATAACCTGGATTAACATATAGGATACTTTTTATCCCGGTAGTACGTTCCCGTGGGATAATTTTAGACCTCCACGCGGGCGAAGCCACTGGCAAAAGCTAGTAGCTTATAATTTTCCTAGACGACGCAAGGCAAAGATTTTTTCAAACACATCTGAAGACCAATTCTCGTAATTAAAAACGTTCAAAATCTGGTCGCACTCTCATCTCGGCGACAACCAAATGTCAAAAACCAGTCAAAAATGTGTGGAAACTCGAGGTATTTTTGACAGATCGAGAGTAAGATCAAACTGTGAACGTTCTTAAAATTACGAGAATTGCCCCTCTGGTAGTTCAAGGGATCAGCGCGATCAAACAAAAAAATGAAAAAAAAATTGTATGGAAGATAGATATTTAATTATGATTTTGAAATACAAAACACATCACAATCTTAAAACCATCCCCTAAAATACGTGTGCCACTTTAGTACATACCTAATAGGTTTGGCAAAGAGCTTAGCGATTCCTTATTGGTTTTGCAGGGCCTCTCAAAGGCAGCTGATGAGAGGAATTACAGTCGTTAATTTAGGTGTTACGTTTACGCCTGCTACCTCTTATGTGGGTTACAGATCTTCAGTGTTAAGTGTATTTCGAGTTAGTACCATTGAAATTTAGAACTTGATGGAACAGGAATTTATTTAAATGAAATAGTGTCTTTTATCTATGTGATTCATGTAATAGATGATGTTATAATCTTATTGGCTACTGATCTTAAGGCAGCTAATACAACTACGGCCATTTCATCATCAGTTCAGCCGAAAGACGTCCATTTGGACTGGTTCTGCGCTTCCTGCATCTAGCGGATTCCTGGGGGCTTCTCAAGGTCATCGGTCCAATTTGTGGGAAGCCGTCCTACTCTACGGACATTTACTGGCTAATAAATACTGCTGATACCAGAGGGCACAGAGAAAGTTACATTCTGAGAGAAATAACGATGATAGAAAAGTCAAACATATATTGCATAGACAGAAGCTACAGAAGAGCTTACGCCAATCCTGCTAAAAGGCGTTGTAGAAATACGAAACGCTTTGTAAGCGATTGGTACTTGTCTAGACCTTCAGATTATTTAGAACTAGCTTTTGCTAACCAATTCGACCGCGTTGAGGTCGAAAATTATCCCACGGGATTGTACTACCGGCATAAAAAGTATTATTCGGGTTAATTCAGGTTATAATGTATCTGTGTGCCGAATTTCATTTAAACCCGTTCGGCCGGTTTTGCGTGATTGAGAAATAACTTTCCAAACATACAAAGTTTCACATTTGTATTTATTAGTAAGATCAACACGATTGATTGCTTTGTGAATTTTATCAAGCCTTAGTAACAAAGCTCTTCGCTTTTTAAATCCATATCTGATCTACTCTTTTTTCTTAAACCTCCAACCAACCAGTACTCTTCGGAATCGAAAATTAATCGTATCCAAAATGGCGACTCAATCGCAATGGAGGTCGGCGGTAAATTGTCGGATCACGCGCCTCTGGAGGGTTAGGCATACTTTTTCTGTGGCCCTCAGGCTAGAATTTACTGCTTACAAACATGTCACTACGAAACTGTTTTTGTGGATAGGTTTTGATACATGTTTTACTAGAAAATTTGTGTAGCCCAGTTTGTTGCCACACTCAAATTAGTCAGACAGATGTTTTATACTTTTTTGTTTTCTTTTTGTTCCTGTTGCTACAATGATATACATCATCGTCATCGTTATCATCAGCCTAAAGCAGTCTACTGCTGGACATAGGCCTCTCTAATTCCACGCCATTTAGCCTGATTCTCGGCAACTCTCACCTACCTGCTCCCAGCCACCCTGTGAAGATCGTCGCGCCAAGCCAGGGCCAGGCCACTCAAGAACACGTCTACCCCAACGGTTATCGATTCCTCGTATATGACCGGCTCATTGCCACTTCAGCTTGCTTATGTGAGCTATGTCGACAACTTTGGTTCTCTGCCACATCACGTCATTCCGGATTCTATCCCTCAGAGAGACTCCAAGCATAGCATAGCTCGTTTCATAGCTCGTTGAGCGACATTAACTTTATGGTTCAGCCGTACCGTGAGTGTCCACGTTTCGGCTCTGACGGTCAGGCATGACGCATTGATTAAGACTTTATCTTTAGGCAATGATGTACACTTACCAATCATTTATTAATCGTCATTTATTTTGTTTTAACTGACATAAAAAAACGTCATAAAGTCAGAATCTTGGTTCACTCAATTATTTCTGTAAAAGGCCTTAGGCCTTGTGAAGGCCGTAGGAGTCCGCTGGATGCGGGAAGCACAGAGCCAGTCAAAGTGGCGGAGCTAGTTGCGGTCTATGTCCAGCAGTGGACGTCTTTCGGCTGAAATGATGATGAGTTTCTGTAATTACCCACATATAAACAAAACAAAGTTACTGTAAAGTGAAGGCAAACAAAACTGGCTTGATAGATTGCCCTATCGCCCCTTCTTCGTATTCCAATATAAGGACTAAAGGAGCTAGTTTCCCCGTGAGAAATACACTGGCAGTAATGGCGGACCGTGATTTCGGTATAGACTTCAGATAATTGAGAATTTATATCTAGTTTAGATTGTATGGCTTGAATATTTCTATGAGTGAATGTTTTTGTGGAAGAATGTAAGTTGAAGGGACATTATCAGTATGTGTGCTTTCGTGAAGGGTTTATTAGTTTTTAAAACTGATAGATTAGGCTACAACTAATTGATAACTTAAATTGTTTGCGTAACGTAACGTAAGTGGTTTGGTATTAAAACCACGTTAACCACACAAATAAAGCTACATAATTATTTACATTGAAGAATGACCAGATACAGTATTAATAAAAAAATTAAAAAAAACAACCGACTTCCAAAAAAACACTACAAAGTGAAAAATAACTTTAATTTCGGAAGTTGGTGACTTTGGATAAGTATTTTATTTTATTTTTTGTCACCGCCTTCCGAAATTAAAGTTATTTTTCACTTTGTAGTGTTTTTTTGGAAGTCGGTTGTTTTTTTTAAGTTTTTTATTTTTGACTTTTTAGTTATAGTACCTACCCCACACAATTCGAAATTTCATCATCCTTGGGGTCAAAACAATGCATATTTATGCGATAGCAGCAATCGCGGTTTGTTTGCTGTCATTTTTTTAAGAGTTCCGTTGTCTATCTCCGAAACGCATCATCAGATCCATATGAAATTTAAATGGGACCATTTCGGAATAAACCCCTTTTGAACAAAAACAGAATTTTGCAAATCCGTCTATATTTGACGGAGTTATGTCCGAACATAAATAAAAAAAATATATACATTTTTTTTTTTATATATAAATAATATACATACATGTCGAATTGATAACCTCCTTCATTTTGAAGTCGGTTAAACATGAAACATTTACGTAACGTAGGATATCCTTGCTTTCCATAATATTATAAGAAACATAAAAAGCCTAGTTATGCACTATATTCTACCTATTCTATATACATATAATAAAACAGTAATAAGGTCAGAACTGTACATTGAAAATTTTTGAAAATTGTTACGAGGTATGGCACTGATTGCCAAACAAAACATGCATGTCTATTTTTTTATCGTTTTAATCCTTTAAAAGGGTCATTGTACTCATTATTATGGATAACTTTCACAATGGGATCAACCATGAAATCGTGAAATAAAAACGAGCTGATCCATAAATTTATGTTCGCATATCTCGACGCAATGTTCCATACATTGGGATTAAAAAACTTTTTTCAAAAAAATAAACAACCGACTTCCAAAAAAACACTAAAAAGTGAAAAATAACTTTAATTTCGGAAGGCGGTGACTTTGGATATGTATTTTAATTTTTTGTCACCGCCTTCCGAAATTAAAGTTATTTTTCACTTTTTAGTGTTTTTTTGGAAGTCGGTTGTTTATTTTTTTGAAAAAAGTTTTTTATTTTTCACTTTTTAGTGGTTCACATGTGCTTACCCCTTCACAGCGTACCGGCGTAATGTTATGTTATTAACTGGTGTAAACAATTGACAGACATGAGATTTCAGCAATCCCTGTCCATTTGCTATCATTTATTGAGGAGTTCCGTTGCCTATCTCCGAAGTTCTTCATCAGATCTTCACCAAATTGAAATGGAACCACTCCGAGAAAGTACTCTTCCAAAAACTACACAAATTGCTTCAAGAGTGCCTATGAAATTTGAAGAGTTCTCTCTATTTCTCCAGGATCCCATCATCAGATCCTGACTTGATGATCATGGGACCACCTGGGAAGTATACCCTTTCAAACAAAAAAAAAAATTATCCAAATCGGTCCAGCCATCTTCGAGTAATCGGGGAACATACATAAAAAAAAAAAAAAAGGTTCCGACGAATTGAGAACCTCCTCCTTTTGGAAGTCGGTTAAAAATGATCAAAAAATAGCTATGTATATATAGATTTGTGAATTTGTGTCTGTTTGACTGGATGTTTGTGTATTCCGGATTGGAGTAAGCTCATAACCTAGATTATCACATAGGATTCTAGGATTCTTTTAATCCCAGTGGTACGTTTCAATGGGATGTTTTCCGCTATCTACGCGGGCGAGGCCGCGGGCAAAAGTTAGTATTACTTAAGTGACAGAACTGGTGGATTGATTGATGGATCATCTCTGGTGATCTAGGCGCTTTATAAACGAAGTACACACTGAAAGCTCTATTTAATAACACGCGTTTCGTTTCAGCGGCCAGCTACGCGACACCTCGCAGCGTAACACGACGCCGTCACTTCGTGTGCAGTAGTTATTAAGATTGTTGTATAAAATATGCATTAGTTTATACTCATTGTGTTATATGGGCCTCAGTTGCTTGAAATAAATGATAAATAATAATAATAACAAAACATTATGCCTTTAATCCCCGAAGGCTGAGGTGTAGGTACCTACCTAAAGTACCTACACCCACATTTATGTTTGTCCCTTATACTAAAGAGCGAGCCTTATGCAATCAATCGGGCACAATTCCAAACATCGGGCTGCTACAGAGAAATACCAGATGGACAAACGCAATAACACTTACCCCAACTCAGGCGACGAACTGTTCATGTTGTGTGAATATTATTATCTAATACCTTTAAACGAGCAACTCTTGGATACTTACCTATGTTTTTTTTTTTTTTTTCGTAACCATATTTAAATAACACGTTTAGTGATTGGAGCCTCCTTCTAAGCAAATAATGCCTGTATTAGGAGACTCCGCTCTTCCTTAGCAAGATAATTTTACGAAAATACAAATTAAAAAAGAGAAAAAAATATGCATATATAATCTGAATCTCGGGAACGGCTCCAAATTTTCATGAAATTTAGTATGCAAGGGGTTTCGGGGGCGATAAATCGATCTAGCTAGGTTTCATTTTTAGAAAACGTCAAAAAAATTAATTCGGTCATCCAGATATTTACATGTTAACTGAACTATTTCATGTTGTGTGAATATTATTATGAGCCGAACGAAAGACGTCATCAACAACAAAAATACTGACACAATGAAGTCTTACTCATCATCATCGTCATCATCTGCCCAGCCTTTCCCCAACTATTTTAGGGTCGGCTTCCAGTCTAACCAGATGCAGCCAGTATTTTACATGAAGCTACTGCCTATCTGACCTCCATTACCCAGTTACTGGATAACACGATACCTCTTGGTAAGACTGGTTGCTACAATGAATTCTCACTAATAACTAAAAACTATCAATAGTAATTCCCAACCACATGCATTTTCCATTCATTTAAAACTTCAGTCCTACAGCTAACTGTGCATTTGTAACTTTTATCAGTTCGATATTGGTCGTTTAAGGGGGGGTGGCAGTATACTTACGACGCCAGTTTCACACCAACTTCCACTTAACTACGTCAGGTATCAATTTAGCACCTGTATGGTTTCCAGCAAGTGTGTTATTAATACATCCTGTATGTTTTGACGCGTCCAATCGGATATTGAATTCCTTCAGTGAATTTTCGATTCACGGACCGCCCATAGACGATTTCAATAAAGGATTCTATGGATTTGTAAAAGCGGTGCTTGTGGCTAAGTAATAAAAGACGCTTGGGTCGATCGATCAGGTTAAGCTTCGGTTGCCGCTGCTGATCCGTGGATCGGTGACCATCTTCGTGCCTAGGGAAGCACGTTAAGCCAATGGTCCCAGCACGTGGCTCTTTAAAAGTCGTTACGGGTCGTCAGAACCCCGAAAGTCTGACCAATGGGTATCGTATTACCCAGTTACTGGTTGTGGAGGTCGGATAGGCAGTCGCTCTATGTAACATACTGGTATTCACCTGCAACCGGTTAGACTGAAGCCGACCCCGAAAAGGCTGGGCAGATGATGATTATAAAGATGTATGAAGAGATAGGAAAATATGATGACAATAGGAATCAAAGAAAACCTTCCCAGGTGATTGATGGAGATTCATAGATGAGCTCGGTAGTGTAGATGGTGTCCCACAAACAATGGGACCCTTAAGATTGTGTCCAGCGTGTCCTGTTGTCAACACGCTACAGGAGCTGATGATGTTACATAATAATAACACATTATATCATTGGCCATTTTGTAATTTCTTATATAATTTTTAAGTCGCACACGCACATTTTGTCTATAGATGACGCTTCGAAATGTTGCCACTACATAAAGAGTAAAATGTTTATTGAGGATGATATTCTCGTAGCACTTTTGTCTATTTCCTTTTTATATTTTTTTTTTCTTTATATTCTTGTATAATTTCTATCACTTTCACATTAATTATATTAATTTTCTCTATGTTCGATGTTAATTGTTTGATGCACCGGGCGACGTCATTACGGCAAAGCCGGTTGTCGCTGAAAACCAGCGCTGGGGCTCTGTCTTGCATAGGGTTGCAGCAAAATGCTGAGCGATAGCCGTTTTGTGTGGATGTGACGCATGTGTCCCTCAACCTTTTTTTTATTATTTTTTTGTGTGTTCCTGGTTTTTGCGTCATGTTTACCGCAAATAAACGTTTTTTATTTCTTTCTTTTAATGTGGCCAAATTCTGGGCTGAATGTATACAGATTGCTATCAAAACGCTAACAAGAAGATGGAATCTTCTTTCTGCCATTTCTGTCCTTAAAATTGTTCAAGCTCATTAACATTACGAGATAGGATGGATTACACCCCACATTTTTGGGCTTTCATCAGTAATTTTCAAATTACGCTACAGGACTATGATTTTCGAACTTTTTAATCTAGAACTAACAGCACACATACAGCAATAATTTTTCATCCAACCCAATATCAGTGCATCAAACAAAAAAAAAAAAAAACAACAATTCAGGAGCACTTTACCATTCATTCCCGGCCTGGAAGTTTTTTAATTAACTGCCACCATAACGACGATATATCACTAATCTGGCAACATTGAACATAACAGCTGTTTCGGCATTACTGCAGCCACTAATTAAAAACAAACAACATACAAACGGACGCGTGTTTTATTATTTATTACACGTTTTGTCAACGGACAGATTATGTGGAAATTGAATAGGTGAATTTTGATTGATGTTAACTATTTTGGTCATGTGGTGATGGTTGGTTCCTTTTTAGGGTTCCGTACCTCAAAAGGAAAAAACGGAACCCTTATAGGATCACTTTGTTGTCCGTCTGCCTGTTTGTCAAGACTTTTTTTTTCAGGAACGCGTAGAGGTATCACGATGAAATTCATATCAAATACTCAAGTCTACTGTCTCTTGGAGCTATGAAAAAATCAAAGTTCTAAGCCAACGTAATCAAAAGATACAGCCGTTTATGCCGCAAATTTTCGACACTCGACTACAGGGTAGGAAGGTAAAAATTTGGTACGAAGCAGTCTTATAGCACAGATAAGGGAAAAGGTGCGAAAAGCATACATTTTTAGTTACATCATATGATAAAAGCATTTTTAATCATTTTAAACTTACTACCCCTTTCCTCATGAACGCGCAGAGGTATTAAATTTAATATACCTACAGGTTTGTACGGAACCCTCGGTGCGCAAGTCCGACTCGCACTTGTTTTTTTTTACTCTACTACGGCAAAGCGAAAAGGAAGGGTTATTTGTTAGTCGAGCAGTGGTGGCCCAGTGGTAACAGCCGCGACTTACGAATTATAGGTCGTAGGTTCGATCCTAGACAGGCGATTTACTTTGAGTAAATTATTTTATCACCACTCCTCTCAAAACTCAAAGGTGAAATAAAACATCGTGAGGAAACCGGCATGTTCTAGAACCAAAAATTCAAAGCCATGTGTCATCTACCAACCCCCACTGAGCTCTTGTGGTGGATTACGGCCCACTCCCACCGAGGAGACGCCTGTGTCCCAACAGTGGGAATATTTTAGGCTGATTATGATGATTTGGCAGTCTGCTTGGTTTCAAAAACATCCCCTTTTCCTTTCCAAACCGCTCTATGTTATGCGATCTCTGGGCATGCTACCCTCGCAAACGTAATCAGATGCTTGTAATTCAACTAATCAAAATGATCAAAACTGGTTACGCCGTTGGAAGCTCTGAACTATCAGCTTACAGCAATGCTAGTCTTCTCGTGCAGTTAACGTTTTGGCCATCATCCTCGATTTTATGATCATCATAAGATATCTGTATAAGAGTACATTCTTATTTCTTTCCAAGCAAGGCAAGATATACCCATCACAACTCCCACCGGCACATAATCCATAGCATTAGGTGGAATTACAGCTCAAATCAAGGTTACTCCGCCTATGATTGTACTGTAAAATACACCTGCTGGTCTTTTTGGGGCTTCTGGCGAATTAATAACAACCGCACTGGTTGATCTTCAAGGTTAACTTCTCCCGCTCTGGGTGGAGCAGGAGGGCATGTCAGACTTTTACCGACTAAAACTCAGCCGTGTTCCCTCAGTTGCCTGTAAGCCAGGGGCCACGGTATCTCTTTCGAACAACCCGCACCCCTGGCATGCATTGGCCCTTGCGAGCCCCACCAGTTGGTGCTGACATCTCTTTGAGGCGCGAGTGGAACACAACGCGCCGTCGACCTGGGCTTGGTTGTGGAGGTCAGATAGGCATCCGGTTAACCTGGAAGTCGACCCCATCAAAGTTGGGAAAAGAGTTGGCAGATGATGAGACCTGCTGGTCTTTTGCCTAGATCCCTGTCCACCGCCATGTTTTCTTGACATATACTTTTAAATCCTTACATAGTCAAATAAAGAAAGAATATCATTAAATTGGACACAGTTCGTGAAACAAAATACAAATAACGATATTAAAAAAGTGAAAATAATGTTATAACAATAACTAGCTTTTGCCAGCGGCTTCGCCCGCGTTAACCAATTTACAAGAAACCTTAACAAATTAAACATTCCTCATTAATCACTCTGTCTTTTGATGAAAACCACATGAAAATTCGTTCAGTATTTTTTTAGTTTATCGCTAGAGCGGCGCCGCGGTCGGACTTTGTTTTATAATATGTCGCACCTTTGGAATTATAGAGACTTATTGCGAAACTAGCCGCAAGCAAAATAGGCCTCTTTAATTCTAAAGGTGCGATGTATTGATACTGCGCCTTACGTAGGCGCCAAACCGGTAAATCAAAATAATAAAAAATAATAAAAATATTTGACACTTAAAAATACATGTTACAAGCCAGTCATAATAAAATAGCACACGAAAGTATTGCCACAAATATGATCCTAACCCCCAAAGTTGGCCTGGACCTGTATTTTAGGGGTCGGTAATTGACTTTCATATTCACAATTTCCTATAACCCACTATTTCCACCACAAAGCGGCAAGAACACAAGCCAGTAATCGCATTAAGACAATAAAGTTCATAAAAGATGCAGAGTCTCCGGAGCGCTTATATTTTATGACAAGCAGCAACTACTGTGAGTACTGAATTAAAATTAACCCACACAGTGGCTCCGTGGCTCAGTTATGGTGTATGTAGGGGAACAGTCGAACAGAAGCCTTGAATGATGTATAAGTACAAGCTTATGAATATGGGGACATACGGTTGAGGGATTTGTAGAGCTTTCCATCGACCTTGGTCTGATTATGATAGTTTCAGTTTTGTAGGATGTGTCAAGGCAGTAAGTTTGATGGCATCAAGTGGGATTGAATTCGCTGCTATGTGTAAAGTAAAAAAGTAAAAATTGTTTGTTTCAATATTAAAATTACAATATTGTGGTAGCCTGGGTCCTAAACTAGGCACAGTCTATATCTTGGGCACCATTATACATATAAAACATTTTTTTTTTTTGATAAAAGTGGAAATTGGTGATAGTACCTAGTATTAGCCTCTTCGAGACTGAAGAACTAAAATTACAGAAATGTTGGTTAGATCCTGGTTTTAATCATCAAAAACCAACAAGGATAATACAACTGTTCTCCTCGCTAAAACTGTCTACACTCATTTTAATATCATGTAGACTTCTGCTTCAAGTGATATGCATGTTTATGCTTGCTTCAACTGGTATTCAATTCGATGGAATATTGTTTAACCTTTTAACCGCCCGACTTCAGATCAGTTGTCGTGCCCCCAGCGCTTGGCACAGTGAATCGAAAAATAAATACCTACAACAAAGAGGGATGTGCAATACTTAACTTTTTACAACAGATTAAACGAGCTGTGATGTTTTGATCGTAAATATACGACCCTGGCGAAATGGACCCGAAAATATTTGTCGGATGAATCCGACGTAAGCGGTTAAAATGTAAAAAAATCTCAAAAACCAACAAGGACAATAGAACTCTTTTCTTCTCTAAAACTATCCTATGTTACATTGTAATATTATGTACGTTTAATCATACTGGGCAGACTTTCATATTCATATTCATTTAATTGCGTTCCACAAGGTAGAAACAAAGATATTAACAAAAGGCTTAGAGCTGAGAGCCGTTGTAGAACCTGTTAGAGTACAGCAAAATGTATTATTAATTGATACATAACTATTTCTTAAAAATCTAAAACTTAGTTATTAAAATTGAAAAATAAAATAAAACATCAACTGAGTACTTGATACAATTTGGATAACAGGTTAATAACATAAATAATAATTGGATAGCTATTTTAATTAAACACTTACTATTTTTACATTTAGATAAAGTTACATTTAGGTAATTATTACAAACACTTATTTAATAAGGGATCAACATTTCATTTTTAATTACAAATTAATTATTACTAAAGAAATCCATAAAATAGATTAAAAAATAGAGTTCAATCATAATCTGTTTTAAGCATAAAAAGCTAGTTGTTTTTAAATGTCATTCAATTTCAGTATTGTGTATTTGGCAACGTCTTACTTAGAGGAGGCGTTTGTCCTAGAAGTCGGAACGTTATGGGTTGATTACGACGATGATGATCGTGTATTCAGAATTAATTTACTTTGTATTATAGCACAAGCAATTTAAAACGAATAAGTAACTTACAATTTCAAAAAACCAACCTATAAAATCGTCCAAAACTTATTCGCCTGCTCGACCGTACATCCACCCGTATGTCGCCCAAATGTCTGCTCCTGGGCTTAAACCGAGTTTAACTCGTACTTACAAATCAACACAGCCATTATAATAATGCATCGGCCATCATTACGGCCGCTTTCTAAGGATAAACATATTATTTATCGGTGGTACCGGCTAAACTTTTATGAACCATTAAAAATAAAACCACTTACGCTTATCGACTGATTTATATTTTATTTAGGAGAATAGTTTTTGGCTTATATCTATGTTAGCGGGTTACACTTTTGGGGAATGTTTTTTGTTGTAATGTTTATTTGAAAGCGTTCAAAAGTTACAGTTACTGGCAGACTTTTGTGGCTCAACTGCAACAAGGTATGAAAACCGTTTCACTTTCTGCAATGGCAAGGCATAGATCTTATGTAACTGACGTTGTAGTTGTTGGTGATGACGATTAGCTAAGGGGTCATCTTGTTAGCCATCCAAAATCAAAGATAGGTACAAATTAAATGTAATTATTATGGATACTATTAATTTGCAATAATAATCAGCCTAATATGTTCCCACTTCTGGGAAACAGGCCTCCTCTCTGAGAAAGGGAGAGGGCATGGTGGCATAATTCACCACACGGGAACACTGCAGTTCGGAGGTTGTCACATATTTTCAAATTTTTGGTTCTAGGACTCACCGGTTTCCTCACGATGATTTCCTTCACCCCCACCACTTTTAAAAGCAATGGTGATGAAATAAAATACACCAAATATAGCGCCTGCCTGGGCTCAAACTCATGAATGACCTTGCAACTATAAGCCGCGGTCAATACCACTCCGCCACCACTGCTCAAACTGCAATATACTGTTTAAATTGTAAATTATATTTGATTTTACGAATCCAATGAGAATGAGCACCTTACCCATTGTCCTTGAACACACATTAGTCTTAATAGGATTGCGACTGCGCCGAGATCGTTGTGACATCGACCCAACTAGACCATAAATTCCCAATATGGTCCTGCGCCGCTCCCAACCAGTTTTCTGTGGATCGAAGGACTTACCGAGCACAGAAGTAAACCGCTTCCATATTTTACTCTCACAACTTACGGGGGCTGATAAGCAGCTCATGCTATTATCAAGTCTTCCTTGCCTCCTTACCAATATTGGAAACAAAAAGAGATAACTAATCTGACTTGATTTACTCCCATTTCTGTACTCTCGATACAAGCGGGGTTTATCCAAATTTATTGCGATTATACCAGTACATAATGGTTACCAACTTACCGAGTATTTAATCTTAAATGTGGAGCGGCATTAAGCTTTGGTAATGGCGCTATTTCGATTCCAAGTTTCACATTAAAAGTTATGATGAACGTTGTGTGGGATTACGTGTGAAATACTTGAACAAGTGTCGTCTTTAACACCGGTTTTAATTTAATATCAAATCCGGATAATGTTTTGTTAGGAGTTTCAAGGGCCTTTATAAAGTTGTGATACACACAAAAAAATATTTGAGCAAATATATAGATGACCATGAGTTACATTTTGAAATTTTGAATTCATTTGTAACAAGTAAAGATATAACCTGAAAGGCCATTATTTTCGAGTTGATACGAGCACTATCTTCACTTCGTACCTTTGCTAATGACATGAAAAATCGTAAAAACTTCTACTAGACATCATTTTCGCTACGCAGAAACTTTTTCTCCATGGCAACAATACAACTGACTGAAAGTAATAACAGATGCCATCGCTTACTTTTTCACGAAAGTGTGTTTACTGTATATTTCTAAAACTAATGTGAATAGACGACGTGTGTATAACTCACTGGAAGCCGAGATTATGATTCTTTGACGCAGTTTGTGGAAGACATCCTAACTGAGATATACGACACACTGGACTTTGCACTTTACACAAACCGAATATAGCCCAAATTGGGATGGATGTTAGTTCAGTTATAAGCTGTTTCGCTACCAAACCTAAAACTCGCGACACTGCGACACATTTTTTTCATTTCAGATGCATATTTTATGGAGCACGAACGCATAATGAAAGGAATCTCGTTGTGACAAACAAATTACAATATCTGTCGTTGTAGTGCGTGCCCCCAAAGAAATCTGAATAATAGTGCGATTCAATATGGCTCGTAAAACTTGTTCGTCCTTAAATTAAATATGGACTGCATGCTATGTTAAAAAATTTACATACTCAGATCGATTTGTGTATAGAAACGTTTACTTTATTTTCATCAAAGAAAAATATCCAGATTTGAATGCAAGAATTCAGAATACGAAGTTGCTCATCCCACACGAGCTATTTGTGACGGAAACTGGTAGTATCATTACTATTGATAAGGATCGAGCGTCGTTTATTATAGAGATTGCTTTGCATTGGAAGTAAAGCACATTGCATCAGTATTTTATGTCCAATTTGACACCTGACGTCTCATATAATTTTAAGATGTCTGCTTTGGGATTTGCCCTCTTATCTCAGGTCATCGCCAGTAAGAATTTTATTTGAAGTGTGGGCAACACGGGTTCTTTTCTATTTAACGTTGCTGGTTATCTATGTAACATTTAAAAATGCTTCATATTGTTTTTACTAACTAAATAATAGTAATATTTAAATATTTAAAAATCAAAAATAAAATCTGATTTTGAGACCATCATATTGTGAAAAGTTTAGTTACTACAGTGGATTTCAATTACAATATCTATTGAAACTATTTGTTCATACATTAACATTACACATGAGACATTTTATTTGATTTTTTTCCCATCTTACAAGGGGTATCGTATTACCCAGTAACAGAGTTGTGGAGGTCAGATAAGCAGTCGCTCTATGTAAAATACTGTCAATGAGCTGCATTTTTTTTTTGGGTGGGAAATCATCAAATAACTTCTCCCGCTCTGGGTGGAATGGGAGGGCGTGACAGACTTTTACTGACTATAACTCACCCGTGTTCCCTCAGTTGCCTGTGTGCCAGGGGCCGCGGTATCTCTTTCGAACAACCCGCACTCCTGGCAGGCATCGGCCCTTGCGGGCCCCACCAGTTGGTGCTGACATCTCTTTGAGGCGCGCGTGGAACACAACGCGCCGTCGACCCGGGCTTGGTCCTTACCGGCCAGCGAGCGACGCCCAGGCCGTCTCCTGCGAGTCACTGAGCTTAATCCGGTTAGACTGGCAGCCGACCCCACCACAATTTAGAAAAGGCTAGGCAGCTGACGATGATATATCTTTCAAGTGTCAAATCAATAGGTAACGAAGCCGCGAGGAAATCACTGAAAATAAACAATATCCTGATCTTCGAGTTAAACATCAATCTTGAATTGCTCCGCACTTGGTGGAACCACGTTTATTTTCATATTGAATGTTTATATGAATATTTCAGTTAGTAGGTCGCATATGAAGTGAGGTCTTACGACCTATGGTCATGCAATTCAAATTATATATTGTTCGTGTTCATGCGAGTTCTTCAAGTAAGTAGCGTCCGATCTTCGGAAAATTTTGCTGCATGTAATACATGTATTAATTAGTATTAAGTTTGAAAGTGATGAAAATGAACATTCAGGCCAGACAAGAATAAAAGTACCTAGTAGTAAAATGAAACCTGCCACAAATTATCCCTTCCGTTGGTATGCAGTAAAATTCGCTTTTACAAAATATTCGGATTACATTCCACGAAATATTGTCTTTAAATAAATAAAATAAAAATATTGTTTCCGGGAAAATCTGAAATCAAAACTGTATGCAGGCCAGCTACTAAATTACTAACATTTATAACTAAGACAAAGCCAGATCAGGCACAAGCTAACATCACAGATAGCCCGACATACATATAGCGGCATGCATCGCGCGTGGGACGACCAGCTTCGCTCCAGGCCCTTATCTGCACCATAATCACTTTGAACAACCGAGTGGTCCGTGATTACAATCTTAAATCCCCCGTAAATTTTCTATTCCGAAGGGCCATTATAATGGAACAACGTCGGCGGGTTTGAGGGAAAAAAATATACACGAATAATTTCATCATACCACTCCCCCTGTTGATTGCAAAATTTCAATCAAGCTCGTAAATGGTGTACAGTTTCGGATCGACACTCGAAACGATATTTTTTGGGGTTGCAACTGTAAAAATTGTTTGCATTCCATTTTGAATGCTAAAACAATGACGGCAAGATACGTTTTTGATTGCAATCGAAATACTCAAATGCTGCACACGCAGTTTGGCGACGAATGCAGTACATGACGTAGATTTATTTGTAGTATTGAATTGGCAATTGTAGAAGGATTTATTTGGCTGTATAGAGTTGACTGCGCTAATTATGAAGGGATCATTCGGATTAAAAGACTGGCGCCATCTGGCAGTAAATATTCTGAAGTGCCGAGTCTTGTATTCGAAATGAACGATATTTTCAAGGAAGCGGCATTTTCGACACGTGCAGTCAACAGCGGCGATTCCAAACGTAACAAGCTACCCTTCTTGAATAAATATGAATAAAAATGTTACTTTACAACGTCCGAGCTCCTGCTGCGAACACGAGGGCTTAGAAAATAATAACGGAACTTAAATTATTGTTGAAATAGTGCACCCCCGTACTTTACATATTAAAATTATCATCTCACCGAGGGGTCAAAGAACACATTTACTAAATTTTAACATCAACCTTTCGACGCGTTTGCAGCGTTACTTAATAGTGATCAAAACTTGAGCCTCGGTCGTTATAAATATTATTTTGCTAGGGTAATTTCTACCTTCCACCTTCAACGTAGCATCGAAATTAGTTGAAGCTTTATTGGAAACATCTTCAAATTATATTTGACTATTAATGGCACCGGAATTCGATCCATAACCTGAACCTTCTAAGGCATCATTTTCAATGTGACCAAATTGGGTGATATGTTCTTTTAGCGAGGGGTCTTGAGTGGAGCACGCGTAAGCACGTGCCGGTGACTCCCCGCTGCTACGCACTCCTTGTTACAGCGGGAACTGTACCGCTCTGTAATTACACACAAATTAGACAAGATTTATAGAGGGGTGGAACACCTTGGCAACTATTGTAGGTACTAATAACGGCTGGCCAGGTTCGATATTGCGATTAATCGCGGGAACGATTCCCTAAAAGACGAATAAATTACACCAGCCAAAAGTGAATCGTGAACAATTTTCCATGAAAGTCGTAAGTCATATCACGCAATTAACGTGTCACGGAGTTTATGGAGTGCGAATGTGTATACGGTGGAATTCAAGTTCGATTTTTATTGCGTCATAAAAAGAGTTATGGCACTGGCAGATCGACAGCCCTGGACACGGATGTGCATGTTGCGAGCATTTGACAGGTTCATTTAACAAAAGGTGGACATTTAGCAAACAATAATGGCATTTTTAGTGCGGCCTTTTCATATTTTATGGCGTGTTTATTGGCCATTGTAGGAAGTTGGTCGGGCGCCGGCGTTCCTACGGGACAGTAAATATGATTCATCTCTGCAGGTAAGAATTATCTCGCATTGTTCACGTCCCTACGGCTTAATAAGCGTGAGGAATGTCTTTTGGCTGTGGGATTATTTTTTGTCTTAATAATATGAGGAGTTAGTTAGTGCATTCTTAATTATTCACTAATGGATGAGGTGGATAAGCGTTATCGACTATCGTATGTTTAAGATAGCCACTTCATAAGACGACAGAAGGACCATGCCTATCAATCTTGATAAACACTATCGCTACAATTTTGAACTAATGTCATGCCTATTCATATTTATTTTGGGATGAGACATCGCCAAACAAACCTATCGTACCGATTACACTTTTTCTCTATATTGACTCAACAAATCACATCAACTAGGTGAAGATAACCAACCAAATTCAAACGTCAAAGAAATTAAAAGAAATCTCTTTACAAATACAACTTCTGAAGTTGTTCGGATTACACTGGGCTACGTTACCTGCTTATACCCGGAGGAAATAAAAAGTTATCAAGGAACTTTGTTCCTGCTTATCTGCGGGGCAAGTAAACAGTTTTTATTTTATGACCTCTCGCAGGTTTAGTGCCGTGAAGTCCGTTGGAACAGGCCGTTGTTGCTCTGCGGATATAGGGAGAGTCTGAAAAAGATGAAAAAATCCAGTAGGAAAATAAATAGACGCAGTAATATGTTCTTGTTAAGAGTGTTCATCGCGCGCGGGCTGGCAACGTCGCAATTCGGGCTGGCAACGTAGCAATTCTAGTGTCAAAGTCATAGCATTTATTTCAAACTAGCTGGTGCTCGCGACTTCGTCTGCGCAGGATTAGTACTTCAAGTAGCTTATTTTAATTGTATTGATGGTTCACTATTTTGGCGATAATGGCTTACACATAAAAAATAGATACATGCTGTCACGGACTTTTTTGTAAAACTATTGTGTCCGTATGAATTGAGGAGCCATGTCTCAGATTTAAACGAGGGTACTACCAATATTTAGTAGTAAATTTGCCAAATTTGTAGCCCCGATCCTGGAATTTGTAGTAAAACCCTTCAAAAGTTACAGAACGTTGAAGGTGGCCCCTCAATTCAGACGTCTGGATTGAGGAGCCACCTCAGAACTCGAAAACTAGCCAATGGATATTGCTAAAACTTTGGTAGGAATTAGTAGTGTTTATGCTTAATTTGTACAAAAAAAATGGGGTTTGTACGGCTGAATTTGAGGTAGCTACAATGCTTTGATTTATCTGAAAAATCCATAAATTTCCTCGCGCTGTTTCTCGGAAACTGATGAAGCAATTAAAATAGATTTTTGGTATTATTTAGTAGTAAATTAGCCAAATTTGTAGCCGCGATCCTGGAATTTGTAGTAAAACCCTTCAAAAGTTACAGGACGTTGAAGGTGGCTCCTCAATCCTGACGGTCTATAAAAAACAAATGTACGTAGCTACTAAAGTAATTGATCAAATCGAAGTTTGATTATGCCAATATTTAGTAGAAATTTCTACTAAATATTGGCGTAATCAAAATTCCTCTACATTCATTATTTCAAAAGATATTAATAATTTTAAAATTCCTAAAGAATTTTCTGTGTAGGGTGACCATAAATAATTCAAACTGCGTTCATAAACAGAACTTTATTTACACATGATTCATTCTTCACCAAATCAGTACCTACTTCAAAAAAGAAACAAAATATATTAAACACAAAGAATAAAAAAGACAAATAAACTAAAAGCGGATTATCCCAAATTAGCTTTTATAAAATCTCTAATCTCTAAACATCATCTCTATTCCCCCTTATTCTATCATTAATTACTAGCCTTCTCTAATCTTTATTTTAAAATACCACCAGTTTTCACCATCATTTATAGAATTTGTTTTGGAAGTTTTTTGTATGTAATACATTTAATACACATTTATGTAAACGTATCAGAAATCTTGCCGTTTTCTTATGTTATAAAAAATACGGTTTTTAGTTGTGTCGTAATGAATGATTGTAATGAGTCTTACTCTTTTATTACCTACTATAAAAATTGATACCGGGCAGAAATCCACAAAACGTGAGATCATTAAAATTTGAAAGTAGGCAAAGACACTCAATGTACTAATTTTAAATCTCTATTATCTATACCTACATGTTTTAAAACAAAATTGTTTTTGTGTCTGTCTGTGTGACCGCTTAGATCTTCTAAACGACAGATGGAGTTTCATGTGGTTTCCACCATTATTTAGAGCAAATTTATTGATTTATTGTTTATTTTAATTTTAATCAGAATCGAAATGTACATAAATATCAACTTAAGCGATTTAAACAATGCAAATAGAAATCACATGCTAACTTAACTAGAACTACTAACAAAATAAAACATAATTGTGCGTTTAATACATTAATATTTAACTAAGATTTAGCTAAAAAATCTCGGTAGAGATAATGCTTAGAGATTTTGTAAAAGCTAATTTGGGATAATCCGCTTTTAGTTTATTTGTCTTTTTTTATTCTTTGTGTTTAATATATTGTTTTCTTTATTTATGTACTGATTTGGTGAAGAATGAATCATGTGTAAATAAAGTTGTGTTTATGAACGCAGTTTGAATTATTTATGGTCACCCTACACAGAAAATTCTTTAGGAATTTTAAAATTATTAATATCTTTTGAAATACTGAATGTAGAGGAATTTTGATTACGCCAATATTTAGTAGAAATTTCTACTAAATATTGGCATAATCAAACTTCGATTTGATCAATTACTTTAGTAGCTACGTACATTTGTTTTTTATAGACCGTCAGGATTGAGGAGCCACCTTCAACGTCCTGTAACTTTTGAAGGGTTTTACTACAAATTCCAGGATCGCGGCTACAAATTTGGCTAATTTACTACTAAATAATACCAAAAATCTATTTTAATTGCTTCTTCAGTTTCCGAGAAACAGCGCGAGGAAATTTATGGATTTTTCAGATAAATCAAAGCATTGTAGCTACCTCAAATTCAGCCGTACAAACCCCATTTTTTTTGTACAAATTAAACATAAACACTACTAATTCCTACCAAAGTTTTAGCAATATCCATTGGCTAGTTTTCGAGTTCTGAGGTGGCTCCTCAATCCAGACGTCTGAATTGAGGGGCCACCTTCAACGTTCTGTAACTTTTGAAGGGTTTTACTACAAATTCCAGGATCGGGGCTACAAATTTGGCAAATTTACTACTAAATATTGGTAGTACCCTCGTTTAAATCTGAGACATGGCTCCTCAATCCATACGGACACAAACTATTTAAGATAAACATTTCCATAATACATTGTATACATGTAATTCTAACGGTTTTTGCAGCGCACGCCAGAATAGCCCGCAGATGACATTTTTTCCTACTTACTTGACACATATCGTTATTTTTTGGACAATTCACACAATATCTTTATAAATTATAGCCTATGTGTTATTCATCAGCAACTAATGTTATTGTAAAGTTTAATTAAAATCCATTCAGAAGTTTCTGCGTGAAAGAGTAACAAACATCCCTACATACAAACTTTCGCGTTTATAATATTAGTAAGGAAGTAAGGATACGTAGTTAAAAGGCACTTTTGAACGTCAACATTTACATTAAAATAGAATTGATTCTAGTCCCCTGCGTATGTGGTTTTACGTGATTAAGTATTTCATTAAATATAAATCAAAGTACTATATTTTTCAGCAAAGCACTAGATCGTTGGTATTTAAAATTATTTTTAACATTTACTCTTAAGTAAAAACATTTAATCATAAAAAACAACTTGAAATGCGACGTTGCCAGCCCGCGCCGCTCTTAAGGAAAAAATGAGAATTTATGAGAAACATGTTGGAAATTAAAATAAAGATTACAAAATGAAAAATTCTTGAGAATCTTAAAATCGATACATCAGTGAACTTATAGCAAATCCAACTCATGTACTCAAAATTCATGTAATTACTATTTCTACCAGTTGATCAGAATGCTATGCTACCAATACCTCTACCTTTAGCAAACGTTAGGTTAGATTAGGTTACTTTGCTGTAAAGAAAAATGAATTGCTTTGAATTACAATCTCGATGAACACCCATCAGCATAACTGTATCCCCTACTTTCAAAAACCATAAATGCAATTCTAAAAATTCCACCGCACCCTATATAAAAGTACTCGTAAGAAGATTATAAACAGTTTGTTTTTCTTGTTTCTAAACTATGACGTACAAACAAGAAACAATCATTTTATTATATCTACCTAGGTAGGTACCTAGCTAGCAGTACATGAAATCTTAGGTTTAGTGTTAACCGAAAATTACACGAAAATCTTTTCACTTTGATAAATTTCAGCAAATAATAACATCAAAGATGAATTAATGCTTACTAAAAACACATATTTTTCAAAATGATAAAAAAGTAGGCACTAATCAGAAATAAAATACTTATTGATTTAAACTTGAAATTCAGATAATGTTATTTAAATAACTTAAATGTTAACTTGACGCAATTTTATTTACATCTCATAGCTTTTTCTTTGAATTAGTTAAGTTGAGTGTCACTTTAAATTCTTTGAAACAAATATCAGTATCAATGACTTGAAAAAGGTTTTAGTAAATAAATATTTATGAAATTGTGTTTTCTATCAAATTATGTTATCTTGTATCAGATGACACTTTTATGATATTCAAAGGCTACAATGAACATCGATTTTGCTTCTAGAATAATAATAGTAAGTCAAAGAACTACCTGAGAGTTTTCAGTAAGAACGTATTCTGGAACGGAACATCTCAACAACTATTCTTAATTAATTCTTAAAATTAGTATGAAGTTGCCAAGTTTTATGCGCAGAGAAAAACTGGCCTACATCATTCCTGATGAATTAAAAAATATATTAAATACATAAGTAACTATATTGTATGAAACTTAACACCATCTTATCTTCTGGCACATATTTTACGAAACATCTATTATGGGTTGCTGTTTGCTTGTTAGACGATGGGGTTGTAACCCAATATGGTAATGCACGTGCCGACTCCTTATGCAGATAACGCACAAGGCAAACCACATTTGGGCAATTGAATTGGAGAGCAATGGTGGCCCGAGAGCAGAGGTGGCCCAGTGGTCACGGCCACAACTTACGAGTTACAGCTTCTAATCCAGACAAGCACTTTACTTTGTGTAAATTATTTCATAACCACTGCTCTTAAAGTGGTGAAGGAAAACACAGTGAGGAACCGAAATATCTTAGAACCAAAAATTTCAAGACATGTGACACACGCGTATTGCATTACAACCCACTCTCTCTCACCGAGAGGAGGCCTGTGTCCTGCCAGAGGGAATATTACAGACGGATGATGCTAGGTTAATCTGGGGAATTTGAAATGCCATCGGTTAGTCTCAATATTTTAGCGGTCAATCCAAATTGACCGCTAAAATAAGACTAAATGATAAATGATTTTATTTCTGTAAGTAGGTTTGTACACTTTAACACGTCAATCATATTTTTTTAACTAGATGAGGTCGGCGTTTCCTATCCGACCACTCTGAGAAGAAAAGCCGAAACAAACTCAAAGGTCATAGTCTCTTTTAAAGTCCAGATATAATCTTGGTCAGATCATGTGAAGACCATGTGGACTGGTGTCTGAAATGGTCTTTTGAGGAAAGAACCACACAGATTGAGTGGACCTGTCCATTCTGTGCATGCATTTATCAGTAATCATGCAGCTCAACTCAGAACTTGAGGAGCTCAACGATCTGACGAACAATACCAAAGAAAGGACATTTGGGTAGGCCGCATAAATTACTGAAACTGCCAGACCATGACTAAATGAAGAAAAAATATAAACACCCACACAGTCATTAATTATTCACAATAATTAAAGCAATGTAATACTTTACAAAGTAAATATTCATGTCATTGTTTAGGTTACTAGGTGTTATACTTTTATTTTATTTTTATCTTTATTTATTTACGAGGTTTCAATGTATTATACTTTGATAGCGTCATCCAGGATTCCTAAATTAACTTCTAGAAAACGAAAAGTGAGATCAAGTAAAAACTATAATCACAAAGGACCTAATTAAATTAATATTTAAGAAATTGACCGGAACCTACGTCGTTTGGGTACTGATACCAAGACGAATTGTTGAAATAAAGAATCAGCATTCTTTAAAGAGTAGTAACACACCCAATCTTTTACTATCAGCGTTTACCTTTTTTAGCCGCCATTTCAATAAAGAAAAAAAAATCGTCTAACCCTGTAAAGGAAGATTGACATCCTTATACGAATAAATCTAATGTTATCTTCAAAAGAGATACGACGAAGGATTTATTTTTTAGCGAAGGGAAGGACAATGCATTTGCCGTGTTTTTGTACCAAAAGACAGGCTTTACGTATATAAAGATGATAAGAAGCCATTACAGATAGGAAAGGGGGTACAATATAAGGGTTTTTTAGTGTTATACCATCATAAAGTATAGGGGTTGTGAATGTGGATTTGCCATGCAACGGGGCTTAGTTTCTGCCAATACCCAATCAATATGATAGAACTCCTTATCGTCTGTATAAAGGAGTAAGTAGAAACTGTATAGATATAAAACTTAATGGCTTGCGACCCATTTGTACTTGGATTTACTATTTTGATGTTTGGGGATGGGAGGGAAGCTTCAATGGGATTTAATTAAATCCTGTGCAGCAACATTGATTTTCCTTTCTGGAGAGGATTAATCAATTTTGTTGCAAAGAACTAAGAATCTAGTTCCAACTTCTTACTTTAAAATAACCTGGTAGTAAATATGAATTTGTCTTCTGCATATTGCAACAACGGATCGAGTGAAGCATTAGGATTATAACATTGTCCAAGTCGTATTTAAAACCAGTTCTTTACGATATCATCCAAATCAACTTTTACGTTAAATGATCAATTTATTCAAAATAATATTTTGTCAAACAACAAACATGGTAACAAAATATTACCTAGAAACAATTACAAAAAAATTACTGTTGCGTAAAATACTCGGAAAATTCACATTATTCATTCACATTTATTTATTTTTAAATTAACAAACGTTCACATCGACATCTATTTCGTACGAACCCTTTGAATTTAGTCGAAATCCCTGCGCAGAATCCAATGAATTCCATTATAAATTGACGAGAGCGGCAAATCAATTCATTAGCAAAACCAGTGGCTTAACACTATCCTACAATCGATACAGGGGAACATCTAGGTGTTCATTTAAGTCAAGATGGAACTGGAGATTAAACAGTGGATGGTTTTGCCCCCTCTATGTGGTGGTACAATTTGGGAACATGTAGCGAGATGGATAAACTACATGGTAGTTTAGAAAAAAGTAAAAAATGTTTATTTCATTAAAGCATTCACAAGAATTTGGTAAGTACCCTACCTACATAGTTACAATATTCAATCATTTTTACATAATCTACTGAAATTGATTTCCAAACTAAGCCAGAGCTATTTTGGGAGTCAGTTAATATGGTCTTCAATAGTTGAAACTCTCGGGAAAGAACGTAGTCGTAGGTAAGATGACATTTGATGAAATTTAAAACATTAATTCCTAGCCTTCGCCACACTCGGTTAAAAAAACGGAAGTAAACAAGAATCTACAGTCGCTTTCATATTTATAGGAAGATCAATCCATGGATTCGGTAAGTCTAAACTCGAGAGCTCTTGTGTTATAGTTTTACACATACTTACTGATCTACGCTGTATCTTGTAGTTTGTACCAACAATGACACAGAAGGGCATTATACCTCCTTATCGGCACTCGTTAGTCGCCCCTAATAAAACCTCACCCCTCTATCTCAAGGGCTGCTGCAACTCTCAAATTTAATAAAGGCAACTTTAAAAATAAAACAATGATGCCCGTTTGTTTACTCGAGCATATTTAGTTCTTTTTCTGTTACTACAAAGTTATTCAAGGATAAATATCACGAAAAGCTGATACTAGCTGGGCACATAATTTTAATTATAACGCTTCCTGCGGTCAAACCGTGGATGGGTGACCATCCATTCCGTACCAAGACTTCTCCATGCCTCGGAAAGCACGTTAAGCCGTTGGTCCTTGTTGGTCCTTGTTGGTTGGTCATTTATAGATCTTTGACAGTCATAATGGAGATCCAAAAGCCCGAAAGCCCGACAACCAGTATCAGCAAGGTCATCGTGTTTTCCTTGTGTTGTGGAGGTCGGATAGGCAATCCCTCTATTTAAAATACTGGTATTCAGCTGCATCCGGTTTGACTGAAAGCTGACCACAACATAGTTGGGAAAAGGCTAGGCCGATCGTGTGATTGGTCGCTTTTTCAGCAACAGAATGTTGTGTATTCGTTTTTACTATATTTGGACCGATTCGTTTATTTATAAACACAACAATCGTACGATCTCCAACGTGGACCTTAATACTATTAAAATGTTTGTAACTATATAAAAGGGATAACCAGAGGGTTGCGCAAATATTATGATCCGAATCTGAATTATCATTGTATCCCTTTAACTTTTCTAATATGTGGAAATGAATGAACCGAAGTAATACCGCCTACGTAAAGATGAGAAGCTTAAATTAGATGAGCAGGAATATTATTCATTTAATTAAGTACTTTAATAAATTTAACATCGCAACCCCATACATCCACACAAGCATTACTTTAGATTGCTGACTCATCGTCATAATTGTGGAACACACAGACGGTTATGTCATCTAACATAGAATAAACACTTCAGCATGTAATACATTGATCTGCGTCATTAATGAATCACTAAGATACCTGTGTTGCTGGACATAGCTTTACTTTAATTTCCGATCCTATAATGATGGTACTAATAGCACTAATAGAAGGATCAACTATGGTAGAAATTATTACCTAACCAACAAATCGTATAAGAAATCAATAAGACAACTAACACGATCTGGAAAAGATAGGGAATATAAAACTTATCAATAATTATAGTCCACCAAGTTTTATCGATCAGAATTATGTGTTGACTATTCTTCAAAACAGTGTGTACCTTTCAAATCACGAACTGGATCGCGTTAATGGTTGAATCTAAAACATTAGTTCTACTGAGTAGTCCCCTGCAAGCGAATCTAATGAACGTTGAATTTATTTGAAAGTCATCCACTATCGCACTACGATTGTCATTTTTGACAATGATCGAGTATATGTGGACCATGATCCCCGTTCGAAACTCATTAGTAGTAAATTTTGTTCTGAAGTAAAGAGGGTTAATATGGAAAGGCGATATTGTAAAATAACAAATTAAAATTGAAGGTGGTGAAAATATATGTTTCCTTTATGGCCCACCATTGTTTCATGATCGACAAAGTAAAAGTGATGCAGAATAAGTATAATATTTCGAAACCTGAAACTAAGAAGCTCTGTGAACACTTCAAAGCAAATGGTGTGATTAGGTTGCACTATATCCAATATTAGATAATCATAATGCTGAGGGTATGATTTCAGCTGCAGAATACCTTTAAAACAAAGCAAAGCTGTTAGCCAAAGCTAATAACACAGTTGTTTTGTTAGCACGAAGTCATCGTTAACAAAACAACTGTGCTACAAGCTTTGGCTAACATAAACAATAATACAAAACCTTATATTAATACCTATAATCCATTTAACGGGCAAGACAATGAATAGGTTCCTAATTAGTGCAGAGTCGCACCATTGTTTTAGTGGTAACAAGATCGATTAAGGACCTTGAGGTCTTGAATTTAGTTCCCAGATGAGACGGGTATAATAATAATTAGATTAAATAGCTATCTGCTATTATCCTAGGATTTTTTTTTATATTGAGTAACATTGCATTTTTTCGTCTTTTATCATTAATGCGTATTTGGTTAAAGATGACCTTCCGACTTCCTTACTTCAGCCATTTACAATAATACAAAAAAGTACAGAGCAGAGCATTTCTTCATATTTGTGTCCTTTTAAGAAATCTAGAAAAGAGAAATCATCGTCTCAGATAACAGAGTATCACTCTTATCTACTTTCAACACAAAGACAATAGCATGTAGGAAACGTATTGTTCCAACTTCGTGATTCAACGCAACTATATCGACATTAACGTATACATAGGGAATGATAACATTTTGAACTACAGATGTAGGCGCTTCTGATAATATACCAACAATAGCTTTGCCTCTCTCTTCTAGGAAATCTTAGTATTCTATGATTTGTTGGGTTTGTGTTTCAAATTGTTGGTCGGCCCTATCGGTATGTGCAATATATTATGGACGTACTTTATCATCATTGCGCATATTTAAGTCAAATGGAGTTTCTGACTTTCACAAGGCTTTGTAATTTGCTAATGTTTGGATGATACTTTGAATATTGAATGTTCAAAATACCATCCAAACATTGGGAAATTCATTGCTTCACGAATTTCGAATAAAAAATATGATTGATTGAACCGTGTTCTCGATAAAGGCTTAATATTCAAAATCTTTGGAGTTTAAATATTCACAAACTCATACATTTCAGCCATGATTGGAACTATTAGTAAAGTTTAGATTGATCGTCTATAAATAAAAGCTTTTGAATTCAAAACACGATTGGAGCAAACTTTATTCTTTGATGTATATTTCAATTTTTTGATGGATTTCTCTCGTGATTATTTTGTATTGGACAGCTTTATTGCTAAATTCGTTCTTCATTTTCTTTTACACTTTAAAATGGTATTTTATTTAGACATCCACCTACTTGTATAAAAACTGCACTCAATTTATTACTTACGATGTATCAATCAAAGTTATGAAGTAACAAGTTTGCCCTTATTCCGTAAGTTACCAACCTTGGAAACTACGTCTTGTACAAATTGACCTGGGGGTACCGGGACAGAGAAACTAAACTGTAAACTTAGGCTGTGAGCGATCGCTTAGAAAGCTACCGACGTACTAAACTTGTACTCAGATCAAAATGGAAATAATTATGACAATATACATAGTATACCCAGCTGTGTAGTCAGATAGGGGTGTTTTTCAAGAACTCAGAGTAGTAGCCGAGGATATGCTATATTAAAGTAGGCGCAAGCATGTTATGAAGACCAGGATTCTGCAAGCCAAAATGAATGCTGATTGAAGTAACACGTTATGGAGGCAAAATAAAATTTTGCTACCAATTCACCTGACGTAATCTCTTCGCTTCAATGACGGTACAGAACCCAAAGAAAGATTTATTGGTTTACTTTTATCGTATTTCTAGACATATATTTATCCATAAAAAATAATCCGTCATATACCTTACATTTCAATCCTCCAATAAACCAGATTCGCAATATAATTTCTGCCACGGACAGAACAAAATCAAAGTGCGGCAGATCAAAGCGGTTTCTCGCAATTTGTTTGATGATGACGTTGCTCAAGTAAAATTGGGTTGATTATACATGTCCTGTCAAAAAGTGGCATCTAATCGGATACTGGATGATGATGGATACTGTGATGATGTTAGGGTACGAGCACACGACCGATTTTGGGTCGCACATTGCCCGTTAGTTGGTCACGATAGTACAAATAACAGTTATGTCTGCACGAGTCTTTAGCTGCTGTTATGGCTGGGTGGTCGGTTAATGTGTAATTTCATCCTGATAGATTCTAGTACACGTATGCTTTTCATTTCTTAATGGTCTAGATACGTCAAAATATATGAGCCAACAGATATTTGCATTATGTTGCAAAAACTACGTCAATCCTTGCCTGATTATGGCTAACACCCACGCAGGCAACTGAAGGAACACGGGTGAGTTTTAGTCAGTAAAAGTCTGACACGCGCTCCTGCTCCACCCAGAGCGGGAGAAGTTGTTTGCTGATTTCCCAACCAAAAAAAAATCATGGCTGGCTTGAATAATATAATTGTATTAATAAACGAATCAATTTTAAAAGTTGATGTTTACTATTCGTATTGTGACATCATTATCATCTTCTTGCCACTATCCCAATTTAATGACGGAGGCGCAACATGTCTTATTCTTCAATACTAGGAAGTATTGTATTAGTCGTTATTTCGGTAGTCACCATCTTTTTAGCCATGTCATCTTTACCACAGTCGTTTCTTTGGAATTGTGTCTTTAGTTATAAAACAGTTCCAATACACATCTCAATAAAAATTATCTCATCTTAATGTCGCTCGAAAACATGTACAAACATAATCCTTTTTTCGTTGTATGAGACTTATTACCCCGTTCCCATGCGCCGCCCCCGGACTCGGACCCGGACCGGACCAGTACAAAACGCGTGATGTTCCTAGTTAATTTGGTGATCAATTCTCGTTTAGTCTATCTTGAGTTGTAAGGTGCGAGAGAATAGCGGGACGGAAGGCGGTTTTTTACGTTTTTCTAGCGCGTACAGCTTAGATGCTCTTTTATCTTTTATAATATTTGTAAAGTTTGGAGGTTGCTTTTATCCGATTATAATTTGAATGTACATAGTAACGTAATTTAAAGTCAGTTTATTTTTAGATGATTTGTTTGGATGACAGTGTGACTTGTTATCGTTTTAGGGGATTACCTACTGAGGTATTTGAGGAAAGTAGAAGTCAATAGCGCTAAGTCTCCTGCGTGACGTGGCTGCAATATAACAATTTCTATGAAAACTTAATCGAATTTGATCTACTAGAGTCGCGACGCGCTGTCACGTCGCGCAAGCCTGCGGGAGCCTTTAACGTTATATATATACATATCGACGATGAAGAGTCAATATATAATATCTAACATTTTGGCCATTTTTGTTTTATTGCATTATTTATTGTAGAATAGAGTAATACACATGCTGACAAAGATCTTAGGTCTGTTTCTTATTAATTTTGCAAGATAAACAATTATTGCAATATATACTAAGTGGTGTTACGTCATTTACGATGGCAATAGATACTATCTACGCAGAGATGCGTCCGCTTGTGATTGTTGTACCAAGTGTAGACATGGGTAGTTCGCGAACGATTGAAGGAAATGAACTACTTCATATCACAAAATACACTTATCATTCAATCAGTTGTCATTCAAATGTGTCTCTACTTCACATAGTTCAGTGTTTCTTTTCGGTATTTTGATTGGCCAGCCTAGACAAAAATTTCTAAGTATTAGTACAAAAAAACAATACATACTACTTACTTAATAAAAAGAGTTATGCTTAAATTCATATTTCTAAGTTGACAGTCCTAAGCCTGTTTATAGTATGAAGAAAATTCGACATACGTATAAAACTGAACTAGTGAAGTGCATCATTTGTCGTAACTTGTCAATCACTATAGGGACTCGTTCTGATTTGCTGAACTAAAAACTAGTCCACTCATTTACTTCAGTACTTCATGTACTGAAGTAAATGAGTGGACTAGTTCACTAAGCGAAAAGATATACTTCATTCATTTCTTTTTACTGACACATTTTGCGCATCTCTAATTAATATTATTGACAATGGATCTTGAACCTGTCAAGGTTTGTCCATTCCTAAATGCAAGCTCATTATATTTCAAAACGAAACTAACTGTACATAACTTCACCATGTATAACGTGGTAAATAAACACTGTACATGTTATTGGTTTGACGAGACAGCAGCTGATCTGACCTCTAATACTATTGTATCCTTTATAATTAACTACTTAGAAAAACATTGCGTAAACTTAAAACTGCCTATTATAATATTTTCAGATGGTTGCACATACCAAAACCGTAATGCTATACTATCAAACGCACTTCTGTACTTAAGCAATAAACATAATATAACTATAATACAATTTTTTTTAGAACCGGGCCACACTCAAATGGAGTGTGATTCGGTACACAGTGCTATTGAACGCCAAATTAAAAACAATGAAATTAATTTACCTAGTGACTATGTCACTTTATAAAAGCGTGCACGGGCGTCAAATCCTTATGAGTGTATACAAATTGATCACAAATTTGTAAAAGATTACGCTTCCGTAGAAAATTTGGTATACAAAAGTAATAGACCAGGTCGTAAGGTTGGAGATCCACACGTGGTTGATATAAGGGCTATAAAATATAAAAAAATGACAATTGAAATTAAACTTAATTTTGATCAAGACTGGATGCCATTGCCACAAAGGCCAAGAATAATTACAAACGAAATTATCTATAATCAATTACACTCCAATAGAATACCAATTAAAGCTACAAAATTTAACCATCTACAACAATTAAAAGCAGTTCTTCCTATTGATTGTCATCCATATTACGATTCCTTGCCATTTGAATAAATAATATCTTGACCAATATTATAAAAACGTGTAATGAGTTTTGTATTCTTTGCCTAATTTTGTTTTGATAATTGTTTGTTTTGTTGTGTGCATTTTTACATGATTAATGTGCCATTTTTAATTTTTAATAGGTATTCATAACGCAATGTCTACTACAATTTAGGTTTACTTATTATTTTGATCTCCTTTACTTGCCAAATATTAGAGAGTAAGGAATAGAAACAAAAAATATTATTTTGTGGTTTTGTCTAAGCAATCAAAGATAATTATTGTCTTTAATATTTTTTTAATGATTAATGTTAATTTTTAAAAGCACTTCTAGTTATTATAGGCTCTTGATTCTGTGATTTCGTTAATTAACGTAAATTTACTTTGTGTTACTGTTACACAACGCAAATTACTGATAATTAAAGTGATTTTACCAAATATTTGTCTTTTATTTCTACATCATTATCATTATTATTTATATTCTTATCTATCTACAACATAATTTTCTAGTTATAGCCCACTTTTCTCACATAAGTGCACCTATCATCATTTCATTTGAAAAAGTTTTTGTGTAAATTTAGAAACAAATTCTTCTATCTGCACTAGCAATACCTAATATCTTAAAATTCCAACATTTTATTTCATTCAACGAAACAATACCTTATATCTGCAATTTATATAAAAACCAGTAATGTTTTAATAAAATCATTAATTGCATAATATTGCAGTCAGTTTACATAAAACATTTAAAAAATCAAATATACTAAAAAAATAATTATACGGACTTGAAACGTTTTTTTCGCCTCCTGTAAAGTTGCGTTTTTGCAGTTATTATTTATTGACTCTTCATCGTCGATATGTGGGAATACTATTTGAGAAGCTTCCGGTTTACGGTTTTATATCTTTAATTCATTAACTATTTAATAGTAGCTTGATATGATTCCAATTTTGAGTTTTCGTCTGAAAACTAACTTCCGCAAATTCACATGAAAATCTTTATATGAAGTTTGTATCAGATGCGTCTCATTGATTGGTGGACTAACCCAAAGGGACAAATAGATATGATCTTTTGTATTATCTCAACAGTAAGTGTTGTGTTTCTTTCATCGTGTATCACCTCAAACTTGGATTGGAACAAAACAAGACATTGACGGTATGCTACAAACAAAAAGAAGACTTTGATACCGGACACCCATGTCCCACGTTCTGTCCGATATACAGTGTTGCGGTCAGTTCAAACCAGCAGGCTTTTTATGAACTCACTTTATACTATGCTTGCTGCCTTGCTGACTGAATCCGAATCTTACCCTATTATGGCTTTTGCATGAAAGACGATCCTTGGAAAAGTGTTTTTTTTTTGTATCTATGATTCATGAGTTTTATTTCATTTTCCCTGACTTGGATCTTGTGTACAAGAATGGAAAATTTTGGTACATATTTGGTAACTACTGTTTATTTGTTTTATAGGAAAAAGCACAAACCATGATTGTTTAGAGCCTTTCCGCTGGATAGAACGTGTTGATGTGACACAAATATTTTTGCATTGAAGGCGAAAATAAAACCTATTGAACCACAACAAACAAACGTAAAATAAAATCCGATATCGGACACCCACGTCCGATGAAATGTCGGATAGACAATGCCGTAGTTAGTTCTGGCTATCAGGGGTTTTATCAAGTGACTTGTCCTCTCAGGATATTAGATCAGTCGTAAAATTCGGATGTAGGTTTTATTACTTCTCTGTTTACATTGATGGCTTTGGATTTTAATTTCTAAGATTTTGATCTATTTTTTTATTGGTCCTCGTTCAACCTTTTCGAAGTTCTTTAAAGTTGACATTATCGATATAAAAAGCAACACTAATCCTACTAAAATTACACTTTTACATTTTTGATAGGCCACTTACTCACGATGTATATCTAAATGAAATTAAAATTACAAACTCAACCTCAAATTGTATTATTCAAAAACAAAACGATGTTCACAAAAAGCCACAAAGCATCATGACAACTCACAATTCATCCCATTCCGATTAACGCCTGCGACATGCAAACAAAAAACTATTATCCAATGGTGTGCATCCCACGTAAACGCATGTTATGCGTTATCTCACATACATTGTTATACATCTCTGCCCGGTACCATTTTACAACTTCATAGTTCATTTTGATCATTCACGAAGACAAACTTCGTATCTTCTTCAGTAACTGATATACCAAGCGAATTTCGACCATGTTCAATTGAGATAGAGGTATTGTAGTTTGTTCTAGTGTTGTATTGATTCGTGTGTGTATATTGTTCGGTTCTAATATGATCATTCGTCAATAGTGAAGGCTTGTAATGGATATTATCGCGCTCACGGACGGTTTGTTTGTCCAAGAGTGTGCTGCATCACTTGTTATGTCCATTGTGCTGTGTTTATTATGTTATTGACACAATCTTGTCACTGAAAGACACCAATATCATATGACTTTTTTGCTACTGGTATAATAGAATTTTCTATAAAGAGCTGAGGTGAAATTTTCTTATAATCAACAAATTATAAATAATATTTATTTCTGTAAGTAGGTTTATGCAAACACATTTTTAAGTCAATATTTAAAAAAAAACTTTTACCAAAAAAAATCAACCGACTTCCGAAAAAACACTACAAAGTGAAAAATAACTTTAATTTCGGAAGGCGGTGACAAAAACATAAAATACATATCCAAAGTCGTTGTAGTATTTTTTCGGAAGTCGGTAGTTTTTTTTTTGGTAGAAGTTTTTATTTTTCACTTTTTTAGTTATAGTACCTACCTACCCCACTAATTCGAAATTTCTTCATCCTTGGGGTCAAAAAAAAATATTTACGCTATAGCAGCAATTTACTGCGCGGTTATTTACTGTTTTATTTTGAAGAGTTTCGTTGTCTGTCTCCGAAACGCATCATCAGATCTAGATGAAATTGAAATGGGACCACACGTGAAGCACTAGCTTTCAAATAAAAAAAGAATCATCAAAATCGGTGCACTCAGTCGAAAGTTCTGAGGTAACAAACATAAAAAAAAAATTGAGAACCCCCTCCTTTTTTTTGGAGTCGGTAAAAAAATAGATGAGGTATTGCTCTGTGCAAAAAAGGTACAAAGGCAGACTTACCTATTGCCTCGCATTCTCTACCAGTCAACCAAGGGTGGTAAAGACATTAACGGCAGGTGCTTAGGTTGAGAGGAACAATAATAAAAACAACTTTAAATTATGAATAAATTAAGGACCGTAGTAAATAAATAGGTTATAAACCCACATATTTCCTATCTGACTAAGGAGGAGATCACGTCTCTTTTAAAGTTCAGCCATAATTTTGGTCAGATCGGTTAGATTGTGAGGACTATGTACTAATAAAGTACTTGGTTCTCACAAGAGGCTCCTCCTTCCTCATAAGACCATTTCAGACACGGAAAGAACCAAACAGATTTGAGTGTACCTATTTAGGTAGCGCTAACATATGTCAGTAGGTATATTTGATTCTACAGTCAGCCAAAAGAGACGTATGTAAAAAAATATAACCAAAAACCATAACGGTATTATAAAATATCATGTCATACGATTTTATTTTCCCACCGTCGAAAACATGTCGACCGAATTCAGTCACTCAACCGTAAAATTAAGTTGTTTATGAAATCTCGATCGAGATATTGAATGTCTCAATGTGTCATCGCGAATTTGCATTGAATGGTCGAGACATCTCGTTTACGTTGCAAACGTTCTCGGAAAAGACTGGACTGTAATATTAAATGGTTTAAAACCACATGAAATGAGTATTACATGTGTTTGAAGATGACAGGAATCACTGATCAGTAGGTATATGTTATGTATTTCGATGTTGAGTTGTTTGCTAGAGTTCACGATCGTCAGGATTTCTGGAGGACATGAAGGTGAGTGCTACAAGGCATGTCAATGTCAAACCATTTATTTAGTAAGAAAAGAAGACAAAAATACGTCTATTTGCGGTAAACATAACGCAAAGGAAGAACACAAACACAAAAAGAAAATTTTGCGGGGAAAATATGTGTCACATTTCAGGCAAAACGGGCATCGCTCAGCATACGTGCTGCGGCGGTTGACCTCTGACGATGCGCTGGGGCTCTGTGTCGTATAGGGTTATGCTGAGCGATGGCCGTTTTGCCTGGACTACATATGATAGAAATAAAATAAATACACAATTCGTTTTAATTCGACCATTAATAGTACTTCCCAAAGGCACAATTGACAGAAAAAAATGGAATGGTATATTCTGATCATCCTTTTCAGCTGCACCCAGGTAGACTGGAGCAGGTGATGATAATCCTGATCATTTTCATTACTCTGAGAGTATCTCTAATGATTTGGTCGTAGCATGTCTCTATCAGCCGTCATCTCAGAATTCACCCCTTTTTAGCACGTCATGTAGATCAAAATTTTTAACTAAATGTAGGCCTCCCGATGACCGGTACAGTGAAAGAGCAAAGGAGAAATTTCCATATTCACCACGCTTGGTAGACGGGACTATATCTCGTAACTTACGTGCTGCTGAACTAGTTGCAAGCTTGCAAGTTATGGGCAACTTAACAAAAAACTACGTGGAGAAAATATTGGTAAAACAATAAATAAATTTATAGATTGCGTGTTTTTCGGTGGGTATAATGTGGGTGGGTCCAACATTTGCATAACCGCAGAAATGTAATGGTTTCATTGTTCTCCAAATAAGTTTTATGTTTAAATTCTATATCTTTGAAAATAATGAACAGGCAATTGTTATTTGACACATTCACCTTCATCGAGGTCACTGTGTGAGAAGTAAACAAAATATTTTAAAAACGAATCCAAAGAAAATTAAGTAGGTATTTCTGTAGGTTTTCTACAGAATATCCTTGCCAATTCCATAGGTACCTTACCCACAGAACGTTGCTTCCACAGGACATACCTAAAACTATAACTAAAACCAGTTCGAAGAACTAATGTAGGTTTGTTTGATCTGGCTAGAGTCTAGATTGACTAACTACCCGAAGATGAAAATCGGAATCGTGTGGTTACTCTTACAACGTATATTTTCTTGTCCTTATTAAAAGCCTTCAAAAAGTTTTTTTAGAACTCCATAATTTATAAACTTCTTCATTCGTTTTAAAAGGGTATACTTATAGGGCGGTCCCATAAAAATCTGGTCATTTCTGAGGCCTGACTCTGAGTTTCATTTAACCATCTCGATCAAACGCATTGAGCGCGTCTTGCGTTCCGATTGGCCCTGGATTAGCGACGGCCCAATCGGAGCGCCGAACGCGGTCGATGCGTTTGATCGAGATGGTTAAATAAAACTTACGAGTACACTAGGGCCACTGTTAAGTGGTTTCTGAGTTAGCTTTAATAGTAGGTATGTATTTTTTCCAGCTAGTGTATGTTGATGATGGCATAGGTATTAATAACAATAACTTCCTGTCATAGATATTTACTTAGCAAGTGAAACTAAAAAATAAAAACTTTATTACAAAACTAGCTGCTGCCCGCAGCTTCCCCGCTTTGGAGGTCGTAAATTATCCCACGGGAACGTACTACCGGGATTAAAAGAATTCTATATGCTAATCCAGGTTACAAACTATCTGTTGGCCAAATTTCATCCAATTCCGTTCAGCCGTTTTTACGTGATTGAGTAAAAATCATCCAAACATCTTCACAAACTTTCACATTTAGAATATTAGGATAAAAATAGACTCCCAAAAAGGACTCTCGAAAACACTACAAAGAGAAAAATAACTTTAATTTGTCATTGTATTTGTATTTTCATTTTTTGCCACTAACATCCGAAATGAAAATTATTTTTCACTTTGTAGTGTTTTTTTGGAAGTTGTTTGTTTATATTTGTTTACTAAACGTGTTACAGAGTCTTCGTTTTTAGATACCTTGCTTTGACTGTCTTCTGTATTTTCCTTTCCCCCCTTGAGGATACAGTAAAGAACTCCAACAAAGCTACAATTGAAGTCATCTCAGCACTTGAATCATCTAAATTCATTAACGTACTCAGCAGACTGTAGGGGGCATCTACCCTTTACCCTTTAACAGGGGCGTGAATATAAATGTTTAATAAAGGGTTGTAGATGCAAAGTATAAGAAACTCTTGCTTGCGTAAACATTGAGTTAAAGGCAGTTTCTTAGGCAGCCCTTCAAGTGTGTGCTAATTTTGTTCGGATGACTGTAGTTTGGGGTAAGCTGCGTGGTGTAAGTTACGAGCTAAAGGCAATATTAGATCGTGATAATGATCTCAGGGTAGGTAAGTGAGGTTGTGATTTACACGCTAAAACTTGGTTTTGTCCAGTACCTACTGTATTTTGTCCAGTGCCTACTGTATTTTGTCCAGTGCGTACTGTATTTTGTCCAGTGCCTACTGTATTTTGTCCAGTGCCTACTGTATTTTGTCCAGTGCCTACTGAATTTTGCCCAGTACCTACTGTATTTTGTCCAGTATCTACTGTATTTTGTCCAGTGCCTACTGTATTTACGTTTTGTCATAATTACAAAGTAGTCCGCGAAATTCAAATTTTCTTTAGTTTTTTGCAATTTGCAGGTCAGTATCCGGGTGTACGATCTATAAAATATGATTCAATGACCGTTTTTTTTTTCTTTTTTGAAGGAAGAAAGATTTCGGCGACTGCAGGGTAGCGGATGTCGCTCAATGTTCATATAAGACAGTGAAACTTTGTAAAAGTCGTTTGAGAACTTCTACAAAGCACATCCATCAATGAATCAATTCACACTATCACAGTCACCTGCTAAATAATGGATAAAGGAAGGTCTCTAACAAGTTGCGCTGTATGTATTCTTTATAATTGAATGGTGTTGCATGAACACCTTTGGTGAGGAGTTGCACAAACGATTTAAAAATCACTTAAAATAGTCGTCAAAGTTTAGTTCATTGCAAGGACCTTTCATCACATATTCATACATGATGAAGATTTCAATCGGTACCTAAAAGTGACTATCTATGTACTTGATCATCGACATTATTCTGCAAAGACAAGCGACCCGGATGGATCAAATTCATTACGTATAATTTGTGCGTGTTATATACCTTACATTAATGAATAATTCGCATTACAACTAGAATACAGATAGTTCATTTAAATGTTTTAACACCGCTTACTAGTCATACAAGCTCAAAATCGTGTCATGAATATATCTGTCATTTACTGCTCACTATATTTAGTTTATTTTATACTGTAACATCAAATGGATAACAGGGTTCCATTAAATGATTGTTTAGTAAGAATAGAGTGGGATTAACTTGCTAAAAGGAACAGGAAAATTACAGTTGTCGTTGTCATGACTACTTGACTAGCCGAAAACACGTGTATACACTAAGATCTTTTTGGAACGAAGTTCTTTAACGCAGCTTGCCCTAGGAGTACTGGTAACTGGTAGAAATCGTCAAATATATTAGTGGTATGCGACTTTCTCTCTCTGTTTCGCTTCTATGTTTTCGTGGTTTTTGAGGGTGCTCAAGCCAATAACGAGGTCAAAATGAAAATCCAAGACGGCGACTACACTATGAGAGCTTCTAAAAATGTGTACTAGATGTAGTATTAAAAACGCGTATTAAAATCACACTTTTTCTCACTCTCTGTCTCTTTCTATTTTATACAAGTGTGTCTGCGTACGAGTTTCACGTAAATAACTTAGTTCCTGACGGGGTCCCCCGACCGCACATTTTTTTTACAGATTGACCCATAGATCATTTCTTTAGTTGCAAAAATTCCAGCGTTTTGATAAAATAATGTAAACTAAAATAACCCACGTAAAACTTAATGAAAGCCTGTAGGAAACAGAAATGGTGTAACTTAATTTCAGTCTCATAAAACAAAATGACGAAGTCTCCCAAAACTTAGAATTCAAATGTGTAGGTGTATTTGTGTTTGTCGCGTTGTACCTCTGTAACTTAACGCTTGGCCGATTCCCTCTATTAACAACTTAACTTAAAACTGTTATGCGAAATGTTAAGTTATTGTCGGCTCTATTAAAAAAAATATTTATCAGAATTCAAGATTTAGAAACAGAAGAAAAGTAGAAAACTTGTTTTGCGAGTTGTAATTAAAACCTCTAGAGCATTTGAAATGAAAAGTTTGAACCTAGATTTTATTAGATTTAGAATTAAAATTCGAATCGTCTTATAATAGTTAGGGTCTACGCTAGTGTAAATCAATCAATCTAGTTGTTGTTTTCTAGTAATATTTTATAAAATAACCATCTAATTCAAACATAATTTTCTCCCAATTACTATGGTTGCCAATAGCTTGAGTTCATAGAAACTATCCGACATACCTGGAAAAATAACACATCATGCCTGGAACTAAGCAACGAAGGGTTAGTCAGGGGTCTAGGTACCTAATAGTACACCCACATTTCGCCAGCAGGTACAAAAAAAAAACCCAAGGCTTGGAAAAATTATAAAAGGAAAATCAACCATCTTTATCTTACAAGGCTTTACATAAAAACACGTAATTAACCATCTATGAAGCCAAACAATGCCAGAACTTTCTTTCTCAATAGTGAACGATCGCATTTACACACAAACCTTAACAATTTCGATTTCTTAGGAATCAAAGGAACCCGCTGAGATACAATCGATAGGTATCGAGTGTGGACGCCCACAGACGTTAGATATTTTCCGATAAATCGATTATCAAGTTACAAGAACAATGGTTGGAACATACGATCTTTTTATACGTGGCGTTGATTATTTTCGACTGGATGTGGTTACAAATTAAATAATAGGTATCTAATTTGTAAACACATTTTTCCTTGATTTTGTTTTTTAAACATAACTAGCGAAATGTGGGTGTCCTATAGCAATATATAGAAAAGCAGTTTGTTTAAAGTAATACGTATGTGAATTTTGTACCATGGGAAACGATCTGTTGGTTTTTGCAACAAGCCTCCTGAATGTGACCTCTGAGTGTTCATATCCGTTTCTTGCCCGTTATTCTTCATAAGAACCTATTACAGTTCTGATGGGCAACCAACTTCATTTTTATAACTGACCGGCTGGCTCCTTGACAATTCTAAGTGTCAGAAATGATTTGATTGTAATAAATATTTCGAGTTTGAGTTTTATTACAACAGAATATGTTCCACTTTTTTTAAACTCAATAGTTTGTAAAATTCATCGCTTCGAAGGCTAGGCACTTCCAGCAAAGCAAGTGTCATCAGTGTAGCACAGTACGAAGGCAGATTAGTATGCGCGGCAGTATTCACTTGATGCACGACGCCCGGCTATTCACGACGCGCGACGGTGTAACGGGCGGCCAGTTATTGAACTCGCTTTATAGGCTGTGTACTGTTTGCTCGTTTAACTAACATTTTGTTAACTGCAATGTACAAGGAAGTAAGTGATATTTGACTTGCACTGACGCCGTTGGGGGACGTCACTAGATGTCTTGCGAGATGAGAGCCGGATATTCTTTCGCAAATCACGATGAATATTTACAAGGCCAAAGGGCTACCACTTTCACGTTCATTATTCATCAAATGCCCACTAGGCATGTTTAATTTATTTTATAAAATGTAATACTTCAATTTTTTTTTAATATTTTCTGACCATTAGTATGTTGACTTCCTGACTCTAAAAAAAGTGAAATTGGTACTGATTCTTTCATTCACAACCCTAACGAAAATAAGAGTATTGCTATTTATTACTGACCGACAGAAAGAAAAAAAACACAAGTGACCTTTAAAAACTGCCAAACTAAATAACGCATCGATTGCATGTAGTTGTTTTGCTTCAAAGAAAATCTTTGTTCAACAAAATTTGACGGATCTTATTTATTTCCGTCTCTTTCTTGTTTCATTAGAAAGAAAAAGATAGCAAAAGCCTAAATTAAGCTTAGTTGTTGCACAACAGAAACATCTCATTATTTTAAAACTGGAAGAACTATGTGATCACTTCACTTCTATCAGCATAAAAAATTCCTTATAAAATATTACAAAATTCAAAACAAAAGTTGTATCTACATGGGGCTAGCCGGTACTGGCGAGTCGACTGGAATGTTTACTTGTCAAAAGCCGATATTCATAACTCATAATTTAACGCACGCCGGTCAATGTTTCACTTCTGTGTTATTTAGTGCTTGGAACTTGGAATACGGTACACAATGGAATAATGGAGGATTTAGACAGCTCTAGTATAGAAAACTTCATTATTATTTTTAACTAGCTTTTGCCAGCGGCTTCGCCCGCGTGGAGGTCGGAAATTATCCCACGGGAACGTACTACCAGGATAAAAAATATTCTACATGTTAATCCAGGTTAAAACTATCTGTGTGCCAAATTTCATCGAAATCCGTTCGGCCATTTTTGCGTGATTGAGTAACAAACACCAAACATACAAACTTTCACATTTATAATATCACTAGCTTCTGCCCGCGACTTCGTTCGCGTCAAATTTCTTCTCCCCCGACCAACCCCGTCGCTCGCCTCGCCTGCCCGTGCGAGTCTTCATTGCTCCGCTCTCCTATTAGTCTTAACGTGATGGTATATATATTATATAGCCTATAGCCTTCCTTGATAAATGGACTATCTAACATTGAAATAATTTTTCAAATTGGACCAGTAGTTCCTGAGATTAGCGCGTTCAAGCAAACAAACAAACAAACTCTTCAGATGTATTGTTAGTATTGGTACAGATTGGGAATAGTAGGAAAGTAGGGTGGTTTTTAATCGCTCAGTGGCCTTAGTGTGAGTTTCATTTAACCATCTCGATCAAACGCATCGAGCGCGTTCGGCGCTCCGATTGGTCCGTCACCAATCCAGAGCCAATCGGAGCGCCAAACGCGCTCGATGCGTTTGATCGAGATGGTAAAATGAAACTCACACTAAGGCCTCCGTTTCAGGAAAGTATTTGTATCTTAAGAAGCGACGTGCGCTTTACTTGTGGTTACCAAGTGTACAAAAGCGCTGTGAATATGTGTGTGAAGAAGAGTTGCATCAGCACATACACACGCACACTTAAATCATCATTATCCATCATCTGCATAACCTTTTCCAAAAATATGTTAGGGTCAGCTTGCAGCCTAACCGGATGCAGCAGAATACCTGTATTTTATATGGAGCGACAATGTTCCGTGTGGTGCCGGACGTAAAAGTTCACCATCCCATTTCTTCCCGTGGGTGTCGTAGAAGGCGACTAAGGGGCTTACCAGAGAATGGGCAGCAGCGTTCTCTATGCATTTTACCACCATACTGCAATCGCCAACCCGCCTGCCAAGGCTATTATGGCAAATCGCCCCTTTTGGGGGAGGCTTATGTCCAGCAGTGGACGTCTTTCGGCTGATATGATGATTATGATAATGATGATGACATGGAGCGACTGCCTATCTGACCTCCACAACCCAGTTACTGGGTAACACGATACGATTTATAAACGATGATTAAAGTTAAGTAACGATTAGCGTCTGTTTAACCATACATTTTTAACGTTTAATCATCATTTAACTTTAATAATCGTTTATGAATAAGAGGGTTAGATACCACAAGTAAAGCCCGTGTCACTTCGTGAGATAAAAATACTAAAAGTAATATTTACCTAATTACTTCAGAATAGGATGGCAGCATTCATTGATGTTTTAGTTAGCAAACTAATCTCATTTTTAATAACGTATTATTAAAATCAAAGTCGGTACATAACAATATAAACCAATAAAGTTGTTCAAAATATTAATAAATACTAAGGCATTTTTATTAAAAACATAAAAGTTCAATTAATTTTATATCAGAGCTTTTTTTACAATTTCGTTTCATGCCTATATTTTGTATCAAAAAAATATTAAACTCGTATGAAAATTCGGTAAGCAATTAGTCATTCACTCGTTTATCAACTTATACCGTCTGTGCTAGCCTTTACCTCAACAAAACCATGCACATACAGCGGGAGTCAATACATTATCTGTTTTTATACAACAACTATTGTCGTTAACTCTGTACTCATTAAAATCCCGGAGATTTTTTATTATCTGCTCCATATTCAACGTCATTTTTATATGATTCATAGCATCATTTGTTAATTATAGACATTTTTATTATATTTTTCTTTTAAAACTAAGTATGTTGATTGGGTATCTTTTGTTTTATAGCTATGATATAGTATGTTTTATTGTTTATGCGATGTTAATATGTTCTGGAGATGTAATACAGTTTTAATTTTTCATTTGTATTATACCTTGAGGTAACAATGATCTCCGCTCTTTGGCTGTTTCTAAGTTTCTATGCATTATTTTAAATTGAACTTAATTTTTTGTAATAAGAAAACTAGAGTAATATAATTTAAGACTCGGACAATGAACAGCACGCTTAAGAGTTGGTCCCGGCTGTCTTTCTTAGATCTTTGACAGTCATTACGGGTCGTCAGAAACCCGAAAGTTTAGCAATCAGTCTTACCAAGGGGATCGTATCGTACACCTGATCTTTCTGAAGTATCTGCATCACCAATACAGTCTCTAAATGTCCTCATCGGTCTGCCAGGGGTGCGGTTTGTTCTGCCAGGGGTGCGGGTTGTTCGAAAGAGATACAGTGGTCTCTGGCACACAGGCAACTGAAGGAACACAGGTGGATTTTAATTAGTAAAATTCTGACACCACTCCTCCTCCACCAAGAGCGGGAGAAGTTAAATGATGATATCCCGACCAAATAAAAGGAGTAGCGAGTTACCCTGTAACTGGATTATGGAGGTAAGATCTCGCTCCATGTAAAATGTTGGTATTCAACTGCATCCTGTAAGACTGGAGGCCAACCCCAACATAGTTGGAAAAAGGCAGAGATCTTATCTACTCCTAATTTTTTTTACTGCAGGCTTAGCATGACGATTTCTAAAAGACTGTATTTTCTATAAAAAGTCACATTTCGTTTCTCCATTTTTAACATCGCACCATAGATATCCTTCTACAATCTGTCTTTTGTTTCTAACAATCTTTGTCTAGGTCCTTTTTTATGTAGACTATTTCAGAAAAATATTTCATCCCGAACTGTCAAAATCACACTGACAACAAACTTTCTAATCGAGGGCCAAAAAGTATATACGACTATCTATAAAATCATGTTTCGTTTAGAACGCATAACTGGGATCATTAATAGAAAAACATAGCTATGTTCTCCTAATGTACATCATTTAGTTACTACTCATGTCTATTCTTCCGTCGCCAAATCGGTGCTCGTGCTAAGCCTGCTGCATTGCTTTTGTTATTTTGCAATGCCAATATCTTAAAACCGCTTTACATAGACCTAGAGAACCGTAATAAAAATAAGTATTCCCATAACTCCATACAATCGCAGAAAAACTTTTCAGCATTTAAACTAAGTTATTCTCCATTACACTTTATCTAAAAACTATAAATTCTGCTGTAACGGCTTAAACGTTCAACCCTCAAAATGCCGTGCATATTTCCACCGAGGCACCGGAGTTACCCCTGGTCTTACAGACCCGCCCACCGCAGCGAACGTTAAGATACAGAAAACAAAGACAAACTTTATAGTATGTCATTGTTTTAGTATTCTCCGTAATTGTTTTTCCATGTTCACTCGTAATCAGGGTTGGTTTAATCTAACGCTAGCTTAATCGAATCTTCATAAGTCCAGGGGTACTTTGGGCCGATAATACACTCTCGGGGGGTTGAACAATGCTAGTCTGTTATTCGTCGTGGAGAGATATATGGATGTAATTACAGGGTTAGAAGTCTGCTGCGGAATTTTATGTTAATTTTATTAGTACTGTTTCGAGAAAATGTCTTAAGTGAATTTGTATGCTAGTCTAGTTGCCTCATTGTTATTTTTGTGCATTCAAAGGCTTTTGTGGAGGTGAACTTTTCACTAACCATTACTCGGCACGAAACGAATATTTTTTTCGAATTAAGCTTAAATATATTTTCCATCTAAGCGCACGGCACGTCATCGGTTCTTTCAAGATTTGAAAAACTTTTCACATTCAAACCTCAAAGTATCTATTTAAATGAAATTACCATTTACCAAGCTGGTTTCATAAATTCAAATTTAAGAAACCCTTCTCTCATAAATAAAAAAAGCATTTTCCATTATTTATATCAAGAGCTTTTTAAAACATTAACCACAACAAATTTCATAATTCGACAGAAGTGTTCTTCAAGGAAAATCTTCCGTATCACTTGATTTATTCCTCCCCGCTTCAGTAATGCAATTATTGCAATTTATTATGAAATTAAATAAGGTCGACTCGACTCCCCCGCTTCAACTCGAAATTTATACCCCTTTGTAGAAAACTATGATTCTGCAGGGTAAAAAAGACCGATGGTCGCAGGGAGCGGGTTGATTTTTGAATTTGGACCGTTGACACAAGGTTCGCTTTCGTTACCGCCGGCTCCGTAAGAAATGTTACGTCTTTTTAAGTGGGTAGTTTGCTTATTTTTCTCTCGGCTTATGTTGTCTGTGGCTTGAAGACGATAAATTATTTGTACCCCAACACCTTGTCGGAGGGACGGGCACGGTGATAGCGTCATTTTTATAAAAGTGTAATGCGGTTTCCTTGTTGTGATTGCGTGCACTGTCGAGAAAATCTTGGAAGGTGTCCTATGATATCTTACTTTAATATCGAGCTGGGTTTTTGTGTTTTGACTTTTTGTCTTGTTTACCCACATCACATAGCTACCTCTTTGGCCTCGCTGACGCAAGCGCGGAGTCCTCTGTTCGATTTCCAGGTAGGGCAAAAAGTTAGTAGGTTTTGATTAGGAATTTAACAGCCCGGATTTTGGAAGTCGGCGGTGTGATACCCTCGTGCTTTCCTCCCGTCCTGCGCCCGATCTCTCTCCGGTGGTCGTGTCGTATGGCTGTACGATTGAGCTAAGAGAGTGAGGGAAGAGAGAGTGCCCCTGTGTCTGAGCACACACTTGTGCACTATAATATTTCCCACGTCGATAGCTAGTCTTCGCTGAGATTGGCTGCCATGACCGATATACGATTCGAAGGACTACACCTATATGAAATACTAAAGATATCGTCATTCCAATGAATTCTGACATTTTACTAAATCATTTTATAACTTTCTGCTTGTCAAACAAAAAGCGCTACTGTCAGCTTGCCTGTTTGAACTAATTATAATTACAGAAATCACTAGTTACATGTGAGTATACATTTGAACGGCACTTACTTTTTAATCATAAAAGTCGTTGACGGAATAATTACAAACCAGGAACCTGCCAGTTTAATATAAACATGATGTACTTTGCTCCTGGAAGATGCCTAGATTACAATCACCCATAAATTGTGAAAGATTGCCAGCTTATCTACAAACTAGATATTCCTGTTCAATGTTTGCAGGTTAGATAAGATGTAGGCAAGATGTGATATAATATTTCGATGACATTTAGAGAGAAAACTGAATGTGAGTACTGCGCAAGCTAGATTGAATACATGACTTTATATGTAACTGTCTGGCAGTTTTTAGTATTTTGTATTTGACCTACGCAAATGTTCTGCAGATTTGGTAGCGTCTTGTGACGGGTTGTGACCTCCCTAAAATAAAGTTTAGCTACACGATGACAGATGCATGCATGCCATCTGTTGGGACAGGTCAGCTCAAAGCTGCAATGGCTCTTTCTTCAAAAGGTCCTTCCAGACAATGTCATAAGCTTTTTGGTAGCTTATGTTAGTCCCATACACTTTTGACTTGTCCATTATCGCAATCGTTAGTAGAAACTAGCTTTGTTTTTTGTGATTGGCTTAAACCAAATGAACATAGAACAAGAACAAGAGTATTATTTTCTTGGTATTCTTGACGTTTTGGTATGGATAGACCTAGGAAAGAATGCCTGTGCCTGATTAAACAAAAGTAATTTGGTTGAGTGGGGATATTTTTATTTATTTATTTTGTCTTCCACTTAAAACTATGCCCCATAAAACAGGTTTCATGATTTGTCTGTGGATATGAATCTTAACTTTGCGACGAAAAAAACATGTACATTTTAATTTGGAGCCTTTTGTCTGTTACAGCTGGTCTATTATGTACTAATCTCACCGTGAAAACTTAGATGAAGTGATCTTGACGTGAGCTGTCAGTAGCGTTATTCCCGGTGGAATGACAGGTCACTTTAAGCTCACTTCACCTACATTTTCACGGTAAGATTTGGATAGAATAGCACTACAGAGTATCATGCGGATACAGAATTTATGAGTGTCGCTTATAAAGTAATATTTCATCCTTGATGTGCAATGGCCTTTTTTTTTTTTTTTTCTGGGTGGGAAATCATCAAATAACTTCTCCCGGTCTGGGTGGAGCGGGAGGGCGTGTCAGACTTTTACTGACTAAAACCCACCCGTGTTCCCTCAGTTGCTTGTGTGCCAGGGGCGGCGGTATCTCTTTCGAACAACCCGCACCCCCGGCAGGCATCGGCCCTTGCGGGCCCCTCTGTTGCTGCTGACATCTCTTTGAGGCGCGCGTGGAACACAACGCGCCGTCGACCCGGGCTTGGTCCTTACCGGACAGCGAGGTACCCATTACTCGCCGTCCGCAAGCCCGTGCCTACGGTGGCCGGGAATCAGCCTGGGATTCCCGACGCCCAGGGCGTCTCCTGCGAAGGCCACGGCTGTGAGGGCGCATGTACTGCATTGATATGCAATGGCCTCTGTAATACCATGAAGCATGAGGCTCCAGGGGCTAGTGCAAATCTTGGGGTTCATTCGATTAATTGTGTCTGATCAAGCCACGCTGAAATCGGTGCATTCCATTCATTCATTCATAATAGAAAATACTACTAGTGTAAGCCTGCATCATTCTACTGCTAGGAGATGCCTTTGCCCAGCTGCAGCCGGCTGGTGGTTTAATTTCACCAGCTCGTTCCGTCATCTTTTACGAGGTCTGCCGCGACGCCTTTTGGCTGTGTGTTTGTGTGTTATTTTGACACACAACTCATTGGGTATGGCCAGTCAGCCTTTTTTCAGTTTTGCGGTGTGACGTCAATCTAATAGAATTAAGAACATTGTTTACGATATGCATTCCCTCGCTTGGTTGAATCCAGGTGTTGTGGGTACATGTGGCTAAGTTTAACAAACGCACGGGTCGATCAATCAGCTCAAGCCACGCTGACCGCTGTTGGTCTGTGGTCCCAAGGGGTTGACCCAGTAACGGGTTGTGGAGCACAGATACGTAGTCATTCTATGTAAAATATTGGTACTCAGCTGCATACGGTTAGACTGGAAGCTGACCCCAACATTGTTGGGAAAAGGCTAGGCAGATACTGATGACTCGCTAGTAGGTACTTTTGTTCTCGCTATAAGAGATGCGTGTCCATGTGTGTGTGTGGACTGTCGCTCGTTTTATAGAGCTAACCTTATGTATCTATCTATCATGTGCCTATACCAAAGTCAATAATAATTAAGGTTGTATAGTTAGTAGTATTTAGTTTTACAGTTCTAAGTAGCAGGCTTAGCATGACGCTTTCTATTTCTACGAAGAATAGACAGTGCTTTTTCTATACAAAACCACATTTCTTTTGTCCATTTTTGACATCGCATCGTAGATATCCTTCCACAATCTGTCATTTTGTCTTTCGTTTCTAACGATCTTGGTCTAGGTCCTTTTATACCTATGTAGACTATTTCAAAAGAATATTTCTTCCGAAACTGTCAAAATCACACTGACAACAAACTTTCTCCTCGACGGCCACAAAGTAAATACGATTATCTATAAAATCACGTTTAGAACTCATAACTGTGATAATTAATAGAAAAACATAACTATCTTCTCCTATTGTACATCGGCTAGTCAATAGTCATGTCTATTCTTCCGCCGACAAATCGGTGCTCGTGCTAAGCCTGCTGGTCACAAGTTCCAAGACTCGCAAGTTTAGATATTACATCGTGGAAACTTTACTTTGAGTTACCGAAATGTATTGAATATTGTTGTATTATTAGTACAGTCTAAGTAAGATTAGATATACCTACCTTTACACGTAGCACATATCTTACTTGTATTTGTTTTTTCAACCATTTAAACGTATCTTGCATGATCCATCGTGGCACTTCTATTGACTAAGATTTTAACCCCTCTGGATCACATAGCAGTAATCTAACCAATCCGTTACCTCCTCTGTAGTAGTGTCTTTAATTATATTCAAATTTTTTTCTCTTCACAGTGCGACACTAGTTTGTGAGAGACCGGTGTCTGCACTAGGAATACCTGTGTCCCAGATAAAGATTAAGAATTATTTTTAGTGAGGGCCACAATCACTGAGCCGGTTTTCAAATGGTCATCATCTGTAAGACTTACTTACCACTTAGTGGAAGTTCTACTATTTTCAAGACACATCTCTGTGTCCAGTAAATTCTTATGTATGACTAGCTGACCCGGCTAACTTCGTACCGCTACTAAATTTATATTATCTCACCTTTTAAACCTTCCCTGGACTGCCACAAATATTTCAAAACCAAAATTAGCCAAATCCGTCCAACCGTTCTCGAGTTTTAGCGAGACTAACGAACAGCAATTGATTTTTATATATATTATATATATGTATGATAATATACAACCCTAGGCTTATTATATGCAAAACCCGAAACACGTGTCTAGTATTTTGATCTAAAGAATCTATGTACAAAATTTTAAAACTGTATCATGAAAAATCACAAAGTTATAAGCTTGTTATGTTACCTACCTTGTCTACACAAACATGGTCACCACGCGACACCACGCGTCGCCCGCGCATCCAGCGTCGTATTGTGCTCATTCATATTAATTAGACAGTAGGTACCTAACCGTACGGCGACGAGGACACGGTGGAGCTTACGGTGGAGGTCTGCCCGGCTTGGGCGGAGCACCGCCGTGTCCTCGTGGAGGTGATCGGCGGCGGCGATCTCTCGCGTCCGACCCTGGTCCAGGCCATGGTACGGAGCGAGAGTGCATGGCTAGCAGTCGCCTCCTTCAGTGAAGCAGTTATGCTCGCAAAGAGGGAGGCGGCGCACGTGAGGGAGATGCAGTACATGCGCCCTCACAGCCGTGGCCTTCGCAGGAGACGCCCTGGGCGTCGGGAATCCCAGGCTGATTCCCGGCCACCGTAGGCACGGGCTTGCGGACGGCGAGTAATGGGTAGCTCGCTGTCCGGTAAGGACCAAGCCCGGGTCGACGACGCGTTATGTTCCACGCGCGCCTCAAAGAGATGTCAGCAGCAACTGATGGGGCCCGCAAGGGCCGATGCCTGCCAGGGGTGCGGGTTGTTCGAAAGAGATACCGCGGCCCCTGGCACACAGGCAACCGAGGGAACACGGGTGGGTTTTAGTCAGTAAAAGTCTGACACGCCCTTCCGCTCCGCCCAGAGCGGGAGAAGTTATTTGATGATTTCCCACCCAAAAAAAAATGAATGAATGAATATGTATAATATGTATAATAATTATACCAAACTCAGAGTTCGACCAGTGAAGTAGGTACCATCAAACATTTAACTATGTTAAGTTCGACTTAGATATTTTTATCAACACCACGTCTAGTGGCCTTAGGACCAATTTCACCAATGAAACTGAACGCGATCAGCTCATCTATACCGCGTTTAAGAGCTGCCAGTGTTATATTTGTTAGGGAATATCGTACTGACAGCTGTTAAACGCAGTTTAGATGTACTGATCGCGTTCAGTTTCATTGTAATACACCTGCACTAATTTCTAATAGTGCAACATATTTCCACATTTACTTTACAGTACTTTTCAACTTTAATCATGGAAATAATAAACTTCATTTCGAGCTCCATTTCTCGCCTTCACAGCCCTTTCTCCCCAAATTGAACTTTTTTGCTTAAGATAACATTGTTCCCGACTTTCCTCTAATTCTAAGCATATTGTGCAAAAATCTTGGACAGAATTATTTTTATTGTTCAATGTAAAATTGCGCGCTTTTGTTCGGCAAGAATATTTCTTTTCTTAATTACTGCCAAGGATAATTAGGTGTTTTGTATTTTTTAATGCAGTCCGTATTGCGCAGGGCTTTGATGTGAATGATTTGGGTTCGTATTAAAAGATTAACCTGAGTTCTGGCCTCCCTTAATTTGTGTTACCTTTGACTGAATAGAGTTGTACCTAACCAGAGGTAAAAATATCGATAAGTTATAGTTTTCTGAATACTTTTACAAACGTTAAATTTTTTTTCTTAATATTTTCTTTTGGAGAATGTACTCAAATAATACTAGTTGGTATTCATCACTAGCTAAGGGATGTCTTTTCAACTATTTCCAAGATAGGATATAATTTTATCGTCCTTCTGCCATACTTATTGGAACAAGCCGAGCCAATAAAATAAAGCAATATACATATATACTGAAAAAATACATTCGTTAATTATTACTACATTTGTTCATTATTACTAAAACCATACTCTCAATATTGTATTGTAATAAAATTTTGTATAAAAGTAAAAACATTTTTTGTCATAATACTTGCTTTTTTCAATAACTGTAATTTAATATCCAGATAAAAATACAATATCAGTATATCGATACTGTATACGTCTCTAATCAAGGTCACCCTTTGCCGTCGACCTCTGGAGCCAATCTATATTATTTTGTAAGTAAAAATATCTAAATTAAACCTAAAATTTTACTTGTTGAAGGCAGATTAATTAATTTGTTTGAATTCTACTTACATATTTAATAGAAAAACCTTTTTTTCAGTGACTTTTTTACCTCTTGAGGTTACTTGGGTAACTTATTATTAAATTAATGTTGTTTACTTTTTTTTATTTAATGTAGGCTATAATATAGGAATACTTTGTTGAGTAGTTGAGTTATGAAAAATGGAACACAACTTAGAACACTTGATCTTAACATAAAGAAAAAGACAGGACGACGTAATTAAATCGCGGCTGAATGTTTTCGCACACTGGATTTTCAGCTCTCGGTGTATAACCGAGAGCTGAAAATGTGTGTGCACTGCAGTGTGAGTGTAGCGCGAGTGAGTTTCAGCGCGTCAAAAAACACAGTGATCGATTTCCAACTCTCGGCGCTAAGCAGCGCATTGAAGATCCAGTGCGCGAAAAAATCCATGGGAACATGGGCTAAAACTTTATTAAAAAAATCGATGGGAACATAGGCTAAAACTTTATTTTAAAAATCCATGGGAACATGGGTTAAAACTTTATTTAAAAAATCCATGGGAACCTGTGCTAAAACATTGTAAAAAAATCCATGGGACCATGGGCTAAAACTTTATTTAAAAAATCCATGGGAACGTAGGCTCCAACTTTATTAAAAATATCCATGGGAACGTGGTCTAAAACTTTATTTGCAAAATCCATGGGACCGTGGGGTAAAAATTTAAAAAAAAAAATACAGACATACATGACTGCTTTTTATCAGATTATGAAAATAGTGAAAAATACCTAGGATGGGTCCAGGGAATCGACTGAAAGACACACATTCATAAATTAACCTTCAGTAAGGAAATGCAAAAGCCCTATAATAACATTTGTGTATGACGATACAATGTATGTATGTATGTATTCTTTATTTTCGGACAACAATGATCCAGCGTGTTAGTAAACAATATTATAACTTATCACTAGTGTTAGTAGTTAAAAACAATAGAGAAGTCTGATTATATAGTATTGAGAAAAGGACATCCCCAAATTAACGATTAGTGATTGTCCTTCTCACAAAACCTTTAATAATTGGAGATTCAATACTCTCCGCCACAGTTTTCAGAATGCTGTTGCCACTCGCCCGTAACCTTGACAACAGCGACGCGGTTTTCTTGCGAATGACGGCGTGGAAGCCGTCAGTTCGGTTTTGCGCAAACATAGTAGACGCGCTGCACCATCGTGGCAGTCCCAACAGCATCCTAAAAATATTATTATACTGTACGCGTAGGTTATCCAGCGTTCTTTTGGTATAGTTGACCCAAAGATTCCCCGTGTAAAAGCACTGGCAATATGCCTTAAATAGTGTTATTTTGACTAAATGGCTACAACGACAATGTTTAGTCAAACTCAATTCATCTAAGTAATATTGGCACTTAAAAGGAACTTTTGAACGCCAACATTTACAAAAAAAAAAATCAGAATTGATTCTAGTTGCCTCTTTCAAAAGTTAGATATAATCTATCTACCTTAAAGCGTAAAGAGAAGAATGGGCAAGAAACTTCATTGTTAGTCTTTTGAAATGTTTTAAATTATTTTGTATAGGTATAACGGGATATCAGGAAGGCCGGGCTGTTGCATCTGATTGCTGATTCGAGACTTTGTCAGCACGGGAATCCATAGTGGGCGTTAAACTTCAGGAAACGTTGAAATAAATACGCTGTAGCGTTGACTGTTCACTATTATAATTTTACAGACACCTCAATGACTTAAACAATTAAGGATTGCAGTAATAATTAACGATTTAGAGCCAATGGGTTTGCGAGTGACCATCACGTGCAACGGCGGTCAATAACTGACCGAATTGACACGACGTCGCCCGCCATGACAGACGCAACTCCATTCGGTGTTAACCACTCTTAATTAAAATTACCATTTAGTTGAATTCAAATCGATTAATCGTTAAAATAACAGAATAAATTACAACTCTTGAAATTAACTGATTTTCATTATTTATTAATGTCACGCGCCGTTAGGTATATGAATTATATCATAATATTTGAAGACGATGCACCTAAAATAAAATTACTATAGCACAATAGGTAAGAAAGAGCCTTAGTCCACAGCTAGGATCGAGCCTGCCCACTATACCTACCTACTGGCACGGAAGCTGTATTATCAGCCAACCACTACAAACAGCAGCCTATGAGGACATATCAATCTGCGTTGTAATTAACTCGGTTACTCCGATAGTGTTCTGCCGCTCAATAATGCTGGTAACACAGGGATCATGATCGTTGCTTGGATAAGGCATGTTCTGGAATTGGCTTGCGTCAGTAGTATTAAATGCAGGGCTATGATCTTAGCGTTGTGTATGAAGACCACACGACAAGGACCTGCGTAGTTTTATTTTTCTCTTAGCCGCAAACAAAGTTTGAAATCAAGCGAAGGCTTTAGAACAAACTGATACTGTGTTAAGACGTTTTAATTCCCCTTATGATTGCAGTGGCATTGAGAGATAGAGCTATTAATGATAGATAGCACCATCACTTTCTTGGATTGCAATCTTGATGCGATATCAAAATATTGCACTAGTTCGGTGTGACCTGAAAATCCGCAATAGCTTAACTCTTTATACTTTAGTATAAGAAGAAGAGAAGTAAGATTTCGAACATATAAATTAAATAAGAGACAACGACTGCCAACACTTCTTAGGCGTAGGCTGTAGGTACTTCACGTTCACTTTGCCATGTTTAAATAGAAACCATATTATCACTATGTACAGGGCTCGTTTTCAAAGACCTACCTAATTACGGACCATATAACTGACAAGTTTCTCCATGGAACGGTATCGTAATCGCGACAAAATTATTAACTATCCCATACAAAACTTAAATACCTACTCGACCTGAACGGCGGGTTTCTTTTCGCAAAATTTACGATGCAGAAAATTGTGCAGTCAGATGGTTTGTATCACACCCTTAAATTTGCCAGGTCTTTGAAAACTACCCTACAAAAGACAGCGTAAATTCTAGGTTTGCGGATATGACACTAGGAATGTAAAAGCTGATAGATCGAAAGAGTCACTGTCGTGCCAATAGGTGACAGCTTGGCAACCTGTTTCTTGGCAGATAGAACAAAGATTGAAGTATGGTTAGAGATAACATTTGTCGCCAATCATTGACATTAATGTCTAATCCTGGAACTTCGAAATGAAATGTAACCATGTCACGTAATTTATAATTCCTGGTATAGGTAATAAGTACTTTTTTAGAGCCAAAAATGTATTAAATATTATAGTAGGTACTTAAATTCCCATTTCTTCCCGTGGGTGTCGTAAAAGGCGACTAAGGGGCTTACCAGAGAATAGGTAGCAGCGTTCTCTATGCATTTTACCACCATACTACGATCGCCAACCCGCCCGCCAAGCGTGGCGATTATCGCAATCCCCTCCCCGTTTGGAGGAGGCCTATATCCAGCAGTGGAAGTCTTCGGTGGAAATGAGGATGATGATAATGAGGTACTTAAATAATCATTTTCGGAAGTTGATACTTCCAGATTAAGTATCAACATTAATATAGCTTATCTTGCAAAATCCTCATATTGTTTAGGAAGAAAACCACATCCTAATATTATGCCATAAAACATAGTTAATTAGAATCTGTTTGCGATGCCGTATCTATATTATATCAGGCAGGAAATTTAAAGGTTCGTTCAATGCACACATTAGCGTTGCCCGTAATATTGGTCGGCCTACGTTAATTGGGAGTAAATTAAATGATGTGTTTCGGGCCAAAATGGCCGCGAACTGGACCCATAGAATGTTTGGACATGTTTCTGTTGTTTCCAAATATGGTACCTGATGTAAAGGTGGAATTAATTGATGTCCCCCTGTACTAAGACGGAGGAAATGAAAGGTAATGAAAAAATATCGAGCAAGTGTAAGACGGACTCATACATTGTGGTTTTCGTACCTTAGCCAAAGGAAAGGGCTATGCTTGGAGATTCCCTACGAGATCGCATAAAAATGAAAACATCCGTAGGAGAACCAAGGTAAGCAACACAGCCCGAAGAATTGCCTAATTTAAGTGGCAGTGGGCAGGGCACATCGCTCCCAGAACAGATGGCCGACAAGGTGGGCCGACGAATCCGCTGGATGCGAGAAGCAGAGAACCGGCCGAAGAGGCGGTGTTTGAGGGAGGCCTATGTCCAGCAGTAGACATCTTTCGGCTGAAATGGCGATGATGATGATAACCTTAAAATAGTGTAGGAACATAAAAGAAAACCTCACGTTACTTAGGTATTCGAGTCAGGGTTATAATAGCATGTTTTCTGTAATTGAAAAATCAACGGGCTACCAAAATCAAAATCAAAAGTCATTCATTCAAACTAGGCTGAGAGACAGCACTTTTTGAACGTCAAAATTACATAAGACAGTCGCCCAAAACGCCCGCTTCCTAGTGCTTTAGCTGGGAAGAAGAAGTGGCGCAACAAACTCCCCAGCAGCACAGCTGTCTGTTATGTTGGAAAAATTGATTCTATACAATAATAGCATATAATTAACATTCAACGATAAATGAAAATTTAATTAACAAAAAAAAATGGTTTATGCAGTCAAGTTAAATAAGCAATGATATGAAGTAATTCATATGACCTGTCACCCTGCCTATTACAGTACCTACAGTTAAAAAGATACAGGACTTTGTAGTCTACAAAATAATCATTTACGTATAGAAAAAAAAAAAAAAAAAAAAAAAAAAAAGATATGGAACCCTCAAAAGTGAATAATGATAAAAATGAATCTCGATACCTAAAGGAAGCCGAGTCCAAATTAGGTGAAAGTAATGAGACACATCTCCCAAGTCTCATTTTTGCTTAATTTTGTGTGAATTTAGAGTGTAGCAAGGTCAATATCTGTCTACAATACACGCATACGAATTATCTGTGTTTTTCCGCCACATCAAAATAACGCAATGAAATCGCATTCAATATTTACATAGCGGTTATATTAATGAGATGCAGCGTTTTAACATATTAGTTGTGACACGCTAACGTGATAATTGCACAGCGATTTAGATAATGATCGTTATTGTAGAGTAATGATAGTGCTAATAATTGTGATTTATGGAGATAACGCGTGCTGGTGTGAATCGGTTTGTTTTTGTGGTTATTTTTGATCACTTTATTTATGTGAATAGTGGTGGCATAGTGGTAATGGCCATGACTTTTAGGTTGTTAGTTGAGGGTTTTAGCCTAGATTAGTATGCATTTAACTATTCAGGGTGACAAGGGAGAGTGACGCGCAAACTAATACCATGAATTCAGCACATGATTTGACACCCCCAAGTGTAGAAATTTTACGTCGGTTTTCAATAAACAAACTGCTGATTTATAGAAAAGTGCAATACCTCAGTGGAATGCCACGCCGGGAGGGGACAACCGATGAGCAATTGTTTTTTTTTGGTGGGAAATCATCAAATAACTTCTCCCGCTCTACTTAGAGCGGACGGACGTGTCAGACTTTAACTGGCTAAAACCCACCCGTGTTCATTCAGTTGCCTGTATGCCAGGGGCCACGGTATCTCTTCCAAAAAACCTACACCCCTGGCAGAGCATCCCGCACCCTTGGCAGACCGATGAGAACATTTAGAGACTGTATTGGTGATGTAGGTACTTCAGAAAGATCAGGTGTGTAGTACTATCAACGGGCTTGCTTGTATGGCTATATGTATTAACGTAAACGAAGCAAAAGGAGAAATGTGTTTGAAGAAAGGTAGATATGTGTAGGTACGTGATCTTAAGGGATGAAACAAACGAGCGCCCGCGCAGTTCCATACAAAAGTGTACCGTTGTGGGGACACGCGCGGGCGCCCGTCGCGGGTAGGCAGGCCCCGCGCCCGTGCCACGTGTTCCGCCTCTGTGCGACGGACGCCCGCGCGGGTGCACGCGCGGTGCCTGCCAGCGGTACGAATAAACGGGCATGCACAACGTTAAAATGGAACTAGCGACACTGCGTAAATAATAAAATAATCCAGACTCCGGGACGAATACACGCGACTGGGACTGTCACGTTCCCACGGAGCCCATCCGCGTGCCCACGCGCGTAGACACGCGATGGGTGCCCGTCGCGGGCGCCCGCTTAACGCAGTTTCAACCCTAACAGGTGGTGTTCAGTAGTTTCTACCTTCCCTCATGATTAGAAACTGTGAGCTGTGATTGTGAACTGTGTTTTATTATGTATATTTAATAAAAATAATATTGATGGTCAAATACCTACTCATCAACATAAACTCTGGCTTTGAAAAATGTAAGCTTCACTTTAACAAAAACTGTCTAAAATAATCATTATGTTAAAAGGAGTCGGCAAAAAGTTCTAACGTGTCAAATGACTAATCCGAAGAAGTATAAAGTTTAAGATGAGCGATGGTCAGTCATGTAAATGTAGGTAATTTTGTTATCATTAATCATAAGTTTTTGTGATAGCAGTCTGGATTGAATATACCTACCTACTTACCTATGAGTTAACAATGAGTCGACATTCGCATGTACGTAATAATATCGTAGCGGGATTTTTCGCGCATTGGATCTTCGACGTACTGCTTAGGTATTAGGTGGGTTATACGGGCTGTTATCTACAATTCCACGTCAAAGCGCGTATTTTGCGTACAGGTGGGAGAAACGGTCATTTCTGGCCTGGCTGGCCTTTCTCGAGGAGCTGGGGTGGACCCCAGCTCCTCGAGAAAGGCCAGCAACGCCTTGATGTTGCTGACAATCTCACGTAGGGTACCTGGGTTACCGAAGTATTTAGCCCTGTAATTGGCGACCACCGGGCAGTTTAACAGCACGTGCGCTGCTGTCTCGTCATCCTCCATGCAGGCCCTGCACAGCGGACTGTCTGTTACTGCTGTGACAAAGAGATGTTTGTTCAATAACCTATGGCCAGTTACGTGTGCTGTAACTGTACGCAGCTGTGGTTAAGTTAGACGACGCACTGCTTAAGGCCGGAGTTGTATATCGATCAGTGTGTGTGTTCGACGCAGTGGGATGCCCTCTGTTTTTTTTTTTGGTTGGGAAATCGTCAAATAATTTCTCCCGCTCTGGGTGGAGCGGGAGGGCGTGTCAGACTTTTACTGACTAAAACCCACCCGTATTCCTTCACTTACCTGTGTGCCAGGGGCCACAGCATCTCTTTCGAACAACCCGCACCCCTGGCAGGCATCGGCCCTTGCGGACCCCACCAGTTGGTGCTAACATCTAGCCGTCGACCCGGGCTTGGTCCTTACCGGACAGCGAGCTACCCATTACTCGGCCGGGAATCAGCCTGGGATTCCCAACGCCCAGGGCGTCTCCTGCAGTGACTAGGGCCGTGAGGGAGCAAATACTGTCTCACCCTTACGTCCGCCGCCTCCTTCTTCGCGAGCATCACTGCTTCGGAGAAGGTGACGGCTAGCCATGTACTCTCGCTCCGCACCATGGCCTGGATCAGGGCCGGAATGCCCTCTGTTTGATTCTTAATGCTCGGTTTAATACCGAGAGTAGAAAATCAATTCCACCGCGACATTTTTACGTCTGTGGAACGTGGTCTTAAACATTTTCAAATGGGTTCAAAATATACAGTCAGGAAACTTGAATGCTGATCAGATTACGACTAACAAAGAATGACAGATTGTGATTTGAATTTACTTACCCTATAGTTTATATTTATAGTCAAATTGGCCATGAATCGATTTATCTGCCTGCTATAATCCATACTAATATATTATGTATTATAGATTTCGACATAATTAAACAAGGTGATAAGTAGATGGCATCCTGGGGAAGAACATAGGTAGACAAAAAGTATTTGTCCCGGTATCACGATCTTCTACGATAATTTCCGACATCCACTACAGCTAGTACATACTAGTTAAACAAACATGCAGGTGCCTCCAACTCGTAAAATAAAACTCTTGTTTTTTAATTGGTATACACTAATTTCACATTTTAAAGAAACATTGCAATCATCCCTTTTTAACCGACTTCCAAAAGGAGGAGGTTCTCAATTCGTCGGAACCTTTTTTTTTTTATTTTTTTTTTTATTTTTTTTTATGTATGTTCCCCGATTACTCGAAGATGGCTGGACCGATTTGGATTTTTTTTTTTTTGTTTGAAAGGGTATACTTCCCAGGTGGTCCCATGATCATCAAGTCAGGATCTGATGATGGGATCCTGGAGAAATAGAGAGAACTCTTCAAATTTTATAGGCACACTTGAAGCAATTTGTGTAGTTTTTGGAAGAGTACTTTCTCAGAGTGGTTTCATTTCAATTTGGTGAAGACCTGATGAAGAACTTCGGAGATAGGCAACGGAACTCCTCAATAAATGATAGCAAATGGACAGGGATTGCTGAAATCTCATGTCTGTCAATTGTTTACGCCAGTTAATAACATAACATCACGCTGGTATGCTGTGAAGGGGTAAGCACATGTGAACCACTAAAAAGTGAAAAATAAAAAACTTTTTTCAAAAAAGTAAACAACCGACTTCCAAAAAAACACTAAAAAGAGAAAAATAACTTTAATTTCGGAAGGCGGTGACAAAAAATTAAAATACATATCCAAAGTCACCAACTTCCGAAATTAAAGTTATTTTTCTCTTTTTAGTGTTTTTTTGGAAGTCGGTTGTTTACTTTTTTGAAAAAAGTTTTATCCTGTACAACTCAATTTTAACTCCTGCAACATATCTATTAATATCACGAGCCTCGTCCGATTCGAGAGGGTCAACCCAAAGCCGATTAACAAAACATTAACACTTTATTCAGAAACAAAGTATACCCTGTCCACTAAACACAGACCACTCAGCCATGTCAAAGTTCAAACACGCCTTCCATTAAAAAATTATGTACTTTTTTTTTCAAACAACTGGCACATTACAGATGGACAGACACGCTAATTACAGGGCAACCCCACTCCCGTGAAATGCCGGACAACGGGCCCCGTAATAGCTGCAATTACATCACAATTTACACGTCCCGTGCTCACGGACAGTCTTGCCTAATTTGATTTGATTGTCACCCTATTTGGCGTTTATTTAAAATTAGAGTTATGTCACGTACTTTGATGGTCAGTTAAAAGCACACTGAATGCCATTTATTAGTTATCTGTGCAATGTTTTGTGTGCTAAATAAATACAATAAATTTAATATTGGACAGTGTTTTAGTAGCTGCAGTCGAATGTATCTAATAGCGTGTATTGTTTAAAAGTAAATAGTTAGGCCCAACGATCTGTAAATCTAAAATACCGTTTGTTGCCCATGATCCACCCGCCTAGTTCACCTAGGTGGGCTATGGGAAAATATTTTTCCCGTAGTCCACCAGAAAGTCCGTATTATGTTTTCTAGGTGGTCTACGGGAAATTATTTACATCTGTACTTGCGCAACCCTAGTTTTAGTATATGCGAAACCCGAAACACATGTCTAGTATTTTTATGTAAAGAATCTATGTACAAAATTTCAAAACTGCATCATGTAAAATCACAAAGCTTTAGGCTTGTAATTATACCTAGTTGTCTACACAAAAATGTACACCACGCGGCACGCCGCCGCCGCGCCTCCCTTTTTTGAGAAAAATGTGACATGGTGAGAAAAAATATTGGAATCGATTCAGTTACTACAAATTATACAAATTATAACAAACAAGAACAAATTATATTCCGGTTTCACATTTACTAAAAATAGTGTTGATTCTCCCTACTATCCTTATCCTTACTAATATTATAAATGCGAAAGTAACTCTGTCTGTCTGTCTGTCTGTCGCGCTTTCACGCAAAAACTACTGAACCAATCGTCATGAAATTTGGCAGAGATATAGCCTCGGATATGGAGAAGGACATAGACTACTTTTTACGCGATAACCGACATCCACGGGGGCGGAGCCGCGGGCAAAAGCTGGTAATACTATAAAGAGATAAAATATGTTCGTTTTCAAGTTTGTTTGTAGGGGGTAATCTCTGGAACTACGAGTCGTATTTGAAAAAATCTTTTTACATTTGATAGTCCAATTATTAAGGAAGATTAAAGGTTATTTAACATCACGCTACGACCCCTAGGAGCCGAGCAAAATGAAAAAATATCGGAAGTAACGCCAAATGAAAAGGAAGTAACAGCGCGGGGAAGAGATGCGAAGCGGCAGATCAGGGGTCAAAACTTCACGCGGACGAAGTTGAAGGCGAATTGCTAGTAAAAATTATTTTCGTGTTAGAAAAGTCAAACAAACACCGCCTTAATAGAGATAATAAGAAAAGTGCTATTGGCCAGATTCTTAGTAAAGACATTTTAATAGTTTAGGTTATAATTAAATTACTTATTAGTCTATCTATAGGGCTAAATTGTAATAAGATCAGCGTCCATCCTATTGGTGAAACCTAGGACAAAGGAAAAAAAATGGAGAAGACGTAGTTTTCAGACTATCTATCTACAATTCACAATCTAACACCGGTAGATGTGAATAGGCATAGCAGATTTAAGGTCTAAGCACAACCATTCTCTAGAAACCTCACAGTTACAAAGAGTTTTGTGAACCAAGTAACATGAGATCTATCAGATTCTTTTAAACATTTAATAGCGACCGATACCGAAACTGAGTCATATTTTCTTCTACATTGATTCCATGAATGATATTTATAGTATCAATTTTCACCTCCATCGAACATTGAACTCTAATTTCAGAACAGAAAACTGGATTATTGGATGGCAGGTTTCCAGTAGAGTAATATTATGTCGTTTTTTGCGATATGCGGGAGGTTTATTTCAACAAAAAATAATTTTATCCGCTGCGTTAATGTTGTTCGGTATTTACTGACAGTATTTGCGTACGGCTGTGCGGGATTCGAATCGCCACATATTGTACGTGCGGTTCAATTGTAAACTGTTTATTGACGAAAATAATGCAGGTACAATTTGTTATGGTATAAGGTATAGATTTTTTGTAATTGTTTGCTCCAGGGATTTAGACTAGGTACACAAAGTTATGGCTGAAATGTAACTAGGTAATTACAGTTAGATAATAATAATAAAAATGTTTATTTGCACCTTCAAAACTAACGTAACGAAACAGGTTTACAATAAAATAGGCCGGTAGTTACATTATTGTCCATGTTACAGTTGCTACTAATACCTAAGCTAAGATAACTTAATATCTTGTGATATAGGTATCAGCGCCCACCCTCATTTCCATTCACATTATACTAAATATACATTAGACCCAGAAAACTTAACATTATAAGATAGATAGACGTACTCAGAGAGCAGTGGTGGCCCAGTGGTAACAGGCTCGACTTACGAGTTGTAGGTCGTCGGTTCGGACCCAGGCAGGTGTTTTACTTTGTGCAAATAATCACCATTGCTTTTAAAGCGGTGAAGAAAAACATGGTGAGAAAACCGGCATGTCGAACCAGCAACTCGAAGATATGTCACTCAATCAATCAACTCAGCCTATCGTAGTCCAATTCTGGACATAGGCCTCTCCCAGGCTGCGCCAGAACACTCTAGCCTCCGCCTTCCGCATGCAGTCCATCCCAGCCACCTTTTTAAGGTCGTCGGTCCATCTAGCTGGGGGGCGTCCCACACTACGTTTGCTGATACGCGGTCTCCACTCCAGGACTCGTCTGCTCCACCGTCCATCGGTTCTTCGAAAAACATGGCCAACCCACTGCCACTTCAGCTTGCTCACTCTACAAGCTATGTCGGTAACTCCGGTTCTTTTCCGGAAAATTTCATTCCTGATTTTATCCTTCAAGGAAACCCCAAGCATAGCCCGCTCCATGGCGCGCTGAGCGACCTTAAATTTGTGGACTAGCCCAACTGTCAGTGCCCACGTTTCGGCACCGTATTTCATCACGAGCAGGACGCCCGAAGATATGTGAAATCTACCAACCCTCACTGGGCTCGCGTGGTAGATTGGAGCTGAAGAGAGCCCTCTCCAAGAGAGGAGGCCAGTGTCCCAGCAGTGTAGGCAGATTATGATAAGACTAAATGGCACCAGTTTTCAGGACATCATAAGCAGTTAAATCTTAAATTCGTGAGTTTTTTTTTATAATAGGTTGAAGAATTAATTATCACCTGAAGAGAGTTTACAATCAAATTTAATTTATTCAAACTAAGACTGAGAATCATCACTTTTTAAACATCAAAATTACAACAGACAGTCCCCCAAAATGCCCGTTCTTCACCACTTACTTGTGCTTTAGCTAGGAAAAACAAGTGGCGCAACAAACTGCAGCAGCACAACTGTCTCTTCAGTTAGAAGAACTTGATTCGTACAAAAACACAACATACAAAGACACCAGGATTTCATGCATTTTAATATAATGGTGATGAAATTATCACCTGAAGAGAATAAGTCTTCACTTTGTAATCCCATAGAAGATATTCATGAGTTTTCCTTTCTACAAAAAAAAAACAAGTTGTAATGATCATGGTTCTGTTTCTTAACATCGGATGCACTACAACAATAATAATAACATCGAGAGAATTTATTCAAGTATGTAAGTCAGTCACTTAAGGAACGGTAAGGTACTAAAAATACCGGCTCTGATAGATACGATCGCACTATGAACTGTTTAACCTCTACCATGGCGAAGGTGGATGCAGTCACACCGTTGTGCAAGTAACAAAAACTCATACAGGTAGAGATCGTCTAAGTAAAACTGCACGCCCCTTCACTAAAATTTCTGTACAAGCTTTCTTCTTTGCATTTTGTATGCAACCAGCAGTGGAACGGCGTGCAGTTTTAAATTAGACAATGTCTACGCGAAATTATAGGTACGGCTATATTGTTCTAAACAGAGTTTAGTTAGTAGTTTTGCAGGATTAAACCACAGCTTTAGTGTGGCGATTGCCATGCATGTAAATTACGTGAACTTTATTTTTGCGCAGATTTACACACGAAATGAATTTGTTGTGTTATAATAACAAGATTAACAACAAGATATTACGACTGACAAAAAGCAACAGTTGTGATTTGAATTTAAAAATAGCACCCTTATTACGTAACACACTCAGAATTATTTTAAGGTTGTTGCTAATCATTATTTGTCATAAAATTGTTTGCTTAGCAACTTAAACAACGCCATGAATGCTGTGGAACTGTCAAAATAAAACCGATTCCTACTGATATTTATATTACGCAATTACCCCTCTGGTTAAAGTTTATCGTAAATTCTCATATCAATCAAGTTCCTTGACTTAACATATGCAGGTACCGAATGACGTATGTGACTGAAAAGTTCTAGATCAATATATTTGTTGTCGTTTGGTTACGCTACGGTGTAACACTCAGCCGCGTTCGTTATAACGAAACTGTACCGAATCGATCGGAGTAATGGCGTCTAATTGTTTAGCTCGGTATCGCTCGCATCGACACGTACAGATGCTATCTCATAGATGACCACTGACGAGCCAGCTAACCTGACGGTTTTCTTTGGTACATTTACTTTGGGAGGATTAAGAACGAATCGCCTTGAGATCTCTTTAAGGTCAGATACGAATGCTATTGGTCATTCGAGGTTCAGGGTCTCAGCTACACTTTTAAATGGGTTACAAATTACTGTCACTATCCAGATAGGATCCATCATTTATCATCGCTATCATCTCATCATTATCATCTCCTAACTTCTAGGGCTTATTTTTAATCTTATATTTAAAATTGTTTTTTTTTTTTACATTGTTCTCACATACAGAAGCAACAAAAATAATTTTTCCAAGATTTTGTAATATCCAACTTGATTTAAAAGAGTGTCCGTGGAGTTTCTCACCCGTTATTCTCCATAGAGATCTACGTTTTGAAATGGGCAAATAGCTTCAACTTTCCAACTGATCGACTTTTTGACAATTCAAAAGTGAATATGGTTTAATTGAAGCAAATGCTTTCGGTTTGAGTTTAATAGGTTTTAGATGCTACTGTTAAGCATGAGGTCTTTGGTTCGATTCCTAGGTCGGGCAAAGTGTTATTGGGTTTTTCTTCTTGAAATTTCTCAGAAGCAACCCTCCTTGAGTCTGGTTTTGTGCCCGGTTGGTGGCAAAAGACCCTATTGCATGGGACTTAAGCATAACTTGCGAAATACTGATAGACTATAAGTAGGGACACCTCTGCCCTACACTTCGGGGAACCAAGGCTTGGTGTTGTGTTTTGTGTAGCGCTGATCTGCGGGAGCCTTCAAACTTGGGCCTACCCGTGATGCGTATATTCTTCAAAGTAGGAAACTAGGACTTAGTTTCACAAATATGTAGTTGAAAATAATTGAGAACATTCAAATGAATGAAGGCTGCGGGAATTCGCTGGATATGGGAAACACAAGACCTGTCGAAGTGGAGGAGCCTGGAGGAGGCCTATGTCCAGCAGTGGACGTCTTTCGGCTGAAATGATAACGATGATGATCAAAAAAATTATATACTTACGTCTCACTTTACCTCAAGATGCGTCCGCCCTAAGTATTTGAAATATAGCAAATAGCAAATTAACTTAAACTAAAAATAAAGCTAAAAAGTATAATTTGTACAAGACATTTAATTAATAACTCCGGTAAAATTAAATAAAAATCTTTCGAATACTGTTTGTTTAATCACTAAAGAAACTGTTAAGGGTGATACGCCGCCGATAATCTTATATTAATTTCTGCGAATAACGTGGGAGTCAAATTGAACTACTGCAGTTCAATAACTTTTGCTATAATTAAGTTTCCTGTTTTCTTTTCTGGAGCAATATTTTCTTGGATTTTTATAAAATACAGCAACGTACGTTTTTCATCTATTTATCATGTTTTTTTAGTCAATGAGCATACTAACTGATACAATCACGAAACGAAAAGGTTTTGCAATTTTCAAATAGGTTCAATTCTCTGCACAAGATCAGGCAGAAGCATCTTTTAAAAAATATTCTCCTTCATTATTCCCGTAAATCACAAACAATGCATATCTAACCATTTCATTCTTCCACGGTACTGAAATGGGTATTAGAAAAAAAATTAAATAAATAGAAAGATCTTAAATACGTTTTACGAAAAAACTGTTTTTTTCTCTAATTATAAAGTTATATTTAATATAAAAATAAATTTTTGAACCCAGTACCGAAAACACCCGACAAACCCCGAACAAACCCGAGCACGTGTGACGTTATAATGTTAATTTCTACTCATCGCAGCACATAGCTGATACAGTGTTTTGACTTTAAATCAATCAAATCTTCTTATAATCGTTATCCGCTGGTGCTGCACAGTCATAACATTGAACATCTTGAACTTTTAAATTTTTTTCGTTAATAGTTAAACTGAGTAAGATTTACTCCTAACTCGACATTCTTACGGTTCAGTTACACATAACCTTGTCTTGCCATAGCCTTGTCACCGTAACTCTGGCGTGATACTCTAAAAATGAATTAATTAAATTTACTGAAGAATAGTCCATTTAATATTTTAATTTACTATATTTTTTTTGATAATCTTACCTTGACGCTTTAGCACCTCGAACTTCAGCTAAATTAAACCGAAAAACATTTTCAAGAAAACCTCTTATCATAAATATATCCACATCAGGTATATTGTCGGAATTAGCCTTTATAAATCCTTTATCACACATGACTAAATAAAATTAGCTATAATTATATTATAATAATCTTTTTTTGCACTAAGTTTCGGATATTTTTAGTCAATTAACATGTAGAAGCCGTTGCCACTGCTATCGAGAATTTTTTTGAACATTATGACGTCATAAACATGGCGACCAATCGTGGCGCATTCAGAGCCACGTGATTCTTTTTAAAATTTTATCAATTATAAATTGTTTATAAAAGATTTCTTTTAAATTAAGAGTTTTTCGCATCGATTAGGTATTATTATCCTTTATGGTAAAGATTTAAAATACATACAAAGTTGAGGTTGATTATTTTTATTTTTTTCAAAAACCCAATTTTAGCTAGGTACGTGGTGACTAACTGCTAATACCTCCAAAAAAATAAGCTAGACTTACGATGCTCTACGTAAAGAGTAATCAGATAAGAATCATTCAACTGAGCCTTAACAAAAACGCATCCTTGTGGGGCCACAACCGCCCACTCGTGTTCAGCTACAAGACGCCTAATTAAGAATACAGCTCGATTAACAATACACCAAGTAATCAATGGAGTCTACATCAATAGATCTTTATCCAAATTATATTAAACTTTAGCTTTTTACACAACATCTTCGGGTTTAAAAGCACGTTAGCACGTAATTGGAACATTACTATTGGATAAAGAATGTACTTAGACTGGACTGTTAATATTGATGTACTAACTGCTGTCCGCGTGTGCCCTGCAGTTGGTCTTATAATTAGACATGGAACTGGTACCTGGTTTGGATCCGGTGCCCGGCGTATCCGGCACTTTTTTCGGAACCAGCAGGGTAACCGGCCGAATACCCAAGGAAAGGAAATAAGGAAGGAAAAATGAATTTAAAATCTGCAAATTATGGTGTTTTTACAGGGTGATGCTTCAGTTAACAATTTTTCGGCACGTTTGGCATTATGTCGACTTCTTTTCTTCTTAGAACTTAATCCTGCGTAACAATCTATTAATCATAATTTGAATCATTTTAAAGCTTATTGTTAATCCATTGCTTCATATGTTTGTATAATTCGTCTGTTCAACAACGTAAACAACGCAATTAATGTTGTGGAACTGTCAAAATGAAAGCGATTCGTACTGATAGTGTATTACGGAATTACCCCTCTGTTTTAGAAAACAGGCATTCGCTGTAAACAGAAATTTCAAGCGTTGATAAATATTTTGCCGCAACTTTTCGTAGTATCGGATAGTTTCCAGAAGCCCACGCATCCCTATATGTGTAGGGATTTGTATCCTTTCCAACCCCTATCGAGATGAAATAATGATCTTATTCCGATGCGGTAGCAGAATTTTTTGAACTGTCATTTAGTTCACCACTGTTCGTTATTTTAAAACGCAGCCCTTTTTTAAAAAAAGATCACGGACGTGTCACACCATGTCAGCGCTGCTACCAGGCCGGGTACCCTGCATTCGCCATGCCGGGAACTCGGATGGAAGGTTTCCGGTAAACCCATTACCCCTTCCATATCTACTTATAATGGCAAAGATTCTGTAACATGTATGCAGTCAGCAGGCATCACCGCTCGCTCCGTCTAAAATGAAGGGAGAAGGACTGTTCTAACTTAACAGAGAGCTGTGCTGCTGGGGAGTTTTTTGCGCCACTTCTTCATCCCAGCTAAAGCACTAGGAAGTGGTGAAGGGCGGGCGTTTTCGGGGACTGTCTTATGTAATTTTGACGTTCAAACTCTCAGCCTAGTTTGAATAAATGACTTTTGATATTGATTTTGACTGATCTTAAATTAACACCAAGTCAACGACTTGTTATATCAGAACCCGAAGACTACTGTCCAACCCATTATGAAATGAACCGCAAACATACGTTCTAATTCCACTCGCATCATTTAGCATTGTTTTGTAAGTGCGCGGCGAACGTTTGTAATTCTTTTGTTCTAACGAGACGTGAAATGCCCATTCAATGGTAAACGGCCAACTTCTGGGTCACTGCGTTTGGTACCGCACATAGAAATGAGTAAATAACTCACACATGTACTCACACAAACATACACACACAGGAAAATGTGTAAAGAACAAAAGGAATACGTAAGGAACGTGGCTTGGGAATGTAATATTCTGAAGTTTTTGTCTCTCTCCTTGAAAATTAGTAGCAGGCACAGTTCAATTTCGCTTTATTTTCGATTTGTGATTCATTTGATTTAGAAAATCTTTTGAAAGTAGGTAAACTATTTTACAATTAGGATTTTTTTTTCGTCAAGTTGGCACACACCACCATTAATTACCGTGTGATACCTATTTCATGCTGTAAAAACATGAGGGTTTTAAATCAAAACTGTAATGGACAATTTAAGTAGTCAATTATTAAATTACTTAAATAATTAAATTCCCTGACTTTTCCAATCCCTTCGTAGGTAAGTTAAGCTTTATTTAAATAAATGCTTGATTGCCATTGAAATACACAGCAAACATAGCAATATTCAAAATAAATATCCTACAAACAAAATAACGCGCCTAAACCGTGAACATTTTACAAAATTTAAAGCCAAAAAAAATAGGTGGACGACAATAAATATTTTTCCAGCACAACTGTGTCACACTATTTGGTTTACAAACAAAATTAAATCATGTTAGCATACCATATAAAGCGCCACTAAATATGTAAATACTATAAAAAAGCTTTGGGCATTCCCACCCAGAACATTTTTTCCTACAATTTAACGCAACGCCATCGCCATTAGTGACAAATGGTGTAGCCGAAGTAAGGGTCTATTGTTAAAAAATCAGATAAGGAAAGCTTAGACCGATGGACGAGGCACGAATATTCGTTTAAGATATGCTTAAATGTTACAAACAATAAAGGCTATAATGAATGGGGTATCAGCAACTTGTAATCCTAAGTTAACGGATGATGATGACCAAAAAATGGAGCGGTCAACTACGCAACTACCTACGAACCATATTTTTGTAGGATTTCCGCTTTATCTACATTGTATTCGTCATTGTTGCGGATTGATAAAAAATAAATAATAGTTTAAAAAACTAAAAAACACGCTTTAAAAACCAAACTAAAAAATTAGAAAATAATTTAATTCTATTAAAAAGCGTGGGGTGCTTTTTGAGGTATTTTTATAATCAATTAATATCAACCACCCCACGCTTTTTAATAGAATTAAATTATTTTCTAGTTTTTTAGTTTGGTTTTGAAAGCGTGGTTTTTAGTTTTTTAAACTATTATTTATTTACTATTTTTTAGTTCTGCTTCCTTGAAAAGCGTGATTTTTAAGTTTTTTTTTTGTTTTTTTTTTTTCTGTTTTTTTTTTAATTTTTGAATTGTCATTGGTCCTCGATAAGTCTACAAAGTTTCAATGAAATCTGACCGTTTGAAGTGGGTCAAAATAGCGCCCAAAGGAGTCGGTTACATACAAACATACAAACAAACAAACATACAAGTGAAGCTAATATAAAGCGTGTAATGAAATCCTCTATTGGCATGCCTAATACACAAAATAGCGTCAAAGATATTCTTTGACGCTATTTTGTGTTTTTAATATGCTATTTGGTGTCTCAGAGATCCATCATTTCAAGTGCCTACAAGTTTATTTTTTTCACACATAAGGAACAAGGATTCTCATTCAAAGGTTTAGTCACCCTAGGATTCATGTGCCTATACAACGTGTAACGGAAAGGGTATATACATACCAAGGGCACGGCTTCTTTGGACGATATCAAACGATATTGGGACGGTTTTTTAATCCGATCTCTACATGTTCGGAAGTTATGAGAATATTTAATACGTTGATACCAGAAACCGAACTTTTCAAATTGAAATAAACACATCACTAGGACGAGATTTATCGTGATATTGGCAAGTAAGGTGGAAAGTTATTGACCTAAGTAGTGCGGTGACACGTTCGTTATGATTTCAATTCAAGAAACATATGAAACCGAAAATTTGGTATCAATTCTTAGAGTATTTTATTTTGAGCTGAAACTATGGATAGTAATTCTATACCAGCTGTTATCTTTAGTGCTTAAGGATAGCAATAGGCTGTTACACCTTGTACATCAACTATGTTAGGGTCGGGTTCCAGTCTAACCAGATGCAGCTGGATACCAGTATATTACATGAATGGGGTGCCTATCTGACCGCCACAATCCAGTAAGGTAATTAGAAACCGCTTGGTAACACTGGTTGTCAGACTTTCTGGTTTCTGACGATCCGAAACGTCTGCCAAAAATCTACGAATAGCAGCCGGGACCGACGAGGCATGGAGGGGACTCGATATGTAATGTAACGGATAGTCACCCATCTACGGACCGGCCTCGGCAAGTATAGCTTAACCTTAGATCGACCCGTGCGTCTGTTGTTATTTAGCCACGAGCTGCCTATTCTTGTTCCTATATCTACTCACAAAACAGAGAAAAATCTACTGGAACCAGATACGAATAAATTTCAATTTACGTGAAAGTAATTCAAAAACCAACCGTTAGAAACGTTTCTACCAAAAATCCGGTACAAATGTTCCATTACTTCTTTTTCTCATATATTTAACGGAACCTTGTTAAAATGCTTCCTCCTAATTGCATTGGAAACTCATTAGAGCACCGTGAATTGCTGATTCAAAATTCTATTTTGTTTCTTTCACATTGCCTAAGTAGAACAGTTGGTGGAATGTGCTAAATGCTCGCGATGTGTCTGAGAGAAAATTCCGATGACTAGTTCCAAAAGTACGGTACTGAGAATGTCTTGATAACTGTCTACTGTGACGCATTCATTATTATTCTACAAATGTGGAGGTTGAGTAATGGTGCGAAAGTTGATTTTGGTGACTTCACTGTGGAGGTAAATATTGTCATCAGATAAATATCGATCGCCTGGTCATGGGTAAAGCCATCTCAGGTGTTATTGGTGTTAGTCTCTTTAGGAATATTTATTAGTGAACGCTCATCGTTATTAAATTGTCTTCTTCTTCGCCGTGTCGATGGCACGGTACTGTTTTAAATTTTGTTGGCCCAGATCTTCGCCAATCCCACGGCATTGTCATTGTCATTGTGGCTTTATTGACTTGTACAGTCTACCATGAATTGAAGCCTAAGCAGGGCTTATTCTTGTGTGACCATTACCATACGTGAAATAATCACATACACATCCTTTATCTAAAACACAAACAAAGCACCCAAACACAACCGATATATTCAAAATCATGACAACTCCTTTAGAAACCCGTTCTAAAAAACATTCCCAACGTTACGTACAAACATTATGCCACACTTTAAACGACATTACGACTAAATCAGAACAAGATAGTCCAACAATACGGTACCGGTAACAACTATTAATCAAAATGAAGGATCGTCTTAAACAAAAATAGGTGCATCCATTTATTCTCTATCGGCATTGGACGTGTGGGCTGCGCTACACATACATCGTAAGACCGCGTTCAGACGCGAACAGTTATTAGCATAGTAGGAATATATTAGTAAATTAATGCTAGTAGCTTGAAATGTTCCACTAAAGGTTTTTGCTAACGAAATGGCATTTGTTTCTATTCTGGATGTTCAGTTTCAGATGTGGGAAGATGAATGATTAAGAGTATGTCGTTTTCACATAAATATGGAAGTAAGAATACATTTCTGTTGCATTCAGTTCTCATCAATTTGCGACAGCTATGTCATAAAACTGAATGGTTCTATTTCTAGATCATACGTCACCAAGTCTCTCAAGGATCTACAATTACAATGCATTATATTCGTATGTTCATTCCTCATGTATCTATCAAATAGTATATGTCAGATACGTTAACTATTTGATAGATACATGAGGAAAGCTTCATTTTATTTCTTTTACCTATTGTGGTATGGTAATTTAATTGTAGGTGCATCGTTTTCACATAAAATTAGATGTATAACCAATAATATTGTAAAACATTTTAAAAGAGTAACGGTGGTGTGTTCCGTGTGGTGCCGGACGTAAAAGAATAGCACCGTCCCATTTATTCCTGTGATTGTCGTAGAAGGCGACTAAGGGACTTGCTAGAGAATGGGCAGCAGTGTTCTCTATGCATTTGACCACCATACTGCGATTGCCAACCATACACAACATACGGCGATTATGGCACATCCCGCGTTTTGGGGGAGGCTTATGTCCAGAAGTAAACGTCTTTCGGCTGATATGATGATGATGATGAACGGTGGAGTTTCTTGCCCATTCTTCTCCATACGAAACTACATTTTGGAAGGGGTTGCTAAAATAAATTCTATTTTAATGTAAATGTTGACGTTCAAAAGTTCCTTTTATATGCCTATTTGAAATAAATGCTTTGACTTTGACTTGACTTGACTTTGACTCGTTTTCAATCATTTTTGTCGTAAAATTCGGTCCATCTTTTTCGTTCGCTTTAGTTGTTTCTGTATCATATTTCAACGATTTTATGGCAGAAGTTGTTCGAAAACTCTATTTATATTTTATTTTATTGGTTTAATCATTTTCTCCTTCACATGGAATAAGTTCTTGCAGTTTACTTAGAAATACACACTCTTTTTAAAAGCTAACTTAGCAGTTTTAAACGTCTCATTCAAGCATTTCTTTCAGTTGTGATGTATGTTACTAGATAAGCTATCTAGGAAGCTATCTCGCTTTGTAAACCGGAGTTGTGGGCTTTAATACTTTTCTTTTAAACGGTCGCATGTTTTCTTTGAACTCATGTGCAGTTGGTCAAACTGTGTTGAAAACAACATGCAGTGAAGTACATACTGTTTAGTTTATAAAGGTAGGTAGGTATACAGGATCTACTATTCCAGAAATCTGCTGTTGTATTACATTAGTATTGCACTGGTATTGCACTTTTCTATGAAACAACAGTTTTGTTTTTTACCGTGGAAAAATTTCTACTTTAGGGTATTGAATTTATGGCGACAGTTTGCGCACTGGTTAAAATTTTATCCTGTAAACTGGGACTGCTTCGTTGGTCTGGTGGTCAAAAGCGCTAGTGCTGAGCTTGAGGTACTAGGTTCGCCTCCCAGGTGAGGCAAAGAATGATTGGGTTTTCTAAAAGAAATTTCAGTAGCAGCCCAAACTATAGATGTCTACTCGGTTGATGACAGGTTGCTCCCAATTACCTGAGACTTACTTACGTTTTATGTTATAGTCCTCGTAGTTACTACGTAAGCACTTATGTTTTTAAAAGCATCAGTCTTAATTGAATTTTGGTAGGTAATATTTATAACTTTATAAGTAAATAATCTAAGTATTGACAATGTTAACCAAAATCCAATCTATACAGATTATTTTGAACCGTTTTGCACATCATTAATACTGCTTTAAACGTCTCGTAGAAAGTCATGCGCGTTCAACGCTCTGATAAAAAAGATTTATCGACCAGTGTCAAAGCGCCGACCTCTCGATAATGACTCATAGTCCTAATTAATTAATTATTAGAGAAATACGACACCAACTTAACACGATTTCGAACAATTCCATGGAATGTCTAATAAACAATACATGCTTATACATTGACAGATAATAATTATAATAGTCAGTACGCCTGAACACGCCTTAATAGTCCCGAGATTCTTTTCATTATTAACTCCAAATATAATTCTTCACTCCTGTAAGTTATTAAACAACTCTAACATGCCAGTAATAAGAGTCATTATTGCTGTAGTGATACATGAGTTAACTGCGTGGATAATTTGGTATATATGCGTGTAAGTTATTAATAATATTTTCTCTTTGTTTGGAGCAGTTATCCTTGTCCGTCTTTTGTTCTTGTGATCGATCCTTTGTAATTATTCGATTAGTTTTCGAGTTTCTCTGTAACAACTTTATTGTGATATAATCGGAGTGCCTGGATGTAATTTAAATGTTAAAAGCACAGAGATTTCAAAACAGGACATTAATTTAACGCCTTTTATCAACACTTGTGGTGATCCTACTTATTATTATAAATGTGAAATTTTGGATATTTGTTACTTAATCATGAAAAACGGCAGAACAGATTTGGATGAAATTTGGCACAAGATATTTAATGATCTGAATCATTTTCAACCTATACGCGACGGAAGACGCGGGCAAAATCTAGGACAATAATAACAGTTTAACACTTCGCTGTAACCGTGCTAGGTGACAGAGAAATACAAATCAATACGTCTTAAGAATACCGTTTTCATTCCACTTTTATCACCTGTGTGCCCTTGACCTAAGTCGGTCCCAACTAAAGCCAGGTTAAACAGGAAGTAATCAGAAAATGATTTGTCGCGATGAAGACCTAAAGCATCTGACCCACCGCTGGCGATTAACGAGGAGCAGGTACAGCGAGCAACTAAGTCAAAATATTACGGCGGTATTATTTCGCACACTGGAACTTAAATGCTTAGCGCCGAGTGTGAGAAATCGAACAGTGTATTTTTTCGACCCGCTGGGGTACACTCTTCTCAATACGCGGTTCAACACCGAGTTGAAAATTCTAACGCGATATTTTTATATCTGCACGAACAAGAAATAACTAGCAGCGAGTGCACGTCAGCGATAAGCTATTGCTCGATGGTATGCGTATGTACCAAGCGTGAGTCTATCAGCGAGTTTTCTGCCCGTCAAGTGAGCGTCGATGAGTAAGTAGGTACAGTCTTTGACAATTCTTGTTGCTGCGACAAATGAGTACTCGCGGGCATAGTGAACAGTCAGCGATCAACTATTAATATACCTAGTAGGGACATTTAACTGAACAGACAGATGTGCTGCTGCAGAGTGCAGAGTGTGGCGCCACTTCTTCCCAGTTAAAGCACTAGGAATTGGTGAAGGGCAGGCGTTTTTGGGGACTGTCTTTTGTCATTTTGACGTTCGAAAAGTGGTGATTAACAGCCTAATTTAACTTTTGATTTGATTTGATTTCCACACGCAAACTGTAACGATGAATTCAGCAAATTATGTATTTAAACCCCGTAGGTTGAAACTTTCATGGGTTATTAAATGAAATTGCTGTTCCATCCATACATTTTGATTGTGTAGATATTGCACTTTTCTATGATACAGCTGAATTTTGTTTTGATAACCGACCACTCTACACAGGGGGTCTAGAATTATGTGGTTAATTCATGGTTTCAGTTTGCGCATCGATGTCCCTGTAATTATGTATCTCTTTTACTTACACGAAAACTAAAATGTTTAGTTTCTTAAGCGAGAATATCGTTTATAACTAGTCACTGCCTTGTAGGCTGTGTGACATGTACCTAACGAAGGTACCTAGTTTCGACTAGAAATACGCCTAATCCCTCGTATCAATCATCGTTTGTTTGGGGAATTTGGGAGATTGAATATCCTATCCATTTATACATAGTTATAGTTACTAGTAATTCTTTAGAACATATACCAGCGCGTTTTTTTTTTGGGTGGAAAATCATCAAATAACTTCTCCTGCTCTGGGTGGAGCAGGAGGGCGTGTCAGAATTTTACTGACTAAAACCCACCCGTGTTCCGTCAGTTGCCTGTATGCCAGAGGCTACGGTATCTCTTTCAAACAACACGCACCCCTGGCAGGCATCGGCTCTTGCGGACCCCACGAGTTGATGCTGACATCTCTTTGAGGCGCGCGTGTAACACAACGCGCCGTCGATCCGGGAGCGGGTGTATTGTATTCTGATATTTTTCTGATATTGAATTTTTCCAGTCCAAAGAAAACTCTCAGACCAAAAATCTCTACTTGTCATACAGAGCCCTTGATCACCACGCTTGCGCTTTAAGTGTAAGCGATGCCAAGATTTTTTAAACCCTAGTTTCTTTATAATGTTTTCTTTCTCCATCAGACAGTAACATCCAATATGAGCTTATTCTTCCTCTTCAGAGGGTGTCGATGTCAATCTAAATGGAGTCTGCTCAGAGTTCGGCTACGAGTTTGGCGCCATCAGCAGTGTCCTGTAATGCGCAGACAACCAGACACGATATTAAATATCCAATCGTTTATGGAACAGCGCACCACATTTACACTCTAGGTGACGGAGTCATTCATGAATCTTCATTTGAACCGGTTAATATTATTTCGTTCAACATGGGATGCACATCCAGATCATGGGTCCGGATCCAGATGAACCTATGGGAAAGAAAATAAAAAATTGGACCCATTGCAGACCCCCACTCAAATCTGGAATCCTTCTTTTAACCTCTGGACCCTCATCTACCTTAATATACACAGTAAACTAGGTACTTGGTATTTGTATGCACACAAATGTATCACACCTGTCCTCGCAGTCGCTAATAACTGTTAGGTAGTCTGTCCAGCAGTCCTGTTGTGTAACAAGTTACAATACGTGATACACATAATGTTGCTGTAGCTATTCGTGCAATACAATAAGCTACTAGTTAGTATGTGCACCGAGAACTGTGTAGTTTCGTTTGATGTAAGTTGAATTGTTTAACTCGTTGGGATAATCAAGTTAATCAATTTGTTCAGTAGTATATGTTTTAAGGCTGCAAAGATAATAATTACAAAACCTTAGGTTGCTTCTTAAATCAAAAGTCTCACTGTAAGAAGTTACAATTACAACCTAATTTTAACGATTTAGAAAGGCAAGCAATACACACAATATGTCAAAATCGCTTGTCAAAGTTTAACTTCCATCGCAGTTAAAAACCATTCTTACTCAACTACATTAAAAAGTTTTATTTACGTCACTCTTTTTTTCGCATCTACGCATTTATCCAATTGTCTTATGGTACATGGCCTCGACCCGTTTTCTCTGTCCCTAAAGTAAAAAGCCAATCGTACAGGTAGCTTTAAATCGGTAGGTAAACGGATAGTCGGACCAATCACTTGACTCGCAAAAAATCTGAGTACCGTCCCGGAAATCCCAGGGCTTTAATTAGAAAAAAACGTGGTTGGAGTACCACGAGACCTATGCACCTTGGGGCCCATTCAAACTGACAGTGTAAAAATAGAAAGCTTCAAGTGGACGCCTGTTACACCGAAGCTGGTATTATTTTCACACCTTCATTTAATTTGTTCTTTGTTCTTGACGAATTCGTTTTTAAAACCAAAACAGCTGAATAGGTAACATGCCACTGTCGATTACGGAAATATTTAGAATAAAGAAGTAAGTACCAATCGGTATTCTAAATATCTGATTAAGCAGCAGAAATCATGAAGCAAGTTAATAGTTCTTTCGACATATTGCTACTTCTAGAAGAGGACTCAGCTGTTCCTCATATTTTGATCCTTCTCAAGAAACTCAGTTTATTAGGGTTCCATGATACCTGTGGGGCAATTACGTTACACACTAACAGTGGGCAATAGCTTTCTTTTTGACACTAAAAAAACATGAATTGCCTTATTTATGGTGTCGAGCAGACAAATTGGTTGACTGGTAGAAAATACCTATGGCATTAAGTCCGCACCTGTACATTTGAGTGCTTAAAGGATTAAATAAATAAATATTTTTTTGAACATTATAAGGCAATGTCCTTCGAAATGATTCAGATTCTGATTTATATTGTTTCACGGAAATATAGTGCACGTCTTACGTTACACTATTCGAGCAAACGTTACAGTTGCAGTACGGTGTAACTGCCGCCAAAATTGAGTGTGCTTCCTCTGACCGCTCTCGCGGTAACATCAAACGGGCCGCGGGTTCAAAGCGCGATCGCCTCCAGCCATCAAATGCGATTACATCGTTATATTCCTGTTATACAACTGGAAATCATACTTCACGTTTTAATCATTGGTAATTGGTGGTAGGGTTTTTTACTATTTTGAATAAAGGATAAGATCTAGCAAGGTGTAAAAGTCGTGTCCGTCAGACTAAAATAAAATTAAAAGGAAAATAATCGTATACTTGCTTAGGTTACTTTAAAATGAAATATTAAAATGCTCAATGCTTAGTTTTGCATGTGGTATAATTTACCTAAATCGGAAGTAAAAATTATATATATAAATATTATATTTCTTTTTAATTATTATTTATTATTATTTATTTATTATATTTAAATATTATACAAAACTAGGTTTTGCCAGTTGCTTTTCCCGCGTCTAGGTCGGAAATTATGACACGGAAACGTACTACTCTGGATAAACACTATCCTATGTAGTAATTCAGGTTATATACAATCTGTGTGCCTTTCATCTAAGTCGGTTCGGCGGATTAAGTAACAAACATCTAAGCATCCAAACATACAAACTTTCTCATATATGATATTATCAGGAACTAGGATAAAATAAAGTATTACAACAACAGAACACTATCAATACTTCAATCCTTTATTATTATTTTTATCTTATTGCTAACAACTTACTTTACTAAAAAAAGCAATAAAGGGCCCATTTACAAATACCATTACCAAAAACATAAAAATAAAACCAAAATTACCTAAACACTGCTTTTAACGAATGCGTCAAGTAACTTTATCCGTTTCAGATTTTCACCCCAGTTTGAACTTCCCTTTATACGTATGTATACAAATCCTGCGCAAAAGCATGGAGACCCGGGTGGTACAACCACTTGTAAGTCCATTCAAAATATTACTCAACTATGAGAGCTGTTGGTCCAGCAGTGGACTGCGATAGGCTGGTTTTGATTGATCGAATACAACAAATCTGTTTTGATAGATTGGTTAAGAGTTTATGAATGTAAATGTAGTTCCTAAATGACCCCTAAGTTCGTCAATGAAGATACGGGCCCGCCCGAAAGTCAGGCGAAACTTCGGGATGAACCCTTCACCCGATTGATAAAGTTTTTTAGAGAGAGAGAAAACGCATCGGGAGCAGGAACAGCAGTCAAATCGTGTCATCATTCATTCTTTGTTAGGGCCCAAACGAATATTTTCTTTGTAGGAAGCCGAAACTACGGATTTCGTGCTTAGGGAGTAGACCCCTGTCTTCTTATATCGTAACTGTACGGACTATGGTAAGATAAAATGAAGCTGATTGCCCAGAGTACCGAACTTACATTTATTTAGGTATTTCACTCGTAGGGATTATTTTGATGCACTCCAAGTCTCCGACCTAAACTGTAATAAGCTTCTTGTGCGGTAGACTGTTAGACAAAACCAGTGCAAGCTGGAATCTTCTTCTATTGAAACTCCGTACTACGCTAGGCCAACTCAATGTCAAAGTATTCTCAGTATCGCACGGTCTACTGTACCAATATTCACGAAGCATTGGGCATTAAAATGTGATCTATAAGAGTGTGAGAGTGATCGCCAAGTCCCGACATTTTAACCCCGAAAACCTCGAAAAGTGAGCAACAGAATCCATTATATTGGAGAACCGATTGAATGAATGAATTAATGAATGATATGCACCGATGCCAGCGTGGCTTGACCAGACTCGATTAATCGAATGAACCCCAAGATTTGCACTATCCCCTGGAGCCTCATGCTTCATGGTGTTACAGCGGCCATTGCATATCAAGAAGTAGACCGGGGGGCGCGGTAATGGTCAGATAGACGTGCCCTTAGGATAGGAAAGGATTGCGAGCCTACCGGATATGCATCCTTGAGTAAGCATTGGACTACTTAGTGGAGAGACGGGTGGTATTTATTTATAGGCATCTTTTCACGACGTCGCCGGCATGTTGATTCAGGTCGAGCTTCTTGGGTAGGTTCAACTGTTTTCATAGCTCATTTCTATAATAAATATTAACAATTACACTTTTAACTTATTTATTTGTGCGTTACATGTACCCTTTCTCATGACCAGAGGTCGGAGTAGGTAGATTGATTTAAGGTCGTTGACGTCAAACGTAGAGGATAATAATATGGATATGCCTCCAAAATACCGGAACTTCATATTTATTGTGATATTTGTTCCGGAATTTTGAAATTAGCACGAATTTGTGTTTAAGGTGAAAAACATATTAAAATATTGAAAAAATTATGATTATTTATTTTAATTGTATTAACGTTGAAAGCCAAAATATGGAAATTGTATCCGATGAGGAATAAAAATAATTTATTGATGTTTTTGTTTAATTAAAAATAATTGTTCATTGAATTAAATCAATCATTCGTATAATAAACGATTTTGTTAGCCTATCTGTATGATTTTTATTTTATTCCATAATTCCAATTCCGGAACTTTTTCCGGCACTTCCCGCACATTATGGATAAAATGGCATGTCCATATTATAATATCTTGACGCAAGTTTATAAAATCAATCTACCTACTCCGACCTCTGCTCATGACTTAGCTTCGAGTCGCCTAAAGAAAATAAAACAAGTATTATTTAAAAATTTCGATTCAGCGAGTAAATTCGTGCGAATTAGCCTACCACTTGCCCTGTACGTCTGTAAACGAGAGTCGAGTGTATTTATTATTGTTACTAGCTTATGCCCGCAGCTTGGCCCACGCGGACATCGGAAATCATACCACGAGAACCGGTAACAAGTATTCTATGTGTGAATTCAGATTATAAACTATCTGAGTGCGAAATTTCATCTACATCCGTTGAGCCGTTTCTTCGTGATTGAGTAACAAACATCTAAACGTACAAACTTTCTAATATAAAATAATTATTTTAGTAGGAAGTAGGATAGGATTTATGATGTTTTCTAAATTTCGTACAACTTACTTATATGGTTCGCCTAAACTCTAACTAACCAAAAACATAACAATAAGTCAAGTTTTTTTGTGTCCCAGGTCATTGTTTTTGTACCGCATTCTTTTCGAACGGCCAAATGTGACATATTAACACATTCGATGCCAAGCAAGAAAAATAAAAATAATTAGTTCGTGTGCCCACAACTCGCATCCGAGTCGTCGCTATAAGTAGTCTCGCTAGTCGGGTCCTGGGCATGAACAGAATCATCAATAGCTACTTATTGCGACGACTCGGATGCATGTTGTGGGCACACGAATCAACTATTTTTCGACCCATATGCTGGGTGCTTGGCATGGAATGTGTTAAAGAAATCTAGTCATTTGTTCTTTTTTTCTTGCTGGACTGCCTGGTGTAGTGGTCGCAAGCGCTACTGCAAACCATGAGGTCTTGGGATCAAGTTTTATTGGGTTTACTATCTGGAATTTTTCAATAGCAGCCCGGAGTCTGGATTTATGCCTCATTGATGGCAATAGGCTCCTACTGCGTTGGCCTTAAACATAACTAGCGAAATGTGGGTGTACTATAGATTCACCTCTGCTCAACACTTTGGGGAAACAAGGCGAGATGTTATACTCTGTGTATTTTTATACTTCCGTAAGTGAGAAAATCCAATCCTGCACAACTTCTAAAAAGAGAAACTTGGTTGAGGGAGAGAAAATGTTTCGGTCCCTTGAACCCTTTCTCATCCAGGTTTGATTGTACTCCATAATAATTTCAGAACACTGAAAGCTTATGAAAAAAAGAATCTTAGAAAAGAAGAAAAGCAGCGTTAACTAAAGCAGCTTTTTATAGCAACAAGCGGTTTCGCGTTGATTATTTTATGAGCACTTAAATAGGCACTCATTATGTAGTTGTGTGCTGGTCTGGCGGGTCTGGCAGATTGGCTCTTTAGTCTTTGTTTTTAAGTCATTCTGTACGTCACAGCATTGTGACAAAGTGTCTACAGCTGTTCTTAAGTCAAATGTTGCGATTAAAGAAATGCGTCAAGTTCTTTTGAAGAGTCAATCATATTTTGTGATAGTCAAGCTCTTCAGAAAACATACCTGCTTATGTTCAGGCCTTCTTCCTATAAGGGGAAGCAGAAAATTCAGAACGCGTATACGTTCATACATTTGGTCATACACGCATGTCTGTTGCCAGTACTACGCATCTGAAGAACTTCATCAATCAAACATTAATCATTACCTATATATATTTCTTAGCAAATTTTAATAATAAAGACTGTAGTGTATACCAATACTAACACATCAAAATACAATATCAAAGAAGCTTAGGCGGATCTCTGGAACGATTTGAATCCTGAACCGTTCAGGATCAAAGTTGGGTCGAGATCTGCGCCAATAAGTTTTCCAGCAGAATGCATCGCTCTGTCACTAATGTACCACGTCGCATTGGCATACAATTTTCGATTGAACGATATTAACACATTATTTTGCATACTTACAACTCATCTGCTTAGACTTTTCTCAAATATGTTGGAGTAGGCTTACAGTCAGTTGGGGATCGCGGAAGTCACATTAGTTCCCGTGATACCCGGTGCAAGTGAGAGACGGAACACCGGGGTGGTTTTAGTCAGTAAGAGTCTGACAGACCCCTCCGCCCTCCCCGGGGCGGAGAACATCCATGAGGATTTGCCCCCGTAATCAAAAAAAAAAGGCTCACAGTCAGTCGGCGTTTTTGAAGGAGGAATGTTGGATAGGTCACCTATGTACCTCTTTTTACTTATGATACATCATCTCAGAATCAGTCTATGTTCCCACTGCTAGAAGAGACTGTTTTGTGAGAGAAATTGTGCCATAATCCACCACGCGGGCCCAGTGCAGTATGGCGGTAGTCACATGTCTTCAAATATTTGGTTCTAGGACATGCCAGTTTGCTCATGATGTTTTCCTTCACCGTTTTGAGAGCAATGGAGATGAAGTAATTTACACAAAGTAAAGTAACTGCTTGGGTTCGAACGTACGACCTACAACTCGTAAGTTGCGGCCATTACCACTGATATCCATCATCGGCTTCATACTAAATTATGTTCTTTAAAAAACTCTTTAGCTGTAACCAAAACAAATGCTATGCACATCCCTGTTCATATTACATTGGTAAACTTAAAACCATAACTTTTGTTTTGTCAATACCAACTTTAGCGTAGAATCTCTTTAGATTTTCAGTTCCCAGTTTGTTCTAGTTCTGAAAAGAAAATACTAAACTCGTACGTATTTCTGCGTTAGCGGGAGCTGTAGATGAAATAAAAATAACGTTTTTAGGTGAAAAGCTTAAAAATTATTTAGAAGTTTGAGCGGTTTTAGCAATCTGGTAATGAAATGTCGGTCTAAAGAAAATAATTTATTTAGTAAGGCTTTGATGCCAGAATTGAAAATGACGTTACCCGGGACTTTGAGTCTAAATCTGATCAAGATTATAATATTTTGTTGGTAGTGTTTTTCTAATAAGTTCTTGACTTTACAATTACAATTTTAGCAAAAAAAAATCGGTCGAAACTACATATTATAAAACAAAGTGCCCCGTCGAGTCTCATCATCATCATATCAGCCGAATGACGTCCACTGCTGGATATAAGCCTCCCCAAAAAGGGGGGGATTTGCCATAATCGCCACGCTTGGCAGGCGGGTTGGCGATCGAGTATGGTGGTCAAATGAATAGAGAACGCTGCTGCCTATTCTCTAGTAAGTCCCTTATTCTCCTTCTACGACACCCACGGTAAGAAATGGGATGGTGCTATTCGTTCACGTCCAGCACCACACGGAACCAGTCGAGTCTGTACAAACACTACTGAATTTTCATGTGGTTTTTCACCAATAGACAGAGTGGTTCATGAGGAAGGTTTAGGTTTAGGTGTATTTGTTAAGGTTTTGTGTAAATTAGTTAACGCGGGCAAAGCCGCTGGCAAAAGCTAGTTCTACATAAATCAAACATATACCTACAGTAGTTTAACTCGCTATCGCCTCAACAATATGTGGCCACAATTCCTCAGACGCGCGTTGTATCTAAAACTTAAACACGGTACTGCACAAAAACTACGTATTCCTAAAGCGGGGGGATAAGTTTTAAGAACAGTGTGAGCTGATTTTACTGCTGTAACTATGTTTAGATTACTCTCTTTATTTTTACTTCTTTTTTCTTACAGTTCCCCAGGCGAGGGAACTGTAGTGAGTCAGAATGAGTTCTGGAACTGAGAATTCTATGGTTTAATATAATTGCAACATTTTGTTAAGTTCAGAGAAAAGTCTCTGGCAGAGAAAATCGTGTAACTTTTCTATTATACAAAGTTAAATCTTTATTCTTGTCTGAAGATTATCTAGTCTTCTGGGCAATATTAATGAACAATATTGGCTTTTACGTGACAGAAATAGAATGATACTGAGTGATATTTAAGGCTCCCACGGACACGCATGACGCGACGGTGTGACGCGATTCTGGTAGAGCATTTCCATAAAGTTTTCATAGAAATAATTCTTCGAGAATCACATCGCGCCTGTCTGCAGGAGCATTTAAGAAAAAGCTGGTAAGGGGAAATACCTTCAATGCCATTAACAGAATACGGCGCACCACCGAATCGAATCGGACATCGATACAAGTCCATGAAAATTTGTTTCTTGGTAAGCAACGCATCGGTAAACACCTCGTAAATGGCTAAAAATGGCAATCATTTTCCATCAGAGTAGCCAGAAAATACACAGGTTAAATTATAGGACAGGATGTCGCCTGTAGTAGGTATTTAAAGTACCTTAAGTTAGTCAATAGACGTTTTCGTTTATGCCTTTAAACGAATTAAAGGAGTTTCCTTTCCTTTTAATTGTATTAAACAAACAGCTTGGCAACTCCAAGTCTTCAACTTAATTATATACTGTAGTTATATAGTTATATCTTTACTTTTCGCGTCTATAGATTTTGTTCGCAGATACGCGCGATAACAAAAGTGGGTCAACCCTCCTTATAGTTGGTCCGCGTTGCAATTCCTAAGTACAAAAACAAGTTAAACGATAATTTTAATGACTTTTAGTTTGTTAGTTCAACATCGGAAAGTTTGTTGAAACTTACGTTCTTTTAGGGATTTGTCGGAATAATGGGACTAAAGATGCATATCTTGAGTCGACGCTTTTGTTGAAGAATCGGGGGAAAGGGAATAATGTTAATGAAATCTAGAACACTTTAATTTAACGGTATGCTTTTGTTATTTTGAATGCAGTGCTACATTCAAGGCAGTGTCATCATGGAAGTGCCGGAAAAAGTGTTGATACTCTCGATAAGTATAAGACTATACTTTACCGACTGAAAAGTCGTATTAGCTCTTAGAACTGCAAAGAAGTAGATTTTCTTTTCCGTCACTTTTTTTCTTTTTTTTTTTTAATTTTGGCTTCACACGGTTTGTGCATTTAGCCAGTGTCAAGTATTTTTCTTTTAGATCAAGTAAATGGCCCGATATCGGGCACGAACTTACAAAACAGTCATAGTCGTCTTTAGTCAGTCAAGTCAAAGTTATTGTAAAGCGGTAGTAACTTTACAACAACCTAATAGGAGTTTTTGGGGGAACACGAAAAGTCCACGTTAGTCACTTATTTTCAGCTTCACTACACTTGTGCACTCACACGTAACTAAATTGAATAATTCACTATCAAAATTATACAATTTAATTAGCTATTTCACTAAATTCCATGAAAATGAAAATTCGTGCGACATGTTCCAACGCGATCCCGCCAAAAAAAAAACTTCCCGTCACTTATATATAAAAAATATTATGGTGGGAAAAAGGATGATGACAAATCTGTGGTCAGCAGCATTTTAGTGCCCCTAGACCAAACCAGGAAGCTATCACGTCCTTTATTTTGTGTACTTGACGTTTATGTATGCTTTGATGATGACGATGGTGACTAAAATGTATATCTTTAATACTTCACACACGATTGCCATAGAGTAAAACTATTGTCAGTGGCGCCTACTATTCCCAGTTGGGACACTGCCACGCCATAACAGTTTCGTCGATAGTCTGTGTAACCTTAACTGTCAACGCGTGGTTTAGGTTAAGTCATACAGCAAATATTTGTTTAAAACAAACAGTGAAAACGGGTAGCCATCTGTTTAAATTATTGAAATACTTCAAAATCATTAATTTTATTAATTTTCTTGTTAAATTGATTTAATATTATCTATTTCATTCATTTGCTACATTTGTCTGCAATATATATATTTTTTCTTTTTTTTCTTTATCTCGTAATTTAAAGAACGTTCGCAGTCTGATCTCAGTTTTAATCGGTCAAAAATACCTCGAGTTCCATACATGTATGAAATATTATTGTCGCCGAGATGAGCCTGCGACTAAATTTTGAACGTTTTTAACGATTAGTAATAGATTCGTACCGAGACTCTGCGTCACACATTAGGAATCTCCACTACCTAATTTGTTCACCTTGTTAAGAAATCTCAATTGTAGCTTACTAATGAATTTTGTTTTATGTTCACAGGTAACGTATGAGCACACCATTCCAGTGCGCGTGAGTACAAGACTTATACATACGAGTTTCACTCTTATGTTAAACTAAAATGCAAACCCATGTAAAAAATAATCGCACACACAACATAATACATAGTCCCACGTATTAGGGGCGAGCCTATTGCCATCAACTGCACCAATGGCACTTTGCCCGACCTGAGAATCGACCCCAGGACTCTAGACCAACGAGGGAGTCCAACCATATTAAAAATAGCCCAAATATTTAATCCTACCTCGTAAGTTTAAATTCTGTAACACAATCACAAGTGTACCAACATCAAAACAATTCCAAGTACTAAATTCAATAAAGCTCAATCGTAACCGCCAAGTATTGTATAAACAAAAAATGTCACCCCTCGCTCTGGAACTTAGAAAAGCATTTTCACAACAAAATTTAAAGTTCGAATTTTACGACCGACTATACAATCAACGCTGCGTCACGAACACATCGAGAACGTATAATAAAATCCGGTGAAGGAAATGAAATTTGATGTTGCATTTTCTTATATATTTTTCACGGCAACATTTGCATGTGACGTCCGTCTCGCTCGGTGTCGTGACCAAAAATGAACGCTAGCTAGTTGCCATGCGAAAAAAGAAACAAAAAAAAACATTATTTAATTAATTCTCTTTGCTAAATCGCAGCGTAAAGCTTAGCTTGTCTCTGTGTTCATATTTTAAATTTTAATGTGTTACAATGCTGGCTGAGGGTTTTATAATATTTTATCGTTGTTGTACCTAACTGTAAACATTAAAAGTCTTCAGGAAGACTACGCTTCTGAGATTAATTTATTTCTGCATTTAGAATGTAATTTTTCCGGTATGTTTAGAGAATGGAATTAATCCTAGAGTATTCTAGGATGCATATCCGGTACGTCTCACAAATCCTTCCCTATCCTAACTGCACGTCTCTCTACCATTACGGGGCCCCCTGGTCTACTCCTTGATATGCAAAGGTCTCTGTAGCACCATGAAGCAATAGGCTTCAGGGGCTAGTGCAAATCCGGGGGATTCATTTCATTCATCCATAAATCGGTTTACAGAAGGGCAGCCCCTAAGCTAGATTATTTTCTAGACAATATTTTATAATCTAGAATGAGACAACAAAAATGTGACATGTAATCAGCAATATATTTTACTCGAACTCTAATTAAATTAACAATTACAATAATTTAAATTCAAGCTAAAATCTCCGTCCGTCTTCGAGTCTTCCACAGCGGCGTTGACAACATGTCTAAATTCATTCATTGTGATTTGGACCACAGCCAAATGAATTCATGAATGAATATAGTGTCCTTGTTTCCACTCACAGACCGCAACAGTATAATTCTAATCTTAGTTCAATGAATCATTAATCTAGAAGAGATTTGGGCTTTTAATCTGGCTATCAGAATCAGATTGAAAACGAATTGGGTCTTGCCAAATCGAAAAATGTTTAGTCTGGAAACCTAGTTTCACAAGCCTTGGATAACTGACTTATATTTCCGTTCCGTTGATCTTTGTAGTATTAATAATAAAGTCGAGTTTCCACAAATCTTCGTAACGACCATGAGATAATTAATAACAATATAAATAGAAGTATGAGGAACACTTGTAAATAAATTGTTGTTTACCTGAATATTTTTGGCTACTAACCCTTTTTAAAAACATAGGTTGATATTTGGCGTATAAATAAACAAGATTATAGTAAAATATTAGATCGTTAGCCAACTAAAATTTTAGTTATCTAACAGTCACGTTTTGAGATTTATTCCATTAAATATTGGTTGGTAACATTCACACGAAATCTGATTTTAATTTCTGGAATACGGTAGGGAATTACTTTTTGGGCTTCCGAGTAAATTATGTTCCAAGAATTTTATTTTTACACGCTTTATAACCTGCATACATCTAAAAGTATAATGTATAATTAAGTAATACATCTAAAGGTACGAGAAAGGACCAATCGTAATTATTACCAAAGAGCTTCACTTCGGTCCGCTCACTTTTTAGTTTACCGAGACTTAGTTACCCAACTTACCACAATCGGGTAGCACTACACTATCCTATTTAACAATGTAAATACATTGAGTTTTAACTTTAGATTAACCCACAAATATTTCAGCCGACGAACAGATATACCTTCACCTAATTGTTAGTTTAGGACGGAAAAGCGGCCGATCGATAATTCTAATTAAATTCAACTCGGCTACGAACTATTGTCATCCCTAACGGAGTTGTAAGGAACCACGGGGGAATCGCCCTTCATTGCTCAGAATTAAGTTATTGTCAAGTTTATTGCACTAATGTGTGGGGTTAGGCCTGACGATGTGTGACGCGCGTTTCTGTAACGTTTTGCTATTGTTCATTATCTTGTGAGTTGATGAAATAAAGGATGCACGCGTCGGAGTAAAGGGTAATTAACGAATTTTAAATGTCAATTCACACTGGTGCCTCTTGTCTCGGCTGTTGATATTTTATTGGACCGCGACTCGTATAAAAGTGTTGAATCAGTTTAGAGCCGCCACTCTCGTATTTATTCTGGACGAAACAGGAATAAATATTGCTTTGTGTAATTAAAATATATATATCGTAGATGTTTTTAAATAAAAAAATAGAATAACTATTAGCAATAGTATCTTACAATACAAAGCGAGTAATGTGCGAAAGCTCTTCAAAGAAAACATACCGCTTCAGCGAGCTGCAATGTTTTATGACTCAACCACGATAAACTGACAAGTGTATGTCAATAGCAACATTAAAAAATAAATTTAAAAAGTTGTGTTGCAAACTTTCACACTTTTATTTGAAATACGAACAACATTCTGTGTAGCTGCGTTTTGTACAGATGAAAATGAAGTTGTTACTAATTTTATTACAACATTTCTCAAACGAACCTCTGAGTGTACCTAATGACTAATGCACAGCAAGAATTTTTCTGTTATTCCATAATTCATTTTGGGAAAATATTCAAAATAAGTAGAATAAAAATGTGTGTTACATAATGGGTAACTTCTTTATATCCATTTCCTGAAAATTATTATTTAATTTAGAATAGAAACGTGACCATTAGTAACTCAATTTGGAAAAAAATAGTTCCAAATATTTTTTATATATCGAACTAAAACGATCTCGTTCGTTCTAATTATGTCATCTTTGGCGCCTAAAATAACGGTTCGATCGATACGTCATTTGTATTGATCATCGGCCACGGTCTAGTGTGCAGGGCAGTCCCTTTGTCAGTGACGATACGGCGCATTAGGCTACAAATTGTGATAAATATCTATACATTGTATCGTGACGTATATGATGTATCGTTTGCATTGTAACGTGTGATAGTTAGGGTGAACGCTGTTTGCAAAAATCATTCGATCGTATTTGATGGATTTTGAACTGAAAAACTTACGTCTTATTTTTGTTAGGCAGTCATGTGTATAGAAAATAAAAATATGTTTTATTGAACCATCCCAGCTTGGTAGTCATTACGGTCTTATTCATTAGATCGCTATCCATAAATAGTATAAATATTATACTACCGTAACCAAACCACGCGCTTTGACGTGGAGTTGCGGACACCAGCCCGCAATTAAGTACCTAAATATTAAACTTATTGTAACGTATCGTAGTATTGGCGAGAGAAACACTACTTGAAACTTTCACTTATATAAGTCTATTCTCTTCTTCTCAGCGTGTCGATAGCAATCTTTATACAGTCAGCCCAGAATTTGGCTACGAGCTTGGCAGTAGTAGCATCCATCAACTCCTGTAGCGTGCAGACATTATGACCCGTTGTACCTACACGATATTAAGAGCCTCAGTGTTTGTCAGTCTATCCTTTAAATAATACAGGCTCTTAAATTGAACCATCCAATTTTTTTAATGCCTTAAACCCGTCTCGTAAATAGCTCTTTCAATAACGAACAGCTTCCCAGAATTTGGCTACAAGCTTGGCACTTTGAGTAGCATCCATCAACTCCTGTATCGTGCAGACATTATGACCCGGTGTACCTACACGATATTAAGAGCCTCAGTGTTTGTCAGTCTATCCCTTTAATAATACAGGCTCTTAAATTGAATCATCCAATTTTTTTTAATGCCTTAAACCCGTCTCGTAAATAGCTCTTTCAATAACGAACAGCTTCCAGAAATAATGCACCATATTCTAAAAGCGTAATAATTTTAACTAAAAATATCACGCCGTATAATCTGTTGCTTACTGCCTTGTTAGTACCGGCTAAGTGCTAGCAAGTTATTTTATTAATAGATGGACTTGTGCATTACGTGTGGGCAATAAATGTTTCGATGTCATTATTACTCGGCGATACTGAGATGAAATAAGGGCAAAGCGGTGACTTGTGATAAGTTCTAACGTTCAACTAATGACGGAGATGATAAATAATAATTTCTGTGATTCGTTAGAAGTACTACATTTTCCCAACTGTGTTGGGGTTGGCTACCAGACAAACCAGATACAGCTTTATACCAATATTTTACATGGACCTAATGTCTATCTAACCCCGGCAACCCAGTTACTGGGTAATACGACACCCCTTTGTAACACTGGTTGTCAAACTTTCGGGTTTCTAACGACATGCCTGTCAAAGATCTACGGCCAGGACAAATGGCTTATGCTTTCCGAGGCACGGAGGGGTCTTGGTATGAAAAGGGTAATTGTAACGACTACCATAAGAAGGAAGTACCAATCAATACTGTTTTTTTTTTTTTTTGGGGAAAACGTATTCTGGACGAAACCGTAAAAAAAATATTACGGGATTATTTTTACAAATTCCGATCACAATCCGTAAAATTCCTAAAAGTAAACGTACGTGTAATTTGTTTAACAGAACATTGGTTAAAAGATCATCAAATAATGTCAATTAACTATGAAAATTATTGTGTAGTTAGCTTTTTCACCCGAAAACGTATGATACATGGCGGGTCTTTAATATTAGTTAGAAATTCTATTAAGTCGAAAGAACGAAAAGACATCATTGGGCTGTCTGTTGAACACACTATTGAATTGTCCTGTGTTGAGCTTGATAAGCATGTTATAGTATGCGTTTACAGACCTCCAAGTTACCAGAACCTACCTGTATTTGATTCTGTAATGGAAGATGTGTTAAAGAAACTTAGTACTAGTAGTAAGTCAATAGTCATATGTGGTGATTTTAATATTAATTTATTTGAAAATAACTCAAATACTGTCAGATTATTAAGTCTATTTAGGTCATTTGGTCTGTCAAATGTTTTCAATGAACCAACCCGAGTGACAGCTTCTTCTGCCACTTGTATTGATAATATTTTTTGTAACTGTGATTACTTACACAAACAAATTGTAAATAAGTTGCCATCTGATCACAGTGGACAAACAATAACATTTTGCTCCTACATGCCTTTACAAAAAATTAAAATTAGGTTTAGACCGATGACATGTAAAAATTTAGAGAAATTTAATAATTCTTTGGCCAGTACATTATGTGTTCAGAGTTTTAGTAACGTATGTGACCCAAATGAGTTCTACGCCGAGTTCTTCTCACTATTAAACAAGAAATTTAATAACACTTTCCCACTAAAGACTAAAACTATTTGCACAACGTTCTTATTTAGTGATTGGGCTACTCCAGGTATTCGTAAAAGCAGGGAAAAACTTTTTGAACTTTATGGCCTAAAGCAACAAATGAATAATACAAGCTTTGATCAGTATGTTTCAAAATATTCAAAAACTTTTAAGTCTGTGTGCAAATTAGCTAAAGCGCTTTATATTAGCAATAAAATAAAATCAGCTGATGATAAAATTAAAACGACCTGGCAAATAATAAATAATGAAACAGGTAGAAATAAACAGCGTAATACTGAATTTAATTTAGAGACTGCAAATGGCTCCATCAACTCAGATGTAGAAATAGCTCAGGAATTTGAAAACTTTTTCGCGAATATTCCTGTTAAAACTACTGAAGCTTTAAATTCCTCACCCGCGCGTTCTGCTGCCTTACTCAGAAAAAATGTAAGGGCATGTTCTTTGGAGTTTAGATTTCAGCATACCAACCCCCAAGCTGTTATAAAAGCTTTTAAAGATCTTAAAATTAAATCAACAGAAGATCTTTGGGGAATGTCTGTAAAAGTCTGTAGTGCTATTATCAAAACCATTGCGCCCTATTTAGCTTTCATATTTAACACCAGTATAGACCAAGGAGTCTTCCCGGATCTCATGAAACACAGTAAAGTAGTTCCTTTGTTCAAATCGGGTGATAGTAAAGAACCTAACAATTATAGGCCTGTGTCAATTCTGCCAGTTCTCAGTAAAGTGTTTGAAAAGTTGATTCTCAATCAAATGTTACGTCACTTTAATAAAAATGCCATCTTTCATGAACAACAGTACGGTTTCACCAAGGGGCGTTGTACGACTGACGCTGGTGTCACCCTAATAAAGAACATTTTTAACGCTTGGGAAGAAGCAAAAGATGCCATTGGAATCTTTTGCGACCTCTCCAAAGCGTTCGATTGCGTAAATCATGAGACACTTCTGCTGAAACTGGAGCACTATGGGATTAGAGATACAGCTCTTGATTTACTAAGATCATACCTGAAAGACAGAAAAGTTAAAGTTCAAGTAAACGGCATAAACTCATTAGGGTCTGAAATGGCAATGGGTGTTCCTCAGGGTTCAATATTGGGTCCATTCCTCTTTTTAGTTTACATTAATGATTTACCCTATTTACTTTTAAATCAACCGAAGATGGTGTTATTTGCAGATGACACATCATTGATATTTAAAATAGCCCGACGGTCACAAAATCTTGACGACGTGAATAACTGTATTCTTCAGGTCCAAGATTGGTTTACGGTAAATAATTTGGTACTAAATGGCACAAAAACCAAGTGCATTAGATTTCAATTACCAAATGTTAGAAGTAGCGAATGTGACATCATATTAAATGGAGAAAAACTGGAATTTGTTAATCAAACGGTGTTCCTAGGAATCACGCTAGACGAGAAATTACAATGGGGACCTCATATAACATCTCTTGCGGGGCGGCTAAGCTCCGCCGCTTATGCTGTTAGGAAGATCAGACAGTTAACAGATGTAGAAACCGCGCGTTTGGTCTATTTTAGCTACTTCCACAGCATTATGTCGTATGGCATTTTACTGTGGGGTCGGGCTGCTGACATTGTCCATCTTTATTTTGCAAAAGAGAGCTGTCAGAGCCATTTATAATCTACGTCGCCGCGAATCTCTCAGGGACCTATTTAAAAGGATTAATATTATGACGGTACCTTGCCAATTTATTTATGAAAATATCATGTATGTAAGAAAAAATCTACATCTTTTTAATAAAATAAGTGATAGACATAATTTTAATACTAGAAACAAAGACAAATTAGATCAACCATTTTCCAGATTAGCTAAAGTACATACATCTTTTATGGGGTACTGTGTTAAATGTTATAACAAAATACCTTGTGATATATTGCAATTAAATGAAAGGAAATTTAAAACTCATATGAAAAGTACACTTTGTAAAAAAGCATATTACAAATTAGAGGATTATATCCAAGATAAGAATGCTTGGAAACATGCTGGTCCTGCTCCATAGGACAATCTAGAGTCTAGACAAAATCAAACTGGTTGCTAATTGAACTATGTAATTAATTATATCTATGACATTGATTACACTCAGTGATTACTTTAACTCACACACTGACAGATTACATACTTATTAATATTCTAGGAAATTGTATATTTACTTTTACAATGTTTGTAAATGTGTGGGCACCATGTATCTATCATAAAATTAATTTATTTGTAATTGCTTCAATTTCATTCTTTTTACCAATTTGGGTACAGTAATTTTGTTCTGGATGCATCGTTTTCACACATAATTATACAATGAATGTATGTTAAAGATTGTAGTTAAATCATTTTTAAAAGAGTAACGGTGGAGTTTCTTGCCCATTCTTCTCCATACGAAACTACATTTTGGAAGGGGCGACTAGAATCAATTCTATTTTAATGTAAATGTTGACGTTCAAAAGTGCCTTTTAAGTGCCTATTTGAAATAAATGCTTTGACTTTGACTTTGACTTTACATAGTAGCTAAAACACGTTTCTATCACAAATTCAAAATATGAGACGTAAAATTTATTGCAAAATTTATTTCTGACCTGAATAATTTTATAACAGATTATAGTTCTAGCTTGGGAATAATAACTCATATTGTTTTTAACTTGTCACTAAGTAGGTACTAAAATAGACAGAATTTTCTCTCTCCCTTAATTTAGCGCCAATTGCTTAGACGCCTAAAATGATATTTAAATCGACATATACCTGTAACTCTACTAGATTTTTCCAGCGGCTTAGCCCGTGTGGAAGTTGAAAATTATCCCACGGGAAAGTACCAACGGGAAAAAAGTATACTACGTGTTACTCCAGGCTAATAAACTATCTGTGGGCCAAATTTCATCCAAATCCAAACAGCCATTTTTGCATGATAGAGTAACAAACATCTAAATATACAAACATTCACATTTATAATATTAGTTTTTAGCTAGTCACAAGTACAAGTACTAAAATCGACAGAATTTTCTCATTCCCTTAATTTGGCGACAAAATTGCTTAGACTCCGACAACAGTGATCTTTAAAGCGACTTGTATAACTCTATTAGCGCAACCTGGAATGCTAAAATTCGCTAGAGGAACAGGAATGACAATATGTTCACCAGTTCCATAAACTTGATTCAATTAAAACCACGCGTGGGTACAATCGAGGCAGCCATTAGGATTACTCGCTGAGTGGGAAATACATTACCACTCCGTTTAATAGAATAAATAAACACTAAAAGGACATTCGCGCCTAATGATTAAAGGGATAGTATAATGTCGGTTAGTTGAGTTTGAAATTAGACTGAAATAGAGACTGACTGAGATAGTTCTAACTGTGTATCGCCTGCCTAATATTCTTCTTGATTTTACAATTCAAACTAAAAAAAAAAGAAAACGAATAGAAAAGAATAAAGGAAGATAGTTTAAATCAATAAATCCAAGAATAAAAAGTGGAAATCACGATGTAAGTTTAACTTTGCTTAGATTCTGGTGGTGAGCGGGGTAAGATGACCCCTAGGTTTGCTTCATATTCAATATGCTTCAATGTGATATAATTCTGCTTCTTCATACAGCTCTGGTAGCCAGCCTAAAGACACAGTAAAAACCCTGTCCCAATAGGGAAAAACACTTGATAGTAATAGAATCCATTTTTGTTTTTCTATTTTAAATTAAGGGCTGCTCTTTATTAGTCCCCTCTGATGATAGGTAATGTGTAAAATGACATTTTATACTAGTCTAAGTAATCGCATGTAACTTTTACTAACATTAGCCTTTTTTTTTTATTACGGGGGGAAATCCTCATGGATGTCCTCCGCCCCGGGGAGGGCGGAGGGGTCTGTCAGACTCTTACTGACTAAAACCACCCCGGTGTTCCGTCTCTCACTTGCACCGGGGATCACGGGAACTAGTATGACTTCCGCGATCCCCGGTTAGTGCCGGCCCGCCTCTGCGGGCCACCTCGCGATAGGGGTGGAGGAGCTAAGGTTATTGAATACTTTTCAAAATTATTACAAAAGTTTTAAAACGTTATCTATTGCGTCACTAATTCAAACCACGTTTTGTTTTAGCCATCGAATGGCTGAAAAAAAGGTCATTTAATTACTTTTAGAATTTCGTTGAAATTTTAAACATCATATTTATTTTGAAATATAAGTTTTTTCTTTAATTTTGAGTACTCTATTTCTCTAGTTCTTTAGTTTTTAACTTTTACATCAGCTGTTGTTTTTTTGTTACTGGCTGCTTTGCTTTCATAAAGTAAAAAGTTGGTACTTTAGCGTTCATGTGCAAGTTTTATGTTTTATGCTGTATTTTTTTTATTATTTTACCTAATTTAATAACTAAGCAGAATTGAATTTATTATGTAACGAGATTGGTTTGTCGGATATAGTTGAAGTTTAATAGGAACCCAATCGATGTTTTTGAATAAAACCCAATTTAATTAATATAAAGCAAACCAGTTCATTTATCAAATCAAATTTGGTAGATAATGCAAAGTTATATCTGCGTTGTTATTTTTTTTTTTCTAAAACCATTTTTTAATTCAGAGAAAGCTCATTTTCATTATATTTGTATTAGAAACGAGTTTGGTAAGTTTCTGATTGTACTTGATCTCTAACCTCAGTAAAATTAATTAATTTTCTTAACTAAATTAATTGAGGTTAGAGACGCAACTTGCAAAAGTGGATTTAAAAAGAAACGTAAGTATTAGAACCTGAAAATTCATGTTTTATTCAGAATTAAAATGAAATATACATAAAAAAACACATAAGTACACTTACCTAATAAAAATAATACTTCAACTAAAATATAATTACATTATTTCACGGCCAGTATATGTCCCCATCCGATCAAAACGTCCAAACAAACACAAATAGGGACTAACTTAACAAGCAAAGCAGTGCAATTTAAATAAATGAACAAAACAGAACGAGCTATGATTGACGCTCACACGTTTACTATTTGCGTCCCGTTGAAACCTTCAGTTAAACAAACGAACAAACACATCAACATCTCTATACCGAGTGCACTTATTTTTTTATCACGACAAGAATACGTCACATTTTCATTAACATACGTTATGCATGCGTAATGCACAACCAAAATCCATCATCCATTTTGTCTTTAACCCGTCTGTCTCCCCTTTCATCACAGAACTAAAAAGTAGTAAAAAACTAAAAACCCTTGTTGAATGACAAGTCGATAAGGAGTGTACCAGCCCACCAGAACAGCTCTAAGAATGCATTAACTATTTTTAGGGTTCCCTCAAATCTTAATGCTGATCTTGGAATTTAAAAAAGGTGAAATTTATCAGCTGCTGGCCACGAGTGATGTTTTCTGGAAACGGACCGTTTGTTAAAGGCAATCCGTCAGTAGCTCATTGATTCAACATTTTTTTTAAGGTGAACCTAGTACACATTTTTCCCATACAAACTTCGGGAGTATATTACTCCACTGTTGGACAATGTACATCAAAAATTAAACATGGTATGATTTTGTCTCATTATTAATATTGTCTGTACGGAAACAGAATACTAAAATAAAAAGCCATTAAAAAGTTAGGAGCCAACAAAGATTCGTTTTTCTTGCTAATTTAACCTAACTTTGGGCGTGTTTTAATAATAAAAGATGTGTAAAATCTGAAAAACCAAGTCGGTACCGACAAAGCTCAAATATCGAAAAGTTCAATAAATTTTATTTGTTATTGATTTATGCAGTGGCTTTTTCATAAAACCCGATCTTCCGAAGGACTGTTCTTAATTTTTTACGCGCCTGTTCTACTATAAATGATCCTGCTTCTCACACAATAATGTTGTGCGTGTAGACTAGCGTCTAACTGCTCATCACTGATACTACCTCTGTCGGACACGATGCCCGGTGAGACAGCGTGCTTTTTAGCCAGGCCCATCAGTGAGTTCGAGCCCGCGACTAGGTTCCCCTTAAGAGTTGGTAGACAGAAATATTTTCTGTGTTATTTGGGTGCCATAAGTAGACCTGTTTAAAAAAAATGAGCTTAGTTGTAAAACACTGACATTTTTGCATATTCGTAATTGTTGCACGCGCGAAGTATATGCTGTTTGAAGGCACTGAGTTCAAAGATCTGTATTAGAGATGGACCGACACTGACTTTGGCCGACTAGCCGACTAGCTGACAAGTCAGCCGAGCCGATCATTGCTTTCGTTTGAGTTCAGGTGACATCGGCAATATTCAAAATGGCAACCTACTGATTGACAACTGTTTGCTATAGAGTTTCTTATTTTGACGTGACGTCTTTTCGTTCGGTGTCAGAGGCCCTAGTGTGAGTTTCATTTAACCATCTACACCAAACGCAGTGAGCGCGTTTGGCGAATAACTACGAGAAATTTAGTGCTAGAGTTATGGTTGAGCATTCAAAAAATTGGTCATATTTACAACATTTTTTAAGCGGAGTATTATTCACCTATGACGTCACACTGCGTGTGCACGCGCATGCGCGCGACCGTCTATTTTTTTCACTATGAATCGAAATTCCAAATCGTATAGCGCAAAAACGTGTTTAGTTAGAACACAGATTCTGGAATCGTTGTCAAGAGTTGACAAAGCACTACTAGGGCATAGAGAGAAACAACAAAAATGTTGGCCAAAATAGAGTTAAAAATTAATATGAAGTTGACAATACCAAAATGACTCCAAATATCGTATCATATCGGCCGTAAATATGCTCAGAAATGAAAAAATCCCAATCGAAAAAAGCTTGCATCAAAACGAATGCAATGATCCTAAAAAATCTAGTACCGAGCAAATTCAATACCTGCGGCAGGGCCTGAAACTTTAACAAAATTTGTTGCAAATAGCAAAATAGCTTCAGATGTCGTCTAATATTGTTTTTATATTTGCTTCAAAACTGAAAAAAAAACATATTTGGTATAAGCTTACTTCCTATGGAATGCAACGAGCCTACTAAATCTAGTAGGTACCAGGCAAATTCAACGGCTACAGCTGTATCCGCCAGAACCATAGGAATATTCGTTACCAAACCCTAAGTACATCTTGTATAACGTTTTCGCGAAAACAAACGGCTCGGACTCGAAATGCGCCTGCTTAATATTTTTTGTTAGAAGTAGGTATTAGTTAGTTTTACTTTATTTAATTTCTGGATATGTCCAATTAATTAATCGACCAAACGAAAGGTTCCTATTCCATCATATCCTAATTTCCTATCCTATTCTAGATTACAATGAAAGTAAACTGTAAAACTGATTCTATAATAAAAAAATAATAACAGTGAAGATTTCAATTTTATTTCAATCATCGTCTTTAAAAAAATTAAGCATATTAATTCGAGTAAATGATGGGCCGACTAGTCGGCGGGTCTAGCCGACTAGTCACTGACTAGTCGCCGACTACATAAATATAGCCGACTCGTAGGTACATCATTAATCTGTAGGTATATATTTTGTGTGGGCAAAATTAAAACCAAACTAAACTTGAATGATGAAAATGTCTGATACAGAACCCCAAAATTATCAATCAACATTTACTACATTTTTTGGATTCAACTTGCAGCTTATCTATGAATTCTTTGGCCATGATACCATTCTCGTTAACCGCTCTAAATATTTTGTGATATATATAATCTCGAAATTCCGTTTAAAAAACCTTTACCTGATAGGGATGCCGAGTAACCCATTAAAATATGTACAGCATTGCTTCATGAGGCAAAAAGAGATAAAAAACAAAAGTTAATTCGAGACTGAAAAAGAACAACAATATAATCGAATAAAAAACAATAACAACACTCATTCAACACCAAACAGGAAACACGAAAACGGAACGAGAGTATCGGAAACTCGAATAAACAAACTCAACTGGCCACTCAACTAACGCACAATGTTACTTAGCTCATATAAAAAAAATAACAACAAACGCTCACTTCGAGTGCTATTCGCGTTATTATTAGCTGCAGTGCATATAAACAAGGTTACAGCTAAACGTCGCCTCCGGCCGTATCGATGCGTCGACGGGCCCTGCTTCGCCGCTTTTAAAAAGCTAACCCGTCCCGCAAGAAAAGGACGGGTGGCTAGCACGTGGGAAGTGAATTCCGAACGCACGCACCCCCTCCCGCTTCGGCCCCTTCGCCCCGCGCCCCTCGTTCCTTGCGCCGCGCACACCAGTCGCGCGCCGACCGCCGCATGGGCAACACGTCATATAAACTTACCCTAAACGAACCCGCCCCGACGTTGTGTTAACCGTAGTGGGAACGAATACGTTGTGATTTGTTTTGAGTGTGACGTCACTAGTGCAAGCTGTGAACGTAAACGCATAAAATTGGTGTTTTGAGTGCACTATGAGGTTGTTTACAACGTTATGAATGGTTTGGACCGCTGCTTCTTCGATCAACGTAAGTTTGTGTTTTGGTTGTTTGGTTCTTGTTAATGCTGAATTGGGCGGAAATTCGTAAATTGCCTCGTTCGGGCTGCGGTTAGCGTTGGCTTTATTCGCGTGTAATGGGACGTGCGTTGCGGCATTTCAGCATTTTCAGCGGCTATGCGGTGACTTGGGTCACGTAATTATTAAAATGTCCTAAATTAATTTCATATAAGATTCTCTTTCAATTTCTCGTGTGGGTTGGAATTAGGTTTGCATAATGTAAACATTAAATTTAAACTTTGTGATTATAATAGCTGGGCTTTCCAGTGAGCTGTTAATTAAATTTGGGATGAGTTTCGTTTATTATTTAGTTAAACTGCAAGTTCAAAGCAAGGATAACACGAGGTTTTTATGTTTTGGAAATTGCGAGATTTAATGTTGTTGATAGGGACATTGTGATCACATTTTCATAATCAAGAATATAAACAAACGAGTACCTATCACCAGTTTGCAAAGTAAAAATAAATAATGGGAAATAACAAGTGAAAGATTCTAAAATGAATTTGAATGAAATAATGCGACCTATGTAAAAACAATCCATTGAATTCAAAGTATCTAATCATCAAGACATTCTCAAGAAATTGCCCAAGTCCGCAAAGAACCGCAGTGATGTAAACGATTCGTAGTAAAGCCTATTGAATTCTTGATAAGTCAGAAATACCATAAACTACTTGTACAAGCCTAATTTGAAGAGTGAAAGATAAAACAGTAGCATTGTAATTCTTCTCGCAGATGAACTTGCTATAACAGAACAGAACACAGTGCACTTAAACATTGAACCGAAAAGGACGAACTTTCAGAATATATTAAATCCAACAAGATAACTACTAACGACCGTTGAGTCAACAGCTTTATTTTGTTAAGATATGAGCACGAACTCGAAGTACCAGTTAAATTGGTAATGATTTGTCCAATTAAGACGAAAGGGCAAACGATGGTACAAACAGGATAGCTTGTTGTGAAATCATTGGAAATGATTTGAGGAATGCTTGGACAGTAATTGATTTAATGAAAGAATTGCTTGATGCACGACATAATGATGTTAATGGAGACTTATGAGAACACTTTTATCATGGTCAATTACTTTCAGATTGAACAGAAGCTAGATCATATTGACAGTATTAAGAGTAAGTGAACTGACATTGCATTACTTGGCTTGTTTGTTTATTTTCGTGGCTATAGTGGTAACGCAATGAAGGTGTACAAAAAATAGAAAGACTGATGAAACGAAAATCATAGGAAACGAACAGCCCTAAGCAAAAAACTCGTCCTCCAATCGCTTAATATTAAACATACTCTTATAAACTTATATGTTTATGTCAATTTTATCAGTAAAGTCTATAGAAACATAATTAAACTGGTAAACAGTTCCAAGAAAGTTCATATTAATCAGTTTTGCTTGAATTATATATTTCATGTGAGACGAAGAGATTCATAGGTATATTATTAACTTTTTGTTCAGTTTTTGTGTGATTTTAGTATTTTTAAAGATTAAAGAGAAATTAAAGGCCTTTTGCTTTTTACTATGTTTTACTGGTTTTACTTCATTCCTTGTGATGGGTACTGAATTTTCTATCCACTCAGGGTTCTGCAGGATAGTCTTATCTTGAATTCAATTCTACTTTATTAACTTCTTAATGTTTATGGCTATCAATAACTCGTTCATCACCTACTATAATAAAACCTCAAAGTGAACTGGTTCAGCGTATTAACGGCAATAACTCATCCGAAATTCCAAAAAAATGAAGATATATTTCTCTTTTTTGGGCATTTTGAAATCGATAGCCAATAAAGAGCAAACAAATCACACTTATGTTACCCAAACACCTTCGTGTTAAACCAACATAAATCACCAAATAGTGCTGGCAAATAATAAAAAAGTAATATTTAAATAGTCCGACCGCACTGGACCACCCGCGCGATCCGTTCAACTTCATCCGCGGCACGAACGAACGTCCCCATTATACTATCAAAAGATAGTTGGACCCGCCCGTTTGTATTCAGTTTTTACGTAATTTACATCTCTTCTATTCTTATTTTGCTTTCGTTTTGTGATCTCCACGGGACAGGTTTTTGTTTGAATGTGTCGCGTGTAAAACTGCATCATCATCCGGCTTTTGTTGTTTTCTTTCCTGTTTTAAATTGGATGCATCTTTATCGATTACATTGTTCGCTACCGGTGATTGGGTATGTTTTTTTAGTTCGTTGTTGTTATTGAGGATACGTTTTATCTTTATTACTGTGTGATTCACTTGTTTCAGCATTTTAAACTTCCATGTTATTATTAGACCAAGTGTTTTCTTAAAAGTTGTGGAATATACCTTTGATCTCGTAACTTCAATCTTAATTACCTGCGCAAGCTCTTACGACCTTACAACATCTATAATATCATCCTCAGATATTTATGTCATAATATTGGTTTAATGGCTTCCATTACACAACGTTGATAACTTCGATCTACCTTCGTCATATAATTAAATGTACATGTTGAAAAAGGGCCTAATATTACCGTGTAAATAAACAAGTTGTCGTCGGCCAGTTTACGACTAAATACAGTTTTCATATCAAAGCAAATAATTAAGCCAATTAATATTTATTCAACAAATACAATTTTGCTCAACTAAAGCTTAGAACTTCATAAATATTTTAAAATTTCAGTGGGGCGTTAAAATTTAAGAAAACTTAATTACCTACACCTTGTTGAATCCTTTTACCAAACGAAATAACAGCCATGATAAAACTGAACTAAAAATTTTTCGATACACAATCGTATTCCCGCGCTATGTGGTACTTCGTACGGCGTACCTGAGCCGAATTTCAACTATTTCCCTTAAGTTTCCGGTTAATTTAACGCAGGGTCGTCGTATGCATCCAAACGACAGGCGAAAGACAACACAGCCGGGACTCCCACGTGTGTTGTACAAACAACAAACTTCCCAGAAAACACAATGTCATCAGAAACAAAAACATTGCACCCTAATTGCCTGCTATTACCAAAAAAGTTCTTCCCAATGATAATTACGGACTGTTCGTGAGGCCAATACTGTGTATTTAGTGCATCGTAATGATTGCCTATGGTATAGAAAGGGCTTATTAACGTCCCACTGTTTTGGTCTAGGAAACCATTATACCTTGAAGAAACCCTGTTTTGTCTATTTGTAACTGGTTATTATTTAATTTTACTTGCAACACGGTTTGGAGAAAGGTTTTTCCATGATTATGCTTGGACTTTGGCGCTTGTTAGTCGAAATAATTGGTGTATCCTCACTGAACCTCGATTTTGTCTGAAGTTCAAATCAGTCCGTTTCAGATTTCTAATTAAATAAGTTTACATTATTGGCATTACTTGTTTTCATTAGCTGCTGTGTCACTGCGGAAACTCCTGGCTAATGTCATATTTGCCGAAAGTCAATAATCGTTTATTTAGCCGGAGTGCTATTAAAAACCTATTAAGGAGAACAAATGATTTCATTCGATGATAATGATATTCGATGCGGTGGAAATAAAAAAGATAGAGAACTTTTATGGTCGCCAATAAAAGAGTTATGTTAGTAAACGGTCAAAGTTAAAATGCCGTAAAAACACAATACTTTCGCTCATTGTTTGGTGCTTTAGCCGCGATCATAAACTTTAAACAAATTGGTTTTAAGGGAGATGGATTTTGGGTGATTCAAGTTTTTTGATACCCGTAAGAACTTTTGTATTTTTGTAATGAAACTGTCTAGACATAAGTAGTTTGAAGCAGTACATCGATGTCTATAATAGCTACAGTAAAAGTCAATAGCCCATCGTCGACCTATATCAGATTTATCTCCTTTCCCGTATTCTAGTTGAAGCTACGCGAGATGATATAGATGAAAGATTATTTTTACTTCATTGAAGAATCTGCATGAATACGAAGCGGTAAAGGTCGTGAGGTCAAGATCTGCTCCCTTGAACTTTAGTGCTTTGGCTCCCAATGAGCTTTTCATGGATCTTTACTATCTTTACACGTTTTGGAACAGTTTTGGTACTTAAATGAATATGTTCCTGATCAAAATTACTTGCGTTCACAATAAATGCTTAGCAAAATTGTTTTATAGTTTTAGGATTCAGATCTTCCGAGTCCTTACATCTTCAGCTTTTGTAATTTGATTCGCTTTTCAATTAACCCACTTTATCAATTAATTATCACTGAACATAATGTTGTTCAAACTTTAGTTTATTACCACTGCCTGTGTGCGATAATTTTCAGTCTCCAGAGCTTTAATTATCACCAAGTAAGATTATCCGCCATCTTGGATTCATTAGTATTAGGAGCTTTACTGATAAATCGTTGACTAATTAAATGTCTATTGAACACATTTGTAGGGGCCAATAATTTGGGAGCATAAATTGTTTGTGTTCCCTTTCAAAGGAGGTAGAATTCTAAATTCAAGAAGTTGTGTTTGCTCAAAACGACTGCTACTGCTTATATGTGGTATTTGAATATTTTGTGCCTTTTCGGACGCGTTGCATAGATAGACATGGTGTATGGAAACTGTCACCACCCGCACGCATAAAATAACAAAGAACAAGCCCAAAATAGATTGATTGATGAGACAATTATAGAAAGACACCTAGTTTACTCAATTATAAACAATCAACCTCTGATGATTCTACTTTCCTTGTACAATCATAGACAGTTGTTAATTTTCTCACGCTTTATTTTTCATTCGAATAATTTCGAAAACATGATAATTTAACACTTGTTGAAATATTATTCTTGTTCTAATTTAAGTGTGTTAACATCTTGGACAGTATGTCAGAACTGTGCAATCTCGATGCCAGCTGCGGAATCCCTGACCTATTTCATTTTAGATCTCATAACTAATGCTGATGTAGAAAGTTATGTAAGTATTACAATCAAATTTATATATACTAAGCAAATAGATTTATTTTTTGACCTTAACAACTTATCCTGCTTTTTGTAAGTAAAGCCCACACTTCATTGTTTGCACATTCAGGTTTTCTTTTTATTAAGAACTAGCTTTTGCCAGCGGCTTCGCCTGCGTGGAGGTCGGTGTATTATACATATAAACCTTCCTCTTGAATCACTCTATCTATTAAAAAAACCCGCATCAAAATCCGTTACGTAGTTTTAAAGATTTAAGCATACATAGGGATATAGGGACAGAGAAAGCGACTTTGTTTTATACTATGTAGTGATCTACAAACATCGAAGTATGGATGAATTATTTTGTCTTCTTTATCAATATTATTATCTACTCAATTGTGTGGTTCTTTCTTCAAAATACCATTTCAGACATCTATCTACATGGTCTTCACATGATATGACCAAGATTATGTCTGGGCTTTAAAAGAGACTGTGACCTCTGAATTGTCGGTACAGTCTTTTTTCTCAAAATAGTCAGATAGGCAACGCTGACCTCATATAGTTTTAAAAATATGATTGACAAATAAAAATGTGTGTACAAACCTACTTACAGAAATAAAATCATGTATCATTTATTAGTCGGTTTGCCACACATGGAAAATATTAAAGCGTGGTTTCTTACTTAGAACGTAACGATACAGCTGGTAAAAAATGGATACGCATTTTTTGCCAGCGCTCAACTTTATGAAGCCTGGTTTCTCTTAATAGAATGCCTATTCTATTAGAGAATCCAGGCTTGATAAAGCTGAGCGCTGGCAAAAAATGCGTATCCATTTTTGATAGAATGAATACTTACTAAACAAAAAGTCAGTATAATATTTAAAGGTGCCACATCAATGCATCAACCTATCTCATACGAGGATAAAACTGACAACAATGATTATGTAGGTGGTCTAAAGTGATTTGGGCGTAACAGTGATGACGCTCTTGGGTGGCTACAAGTTCTATGGCGTGTATTAACAAATAGATTCATTCATACATACATAAATTCACGCGGTCTTCCCATGGAGGTAGGCAGAAACTTCAGAACGCCACCTGCTACGATCCTTACATACTCCTCTTGCCTCTTTTACGCTCATACATCTATGGCCGTTGTGTGAGTTTTATTTAACCATCTCGATCAAACGCTTCGAGCGCGTTTGACGCTTCGAGTGGCCCTGGATTGGTTACGGACACACAACAAAATAGAGACGTGTAAAAGTGTCTTTTATGATCTACTTACATAAATAAACATTTCATTTCATTTCATTCATCAACTCCACATGACAAAACCATCTAAGCATTAACCAATAAATAAATAATAATTTAAATCATAGTAAACTTAACGTCAGTTTAGAGAGAAAGACTAGTGCTTTCAGATACAATTGGTGAATTTTAGGAGGAAAGAGAATCTACTGGGCTACGTAATCTCAAAAATGAGCTATTCCAGATTAGGATATCTCAAAATCCTGACGTGATAGAGCAATTAAGCGGTCAGATTCGGATTTAGCGCATCAAAATACTCCGGAAATGTATAGTCTGGTATCTGGGTAAAATAATTTGCCGACCAGTGTAATCAACGAGAAAGTTTACCATGTTATAGTGGCGATTACATTTGCTGTATTTAAACATGGTCATCATTATTCACGTCAACTTGTTCTTAAGTTAAGTCCGCTTTTACTAAAATATAGAAGTAAATAAACGCATCTCACTAACGTGGGAACTATTAAGTTATTATAATTAAGTGGTTAGTTAGTTTTCAGTATTTAGCGTCGAAAATGAATATTTATAACACCCAGCTCTCAAAACTTACACCTCACACTATCCTCATTCAAGAATCAGTTTGAATGTACCAGAAAGTAGGCAATGTATGTAGATTCTTGAGGAAATAAAACTAAGATATTACTGTTCACACGTTGGCGCGAGGTACATATGTTTCTATGAATATATGAATGGTACATAAGCATACTTTACTATTTTTCAATTTTCCGTGACAATAGGCTCCGTGAATGGATAACTCATTACCATATGTGTTCGCTTTCTATATTGATAATACAATTATGGATGTGAAAAACCTATAATGGAGATTCGAAAAGCGTTTTGTTGGCATATTTTTTTGTTAGATTAGATTGTCACGTCCTATAGCGCGAATGATTTAATCTATAAATAAAATTGGAGTGTCTGTTTGTAATATTAAAATAGCCGCTTTTTGCTACATGCATATGAATACGGTACATATACCAAAATATTTTTTTTTTCAATTTTTGTCTGTCTGATTGTTCCCGCTAATCTCTGAAATGGCTGGACCGTTTTTGACGGGACTTTAACTGGCAGATAGCTGATATAATAAGGAATAACTTAGGGTACTTTTATTAAAGAATTTTTATTTGTTTTTATTGATATATAAAAAAAACACAAAATAAAAATTTTTAATAGTAAAAAAACTATTCCTCGCGGACGAAGTCGCGGGCACAGCTAGTGTTATATAAATTCAATAATTTCCAGCTAAATGACGGTGTTCCTCGAACCATGCTTGCTGTGTCGAGAAGGAAAGGTCTTCGAAATCAAACTCTTGTAAGACTTGACCTAGACGCCTAATGAGGACCTCTTGAGCTGTTTATAGAAAGATCTTCTGCGTCAGAGCAGTGACCGCAAATACATCAACTAGAACTATATTAAAATTGTTAGCGTTTTCTTTCCCATCTTCTTTCTACGTTATTACAGCGCCAGTGTTGCAACAACAGTAGCAGGTACCTACTCTCAATTCACTTCAAAACTGACGCAACAGTGAAATCCCAAATAACATAACATTCATTTGAAACGGCGATAAAACGAAAAAACTTCCCAATTTTCACTTCACGTAGATAGAATTCCCACAAAAAGGGCTATAATAATAATAAACGCATCATAACACTATAAACGTAGCTGTAAACGACTTTTTTCAACTGCACTAACGTCTTTAGTTCGTTCGAACGGCTTCTTTGACGATTATTCTCGGGTATGAGAATTAAATTGGGTTGGATGGACAAAAAAGTATGAATGGAGGAGTTTTGTATCGGTCATGCGTAGCCTTAGCCTACGGAAGTTTGTAACGAAAATTTATATTTTTCTTTTTTAATACTTACATTACAAGTGTAAAAAATATCATGTCTCATTTTGTTCAAGTAACGTGTATTACGAAAAAAAAAAAAACATTCTACCAATCAAAACCGAAACGAAATTGTGCCTAGTAGCGCCATCTATTGGGGAGTAGCGGTAATGGTTGACAGTGAACTTCATGACCGCCCGACTGGCGACCCTTATATTCAGCGCCATCTGCTGCATCTGCATCGTTAGTTGTGATATAAATTACAAGATATGCGCTGGTTCGATTAAAAATAAAGTATGTGTTTAATTAGTAATACTACAATCATACTCACAAGGATGCCGATTATTAACTGCGTATTGTTTTATCGGATCTACATAATATTACAATTTTTTGCTCCTAGTTCAGGTAAGTATTGAACATATATCGCCATATAATCACGTCGACTATGTTGACAGACTACCTGTACATCAAATGAACATCTCAGTAGCCATATTCCAGGAAATTTGATTGACGCCTAATGGCTAACGTATGACGCCCGTCTTCGAACAACTCGATTGTAATGACTGGATAAGAATTTAGATTATTGGATACGTACGGCATCTGAGATCGGGTTAGATTCAAGACAAGAATTCCGGAACTTGTAAATGTTTTGTCATCTAATAAACGGGTTAAAAATCCAGGTTTGTTAAATGATACGTACCTAACATGGATCAAAATAATGTGCCCATATTAATTTGATACATGTGACACCCAAACTTACTCGCTCTTTGATTACCGTTCCTACATAGGAAACTATTACAAACAAATTGGTCCAAATATGTAATTATTCCAATTGACGGAATTATTTATCCGTAATTTGGTGATAATTATCGCTATTACAGTGGAGGTAGTATCGATTTCTCACACCAAACGGTCAGTTAACTGAACACTAAATTAGGACCAACAAGATCTATTTAAACTTGCACAAGATACGAGGTTCTTGCGTGACAAGTTTCGCATGACCTCTGTACACACGTCGTTTAGCCCGAAGTCATCGTTTCTGGGTGACGTGGGAGGGGATGGGAAGGTCTCGTGGAGATGGTCGGTGTCACGGAGCTCTGGTGTCGGCAATCTGCAGGCTGTGACACTAGAGATTAGCCGGGGCAACGCGTGTTCTGTCAATCACTGCTTCTAGCCCTTGCGTTGAGATGATCACACATGCTTGAACCGACGAGAGGGATTTGAGATACGACAAAATGGCCGCCATTTTGGCGGGAACGTATTGTTAGACGCTAAATTTGGATTCTACATTGTCATTGTTGATTTTAATAATATTTTTATATTCGTTCACTTTTGGTGTCGAAGATGATTTAAAACGTCATAAAAGATTAATTTTAATGAATGATCTTTGTCGCGATTGTTGGGTTTATTAAAACCTTAATCGATTTCGCCCACAAGAGAGTGACTCGTAAGTTATTGTATTAAAAATATTCAATCACAAAAATAAACAATGCATCATTGTACAGTTACGAAACAAACTCCTAATATGATGCACTCAATTAAGGTCGGTGAAGGGCCTTGCATAAAAATTACATAAGAAAAAACTCGAGGAGAACATTAATCGTATGACAAACCCATCCATATCAGTACATGAATTATGTAAAGTTCGAAAGCCTATAATCCGTATAAAGGAGTGACACGAACTGGACAAAAAATGTATGATGATGACCAATCGTGGCGACAGTTACAAATGTGAGTACTTAAAGACGCATTCATGAATGCAAGAGCTTAAAGTAGGGATCAATAAGTGAAGAACCGCGTCGAAAGTGTTACAATACAAAATAACAATTCAGAATTCACGATCAACACAGTTCAAGGATTTTCATAATATCTAGGTACGTAAATTCTTTAGAAGAAGAAGAAGTGGCGTCTCATATTTCAGGGAATAGATAGTGATATTGGTACTTTTGTACAGTTTGTTAAATGGTTTTTAGTAAGCGTCATCATCCACGATTAGGTTTGTCATCATAAAACTGAAGAGGACTAATCCTGGGCCAAAGGATATATCCAATAAAGTGACAAGTATGACTTTAACGGTCACTGATGGATCCATGATTGTATTTAACATTATCGAAAAAGAGAACGCAAACATTAACAATTCTCGCGTCCCCCGACCTTTGATACAACACGGTCGATTTGCGAAGTCGTACAGTCTCAAACGTGCTAAAGAAACAAATGTGCTTCTCATTCTGTCAGGATAAGACTTCTAAATCCGAACTATTGTTGCTGCGGCAATGATTAAGAGTAATGGGCTGAAGCGAGCTGTATTCAACGCAGACCTTGTTTAAAATGAACTCTGTTTATACTTCTGTCAATCGCACGGTTAATATAGAAACGCGGAACTACAATAAAATTGGTTTCTTTATGGCAACATTTATTTCGTTCAGCACGATTCATGACGAAATAAGACAAAAAAATATTGGTCCGTAGTTGGACACAGATTCATTACATGGAGTTCAGTTCTTAGTAATTTGTGGAATTGTAGGGTTTTGTTGTTACAAGGAATTGCAAACATGAACTCAGAATAATGATATAACAACTTGTATTGCAGCCCTGCAATTTTATCTTGTTAACTTTCGGGAAATCTTGCTTGTACTCGCACATTCCAAATGCTACATGGAAACTATGTATAATCTTCCCACATTGTTCCCACTGCTGGGACACAGGCCTCCTCTCAGTGAGAGGGAGTGGGCCGTAATCCACCACGCGGGCCCAGTGCGGGTTGGTAGATGTCACATGTCTTCGATTTTTTGGTTCTACAACATGGCGGTTTCCTCACGATGTTTTCCTTCACCGTTTTGGGAGCAGTGGAGATGAAATAATTTACACAAAGTAAAGCACTCGTCTGGGTCCGAACCTACGACCTACGACTTGTAAATCGCGGCTGTTATTCCTGGGCCACCACTGCTTTCGCTAAACTATACTACATATTATATGATCATATATTATGCTATTAATACGTAACTTGTATTAGTCTAGAACATAGCTTCAACTCTTCGGGCAGAGCTGGGACCTCCAGTTTTTGTCTTTCAACGAATCTCACCGTGAAAAGAGAGCGTTAAAAAATAAGATTTTCACCATAGCACGGTTGTATATTTTAAAAATCCCCGTACAAGCCGATGCTGCGGGGCGTTTATCAAAACTGTCCGGACGTATCGCCGCATGTCCGAAACGTCCCCTCACTAATGCTACTCGTGTTTCTGTATCCCGAATTCGCCCAGAATTTACTAGTTTTTTTTTTTTTTTTGTTCAAACAGTTGGACGGCGATAACGTCGGACAGCCGGTTGTCCGAATTAAAATCTCGCTCTGGGCGCGTGTACAAAAAATGTGTCACTATTTTAAGCTAAATTAAGTCCGTTGTTTCTACGGTCATTTTTGAGTTTCTTGTTTTTCTTCTTGCTTACATGTACAATTGTATATGGAACTAATTATACTTAGCATACGTATTTATAGAGAACAGAGGTTGCCCAATGGTATCAGCCGCGACTTAAGACTTGTAGGTTCGAGCCCCGACAGGCGCTTTTCTTTGTGTAAATGATTTTATTATCCCTGCTCTCAAAAACGGTGAAGAAAAACATCGTAAGGAAACCGACATCGGCAAGTCCTGGAACCAAAAATTCGAAGACATGATCTACCAACCCGCACTGGGCCTGCGTGGTGGATTACGACCCACTCTAAACGAGTGGGCTCCTGTGTCCCAGCAGTGGGAAGATTATGGGCTTATTATAAAGTATGTTTACAGTTTTTTTTTAATTCTATCCTATTTCTTTACCAGGAAATTCATAAATGAGTAACGATGTCGTGTGAAACCCGGTTTGAAATTGTCGGATATTACCAAAAATTCTGGCCGTCTGCGATCCATTCCGCTCCATCTCTCGCACTCGATAATTCATTCAAAATTATGGACTGACAATTGCCGTCCGATGAACAATGCGATGCGCGCTACTCCCAAAACGTGTGCCCTACTAAAGGCACATGCTGTATATGTGTACATGTATAAAAGTTACATGTAGGCACTCCATAATTAATCGTTTCTGACTGGGCTATAAATAGCTCAACGTATATACGTAGGTACCTATTAGTGATGGTTGATAATAGAGTAAGAAATTAATTGTGGTCTCTAGTGTCAACCAGGTATAAGACAAAGTACTTATTGATGCATTATTTATACATACTCGTACATTTATTTATTTATTTAACCATTTATGTACACACATATATAAACAGACAAGAAGATTAGAACAGAAAAATAGGTACACAGGTGATGCTTATTTCTAAAGAAATCTCTTCCAGCATACCTGCGATAGGAGAGAAGATAAAGAGATGTAGACAGCGTGTGAAAGGGTAAAAGAGAAAATAAACTACATTAATTTTTGATCTAAAACAATAATACACTAAACAAATTAAACAACTAACATGGGAATATACTTACATACATAATTACAAAAATACATACATACACACATACACATAAACATACATGTTTTTTTTTAAGTTTTTTGCTACTTTAGGTGTAAATGTAAACACGTGTTACCTTACCATAGTTTAGAATCCATTAAATGGCAATAGCTTCATGAATACCGTACTAAGTGCTTAACTTGATAAGGAAATCAACCCCCAAATAAACAGTGAACCGCGTAAGGCCTCCCACAGACAGGTGCAAAAGCGCGATGTTACTTTAATAAAACAATTTATATGAAAACATCATGGAAATTGATTTACTAGAGTCGCGTCACGCTGTCGCGTCGCACCGGACAATGTTTATAAAATAAATATCATTTTCAATTTCTGCCAGAGTATTATAATAATGAAACTCTTACTTAAGCTCGTTTTCACTAACGTCAAGTTTAGCAATGTTTTGTTAGCTAATACCAAACTTAAATGTATCCCTAAGTAAGCACGATTTTCTACGAGCAGGAACGAAGCAACCTCGAAACATATCGATCGTCAGCAATCGGTGACACGATTCCAACACAATTTGTCATAGGAGGAGCGTTTAAGCCGAGACAAACTGACACCCAGTAAGCCGTAATGACTTTCAAAACAAATTTTGCGCGGAATATTCGAGACATTAGCTCATTACTGGGTCTAATTATGTTATTGTGGCGACACACGGCGTGCGCGGGTGACTTGCCGACGGTGGGTAGTTTGTTAACCTTTGGCGACTGGGTGAAATAATTATGGTAAGTTTATGTCCTCGTTTGAGTTATTACGTGACATTTGTCGTTTGTTTTGCGGGATATAGATGGTAACATTCTTCATAAGAGTTTTCTATAATTTCGTTATATTGGGTCGAATCGACACGCAAACCGTTACAAAGAATTTAGCACATATGTAATTCTAACATAGATCATTTTGTCAAAGAAAAAAACTGATGTTTTGTAGTAGAGTGCAATACGTACGCGGTGAAAATATACTGAAAAGTGTTTTTTTTTTAATGACCGGTGACATATTTCAATGCTGGTTTTAGTATTGAAACATTTAAGATTGACAGAAACAAATCGCCAACGCATATTCAACAAGACGTAACATTCTATTTAGGAGCCCAACACTCCTCTAAATAGACTTAATCCTTTCTTAACTTCAACATCCCGATATCTTGACACAAGTAATAACAATAATAATCCCACATGCGCGTTACTTATCACGGCAGTGTGTCTTAAACACGACTTAAAATAATAAAGTAACAACTTTGCGTGCGTACGAGGCTCGTAAGCTTAAACTTGTTCAACTCCGCTTTACGTTCTATTCGTATGTGTGTAGTGTGTTGTTTATAACTAAATTGTAAGTTGTTTGTGCTTTGAGTTTCCGAATAACGGGATCTGAAATGCGTGAAGCATGGTGGAGCTAAATTCAGCCTTTCATGGCCTTAGTCCCGAAGACCTTTTCCAAGAAGAGAAAACCTATTGGATAGATTTCCACATAAGATTGTTGGTATGTTGGAGAAACCCATGCTACGCTTTTTTGTGCCTATTCACAGTCTCCACTCGAAGCTCTTATTTACGAATGCGTGAAAATCTAGCTATCAGTTTCTACGAAGTTAGTTTCTGCTACGAATATCGTAGCAGCTCTACGCTTTTCGTAGACGTGACTGTAGGATTATATCACAAGAATAGACAAATCTTTTACCTTTTGCAGCGACGTTTATGAAATCCGGAATCCGGGTTATGAGTGGTAAGAGTACGTCATTAAAGGGAACCTAGTCGCGGGCTCGAACTCAATGATGGGCCTGGCTAAAAAGCACACTGTCTCACCAGGTATCGTGTCCGACAGAGGTAGTATCAGTGATGAGCAGTTAGAAGCTAGTCTACAATTACAACATTATTTAGTGAGATGCAGGATCATTTACAGTATAACAAGCACGTAATAAATTAAGAATTGTCCTTCAGAAGATCGGGTTTTATGAAAAAACCACTGGATAAATCGATGACCAATAAAGTTTATTGTACATTTCGATATTTGAGCATTGTCGGTACCGACTTGGTTTTTCAGATTTTACACTTCTTTTATTACTTTAAACACGTCCAAAGTTAGTTTAAATTAGCTAGAAAAACGAAGCTTTATTGGGTCCTAAGTTTGTAATGGCTTTTTAATTTAGTATTCTATCTCCGTACAGACAATATTAATAATGAGACAAAACCATACCATGTTTAATTTTTGATGTACATTGTCGGACAGTGGTGTAATACACTCTGGAAATTTGTATGCGAGAAATGTGGACTAGATTCACCTTAAGTAGGTATTTTAGTAAAAACATGTTCAAGTGACAATTAATTTTTAATTTGCATAAAAAACTACTGTAACTTACAAACATAATATATCTATAATCCATGGAAAACGATGAAAATAAAACCGGTTTCCACAATAAGTCTGTACGTTTCAGACTGCTTATTTACAATGGGCTTCGGTCCATTCGCAACCTGTAAGGGGTTTCAGTCATTATTTCAGACGGGATTAAGTGGTTTCTCTAGGGGTGGCAAAGACTGTCACCGTCCATCAAGAATTTGGGCATCGGTTGGAATTTCTAAAGGCCTGTTAAGATTTTTGGCTTTTGTTTATTTAAGGAACCCGCTGTGAGAGGGAGTTGCTTGAGCTTCGGATTTCGTCGGGTATAATTGAAATACAATTGTTTCTTTGACCATCCTGATGACTTGTTTACGGAAGTCGTCTTCATGGACTTTATCGAACGTTCTTGCATTGCTACTGTTTTTGACTATAAATTAATAAGTATTTTGTATGTATTTATATTTTTTCTAAATCAGTTCGTCTAGAATTAAAATGAAATATTGTCAAAATATTAAACAGGCGCACGGGTCGATCGATCGGGTTAAGCTGCGCTTGCCGCGGTTGGTCCGTGGATGGGTGACCTCGGAAATCAAGTTAAGCATGGTCCCGACTGTCATTCGTAGATCTTTGACGGTCGCTACGGGTCGTCAGAAGCCCGAAAATCTGACAACCAGTCTTACCTAAGGGGCATCGTATTATCCAGTACGTACTACTGCTCCATGTAAAATACTATTACTCAGCTGCATCCGGTTAGACTGGAAGCCAACCCGAACATTGTTGGTAAATGGCTAAGCAGATGATGATTGTCAAAATAATAGACATACAAGGTCTTCACAACACAAAAGTCGCATGTGGTCGCCCTACTGATCCTGTTTCAACTCTGCTGAAGAAGGCTGGGAAAAATAGTATCAACACGATTTTAAATAAGTATTAATTACTACATATCACACTCAAACCCATTAGCCATATTTATTTATTTATTTAAAAGGTATACCAACGACTTATTCACTATAAACATTAACATGATAAAAATAACATTTTCATTGAATTATGGTGAATTTGTCACTTACAGGCGTACACAGCACTTACTTAAAAAGAGAAATTAATTAGAAACAAGTCCTTTGTTTAAAACATTTAGTAAAAAACAAAATCACAATCGAAATAAGAATTTAAAAAAAGTTATTACTAGAATCAAAATTAAACATAAAAAAATACAATCATAATCGACATGAGAATAAAAAATTAAACATTCAAAAAACAAAATCATAATCGAGAATAATTAAAATTATTACTAGAATCAAAATAAAAAAATAAACAGTCAAATAGAAATTCAAAATTAAAAACGGTAGAACACGATACCGAGTGCAAAGAGAACATTCCAAATTTTTTAAGTGGCAATATGTGGCAAAAACAAAAAAAAAGTAGTAAAAAGTAGGTTTATAATTTTATAAATTATGATATTAAATGTTAGTTGTATTACAATAAACGGTCGTTAACGATTGCACTGCAGGCCCGATTAACTTAATCACTTTAACAGACATGACGATTTAACTAAATCTCACACACGTTTGAAATCAATTAACGAATTCATATGTTATTGTTTTCTTTTTATTTAACACCAGTATTTTACGTAATTGGGCTTCCATTGAGCAAACACTGTAATAATAAATTCATGGTTTCATTAAATATAAAATTTGTTGTAATTTGGGCTGTAGTTACCAACAATAGTTTTATTGATAATCATAGAAAAACCTTCGGTGTTGGTTATAAAATATTCATGTACAAATAAGACTCGGTACAATAGTTTCGTATTCATTTTATGAAACAATGTTCTCAACCGTTTTCATTTAGTTCTGATATCTTTCTGAAATCTATGAGCCATTCTTATTTATAAATAATTTATACGTAAAACTGTTTATTTGAAAGTCTATTAAACTTAAACGAAATTATTTTAAGACGATGAAGGTGTCAAATTATAATTCAGTCTTTATTATTCTTGAAATTGTTTCGTTTGTCATTTTGTTTTAGCGAAAATTTTCACATTCGTCATGTCTGTGTGAAGAGACTTATGAAAACTTGCGATGTTATTTCAGTACTTAAAATTAAATTGAGACATTTTAATTAATTAGATACGTAGGTACGTAGACAGCCTTGATAGCATTTTGAAGAATGTCTTTTAAATGATTAATGTTCTTCATAATTTTGGAATATAATATAGCGTTTTTTTTTTTTTTCTCTGTGTGGGAAATCATCAAATAACTTCTCCCGCTCTGGGTGGAGCGGGAGGGCGTGTCAGACTTTTACTGACTAAAACCCACCCGTGTTCCCTCAGTTGCCTGTGTGCCAGGGGCGGCGGTATCTTTTTCGAACAACCCGCACCCCTGGCAGGCATCGGCCCTTGCGGGCCCCTCTGTTGCTGCTGACATCTCTTTGAGGCGCGCGTGGAACACAACGCGCCGTCGACCCGGGCTTGGTCCTTACCGGACAGCGAGCTACCCATTACTCGCCGTCCGCAAGCCCGTGCCTACGGTGGCCGGGAATCAGCCTGGGATTCCCGACGCCCAGGGCGTCTCCTGCGAAGGCCACGGCTGTGAGGGCGCATGTACTGCATCTTCCTCACGTGCGCCGCCTCCCTCTTTGCGAGCATAACTGCTTCGCTGAAGGAGGTGACTGCCAGCCATGCCCTCTCGCTCCGTACCATGGCCTGGACCAGGGTCGGACGCGAGAGATCGCCGCCGCCGATCACCTCCTAATATAGCCTCATAATATAGCGTAAGGTAACAATTCGTTTGCGATTTAAACAAGTTTCTTATTGTAGCAATTATAAATGACCTAATAAGTTCATACGGGGTAATTTTTACCAGTGCGCAAACTGTTTCATACATTTTGACCGTGTAGGTGTTGCACTTTTCTATGAAACAGCTGATTTTTTTTTGTATGCCCGACTTTTGTTTTTGATCTGGGGTGTCTGGAATGATATGCTGAATTCGTGGTTATAGTTTGCGCACTGGTTAAAAAAATATCCTGTATTATGGCCTGTATTTATGAAACTTGTCCTGTTAACTATACTCATCATACTAACATAAATTAAGGTTTGGGCAGAGGTGTACCTATAGTACATCCACATTTCGCCAGTTATGTTTAAGTCCCTTGTAATAAGGGCGAGCCTTTTCCCATCAACCGAGCGCACCCAAACACCGGGATGCTACTGAGAAATTCCAAATAGAAAAAACGAATAACACTTTCCCTGACCTGGAAATCAAATCCGGGACCTCCTGCTTAGTAGTAACGCTTGCGACCACTAGACCAACGAAGTAATCATCGTAGTAATAACTGCCTAAATAATGTACCCACATTGGAGCTGCCATTTACATTAATATTTTTGAGGCTGGCAATCGCCAGGAGCGGGAATAGAAACAAAAATAAAATATTTATGACTGCAGCATGAAGTGAGCCGTTAACTTGGCCCCATTTGTACCGCGTAATGATCAAAGTGAATTGTAGATAAAGTGTAATTGCTTCCATGTGCTAGATACATTGTTTTTTTGTACTATTTTCGGTGCTCCCTAATGTAAAACGGTATCGAATTATGGTAATTTTGACCCTATTTTCGTTGAACTTTTTTGGTTTAGTGCTAACAATTCTACTACACATCTTTTACCACTTCTTAAGTAAGGCAAAAGAAGTTTATTCAGTCTACTTTTCCTATTTTGTTTTCTTGAAAAAAAATTGTCAACGTTAGTTAGGGGTTGCCCTAACTGACGTTATTTCAAAGTATTAAAACATTTTTCTTCTTTAATCTAAATTTTTAACAGAATATCTCGCTTGTTGTCTTCATACTTCAAGGAAAGTAAACATTTTCTTAAACTTATTTAAGCTTATCTACCTACTTTTATTTCTTAAAAGAAGTTTCTTAGAAATTATCTTCACCTTGTCTTTGCAGGGATGCAATTGGATTTTCGCCATCTAATCTAAGCTCCTGCGGTTTAATCAGCGCTAACTGAGGTAGCAGCTAAGTACATAGCTAGTTTTACATAACGATAGTTATCTTTAGTAGCTCGTTTTCAGCTGAAGATTGTGCGAAATTGGTTAAGGCTTCTCTTTCACATCCCTTCGAATTGTTTTCCGAAGTTCAGTCGATTTGGAAATCCTATAAAGTTAAGTGGGTGAAATCTTTTCTGTCACTAAACAGCAATCGTGTAGAGGCTTCAAGAAACAAACAGAGTGTTAAAAAGGCTAACGCTAGTAAAATGAGCGCAAACAAATGTTGAAGGAGTTCTGCAAAGCAAGCAAACACTGAAACAATATACTGATACATTTCCATTTCTATAGCAAAGCGTTAATTAAAAAGGCCCCCCTTTCACAGAAAGGCGAACCCAACAACACCGCGTTCTCGATTATTGAAGATTAATTATTGTTATACTAAAACCACGCACATAATTTTATTAATATCGGATTCCACGGAAATAATGCGTAATACGACCTATGAAAATATTTATAGGGCTGCCTACCATGCCTTGTTATTAAACGAGATATGAATATTCCGATATTTAAATAGGTATTCGCTTGGCAACCGCTGAACATAATGAATCGTGTGATGTTCGATATTAATAACATTTTTGTCATTTTTCGACGGAGGTTCGTTGATATTTATGTAATTAGGTATTCATGCCCTTTGAGGTTATCGGTAAATACAGATACTGTATCCGGAATTCCTGTCGTGAGTTTTTATATTTTCAGGTAAGGAAGTTTATTTAATTTTTTAAATTATAATCCTGTGGTGTCCCACTGAAATGCAAAGGCTGGCCTTTCCCTCTTTCCACTTGCCTGTCTACTGCGATTGGGGGCCAATCCTTTAAGGAGGAGTCTAGCTCATCTCGCCACCACTTTTTGGAAAGGAAGGTATTTCAGTAAAGAAACATCTTTTGATGGCACTAGGTATGTAGAAACTGTAGCCTCAAATCCTAAATGTCGTAAGTAACAGATGGTCATGGCCGAAGAGTGTCAACGTAACCCATTTCTCCTGCATATAACGCTGCCTCGCACGAGCCTGGCTAACGATTATGAATGACGCCCATCGTTCCATTACGAACTCGGGACTACGATAGATCTCTTTTATAGGAGAATGGAGCGATTGACATTATTCTTTACACACTGGCCCATGTCAGGCCATGAACATGGTAGCAATTTGGACATAACCTTGTTGTTAAGGTTGATGTGCAGGCTACCCAAGTAGCACGCGATTTTTTTTTTTTTTGTAATTTGCAAAAGGCTAATTGCGGGAAATCGTTTTCATTTTGACAGTATCACAAAATTCATGGCGTTATTTACGGGTGTACTATGCCAAATCGAATGCCAAATAATCGAATATCAATTGATCGACCACTATAAATCGAACGTCTAAATACTCGAACATTCATAATATCGAATGGTTAATAAATCGAACATTCAAAATATCGTACACTCAATACATCGAGTGTTCAAAATTTCGAATGTTTATTTGATCGAGCGGTCAACGAATCGCATATTCGTTCTATCGAAATATCAAAGTACTGTACGTTGCTAAGTAGACAATTTTTTCGAACAAATGAAAGAATGGATTACCAATAACCTTCAAAATGCAATTAATAGTACATTACCCAATCATGATGCTGGTTAGAGAATTGCATTGATGATTGTAATTCGGTAAATACAAATTTGTTACCGTAGCGAATTATATTATTTTGAACAAAATACCTGGTACTGACTTGTGGCTAAGTTTTATTAGCTGCACGGGTTGATCGATCAGGTTACGCTGCGCTTGCCGCGGTCGATCCGTGGATAGGTGATCATCTTCACATATCAAGACCCCTCCGTGCCTCGGAAAGCACGTTCAACCGTTGGTCCCGGCTGCCATTTGTGGATCTTTGACAGTCGTTACGGTTCGTCAAAAAGCCGAAAGTCTGACAACCAGTCTTACCAAGGGGTATCGTGTTACCCAGTAACTGGGTTGTGGAGGTCAGATAGGCAGTCGCTCCATGTAAAATGGTATTCAGCTGCAATAGGTCAGACTGGAAGCCGACCGCAACATAGTTGGGAAAAGCCTAGGCAGATGATGGCCTGGTACTGACATGTAAATTGCAACAAATGAAAAACAATTTGAAATTCGCGAGGTATCCTGTCCCATTCCTGTAATCTGTTTTATCTACCAGAAACAGGGGAAAACGTGATTAAACAAACAACACACTATAGTTCTAAAACTCGATGCGAAAACCATAGGATTTTGCCACTTAACTTGGCCGCCAGTGTATGTAGTGTTCAATATCAAGTTACAAGTAAGCGAGTACACTTGAGGCCACGGATAGCCCGTTTAAGTGCACGGACTAAAGTGACACGCGACCAATACGAATAAACTTTGTGGATGGTATTTCATTTGGTGTAACTATAGTGTAGTTTGTCCTTGTAACTTTTTTATACGGTTGCCTGTTTTTGTCGTATCTTGACTGCTCTGATTAGTTCGCTCAGTATTAAACCAGGACGACCTCGGTAAGGTTATATTTATTATTTGATTTTTGCCATCACAGCCTTTTTAATTAAGTAAAGCCTAAATATTTTGGAGCTACTTTTTCTATAGATGTTACATAGAAATGGGTAATCACGCTAAGTAACAGCTATTTTATTTAACGTAGAATTTGTAATCCAATAGTTTAGGTATTTACCGCAGTCGATGTTCTGTGAATCGAGCGTATGGTACAAGTTATAAGAATATTATTTTCAATAGCTAAAAAATAATTAATTAGCGTCAGAATTTGTTGTTATTTTTATTAAACTTTTCTCGCCAGTGTGTGCGTTATGTTATATTTTTATTAATACTGTTGCCTCTCTCACCTATTTGACTTTATGAACTGGTCCACAATTAGCATTTTGTAGTAAGAACTACTAACTAATAAGCACTTGTTATTTTTAGAATAAGATACTTCTTGAAGGATCCTTCCTCATTTTACTTACTTGCACAATTTTATTGTGATTGTGTTCCTAATGTCAGTTATTCGAAATAGGTACCCAACTATTCGTATTATATTTAGAGTCAATTTGTACAATTTGAGTCTCCGGTATAGAATCGAAGCAACCATTGACAGCCTTCTAAAATATCCAATACAATAAACCCAAAACTTTACAACCCCCAAAATTATTCACAGAACGACAGGCAAACACGAAATCGAACAAAGCCGAAATTAGTTCTCTTAGATCGAAAACCGCGTCTCAAGGCCATCACTATTAACATGTCACCACGACTCCCAATAACACTTAAACGCGAAGTTTTATAGCGCTCACGTGGAAGCTAAGCTGAGCTGAGCTTATTACTTAAGCCATATCGTAAAAGCTTACCGCACTAAAGTACACAACTTACCCTCCGGTGTACTGTAAATTTACGATGCATGCGCCGTGAGAATTTTGTTACGCCTTAACCGAGTGTGGATTTGGTGCAACGATTTTTAGCACTGCAGCTTTAGGGTTAGTAGGGGTGTCGGGTTTTTTGGTACGCAGTGTAAGTTGAAAGATCACTGTTTGGTGTTTCTATGTTTGTCTTTCTTCCATAATACAGTGTGATAAACTGATGACGATAATTTACACTTATTTTGAGGCTTTGTGGGAATTATATGTATTTTGGTTTGGGTTTCGATATGGTGCAACGATTTTTAGTGGGTGTCGAGCTTTTTGCCATGTAAGTTGAAAGAGCACTGTTTAGTGTTTCTACGAGTACGTTTGTCATTGTTCTTGTTACAATACAGTGTGACTGCATGATAAAAGCACTTTCCTTGTGATAATATATGCTTTGTGGGAATTATATTTTGTTTCACCTTAAATGTGTGAGGATTTGGTGCAACGATTTTTAGCGCTGCAGCTTTAGGGTTAGTAGGGGTGTCGAGTTTTTGTCATTGTTTTGTTAAACGCTGAATGTTTTGGTATTAAAAGTACCAGATTAGCTATGCATAAGTTATAATAGTACTTTCTGGTGGTGTGTTTAACGTAATGATTGTTTTAAATTACCAACACAACATTTGCTGTGTTTCTGCAACTAATTTTAGAATGAATTACTTTACCTGTCCTTTTGAGTGTTTCAAAACGCAATTCTTAAAATTCAGATAAAAATAATCCAACAGGTGGAAATCTATTGAAACTTAAAATCAACTTACATTAAAACGTCATCTAAATCCTTCTAAAACTACAGTTAAGTAAACCGTTCAAAAGTTTTATCATTTGGACTCAGTGAGAGAAAATATTAAAATATGAAGTTTATCTTTTCGCTTAAAACCACACATCTGTAACACTTAAAGCCCTACACTGATTCTTTAAGTTAAAGCTACGAGTGAGAACGTAGCGTAAGTTTGTCTTAAAGGATCTACCATGAACTTACTTTTCGTAAGACCTAGGAAATCTTGGGACTTGAAAACAGATGCACAAGTATATAGTAAAAAAAAAACAAAAGCTGAATAAAATGTGCACGTTCAGCAATGAATATTGTAAATTGAACCTTACGAGAGGGATCCGAGATGTATGGATCTATTCGGTTACCAAAATCATCAAAATAAAAAAACATAATGTCCCATGTAATAGAGGCAAAGGCTATTACCATCAACGATGTACAAATCCAGATCCCAAAACTCATCAACTATAACAAAATAATTCATTGTTTCATTTCGTATTTTCATAAAAGTTTCAGGAAAACAATGAATACCTTTTCTAAATTCATTTTCGATACATTTATGGCCCTACACACTCTGCTTAATCTACAAACCTTTCTAATTAAGGTACTTATGCCAAGACTGAATGTTAAGTCAAAAATCACTAATTCAAACTAGGCTGAAAATCAGCACTTTTTAAACGACTTCAAAAAGGAGGAGGTTCTCAATTCGTCGGAACCTTTATTTTTAATTTTTTTATGTATGTCCACCCGATTACTCGAAGATGGCTGGACTGATTTGGATTTCTTTTTTGTTTGAAAAACTTCCCAGGTGGTCCCATAATCATCAAGTCGGGATCTGATTATGGGGTCCTGGAAAAATAGAGAACTATTCAAATTTTATAGGCACACTTGAAGCGATTCGGGTAGTTATTGGAAGAGTACTTTCTTGGAGTAATCCCATTTCAATTTGAAGATCTGATGAAGAACTTCGGAGATAGGCAACGGAACTCCTCAATAAATGATAGCAAATGGACTGGTATTGCTGAAATCTCATGTCTGTCTATTGTTTACACCAGTTCATAACATAACATCACGCCGGTACGCTATGAAGCACATGTGAACCACTATAAGGTGAAAAATAAAAACTTAAAAAAAAAACAACTAACTTCCAAAAAACACTACAAAGTGAAAAATAACTTTAATTTCAGAAGGCGGTGGCAGAAAATTTAAATACATATCCAAAAACACCGACTTCCGAAATAAAAGTTATTTTGCACTTTGTAGTGTTATTTTTGAAGTCGGTTATTTTTTTTTAACTTCAAAATTACATAACGCCCGCTTCATCACCACTTTCTAATGTTTTACCTTGGAAAAAGTGGCTCAACTAACTCCCCAGCAACAGAATATGTACCATAAAAACCATCAAGAGCTATTTATCTTTACCATGATTCAATTTAAAATATAACTATGTTGTATTATCCTGTCAATTTCAATATAGAAAGGGTATAAACCCTACTCTATAAATGGCAATTACTCACAAACAGCTGTGAATTGAGCCCTTCGCTTGCAGGCATCGCATCAACCTATTTTAGTCCGCTGCCACCTGTATCTACGTGGGGAATGTTCAATACCAACAAGTTGTTTGGGGGTTATGATATCAGATCAGCTGTTAACTGTCAAATGTAGATGACTGATCCATATGATTGAAGGATTTTGTAATTTGCTAAACGTTTGTCGTTGAAAAAGGTTTTAGACTTAGGTAGACGTATCTTTAAGACGTTTTATATGTAGCGATCGAAGTGTGAACAAAGCTTTTCTTGACTAAATAAAGTACTACGAACAAGAATCTTAGCATCGTTCCACATATAAATCTTAGGAATCAAGTCTTTATTCTCCAACATTTACTTCTCCAAAAATCCTCATCCCTACTCCCAATTACACTAAAACATTTGTATAAACTACTTCAAGTACGAACATGACACATGTCGCCTTCAGTACTTCCTACGAGAGGTTAAAATCCCTTAATCCTTGGACGCGCACGTGCGAAGTCTAGGCATTCGGCCTTAAGTGGATACGTTCAGAAGTACATGCATCGTTTCCACTTGGTAATGCACCCTGGAATCGGTTTTTGATACACAAAGGGAAGAGTTTTTACAGACTTATGTTTTGTTGGTGTTAATAATAGGCTGATACAAGGATCACTGGTGCAGCATTGAATTGTCATAGTACTAGAAAATAAGCGCAAAAATTAGCTGACCAATGGATAAAACAATGGATACTAAATACGTTACTTTAAGAGACATTTTTAGTAATATAAAACGTTACTTGTTTAAAAATAAAATGTAACGTAATTTTTCCTAATTATCAGTATTATTTTAATCTTCCCGTATAAAAACAATTCGTTTAATTCCGTCTCCACAATTACGCCGGTGTTGAGCAGGGAAACATCCAATTTCTCAACTGCGAGAACACACCGAAAACATTTTTTTTCCCTCTCGTATTTCGTATGCTGGAATAATGACATCCTTATTCTGTGAAAGCCCTAGTTTTGCCTACAGCGACGTTTTAATTTCGCAATGTTCCACTTCGAAGGGGAGGATTGTATTTTTTCCAACTCCCTTCGAAATGTTCCGACCGTGACCTACTTATGGCAAAAAAGTTGCAAAGATTCGAGTGACATTTCAGTCGTAATCGGTACGTCGAGTAATCGATTAAATTGATTTATCCTCGACGACGTAACACTTTTTGATGAACTGGCTGACAAGAAAAATGCATGTTTCGTGAGTCAGCTGATTGTTATCCCGCCCTATTTGTGTTGAGTAAGAGTAAAGGGTTGTTTTGGTAACCATGTTTAAGTAGCTACCAGTTCTTGTTTCTGAATCTACATCAACACAAGATTCAGAAACGAAGTTTTTAGCTGTACTTCTAAGAAAAGAGGATAAATAGTAGCATGAACGTATGGAGTCTACTAATATAGAAAATAAAACAGTTTTATATACTGAATTTACATTACGCTATCGAGCAAGTGCATTGAGAACAGTGCCGTACTCTGCAATATTAAAATATCTGAAATACTTAAACTGCTCAACAATGGATTTATAATATTTTTTTAACTATTTCAGTACTTCTTTATTTTAATATTGTCACTTGTAAGAGATATTTCTATGAAGTTGTCAAGGCAGTTTCTTAAAATAAAGTTGTTTATTTTTTCGAAGTTATCAAAACGTTTCAAGTCCATGCGAAGTGTCTCGGAACGCCCCAACACTGCGTTACTTGACATTGCTTTCGTGACCTATTTATCAAAAAGGACCAACAATTTTATCTCGGCATTTCTGTGTACATCCGCCTCCGTTCTCTTGGCTTGTTTACACTTTTTGTATTGTAAATATATCAAGATATTTTGTGTATTCCGTACCTTTTAATATAAATAACTGTTTAGTTGCTGCAAATATTTGCTGGACGTAATTTATTGATGTGTGTTTCCACGAAAAGTACTTTTAATAGCAAAAATCTTCTTTTCTATGATTAATACTCCTAATTGAAATACACTAGTAAACAAATGAAAAGGACTAAAATAAATCCAAATAAAACCCCACTGCAATGCTGCAATTTCTAAGAAATGGCCCCGAAGATCGGAGTTTAAAAGATTTAAATTCTGCATAAGTGTCTTGTGCTTCGTTAGTCACAGAGCTACCGGCAGGACGCACTCGATCGGGCCCTGACCGGCCGAAATCGACGGCTATCCCGAAAGCGTGACTTTTGCCCCCGGAATTGACGCGAAACGCGGGTGCCAGTGTGGGGTATTGATCGCGGATGCTCGGGCCCACTTCGGACTCCCTCGGCAAAGTTCGACCGACTTCGGCTTTACTTGAGGGTCGTCATACTTGGTGCAGCCACAGGCCGCCGACTATTTGGTCAGTTGGCGTGTCAACTTTACTGGCATCGAGTTGATTGGAACTTTAATTGGGACAAGGTTACCGGATTGAGTTTGAATCAGTTCGCAATATTGTGTTATGTATTTGAATATTTTGAAGCCACCAATTTGGACCGTGTAAATTGTAACATAAACTTACAATTTAATTTGAATGCGATGCTTTTAATTGTGTTCCGTGGAGTTGTTATTCGTAGAATAAATAACGTTTTTATCGTGTGTTCGTTTATTTTATTTCTTGACTCAATTGATTAAATACTGTCAAGTTCCATGCAATGTTTATCGTGTTCAGTAGAACAGATGTTTATGACACTTGATGTAGGTACATAATTAATGATTATTTTAATATTCTAAGGTCTCACCAGTGAATAAGCTTTATCGAGTAGAATGTATAAATAACTTAAAAAGCCGATGTTTATATTGATATTACTAATAGTTTACCAATTATGTGGTTATTTTATGAATGAATACAATATTCCTGTCACCATACTTACAAAACACCGCTTTACTTTAAAGATCAAAATCCACATTCAGCCTAGATTTCCCGGATCAGCCTTCAAACGTTAACACGGTAGACAATGTAGGCACTCTACAAAATGCCATGCGCACAATCCGAGCCTACAGATTCGGATATTCGGATATTCGCAAGCTTATTTGCGCCGAAGCCCCTGAGATACCTACCAAACACAATTTAGGCCTGAATGACGAAGAATCGTGCGTTGATAAGCTCAAATATAAGAAGATTGCCATGTCAACTCATGCAAATATATTGTCGTGTAGGTAGCTTGCAGACAATTCGATCTAAGAAGGTTTCCAAACGAATTGACGTTTCTTCGTGACCTTTTTTTTATTGAGATAGGAAAATTTGGTGCCCACTGTGTAAAAAAAGTGTTTTGTTGACGCTATAACTTTATTTGTCGATAAATAAGCTGGCTGGCTGGTATCTGCGTTTTATTTATTTTCATAAAAATATTTTATGGGACCATGGATATGCTCTCGTTTTGGTACGTCGCGTCTTGTTAAAACTGTACGTGCACAAATAATAAAAACTTTTATCAACATGTAAAAAGAAAACCATAAAAATCACCCGTTTTTTTTTTAAACTGGGCAGTAAAAATAATTCTTTACAAAAATATTTGACGGGCAGCCATATAAAAAATGATGCAAAAAACCGTCATTCACACGTTAAAGGGGAGTAGAAAATAAAAGTGAACTATCAAATTTTATCAAAACGTTTTCGAAGTAGAATTTTGTTTTTCTTTATTATTCCACGCGAGTTGTGCCACAAAACACAATCAAAAGGTTTTCATTTCGGCAACGCACCGGCGCGTACCGGACTGTACCGGTCCGAATCGGACAGAACCGCCTGACTCCGGATCTGGGTCAGAATATACCCGCGCGGCCCGTATTCGCTTAATTGAAAAAGTTAAATCGGCCATTTCGCAAAATCGTTTTCATTTTTTTTTGTCTTTAGTACGCGAGTGCAGCGTCTCTGTGCGTTTTGATTTTTTACCGTTCATTAGTTGCATGAATACTCAAACTTTTCACATACTCACATACTTGGCTAGCAGCCATTTATGTTTAATTTATTACAAATGTGTAAACCAAATAATTTACAAGTTAACTTTAGCACTTCTTCTACAAATCAGCCTAAGCAAAATTTAATATTTTATTTCACACAAAAAGACGAGATTCACCCAATAAAATTCGCCATACGATAGGATAGAAAAGCAATAGATAACACAAATACACAAAAAACGGAAAAAAAGCGCAATATAAGCTGTCAACACTTAAATATATGGGATGGGTCAAAAAATCCCCAACAATTCTTAAGCAGCCTGTTTATTGGAAAACTTACTAAGTATTTTATGTTGTTTATATTAGTGTGTATAGGAGTAGTAAACAAGTAATAAATTAAGTTGGCGTGAACTGTGTCGATGGATAGACCGCTCTATGTAAACATACAGAAAAAAAAACCTACCCAATTCATAACACAAACGTCTACTTTTTTGTATTATGATTATTTTGTTTATTTTACTCATTCAAGGACTAGAAGCATTACTCTGATTCATCCTTAGAATTTAATCAGAAAAAATAATAAAATCGGAGGAATTTAATTTGATAAGCAATAGGCATGTTTACATAGGTACTTTTAATTTTTGATTTAATAAAAATATACATGTATATAAAATAAATTTTCCATCTTGGAATAGTCTGCATTATTTATTTATACACAAAAACATTTAACTTAGAAAAGAATTCCTTGCGTAAATAAAACAATGACAAATAAAATTTAAAACAGTTTCGCTCCTTAGTTTCGCGTCACACCGCAGGGACGCGAACAATTGTAAAACCACGGATTTTACAGCATCGTAAAGCAATCATACGGTTTATAACACGACCGTAAAGTTAATTGCAATAAAACTTGATGTCACGTGTCGTTAACTTTAAAGTAAATATGCAGATCGCGGTTTGTATCTAATTGCCTAGGGATACGAATGAATATAATCGGATATTTACGTCGGATATTCGGATATTTATGCAAGTTTCAACTAGTTTTAAACTTCATTACGATCCCATAGTGTCCAATGTAAGCAATTTAAGGTTATTTGTTGTTATTGTAAAAGTTAACGGACTGAGTTTCATTAGTATGGGGTAGTGATTTTGTAAAGATAAATTTTATATGCTCACAATTATCAATTAAATTAAACGTTTTGTGAAATATTTGGGTTTTATGGGCATTTTCGCCGGAATTTGATAAATTCCTTTGATCTTAGCTTCGAAACATTAGCGAAATTGAGTTCGTTTGTAAAGCGAAAGCGATTTTTCTTAATTCTTGTGAAAATCAAACAGAAATGGACCCGTACATTTTTGGAATATTAAATAGGTCTTCTCACACAATTAGTTCGTTCAAAGGGTGTTCCCAAATTTAGTACCTACCCGAACTTCGTTATATTTTTTATGATCTTTTTATTTGAGTTTGAAAAGCGGTTCAATGGGTCTCATTAAAACTCTTAGACAGCCTAAAAGGAGTTCATGAAAGGAATTCCTGAGAGAGCGGTTCATTTATTTGTTCCGTTCATTACTTAATATTTAATTTTTCCCCGAAACGGGGGCGTTTTGAAAGGCCTTCGGGCTTCATCGAAAGAATTTTCCAATAATCGCCGCATTATTGAATAAGCAACTCGGTTTTATGATGAAGAATTTGATGATTAAAACTTATTTAAGGTCCCTCTGTGCCTATTGGGAAAAAAAGAGTTTTGGGTGCGTAAACAAAAATACCTTTTTAAATCAGTAACTTGTGTAAAATAATTCGTATATTAAAATATTTCCACAGCATTAGAAAAAACACGGTTGGCTTAAAAGGGGATTTGTTTTGAAAAAGTATTAATTTTCTCATAAAGTTAATATGTAGGCATATTAACTTTATGAGAAAATGAATACTTTACTAAACGATGACTTTACTTTATAGGTAAAGTTCCCACTGCTGGTACACAGGCCTCCTCTCTGTGAGAGGGAGTGGGCCGAAATCTACCACGAGCTATTGTTTACTCAATCGTAGTGTTGTAAGAGCATTCTCCCAATGCTGGCTGGCTAAGGCGCATTTATGTCGGTTTATCGTGATTATTTCATTAAGTACAAACAAAAGTAAACATTTTTTTCAGCCACATGCACTAGATCGTTGGTATTTTCAAGTTCGTATGTTATATTTTTTAGTTATTTTAGTATTTACTTACAAAAATCGACATACCGAAAATTATTTTCTATTTGCATTACCTACCAAGTACGATTAAATGTTTTTATCAAAGAGTAAATGTTAAAAATAATTATAAATACCAACGGTCTAATGCTTGGCTGAAAACGACTACTACTTGGTATTTAATGAAATAATCACAAAAAAAACTACTATAAATGCGTCGTTGCCGGCCCGCGTGGAATGAACGCTCTTAACATCGTTTTGGAATAGCCCACGAGTTTTTACATTTTTAGCCGAAGAAGAAACTTTATATAATGGTACTACGTACAGCTTCTGGTTATTTAATCGCCTTAGGTATCAAAATAAGTATTTTAGCGAAATTAGTGATTAAGTTTGAACTAATCATATTTATACCGCCTGTAAAAAGTAAAATAAATAATGTACGTAAAGTAAAAGATAATGTAAAGAAAAAGTTTTGCACGAGAATGGGAAACCCATTACTGTATTACTTCGCTTTTTAATCACCAGTCAGGAGAAATTCTTTGGAAATTAATTTACGATCAAATAATATATTACGTGGAATAAATTTTCCTTGAAACTAGTTTATACTTCAAAGTTTATAACCATGTAGATTTTTACTTTTTCTGCTGTTTTGTGTATTTCTAGCGATTCAAACTATGTATGTTCGGAAATTATTTGCTAAGAATGAAAATAAAAAAAGATGTTGACAACATTTGTATCTACGTGTAATGAATAAGAATAACACACTGATCTCAGTATTCATTGAGTAACTAAATTGTGAGCAAATCAAGCGAACGTCATCAATTTTCGTTCTCATCCGCCCTTCCGTAATCAAATCCAAATCCATTCATTTTTCGAATACAAGACAAACACCGAACACGAATGGCAGTTTGGATGCAAAAAAAGAAACGGCCAGCATTATTTTAGCATTTTTTTTAAACGAGTCTCGTCCGCCATGATTATTAGTACGATATTATATATATAATCGATACTTATACAAAATTTGAAACATCTGTCTATCTGTCGGATGAATTTCCAGACGGCAAACTCCCTCGACACGACGATTCGAGTGAAATATCAATTTCCTACCCAGTGGCCGCACAGACCCGTTCATTTATCAGAAAGCAGCGCGCGGGTTAAATAAAATATCCTACCTACTGTACGTGGTTTTTATACTATACTATCGATTTGATGATTACATTTCGATTTTTTTAACGAGTTTGGCGTGATTTACCGGTATTAAGTGTTACTTGTAAATGTCTTTCCATATTTTTCAATATCGAAAATGTTGTTTATAAAACTGAGGTGGGTAGACGATGTTATTTTTAATCGTTGTATAAATAGTACAACGAACAGATCCTCTTAGAGAACTAGTAGGTACTTATTTTATTATCCTAGAGATTACCTGAAAAGTATTATCAGCTAATAGTTTATATCCATAAGAACTGAGTTTTTCTATCAAAACAATTTTTACATTTCTATATCAAATCGCCCAGTTCTAGAATCATTCTGTGGCAATATATTTTCAAAGCATGAGAAAAACAAATGAAAACCGTTATAAGAATTCTTCCGAAGCAGGAAGTCGCATCGCAATTTATTTTTCTTCAGTCTTTATCTATTAGCCGGGTTCCGACAATAACTGTTTGTTATTGCAGACCCACTTTCGCTTTTAACGGGAATTAGAGGGGCCACTAGTTGTTTTAGTTGATGTTATTGTGGAAAGGTTCGATTTTCTTGCTTTTGTCCTGTTTCTGGAGAACACGAGGCGTTGGGTAGCGTGAAGCTTGTTGTCAGAACATTTGACGGGTTAAGGAAGAGGTGGAGTGATAAAACGAGTATTTATTTTTGTATTTTATAGCTGTTGACGTTACCTTACTTATTTTGTGGATGGACTTTGTTAATAACTAACTTCTGCCAGCGACTTCGCCCGCGCGGAAGTCGGAAATTATCTCACAGGCGTTCCTGTGTGTGTCACAAATTTAATATCAGGTAATATAATAAAATAACGATAAACATTGGTCAACTAATAACCATTGCTTTAATAAAACTACTAAATTCACGAAGAATTCAAAGACTCAAAATTCACTTGAAGTTTGAAAAATGCTATCTTCTAAAAACCTAATTCCAAAATTCTCCTAACAAATGATAACTACGAGGCTCATATACAATTTATGCGCAATCTCTGCACATGGAGCAGAATTGTTAGAAAACTTGCTACTTTGGCTTCCACTATGTTCAAAAATTATGACCGATTAAACTTGTTCGAATCACATTGTGAATCCTCCGTATTCTTTTAAATTCATTCTTTTATTCCCAAAGGTTGCCATACTTCTAGTAGAAGGATAGATAGTAGAAATGTCTGACGATTAAAATTGCATGCACTTTGGAATATTTATCACATAAATAACAAAATAGTTCTCATGCATTTTCTCCATTCGAAAAATCTTTTTTCTTGTTAAGTTTGATAGTCATAGATCAAAATAAAAGATTGAAATAAACTATTTAGTAGTAATAAGTAATAGTAGAACTCCAAGCTACCATTGTTGAGTGTTATCAAAGAAAACCGAAATAACACTTCTCCCGACCCGGGTTTTGAACCTAAAACTCACAACAGTCGCGCTTGTGATCACCACATCTATACCAACGAGAAAGACAGCAAGAAAAAATCCTCGATCAATTATTATTTAGTCAAGAACTAAAGATACCGCAGTGAAAGTTAGGTCCATGTGTCGGGGCCTTAAAGAGCCGTTTAGCCCATCTTTTGCATCTTCATAAACTAAACAACAAAACGTCGATAATCTGTGGAGGTGTTATATGTCAGCTAGCTTACTTTAAGCATTATACGGCGGTGCAAGTTGAGCTTAATAATTTTAGCTTAAAAGCTCGTCTCACTCACTAGCTCACGTGTGAAAGGTTCCGGAAGTTTCCCCACTCGGTTTTTAATCCAATTTTTGGCTTTACGCAAAGTTAAATTTCGAATGTATTTTAATTTTAAAATATTTTTACACGGTTACCCGGATGGAGGTGGGTCCTGAGCGTAGATATATGAGCGTAAGTGTACATACCCTCGTGTATAGGTACGGTTCATCCTACAAATTGATGTAATTTTTGGACTGACCCGTTCTCTTTACACATAGTTTACTTTCCTCTCTCCGACGAAAATAAGTACTGGCTCTACATCGACTAGTTTAAAAAACATTTCCTTTATACAAATAATTTTGTTAAAAACTTTCCTATAGTAAGCTTTTTTTCTCATATCTACTGTTTGATTTGCCAATGGGTTTTATGGAGCACTCGATAATCCTAAAACGCTTACAATATCACGCGTTTCATAGATTTTTTTCCGCATCAGGGATTGATACCTATCAAAAAGTGCACTTTTGTATAGGAAATATTGGACAAAACTTGTTTGTCGGAAAACAAACAAACAATTTACATTACAAAAACAAAGGCTTTATATAACTTTTACCCATTTTTTTATAACTGTTCAATTACGATTTGTGATTTGTAGCATCCTACTTAAATCTTATATTTAGCAGGTGTCACAACATAAATTACGTTCCCATTACGAAAAAATCCTAAAAAGAAAACAAAAGCAAAGGGAAACAGAAAAAAAATCCGCGTATCTATAACACGGGAAACGAATATACCTCTTAAACGGCGCGTCCCGGTCGGAAGTCGGCGTACTAAATCACAGGTCGCCTCGGCCCATGTATAATTCAGGAGGCTGAACGCGACACCCAACATACACACATAATTCGACCAAACGCCGAAGAAGATACCGTATACGGCACGGCACGGTCAGCGTGCCGACCAATTTTACGGTCTACTGCCGGCAACCGGCCGATTCAATTTCGGCTAAAATTTTATTCGTCCGAATTCGAGCGTACAAGTGAAATTCTATCGATGGTCGTGCCATTCCCTTGACGTTTTCTAGTGGCATTTGCTTTGGCTTGGTCGTTAGTAGACCATGAATGCTCCTTTGATCAATCGTTTGTCCAATTCGTTAGTGCGCGGCGCTGATTTTATGTTGGGGTGTTAATTTGCTTTATAAAATAACTTTGTAAGTTAAGTTTGCGTGTATTGACTTTGATCTTAATTGGAAACTGATGAAGTTCGCAATCATTATGTTAAAAGATAGAAGTATTTTTTTCTGTTTTCGATTTTTCGTTTACTTTTGAACTTGTATACAACGTCTCGTTATCTATTCAATTTGGGACGAAATCACTTTAACTTTTTACTCCAATGTTTATATAATTCTCAGGGGCTATTTTACTTAGTCAGTAATATAAATATGTCAAGTGTACCCCGTTTTGCCATTAATCAAGCAAATCAAAATACGATAGCTCAATTCAATTCCCGCTCAAACGTTACGAGATTTCATCATCAATATTAATAAAAGTCCATCAGCAGTCGGCACCATATTTCAAAATATTAATTAATGTGTACCCAAAACACATTAGTAAAAATGTCATAAAAAGTACTCTAGGGAAAGAATGCCAGACTAGAATACATAAGGGTGTCGTCAAGATATGTGAAATTATTTCGTCCCCTAGTTCAATACCATTAATCAAACGTCGAAACCTATTCAATGGGGTGGCGAAAGATGCAAAGCAATCGCATGTCTCTCCGAACTGAATTTATTGTGTAGAACAATGGTTTCCAAACTATTGTCTGTGGTAAAAAAAATATTCAAACCCTCAGGGAAATCGATTTTATAATTTCTGGACGCGTTTAAAGTTTATTTTCAGTAGTCACTTCGTGTTACCTTAAAAAAGCAGGTATTACATCCAAAAATGCCCAGGCAATAATGGCAGTGTTGCAAACTTTCGAAAACAATCGTAAGCACTAGCTAAAGTCTAGACATTCAAATAAAACAATCTAACTATTATTTGTCAACAAAACTTCAGCTGTAACAGAAAAATAATAGCAATTTTAAAATAGAACATTTCGCGGTGACGTTTCGCGTGTCATATCTAAGCTCATTCATATCTATGGTTTTACAAGTGGTAGTTATGCAATTGGAACGTGTGGGTACGTGTGTACTTAGGGACCTGTCCTACCGCTAACGAGCAAGCGAATAGCGAATCAACGATTTTCACGCTCAGGAAAAATCAAAATCAGAAAAATCAAAATCAAAAGACATTTATTCAAACTAGGCTGAGAGTCAGCACTTTTTGAACGTCAAAATTACATAAGACAGACCACAAAACACCCGCCCTTCACCACTTCCTAGTGCTTTAGCTGGGAAGAAGAAGTGGCGCAACAAACTCCCCAGCAGCACAGCTGTCTGTTAAGTTGGAAGAACTTGATTCTATACCTAATAGCTTATAATTAACATATAAAAAATTAAAAAAATGGTTTATGCAGTCAAGTTAAATAAACAATGATATGAATTACTCATATGACCTGTCCTATGAAACGTACAAAAGGTTGTAGATCCGGTGTAAGTAAAAGAGGTACATAAAATAGTTGATCGCCGACTTTTCACAGCGCCGGCAGATGTTTGTTTGTTGTAGGGAGAAGAGCTTTCCAAGATAATTCTCGCTCAGCGACGCTCACTTGGCGGGCAAAACACTCGCCAAGAGACTCACGCTTGTACCAGCGAGTTATCGCTCGTTGCCGTCGCGCACCCACTGCTCGTCTAATCGTATTTAGTGCCAGCTCTACTCGCTTCTCGTTAATCGCCGGCGTTGGGACAGGTGCCCTGTAATTATCGGTGTGACAATCGTGATAGGTAACAACCCCGTTACGTATAAATGTGACGGCTGAACTGCAGTCACAACAACTATGCATTTAATGACCAGTTTTATACGATGTTATTCGTTCTAGCGCTTCGGAAATGCTTCGTTAATGATGTGTTTGTCGTAAAATAGAAAAAAGGCTTTTATTTCGCAGTTGAATGGTTGAAATTGTACAAAGGGAGAATCTATGCTATACTGTCTACTAAAGGACCTAAGGCAACTTACGCTGAGTGGTTGAAGATGACTTTGCACATTCGTGGCTAAGTTATAGAGGTATGACGAACAGGGTGTAAAGTTCACTCATACTCTATGGAAAAGGGAGGATCCTCCGACCAGACGGGTGTTGTGTCTGGTGGGCTACTGCCCGACGATTGATGTCGGGATGTTGTACATATGTGAATCGCGCGGTAAATTCTGCTTACGCGATGTAGCTATGGTGTGACGTCAAGTCTTATGTAATTCGCATATGGCATTGTAGATGGCGCCACTTCACCTTTTGTTTTTCTCAAGTTTTGTTGATTTGAAGTTCGTATGTGGCATTGTAGATGGCCGCCACAAAGTCATAACAGCCGCATGGGTCTATCGATCAGGTTAAGCTACGCTTGACGCGGTTGATTCGTGGATGGGTGACCATCTTTACATACCAAGACCCCTTCGGGCCTCGGACAGGACGTTAATCTATTAGTCTTGGCTGTCATTCGTAGATCTTTGGCTGTCGACGCTTCATCAGAAGCCTGAAAGTCTAATAACCAGTCATACCAAGGGGTATCGTATTACCCAGTAACTGGGTTGTGGTGGTCAGATATGCGGTCATATCATTTAAAATACTAACATACAGCTGCATTCGGTAAGATTGGAAGCCAACATAGTTGTAAAAGGCTAGGCAGATGATATCAATTAACCTAAAGCTGTCCTATATTTTGTCTCCTAAATGGTAATGGAGAACAATTCTAATTATTTGGAAACCGCTGTCTAATAAGCTAGCTGCGAGTAGATACAATATTTCGCGAGGGTCCAATTCGATACTAACAAATGCCAACCAACCCACCCTCATAATTTAGTTTTTGTTTGAAGTTACGCGTCATGAAGCAAACGTTATGTGTTTTTGTTATGATTTTAATTGTGTAGGCACAATCTGTTATTTTTGGCTAACGGACATTGAACGTTTCTCTGTAATTCATTGACTATTCCAAAAGTTTTAGGTTTAGCAACGTTATTTTAGTGTATCTTGGATTCGTGATATATAGTGGCGATTTTCGATCAGCCGATGAAGATTTCTGTTTGACAGTTACGTCACTCGATTTTAATCCAAATTAAAAGCTAAGTCTTCAAATAATAATAAGTACCTACAAGTAGACAGGATAAGTTTTTAACCAGTGCGCAAACTATAACCATGAATTCAGCATCTCATTCTAGACCCCCAGAGACATGAATTCAGCATCTCATTCAGAGAAGAAATTTTTCGTTTACAAATAAAAAAATCAGCTGTTCCATACATTTTGACCGCGTAGGTATTGCACTTTTCTATGAAACAGCTGATTCATTTTTGTATAACCGACGATAATTAATTTAAGCTTACAGTTTGCACACTGTTTAAAAACTTATCGTGTATAAAAATTAAAATAATCATAGGGCATCAAAAAATTCACCCGTTGTCAACAAGAAAGGTGCGCCTTGGGCTTGCAGCATTGCCAGGTCATTTTAATCCTACTATCCTGTTAATATTATAAATGTAAAAGTTTGTAGTTTTAGACGTTTGGGTGTTTGTTACTCAATAACGCTAAAATGGACAGATTTAAATAAAATTTAGCACACAGATAGTTTATAACCTGGATCAATACATATTTTTTATTCCGGTAGTACGTTCCCGTAGAATAATTTCTAAACTCCACGCGGGCGAAGTCGCTGTATAAAGCTAGTGCAACGCTAGTGTAAAGCTAGTGTCATATGGTGCGGTTATTGAGGTAGTAATTAACCAAGCAACAATCGGCGATCTCTCGTGTCCAGCCCTAGTCCAGGCCATGGTTCGGAACGAGACTGCATGGGTAGCCGTCACCTCCTGTTGCCACATTACTGTTTCGCGGTACGAAATAGTTTTGTTCGCGACGGCGCACGTGAGGGAGAGGCAGTATATGCGCCCTCACGGTCCTAGTCGCCACAGGACACGCCCTGGACGTCGGGAATCTCAGGCTGATTCCCGGCCACGGTAGGCGCGGGCTTGCGGACGGCGAGTAATGGGTAGCTCGCTGTCCGGTAAGGACAAAGCCCGGGTCGACGACTCATTGTGTTCCACGCGCGCCTCAAAGAGATTTCAGCATCAACTGGTGAGTTCCGCAAGGGCCGATGCCTGCCAGGGGTGCGGGTTGTTCGAAAGAGATACCGTGGCCCCTGGCACAAAGGCAACTGAAGAAACACGGGTGGGTTTTAGCCAGTAAAAATCTGACACGCCCTCCAACTCCACCCAGAGCGGGAGCAGTTATTTGATGAATTCCCACCCCCAAAACAAAAAAAAACCAAGCAATGATTTTCAACCCATTAACAGAACTTGATCCACCAATACGTATTTTGAAGAGAAGTACTCACTTGAAACGTGAACTTTGAAAACACTCATCCAATACCACAATTGCCATTCAAACCAGCCCATTATTCAGCCAATTCACAACAAGATACGATCGGCGATAAAAACGGGGCCTGTCATAAACGATTCTTAAACAATATCCCTCGTACTCACGGTTCCTAATAACAACTAACAGTTACAGTGATGACATAACGATAGAAATTCCCCGCAGTTAGCGGCATCCGTCGCAGAATTAGGTAGTAACTGTAATGGGTCGAAGTTACGCGTTTGATTTGGGTCTTAGGATGTATGGTCTTCGTTTTAGAGGATTTATGGACTAGGTTATAAGTTTTAGGTTGCTACTCCTAATAATTTAGTAGTAAAACTTTAGATCTAACCCGCCTCGAGACCGTGATATCAAAAAGATCAGGAAAAATGGAAACGTTGAGTCATACTACGTATACTTAAGGGCTTTTTGGCCTCGTTATGACTTTATTTATTTATAAAGATACTGTTGTTTTTTTCTCTTTGTGTCATACTATTTAGTATGTGTAATCTTCCTGTCTGAGACCCAATGAATACTTTTTCTTTTTTTCTTTCCGTACTTGTTTAGCTATGTTGCTGTGCAATAAGTGACAGCGAATTGTCTTACATATTATGAAAGCAGATTTTCCGTACAGGCCTAGAGCGGGTCAAAAAGTTTAGTTTTTTTTTTTCGAAAAATTCCTCGAATTTTAACGGAACTCGAAAGCGCTTTACAAACTTCAGCCATGACAGATAGTTAAGCGTAATTTTTTTTTACGAAGCTGTTTTAAATACATACGAAATAGATGTTCTTGTTTGTTGAGTACGTACATTGCTTTTTAACCCAGTGGCTCTTTTAATAAAACACTTCTATACGATATTATGTAAAAATAAAAGGTCTTCTCTTATCTAGACCACTTGGTACTAAAAGGGTAATTCATATAAAAGTTATACTTACTTAAAACCTACGCAACACGCTCAAATATCAATGTAATTCATCTAGGTTTCAAACAGTGTAAACATCAGGATTTCATTTAATGAAAATAATATTTTCGTTCAGACTTAAATTGTTCACAGTATCTTTTGACAGACGATTTAAACACTTTATCTTTAGAGACTAGAAGCCACATAGATAATAATATTAAAGTCGTCAGACACATTAATCCTATTCAAACCTTTATTTAAAACAGACAAAAAAAAAATCACTTGCGTCCCACACATGAAAATGGAAACCCAAAATTTTAATCACACTCATTGTTCAAAAGCCTAAGCCCACAAAGCATTGTTCTAAAGATTTAGCCATGTTTAATATAGCATGTGCCACCCTAAGGTCATAATTTCTCGTATTTTAGGGCGCAAGGGTTAGCCGAGTTATTTATAAAGCAATTAAAACGTTAACTGGAACCTGCAGATAAGGAGATCGATCGGATTGTAACACCCTCTCGGGCTTTTAGTGTGCGGACGTCTGCTGGACAATGAATTTATTGTTTAATTAACTCCATTTGGGAATTAATTGTTTACTATTTTTTGCTGTGTGCGTAAAAGCAGGTAGGTATAATTTATTTTTCGTTGGTTTATTTTTATATTATGTTTTGTTTTGATGTTAGGAGTATGGAATGTGTTTGACACTGCCTGATTCTGATCGGAGCACAAACCTACTGGCTATGTTTAACATTTATTAATTGCATTTTTTTTTTTTCATTTTAACCTAACACGTAATAAAAATGAGCTAATCTACACATTTATGTTCGCATATCTCGACGCAATGTATGGATCAGCTCATTTTTATTTCACAACTACTTTCTACGTCGTCGCATCATGGTAAGATGCATGGCACGTCGTCGTGTTGTGAAAACTGATGGGGGAGACATAGCGTTGGAACGCCTCCACAAGGCATTGGTCAGTCATTGGTCTACCAATGACCTTGTGAAGGCCGCAGGAATCCTCTAGATGCGGGAAGCACAGATCAGGTCGAAGTGGCGATGCTTGGGGGAGGCCCATGCCCAACTGTGGACGACTTTCGGCTGAAATGATGCTGATGATGAATTAAGAATGACGCATGACATTTATGTAGATCAATTAATAACCCTTGATGAATTTTCAAGCACACGTAATCTGCTCTGATTGGTTGAACTATTTATCAACAGCCAATCGCAGCAGTTTACGCGCCTTGACAATTTGTCACATTAATGTTTCGATCATTTTCATTCGAGAAACTGGCCCTAAAGATGACAACGACAAGGCTATCTCCTAACTACGTCAGCAAAACACATACCTCATTGCCTGACCCGAAAATCTCGGGCTCGCATCAGCAGCCTGGAGCTAAACGTCAAGCCCGTAATATCGTCGATTAGCGAGGCAACGGGGTCGCGCGACCAAAAAACAGCGAACCTCATAACTGATGGAGGACATCGCTCATACGCACAATGATTAAGCGGACAATTTATTTGTGGGACAAACGTTTTGGACCGCCAGTTATTGTACGTATTAATAACAATGGGATTCTGCGCGGATCAACTCATTTGTATTGCGTCGGTATTATTTTGAGGTGAATGGTATTTTTAATGGTTTTTTTTTTTCAAAAAATTTCAGCCTGTGTAGACTTGTAGTGGAATGTGGGCTTGACACAAGTAACTATTATCTGAAAGAAAATACCGTACGAAAACTTGAATCAATGTTGAAAACTCTGCAAAACCTGAAAAAGTTCCCCTCCCAGAAAATAAATATAATATTACAAAATAAACGTCAATATCTCACCCTCGTGAAACGCAATCTGTAAATGCAAAATTCTAAAATGAATTTCGCATTATAATAACCTACACGTAGCGTAGGTCCGTAGCAATAGCCTACGGCGTAGCGGCGTAGCGTCGTAGCGTTCACGCACTAAACTCTACGGAACTTGAATTCGCCCGCGGGTTATTGCGTAGTAAGTTACAGTGTGTGTGTATCTACATATTGTTAGATATTCTGACTGCATTTTGGTGTTTAGATGCTGGTTGCACTAAAGTACCTTTTCAGCCAAAATGCATTGCTTGATAAAAACAAAAGGCGTTAAAAACGTTTTACATAAAAATGCAACAGCGTTTCCCGGCTGTGATTTAATGCATGATTTTCGCATCCGGTACATAATTATTTTTCACAGAAACTTTGAATATTACTGTGTTCTTTAATTAGTGAAAAGCAAAAGGTATTATCAGGAAAATATTTCAAAAATTAAATTGAATTAAACGAATACGGTTTCATTACTCTCTGTAGACAAATAATCTCGAATCCTACCCCTTTATTTTCGAACTTTATACGTTTACGATGGACTTCAGAATATTACTATAGAATAAACCGGATTGTAATTACCGAAACATTGGTGTATATTCCCCTGGCCTACCCTGGCGTCATTGAATGCCGTCCAAACATTGATATCTAACAAACAAACAGACAAACGGTTTTAATCTCTTTGTACACGGAAATGTGTTCGGTAGACGCTTTTCACTGTCGACGTTTGAAGATTAATTCGTTAAGTTAGGACGATTTTCGGTGTTTGACAGAGGAAATGACAAATTACAGGGAATTGATTCTGGAGTTTGCTTGTTGGTACATACTGTACATATGTGTTATTTGAAAGCAAACAAAATACGAATTCGAGGAAATTGACAATTTTATTTATGTGATTTTGTTTATTTATTTTATTTAAATTAAATTCTGTTTTTATTTTTTCCTAAAGTATGCAGGAATAACTATATAAAAATTCACATTGTGACGGCTGGTGCCTGATTTAGGTTAAAGATAAAATCTGTAAACAGGTCACCAGGCACCACTTATTGGCCCCGTACAAATGAACAGGCAGGTACCATGACAAAGATTAAATTAAAAAAAAAAAAACATAGAAATTACACAACACAAGCAGTGACAGGAGTATTCAATACCAATAATGTTTGTGTGGAACCTGGTTTACTGTTTGAATTAATATTTAATTTACGTTAATATTTTTGTTTGTTCTAGAAACGAACTTATTATTACAAACACGATTGAAGGCTGCGATAATAACTGCCTTCTGACCTTTTACGATTAAAAGGTCAATAACTTTTGCTGTAGTATCAAAATAAAATAAACCGAAAACAAATATATTATGCATGAACATGAGCCTCTGTCGTACTAGCAACAGTCACCTCTCGATTTTATTTACGACCAATAAAACTTTTATTGCGCTAATTTGAAAGAAATACGCCGTTACGTAGTGCATAAAGCGCAGCCAGGGGAAACACTAAAGGTGTTTTTCTAGATATTTCTAGAAATAACCAGTGGGTACCGTAGGATTTATTGGTGGCATAAAAGTTGGAGTCTGGCAGTTTATGTAAGTCATAATGTACAGGTTCGCTTCCCGACAGTTTGTTGAACGAACAGCTTTCAAGTTTCCTAAATTTACTACCCTGAACGTTATATTATTAAATATCGTGTTGTCGGTACAGAATTTAGCTCTCCTGGTGCCGAAGTCTGTTTTGTTATTTATTTAGCGTGGCCCTGACTGGCTGTGTTGTGTGTACACATACAGACAATGGCCTCTCTCCCACGGGGCAGACATAAACATGTGCACGTGCTTGCAATCCATAGACACCACTTTAGAGACACTGTATCATCATCATCATCAACATATCAGCCGAAGACGTCCACTGCTGGACATAGGCCTCCCCCAAAAGGGGGGATTTGCCATAATCGCCACGCTTGGCAGGCGGGTTGGCGATCGCAGTATGGTGGTCAAATGCATAGAGAACGCTGCTGCCCATTCTCTAGTAAGTCCCTTAGTCGCCTTCTACGACACCCACGGGAAGAAATGGGATGGTGCTATTCTTTTACGTCCGGCACCACACGGAACTCCGACTGTCCGGAGGGACTGTATATTAAAATTGAATTCTGCCTGATGATTAAGTTATAGTTGCTAGTTATAACATCATTATCATTTCAGCTGAAGGACGTGTACTGCAGGACATAGGCCTCCGCCAAGCATTGCCATTTCGACCGAATCTGTGCTCCCTACTTCCAGCCTTCACAATCCCACAAGGTGGTCATCGGACCACCTTGTGGGAGGCTTTCTAATTCTACATCTTCCGGTACGCGGTCGCCACTCCAGAACCTTTCGGCCCCATCGGCCATCTGTTCTGCGAGCAATGTGCCCTGCTCACTGCCACTTAAGTTTGACATTTCTTCGAGCTGTGTCAGTTACCTTGGTTCTCCTGCTGATGTCTTCCCTTCTGATTCTTTCACGTAGGGAAACTCCAAGCAAAGCCCTCGCCATTGCCCTTTGGGTGACATTTAGCCTTCTAATGTGACCAATTGTGAGCGATCACGTTTCAATGCCATAGGTCATACACACATAGCCACTTAGATACTTGCCATCACGTGTATGCCACGTGATGGCAAGTCCTCAATATGTTGAGGATCTTCAAATTGTATTTCATTATAATTGTCATCTTACATAAGCCCCTTTTACTTCCCAGTAAATAGGTATACGTAAATCTTAACATTACGACAATCACCACCACTGGAAGATGGCTTGCTGTTCCCATTTGGCAGTGCAAGCTTGGTGTTGATCTCGAATCTCGGCATAATTTTAGGAGACCCTTAAAAGTACTGCGATGCATATCTACTGCCTGTTTACTTTCAAACGGCTATTGAATCTGAGTTCTTAATTTAAAATTCGCCTTTGTCCGCTTAGCGTCCAGTGCTAAATGACCCACAAGCGGGCACATACAAGCCGACAACACATAAATCGAACATTCGCAATCGTAACACTGCCCGATGCGTTGTCAGCTTAACACGTTCTGCCCAAGCCCCTAAACTAGCGATTGATTCAGTACTAGTGCAGTCGACCCATGAAAATGTTGGCCATACACACTAGTAATAAGGCAGTTTTATTTATTACTGTAGTACCTCTATTTTTTATGTAAAAACTTGTTTTTCTGAATGTTTTGACAATAAGATATTTTCCAATTCATTAAAAACTATTTTAATTTGAAGATTGGGACGAAATATGTAACAGAAAAAAAAAAGATTAATATCCATTTTCTCAATTAAAAACGATTTAAATCAAACATATTTTTCGTTGTTTTGAATTTACTGCGAAAACGCTCCTTACGGCTAAAGTAGTTAAATTGTAAACAAGTGAATGTCGCGTTTATAATTAACAAGATTTTTAATGGATAGAAAGTGTATTACTGGTGTGCGGTGCCTCTGTGCACAAATACTTCTAAAGTTGCGCCTCACAAAGTATTTTTACCCTTACCGTTTACACAAATCTAACGTCACGTGGTCACGTGATAAAAAGTCAGCGTAAGGAGGGTTTTGGCAATAAATTCAAAACAACGAAAAATATGTTTATTTTAAATCGTTTATAATTGAGAAAATCGATATTAATCAATTTATTTTTCTTTTTATATATTGGGCGCCTGCATGACATCGACAGGGAGTGTGTTTTTGATAAACATTTGTAAAATTGATACAGAAATTGTACTGACAAAACAAGATGGCGGCATTCGTTCCGATTTTGGCCACACACCAAAAGATGTTTGTACTTGGTAACAAGTTATATTTAAATAGATGAGTTGGTGCAAAACATCAGTCCAACAAGGTGACAGATTATCATTGTGAAGTCAGGCGTATAGACTGCATTAAGAGACTCTTGACTCAGTCTGCGCCCAGCCTTAAGACTTGGACTAGAAAACAAGGTTCTAAAACCCAATAGCATAATCACATAAATGATAAAGACAGCTACATCATTGACAAGTAACGAGTATAATGTAACAAAGACCACAAGTGATCAACGTGTTCGTAAGTTTTATACAGTTTGAAACAACCACTTTCTAACTTTGTATAATCGTCAGGCATTTGATATTTTCAGACGCCTACGACAGTTTTATAGAAGCTTTAACAGAAACAAAGCGTGGTTGTAAAAGTCAAGTATGTTGATATTACTGTTCAGGAAACTTGCTGCCTTATAATATCTTTTATGTTGTTATAACATATTACTACTTAAAGGAATATAACAATATCTCTTTAAATAAAACATTTTTATGTAACGTCTAAAGCGTAAAAACACTTTAGACTTTACTTACATAAAAATTTACTGTAGTAACCGACGACTTTTTGATGCCCTATGATTCTTCCCCGTTCTTTTTAGGGTTCTGTTCGCACGGGGCGCCAATAGAATCCTATTACTAAATCTCCACTATCGATTCGTCCGTCCTTTCGTCCGTCAGTCTGCCTGACAGCAGGCTGTATCTAATGAACCGTAATAGGTAGATAGTTGATTTTCTCAGAATATGTATTGCTATTGCCGCTACAAAAATGAAAATATAATACTTAAGTAAAGTAAAGAAAATTAATTTTAAAATATAGTGTTAAATATTGTACGGTAGTACGGAACCATTCGTGTGCGCGTCCGACTTACACTTTGCCATTTTTTTAGATACTTACTTATTATTATTATTATTTCTAAACTTTAAGCTTTTAAATTATGTAGATATTATCTTGGAAATTTAAATACAGTACTTTAGTTACTGCAACAATTTTTTGTTTAGTAAGTTTATTATTAACAACAATGAATATTCTCTTGAACTCTGATGTAGTGGCCCACACTTTGTTCTGACAATGGCTTGTCGTTCTGATGTATCAGAATGGCTCTTTGTCGCAGTAGGAAACTGCAATGCAGTGAGACTATGACAAATTGTATTGCAAATTAGTGTGCCGCTATGTTCCACTGTGCGGATATCTTTTCCGAAAAAGTACATTCAGGATTTGACTCCATTCTAGATATATTTTTTAGGTTTTCGACCCTTGTGTGGATTTTAATTTAAAATATTAGTTCTGGTGTCAATGTTTTTTGTTCGAACAAAAACGGCTATATCATATTTTGTATACAGTATGTGGATAAAAAGTAATTCCCATTATTTGATTGTTATAGTTGCGTATCGCATACTGTCTAGTTTATTCATTACTCGTGATTCAATTTCCCGTTTCATTCTAGCGGATATTTCGTAATACAAACCAAATGGTACTATTAAAAGAATTAACTTCGTTTTACAGGCCAATTACAAACAGTAGTTACAAAAAACACAAACGCTACTTAAACATTCAATCTTGCCCAATGTTCCACAAAACTGTAATACGGGGAAATATTCTGAAAGTAACAAAGAAAAAACAAACCGCAAACCGTCAAGAAACTCCTAAAGAAGCATAAAATCGCTTTATAGCTACGAATTTCAGTACTGAAGACAAACTTCAGGCTTACGGCCTCCGTATCGTGTAATTAACCGCCCTGAAAACGCTTCAGAATCCCTTTGAAAAGCTCAAAAGATCCTTTACATAATATAGTCCATGGTCGGGCATTCACGTCGTGATTACTACAGCCGTCTCGACGGCGCAGTTCGTTATTTTTGTGTAGGCAACCGTATGTAACTTATATTTCGACGCCAATTTTCATTTGCAGCTAACACAAGCGAGAATACACCGTAAACAGTCGTGCTAAGGTCCTTTTTAATGCTCGGTAAGTTTGTACAAAAGTACGCGAGCGAAATTTGCACGCGTCGAGGCAATATTTCAAAGAATTGTAGACCGTATTGCGACGGTGTGAAAAAATTGCCGTCGAATTCGTAACGTAGCTTCAGTCGCTCGAATGTAGTTGTATGAATGGCCTTCTTTAACGTTGTGTGCGAGACACGGCTTTGATTCATTCTCAAGACGATATTTGGTTACTCGCGTTTCCTGATGATTGTGTGTTCCCTCATTAATTCTTTTCGGCTGCAGAGGTTAAGGAAAACTAACCAATACAACTGATTTGTCTTGACTGGAGGGGCTTGTGGCTAAGCAATATTAGCCACACGGGTCGATCCATCAGGTTAAGCTACTCTTGCCGCGGTTGGTCTTTGGATGGGTGATCATCTTTACATACCAAGGCCCTTAAGCGAAAAGCACGTTAAGCCGTCGGTCCCGGCTGTCATTTGTGGATCTTTGACAGTCGTTACGGGTCGTCAGAAGCCCGGAAGTCTGACAACCAAGGAGTATTGTATTACCCAGTAACTGGGTTGTGGAGGTCAGATAGGCAGTCGCTTCGTGTAAAATACTGGTATTCAGCTGCATCCGGTCAGACTGGAAGCCGACGCCAACATATTTATTTGAGAACAGGCTAGGCAGAAACTGAAAACTGATATGTCATCGAAAATGTTGGTCATTACTCGTTATTATTGCAGAAGTTTCATATAATTGCGAGGTAGATAATAGCAGTATTTGAAAACTTAATAACATGAACAAATAATGCCACAAGTGTCCCAAACCATGACAATGTAGCTCGACCTCTACTCGAGATATAAATCCTGAGTTGTCCCTGTCCCGAATATGACTTTACTGCATTAACAAAATTCCCTTTTAAACAATGAACTGAAGGAAAATACATTATATACACTTAGTTTTAAATAAATGCTTTTTTAAGTTAGTGGCTTTGAATGGATTTCATCTGATTTATTTTGTTTGGGCCCGCAGCGGGAGATTTTAACTTACAAGTTGTTGATTTAGGACTATTTGCCTAAGTATTACTAGCATTTGTGCTAAGTGTTTGATTTTAGGTGAAATTAAATGTAATTTACGAACTTGTTATTATGGAGTAGTGGTCACAGTTTGTGACTATTGTTTGGAACTTTTGGGGGAAGCAAATGTTTGAAGAAGTTGTTTTGGTACACGTGGACTTAGTGTATTTAGTATACTTCTGTTGATTCTATTGTGTGCGGTACACTAGTTCCAGTAATTTAAAATGGCAAAACATTACCAATGTTCATACAATTATAACTCTTATTTCATAAGAGATGCCTTTAATCTTTACTTTGTGACCTCTTGTGCAAAATTTCATGCTTCTAGACCCAGCGATTTATGCAGTAGGTTGTCTTCGTTCTTTGTTTAATGGCTTACTATTCCATCAACGACAATTTAAATGACAACAATAGTTGGTCGCTTTGATTAACTTAAGACAATGTTTTTTTTCTTTCTCCAGAATTGGCGTATTTAATGACAGGTTATATAGATTCATATAATTATTTAATTATTTTTTGTTGCCTGTATAAGTAAATTTTTATTTTTTATTATTATCTATTATGTCATTAGTTATTGACATGATGTACTCATAACAGTATTTTTTATGATCAGTTGTTTTATGCTTTAAGTGGCCTCGACAGTTTTCATTTCATTTGTCGGTATATTGGCATGGCTAGCTGATTTTGACTAATTATTTAATTAATGTTCTGTGTCTCGTAATGTTTATTACTTTGCCTATGTATGTAAAGAATCAAGTCTATCCGACTTAACAGACAGCTGTGCTGCTGGGGAGTTTGTTGCGCCACTTCTTCTTCCTAGCTAAAGCACTAGGAAGTGGTGAAGGCTGGGCGTTTTGGGGGGACTGTCTTATGTATTTTGACGTTCGTAAAGTGCTGATTCTCAGCCTAATTTGAATAAATTACTTTTGATTTTTGATTTCGTTTGGATTTTGTCTGTCAGAGAAATGGGCAACACAGAATTTTATTATTACTCTTGCACAACTCAGACGCTGCTCTTAAAAGTAAAACTATACTAAACGTGACAAAAGTAAACAGTGAAAGTATGATAATCTCCAAACCAGTCCACTTTTAAAATAATGCTCGTACGAACAAAAATAAAACGTGCTCCAACCAGCATGCTTTGTGAACACCATTTTTTTCACAGAAATCCAATCTCAACTAGCCTCTTTAGATTCACAATACTTCTCGTATATAAATTCAACAGTTTTTACTCCATTTGTTCGGTAAAAACGATTGTAAAGTTCTCGATCGGATGTCGAACGCCGCCGGCGTCGCGCACGATTGCGCCGAAGCACCCACAAAACTATCATTTAGAATTGTTTAGAGCACAAAGATTGATTGTGCGGTTATAGATGATTGCATTGTAAATAGAACTGTGAGAAATTGTGCCCTGATTTTGTCGTTGCTACTGAGATCTGAAAATGCTACCCGCAAGTTACAAAAAACATCAGTAAGATAGCTGCGTAATACGAAATCTCACCAAGATTGTCATGCTCCAAGATAAGCCTTAAATTATCATGCTTTAATGTTGAAATACTTTTCTTATCACTTATGTAATCCTTAAACATTCTAAACCTTTAGATTTAGTGCTTAGACGTGACTTTCAATAGCTTAAAAAATAACCGAACCAATTTTAAAAATTCTTCTCCTAAGGGAAATTTAATTCGCGATAAGTTTTGCTTTATTTTTAGATATCGATAAAAGTTTTTCAAGCAGATTCGGTAAAAGTTAGCGTGAACTAGTTTACGGGTTTTTCAGTTTCGACCGATTTTTTATTTCTACTTACACTTTGCTTGTTTTTGAAGTACTTATTTCTGAATGTTGAAGCCAGTAATTTAAATACTGCTCGAATGCTCGTATTTATCATTAAAAGTCAGCACCTACAACTATTTGGTTAACGGGACTAAAAAGGGATCCCTAAGCTGTGCCGAGGATTGGCACCGTCGCATTAGAGGTGGCTATTCAAACTACACTCTTTTGATAGTTAATTAAACGTCAAGCGGGAAATATTCGCGTCATTAGGAGAACTCGGCGGCTCGGAGTCGGAAATGTCGCCGCCCCCACCCTTCGCACTTTCGACAAAGTATTGATACCATGGGTTCTCGATGAACAATGATTAAATATTTATTGCGACCAAGAAGAATCTACTTAATAAAAATCATAAATTAATTCACTCACTGGCAGACAATGCATAGCCTAAATCACTGGGTCTAGAAACATGAAAATTGCATAAATAACGAAGGTAAGCACTAAAAAAGGATTTTTGAAAATCGCTTAAAGAAGTTAAATAGTGGATGAACGTTTTTGTATGAAAGTTCATCACTTTTACCGATAGTAATTTCCATTGGGCACATGGCTTGTCCTTACATAAATAAGTATAGGAAAGTGGGAAGAAGATCAATCCATTTTAATACGGAGAAGGACGGGCATAAAAACTATTTTAAAAATAAATCTCAGAAGAGTTTTATATTAAGTATACTTACTCAGAGAGATTCATATGATGATTTTTTTTTTTATTGTCAGCAAACTGAGTTTACAGTTTGAAGACCGCAGAAAAGTGGTAGGTTAGTAGTGGTACAAATACTAGATCGAGACCTTAAATACAAAATTTGGTCCAACAACCTGTTGCTTTCGCTATAAATAACAAATAACTTTCAAATTAAAATGTATATATTTACACTCTATTCTAATATTGAAGAAAACCGCAAACACTCCAATGCGTCTTCAAATTAAACTTGCGAAAAAAATGGAGGAGATGAATCGTAAACCCACGGTAATACCGGCGCCGAGTGCTAAACAATATTTCATTAGACTATAAATTTTATACGTGAAGACGTTGTCGATTTCGCCAGTTTTAAGACGAGATATTTTAAGTTTTATATCTTTCTTTATATAATTTGCGTTGTTAGTTGATGGAGGAGCGTTTTAAATGTTATTATGAATTCAAGGTCTACGTGTGTGTGCAGAATTTCAGAACCTTAATTAAAATTTTAAGGCTGTTTTTAAATTGGTATAGAAATGAATATATGTAATGTTGTAGGTCTCATTTAAGAGCAGGTAATTGTTGAACTACCCCACCCTATCATTCATCATTTCAGCCGAAAGACGTCCGCTTCTAGACTTAGCCTCCCCCAAGCACCGCCACTTCGACAGGTCCTGTGCCCTCCATTCCAGCGTATTCCTGCGGCCTTTATCAGGTCATCGCTGGTCCACCTAAACCTTTGTAATCAAACAGCTGTAACAGTATCATCAGTATTTGTCGCAATTCAAACAGATTCCTAAACTAGCCTTAATACGGCTAATACTGACTGGCGTTTACGTCATCTTATGCCTGTGCGAGCGAAGCTCCTCGCTTGTGAGAAACTTGTAGAACTGCCTTTATGCCCGATTCCGAGAAATGACGAATCTATGCGTTGCTCTTTGAAAGTCCCTCAACTCGTCTGCAATCTAAGATCAGATTGATCCATAGATATAGTATAAATACATAGGTATAGGTTACAATGGATGTCAGACTTCTGAAGCACTTCGAAGAAATGCTTAGTGGCATCGTCAGTGTATTTATTCACATGAAAGAAAGAAAAATACATTTATTTGTCACAGAAACACGTGCATATAAAAGATGACATACTTAATATTTAAAAAAAACATGATAACAACACAGATTTTTACATAGGCATAAAGAAGATAAATAATTGGTAGCTGCACGCCGTGACTGTGACAAGAAGGCTTCCACTCAGCATGATGCTATGCTATGGGATGGGACCAACAGCACAGCGCTGATTTTCAGTGGTCATCCGAAAACAACGTAAGAAAATCAATCCAGGATTTTTACAACACATAACTTCATGCATGTTTCCCCAAAAGTTTGGTTCAGTTTCCCAGTTATGTTTTAAGGCTCATGTAAAAAAGAGCGAGTCTATTGCCAACCGGGCACATATTCAGAGTCAGGGTTGCTACTATTCTTGATTGAAAAACCCAACAACACTTTGCCCGAGCTGGGCGTCGAACCCAGGAACTCATGCTGAGCAGTACCGTTCGCTACCACTAGACCAACATGGCTGTTTTTAAGCATGTAAAGATGTCAAAAGAGCTTCCACATGTTACTATACACTTACATATACACCGTGACATTTTAGTCGTCTTACAACAGCAGCCCACTTCATGTACCCAATGACTGGTATCTACTACCATTCATTAAAAAAATTTTTTTTTGAACATTTGCAAAATCAAAAACATGAAAATATCACTAAGACGAATGACGTAGTTTGAAACACCCTGTTATGGAGATGGAATTAATAATGGAATGTAATGGTAGGTAGGTAGATATCTTCTACCGTTTGATACATAAACATTATTAACAGGGAGGTTGTTTCATAATTCTGAAGCATTCATTATTTTTCTTTGTATCTATTATTTTAATTAATGGTAACAATGTTTTAATCGCGCCTAGAGGTATGTTATGACGGATACATTGAGTGGACCATCTTTGTAAGACGACTAAAATGTCACGGTGTATAAAACTCATTATAGAAACTATCCCTCATTATCTTTCTGCCCTAATCCTATTAAATTATGTCTATGCACCATGCCTATTTATTTCATACATCTTGTATTTTATACTCAGTCTTTTCAGCCACATCATCTTTCCCACAACTTTACTCTTAGATCCATCTACATTCATGCTATTTTTTTACCGACTTCAAAAAAAGGAGGAGGTTCTCAATTCGACTGTATGTTTTTTTTTTTGTTTGTTACCTTATAACTTTCTACTGGGTGAACCGATTTTGATGATTCTTTTTTATTTGAAAGCTCGTGCTTCCAGTGTGGTCCCATTTCAATTTAATATAGATCTCATAATGCGTTTCGGAGACAGACAACGGAACTCTTCAAAAAATAACAGCAAATCAACCGCGATTGCTGCTATCGCATAAATATGCATTGTTTTGACCCCAAGGATGATGAAATTTCGAATTAGTGCGGTAGGTACTATAACTAAATAGTGAAAAATAAAAACATTTTCCAAAAAAAACAACCGACTTCCGAAAAAATACTACAAAGAGAAAAATAACTTTAATTTCGGAAGCGGTGACAAAAAATTTAAATACATATCCAAAGTCACCGCCTTCCGAAATTAAAGTTATTTTTCTCTTTGTAGTGTTTTTTCGGAAGTCGGTTGTTTTTTTGGAAAAAGTTTTTTTCAATACAAGATCAAATACTCAACACAAAGTCGACTCGTTTTATTTAAATTATAGCATTAAAAGGCAGTTCTGAATTGCATAATTTAAAAGAAGAAGAAGTGAATTCATTTTTTTATTTTTTTGTCGTACGGAGAATATACACAAATATGTAACACTCTTTAAAAACATAATTTGACAAAATTTTATTTACATTACGAGGGCTTGAAACCCGGAACATGTCAACGTCTCGATGGAATGTTAAAGATCACTCTATAAGGGAAACAATCGTGATGATGCATACAAAGATAGTGTTGCAAGTAAAAAAACTTCACACGGTATTGAACAGCGCTGGTGTTGTGACTGTAGAGCCTCTTCAACCACAATGGCCCCGTATATCTGCTTCCCGACATTATCATTTTTTTTTTGTTTTGTTCAATGGTTTTGCTGGTAATAATGTACTGTGAAGAGTTTAAATTAATATTGAAGTATGAGATTTGATGTGAATGTGTTTGTTTGTTGGACTGTGAATTTTGCTTTTCCAGATAGGTAGGTATAAAGATGTAAGTTGCAACTTAGAATAACAACACTTTAGTAATCACGGAATAATAGAAAAAGGTCTCACACAACCTTTTTATTTACATACATAATTCCAAACCGAAAAGTCGATCGGAAGAAATAAAAAAGAAGCTTAAAGACACATCATAGACGCACCGACCTTAGTCGACCTCTTTACGACTTTTAGAAGGACCTTTCTCCTAATATGCGTACGTGAGAGATCCCGCAATGGCCACGATAAAGAACACTCCCCCCTCCTAAACCTCACCCCCTCACTCTCCATGGGGACCGCGTGGTCAAAAATATAAAGGCCCAAAATGAAATTCCTAGCGGCCCATAAACTATAGAGTTACGTCATTATGGATAAAAAGACGACTACCGATTTTCCGTCAAAAAGTTTTCCTAGCTTTTTGTCATTCGATATTTCGGCAGTGATACCTTTGACGACTAAAAACAAGGTTTTTTGTAAGGTGATCATATGTTGGAATACCGCCTTTTGTTCAAGATTTGACTGACCCAGTTTTACGGGCCGCAGTCGAACGACCCATAACAATGGTTGTTTGTGTATTAGTTAGTTAACAACTCGACTAATGGCTAACAGCAGTATAAATATAAAATAAAACAGGCCTTTAAAAATAAAAGAACCCTAACGATTGATTATGCCTCAGTAACTTTATATTAATAACCATATGTGTCACAGTGACTTGAGAATAGCTTTTGAAATCCTCAAACAAAACACACGGAAGACGTCATTACGACATTTTAAGGAGTTCCAGATTCATATCTAATGTCGCGTGACGGTGCGATATACGTTGACGTGACGTTACGATGCTTAAAACCACCATTCGCAGTTCAACCCTACCCATTTAGTAATAGAATTCAATTTTGATTGAGAGAGATGACACGTGTCGAGTTTTTCGTCAAGCTTGCTGAACTCCGATGCGAGTTTCGACTCGATTTTAGACTTTATTTTTTGGGGGTCATAGTGCAAGTTTCCATACCAGATAATAAGTCATTATTTTGTGAATGAACTGTTTCAATAAAGTATACTTACAAAAGTGTTTAGATGTTTAAACATGTTTTATTCCTGTACGTGACGTCACGATTCCGTAATGGACGTGAATGAATTTGTTTGTACAACTCCACAAAGTTTGGTTTTGCGGTCAACAGGAGCCCTTTAGATGTATTCTTGTTCTATTTTACAGACGCAAAATAGAAGTAAATAAACGTAACTGCTACATACTTTTCTATGTCATATAATGTTAGTCAATATTTTATTTGTATTTCTTTTTTGCAGGTGAGTCGCAACAGAATGGGGATGATTGCAGCTATAGTTATATAAGTGAGTATTTCTTTATATTTAATACAGAGGAACAGACAACACGACAAAAAAAAACAAAGGTTAGTTTATAATCTATTTCGCGAGATTATAAACTGTCGATAAATTGTGTACTGCACCATTACTGTTTGTCGACCGAATAGGTTAGGTTAGAATTGCGACCAACCGTGCGCGAGCCGAGCGAACGGAGCGAGCGTTGCCGCGGCAGCGGCCGGCTACTTCCAAGTTAGTGGCAGTTACTTGACTATTTAGTAATAGCGCAAGCGCAGTCCACAATTTGACGGTTTCACTTCGATAGATTATAATCTACCTAAAAATTGTAAGCAGTAGCAGTGTTACGGTTCACAATCTTTCGACAGTTCACATTCTCGCGAGATATATTATAACCTAACGGTATTTACAATTTTACAGTGACATATATATAATTTTACAACAAAGTTACGCAAGAATTGATCGATTTAAGTATATCAAAAAACTAAGTTTATTAAATCAAGGCAAAACAATCAAGTACAAATGTAGTTAAATTGTATCTAAAACCTAGACTTCATTAGAAACCGTGCCTGCCGCTATAAACCAGGTAACCTTCCTTTAAATTTATGAACCTGTATCTAGGTACGTACAGATCCTTCTAAAACTACGGCGACCGAATTGAAATGTTTCATTGTCCTATGAATCGATAATGCCTATTCGAATCCGAATACCGATATCTCGATTTGAATGTTTAAGCTCGTTTCGTTTGGTTCTCCACTTGTGTTACTTTTAAAAGGGTTGTGGCTATGTAGGAATGTCTATTCCTTTCATCTCGAAAAGTGCTGAATTGGTTTTCGAGTTGTGTTTCAATACGTGTAAAAACCATATTTGAAAGAAAGAAAGAAAATAAAAGTTTTTATTAAATTGTGACTCGCACACGAAGATTATAAAAAGTTTATTTCTTTGAAACAATTATAACTGGGTCATACGAAATATTTTCGACACAAATACTTTTGTAAGAGTAATTTATTTAAAACACTTTATAAATTACATCATCCATATAAATATGACACCCTTATAACAATTTTTGTGGTTACTGACCGCAAACATTTCCATGAGTCATTAAATATCTACAATATTGTTCAAGTAGGTATATACCTAACTAACTATAGCTAAATATTCCACTTTAATATTTCCACTAGCAGTTTACTTAACTCAACTCATTCATTACAAAGTGAATTCGTTGCCAAATAACGTAACTTAAAGTAACTTGCATCCACTCTTACTAAATCATGAAAAGATTGAAAAACCAAACTAACGTACTAAAGCCAAAGTAAACATAAAAAAATCTCCATTACCTTAAAAATATCCATAGGGTACCTACTTGAAAAACAAACTCAGGTAACTTGGTCCTTAATAATAAGATTGCAAGGCATCCCAGCTCACTTCACCTGAAAATATACCGTTAAAATTGTGGGAATTCCTTAGTTTGATTATGCCCCGGCGTAAAAACAATCCACTTTGAATTTCAACAAGTTTGTTCGACTCTTCAATAACTTAATTAGTAATGTTGGTCTGCATTCATTTCTGGGAGATCTTCTTTCGACTGGTAACTGCGGTTGTTATTGCTTTAAGGGATGATTCTAGCTGTATAAGCACGACTTTTGGTGTCATTCGGTTTCTTCATTGCTAATAACGTGTGTTTGGATATGTATGCCATTTCTGTTAATATTTTTGTCTTTTCTCACCGTTTTTTCACCTCACCTCGTCCTCACCATCTCTAATGAGAACGTTTCGTTTCGATAACTTTCTTAATATCAAGTGACAACTACATAAAGTTCTCTTGATCATCAATTACGACAAGCACCTCAAAACCACCAGAATTTCCTTCGACTTTCTAACTTCTTTGTAAAATTTTCTCAGTAATTCCCCTGATTTCAGCGTCTGCTATTCCAAATCGAAAGAATTCCAAATTATGTCCATTTGCAACAGAAAACTAACCGGTAACGCAAACTAGGTTGAAACTGCATCCACGACTCGCAATTCGCATTTACAATTCAACTCGCGTCTCAGACTGTCCGCATATCATCTATCCTTTTCTATACAACCACTTTTTTGTGAGACCGTCTCTTTCTAATGCATTGGATTGCAGAAAGCCGATTTCAAAGGTACCATTCTCACGTTTTGTTTCGAACGGGGCATCGGAGTACTGATTTTGAATGTTACATATGAACGGGACCACATAGAATTTTCCGAGGAAACGCGATTTTTAAAGTGCGCTTGATTTTTCTTTTTGTTTCGCGCTATTTGTTGGTTTAGTAGTCGGGAAAGTATTTTTTGTGTGGATGAAAATTTTGCAGCGTAAATTCGATACTGTTAAAATACATTTTCAGTGAAAACTAGCTTTGTAAAGGCTATCCTGTCTTGGAAGTTGAAAACAAAACAAAACTCGAATTCCTCGTATCCCATGCAGTAGTAAAAGTCAATACAAGGATACGGTTTATACGATAAGACTAGATACCATTACATTTTATGCTCACTAGCTCTCCTTAAACCCACCGTATTATTGCTTTGATACAAACTACTATTGTTTGAATGCAATCGATGCAGTGAACCGACCACAGTCAAGCGTATGATGTTATATCGCTGCACCTGGAATCTTCCATTTAAGCTAGGACTACACATACCCGATACTTCCGCAAAAGTACGCAAGTAAGCCATTGTATCATAACAGCTGTGAATTGATGATTGACACTATGGCACGCGAGGTTTTAGCACACTTTTGTGGCAAGCTCACGGCAAGGTTATTCTTGGCGTTATTCTATTAATATAATAAATGTAAAAGTTTGTGAGTATGGGTGTATGGATGTTTGTTACTCTTTTACACAAAAACGGCTAAACGGATTTGGATGAAATTTGGCATACAGATAGTTTATAACCTGGATTAACACATAGGGTACTTTTATCCCGGTAGTACGTTCCCGTGGAATAATTTTCGACCTCCACGCGGGCGAAGCCGCTGGCAAAAGCTAGTCTTCAATAATCATAATCTGCCTATAATGTTCCCACTGCTGGGACACAGGCCTCCTCTCTGTGGGAGAGTGTGGGCCATAATCCACTACGCGGGCCCAGTGAGGGTTGGCGGATGTCACATGTATTCGATATTTTTATTCTTGGACATGATGGTTTCCACACGATGATTTCCTTGACCGCTTTGAGAGCAGTCCTAATTCAAAATCAAAATATTTTATTTCACATAAACCTGCAAGGGCACTTATGAAACGTCAGAAGCTAGGTGCACGGTTCCAATTTGTCGCTTCCTATGGAGAAGAACCGGCAAGAAACTCCACGGTTACTCTTTTAAAAATAACTGGCTTTTACAATGTCCTCAAATTACAGTGATAATAGGTATGGGAGGACAGTGCAGGCCTGTAAATAAGTACCAAGTACTTAGAGGAATGAAAATAAAGAATAGAAAATCGTCTATAAATCTTTAGTTTTATAGACGACGTCTGTAAGGCCTACAACGTTTAAATTAAATACACCAAGTAAAATGCTTACCTGAGGTCGATCTCACGAACTACAATTCGCAAGTAGGGGCCATAACACTGGGCCACCGCTGCTCTTCTGCACTTATCGTCAATAATAGAAGTTAGTAAAATGTGTACAGAGTACGCGCAATATTGACAGTAAGGCTAAAGGTGCGCTTACACGAGCAACTAAAATTGTTCCATTCTGGTCAATTCTCGTAAACTGGATGTAGTCGTGACGTCATGTCACGACTACATCCAGCAATTTAGGGCAATGGCAACATATAGCAACCTGTTACCAGAGATACGGCTACACAATATCATGCAATATGGAGCAACTTCAAAAACTAGGCGATACGCTCCCCACCACCTCCGCCGCCGGCCGGTTCCTTTCGCAAAACGAGACGTAGTTATACGTACAAACGAGATAGAAAGAAAATTGACTAAAAATTTCCAAACCGATTGGATATTCGTCAACTCATGAAATATATGGAGCAATCAAAAGCAATATTCCTGAAACATATGCGCAATTTTTTGTTGTTGCTGCAGATTGCTCCTCTTAATTGATCCAGATCGATTAATTAGTGTTGCCGAGCAATAATTGCTCCAAATATTGCCCGTGTAAGGGCACGGCAATATTTACTGTATATGTACTCAACGATTTTATTACCAATCCCCATGCTAGATGCAACCTGTGGGAGTGGGATCACCCATCTGTCCAATATATCCGATTACAGACCCGTAAGTATGTAGTAATTATGACTTGCAAGATAGCACAATATTGAGCAAGTTACTGACAGTGTACTCCTATCTTTATTTAAGCAACTGACCGATTCTCGATAAAAAATCTTCTCACGATTCCGGATCGCTCATCAATTGTTTATTACATATAAAAATTCGAGTCGTCCCAATGGTTACGGTTCACTGAATACATAATAGGAGCTATGACCTCACTGCTGACGTCATGACCCTGAAGGATTACGCTCGCATAATAGATTTGGACCGAATTACTCAACGCATTGTTTATTGGTCATATGTTTTGAATTGAATTCCTAGAATTGTTCAACGTTGAAATATCGATATAATGGACTAATGCAAATAGTGCTGGATACTAGGCTCAAAGCCTACTTTTAATCTATATTTTCGATCGATAAACGAGTGAAAAGTGTGTGAATGCCTGTGTACAGAATGCATTAAGAATTCTTATTAATTTATTAGTTACAAGAACAAACGTCATTAAAATATAATTTCATATGTTTTGTTCTGAAACTTTCTTTTATTTTCCAGTTTTGGGAACACTGGATCCACGAAGATGATCTGATAGTGAAGGTATTGAACTATTTCATCACCTTTGATCACCGCTTCATAATCCCTTATAATATACCTTATTATGTACTTACCACAGAAGCACGAATTACTTAGATAGATTTTGTTTGTGACGTCTGAATAAACCTTTTTTTTACAAGAATGTGTAGATTTGTTATAACCCTTATTTATGTATTTAAATAATCCTCAATAAATCTGGATTATCATAATGTATACTGTATGCTGCATTTTCCCCAAAAATGTGCCGTTATCACTAAGTTGACCGTAATTTGTAAATCACCCTTCCTGTATATACGCTTTGTTGAAAATTGCATCCTCTAAGCCAAATGTCTGAGCGTGGCGTTTACACTGACAAATAGCACATTAACGCTTTCCTCGTTGATTTAACACCCTGAAACTTACGTACAAAAGCCTACCCTAATAAAATATAGAACCACATAAAACATATAATTATATTTTTCTCTCGCCTCTCGAAGGCAGGAGTCGTTTTCATTCCACACACCTCCGCAAAATATGGTCTTTCATAACTCCCCACAAAAAATCCCCTGTAATTTAATGCTTCCCCTGAAAATAATATGTAAAAATACGCGCTGGGTAGGGGCCACTTTCGGCCCGTTTCGGGCCATTTCGGACAATTTCGGCCCGGTGCCGACCATTACGGGCACATCCTTCGCGCCGTTATCTTGCCCGTAAGAATAAATCAGGATATTATTTTACCCCGACAAAATATTATTCTTCATATCTAATCAGTGAGGCAAGAAATATGGATATGATACCGACCGAAATTGTATTTATGTGTTATGGTTCTCATAAGTGCCGACTCGGGCACCCCTACGTGCTAAGGTTTTCAGTTGCCTCGCCTCGGTACGGCACGGGCCTACTTCATCAATGACACAATTGTCTTGAACGTAATTCGTGGCTAGACTATTTGTGCCGATTTCGGTCTCTGTAATAACTAAAATACTGAATTAGATTTAGAAGAACTAAGCCAAAATTAATTCTAGACAAAAACTTGAAATATGCGCAACATTTCAGCGAAAATACAAATATTGGCATCAAAATGTTCGCTTTCGCATCATTAAAATTATGAACAAACAAATACAAATATACATAATGTAGAACTTATTAAAACATTTGTATAGCAGTATGCCAACAATCTTAGAGGAGGTAAACTAAAGTTTTCAAATTTCAAAGAGGCGAGCGTAACTCAAAACACGCTCTTCAATAGTAACAACCGCATTCACTTCGTTGAGACATTTTAATCAAGAAATCTTCGCGTCTTTAATCAAAGGGAAACTTGAATACCTACACAACACTAGTTAAGTAATACGACGAATTAAAACAGCACTTCAGTTCTGGTATTTTCAAGCTGATTTGGCAGTGGAATGAAGCGGTTTCTCGACGAGATTTCTTTGTAAACGTTTTCTTTTGATGTTAACTAGGATTAACTGTAGTATTTTTAGCAATGGACTATGTTATACGATATTAGGAAAACGGTTTATGGTTTATATTTGAAGAAGATAAAATACGAAGAGATGAGTATATGGAGGAAAACCATCTATTTAGTCTTGATGCGAGTTAAGCAGGTTAGAATTATTTCAGTCAGCTCAAGAAATGATCTAGATCACATCCAATCGTGGACTTTAATTAACTTAAAACATACTGAAAATTAATAATTATTATATCGTACCAACACGTTCCGAATGAGATTAAATGGCAAGTTATCTTCAAGAATATAACATGTTTTCGTTTTCGTACCGACGATAAATCTGTTTCTAACACTGTTCGGGCCCAGTAGGTGGCAACATTTACTACGGCTAAGTATTTAGAATATAACTAAATAGTATTACACCACTATATGTCTCAGCTCCCCACGTTGTCGATTGCTTCCAAAACTTCTATTTTTACAAATACAGCTGTCGAATAAAACATTAAAATGCTATTTGTGAACGTCGAAGCGAATGAGCGATATCGATTATTTATTGTACAGACATCTAATCGAGTAGATCGTGTTTCGTTTGCGGTCGGTGCGGTCACGGCATCGCAACTTGGTGACTACAGACTTGTGAAGTCATTAAAAATTTGTTAAGAAATCAATAACGAAAACACGATGTAATAATGTGGCGAAGCACTCTTCAATAACAGGTAGGTACGTACAAGTGTGTTCGGTACGATAAAATCCTAATATTCAGCTTCATCTTGGAAGCCGATCCCAGCATAGGTGTAAAAGGCAAAGAAGATGATAACGTGTAAGAGTAACTGTATCGAGTGCTCGCAATATATTATATGTAGGTATGTATCATGTTTCATGGTAACCTTGAAATGATCCTTCTCATCACAAATAATCGTGTACGTAATCTGATTGTTGTCTTGATCAGTTGGATTGGAACTCAATGAGCACGAAACCAACAGTGCTGACCATTCCCTTTAAAGAAAATCTATGGCTTTTGAAGTCCTGAAAAGGAGCAAAAGCTTTATTTAATTCAGAAAACACATGAAAACGTGCCGATCACTTTCATTGCTAACTGTAACATTGTGTGTATTCTCAAGAGTACTATTCACGTTATAAAGTAAGAATGAACTCAACCGCCAGCATTTACGATCTCTATATTTCTCCACTTTCCCCGCAGCCCAATCTACATACATCTAGAGTATTTCTTTACCTAACACAGTCTTCGTTGAGAAAACCGGTTGGAAGCGGGAACAAATTGGCACCTAATAGAATTTCATATGGGCACAATTTAACCGTATTGTACATTTCTCTCCCGTATAGAACATTTCAACATTTCAATTGCTTATTCAGTTATGCGTTCATTAAATAAAAAGTAAAGACAAAGGATTGCATTCGGTGCTATAAGTGAAATACAATACCGTTTGCAGTGTAGTGTACTTTAAATCCGACACTCGGTATGGCTTCGAACGATGCTAATCAGTAGTTCGCTTTGGTATGTTTTGGTGGACTAACTGTTTGCATTGAACGAGTAGTTGTAGTTGAACGAAGTTGGCCTTCTTGTAAACTTATGGGCATGGTTCGTGGTGTAAAATATCCCGACTGAGCCCGGTGAGACAAAAGCCAAACCACTAAGCCTGGTCATAGTGCTGTCGATTACTGGCTTCTGACTGGGCTGTCTTGAAACGTAGAGAGCAGAAGACGATGTTCAAGCATGACGACGTTCGTTTGTTTATGTGGTGGTCGTTAGCACAATTTAATTAAAACACTTATCGTAGTATAAGATTTGCGTATTCTTATAGGCATAGGCAGGTACGGCCTGAGTGTTCGAATGTTGAGAATAAATGTCTTGTTCAGTAATAGGACTACGTCAATACTTTTCTTCAAGGGTGGGCGTAGCTCATGTAAAAAGGTGGTCTGCAAATTTGTACCTTTTGCTGTACAAGCTGGCGACAAAATAACATTCGAACTTATAAGAATAGGTATTCTATTTAGAAACGACTATTATGGCAAGTGCGTGGCTGTTAACACGAAAGCGTGAAATAGACGTAATTATTTTTTGTAGTGTATTAATTCTGCACAGGAGTTGGCGCAAGAGGCCCATAAGGCTCCTTTAGTATATACCTTAGCTGCGTCCAAAGACCTCAAGCAGTGACCAAAAAAACGCTTTTAATTACATTTCGCCCTTGCTAAGTGCAGCATTGACAAAAAATAAAACCACCCATAATCTTTCTCACACAAAACCAATCCGGAAAAACTAAACAAAAATAAATCTAAATCCAACCCGTTCTAACTCGGTATTTGTCGAGTCATTTAGTCACTACTAATGCAAATCTGCCATAAATCGTCAATAAACCGTGGGGGCGGGGGATAGTTTCGACGGTTCTCGTTCGGCGGCCCGTGACGATTTATAGTGCAAGTTTCAGATGGAAAAAGTTGGTGATCCTGTCTTCTTATGGTCTCCCAGGGGGAGAGGGGCGTTGTTCTAATACGTGCTGTCAATTGGGAAAGTGCGTCGTTATGTCTTTGTACGAGGAGTAAGCAGGCTTGCTTTTCTTTTGGATTTTTTTTTCTTATGGGTGAGGTAACAATGCTTGCTTGCTGTATTAGCCAAATGATGCTGTGTTTTGCGAGACATTTGTTACGTGGGACATTTATAATTCTTATAGTGGGTCCACTATATAGACTTTTGGTCATACAGATATATGTACAGACTTTGAAGCCTGAGTAAAAATTTTGACAAAGACTTCTTCATAGAATGTTTGTTTAGAGTTTTCATTAGTTCAGATTTGGATTGTCGTCAATTTGTAGTTTTGTCTGCACTGACAGACAAAATTCTATAGAAGTTGATCAGTCTGTTGTGGACCTACCATTGTGTGTTTATTTAGTGTTTAACTAGTTAATGAAGAGATAGTATTAACATTACAAAACGGAAGAAAATAAAGACTGTTAGAGTATATAACCAATAGCACGATTAACCAACGGTTATAAAACACGAAAAGTGTTACAAGCCTTTTACCGAGTCTATCATAGCTCCATATATTTTCCACATACATAATATGTGTCCCTGTTTTTCCCATATTTATGCCCGCTACTTCAAGTTGTTCGAGCCAGTCGCAATATACATGTTACGAAATAAATTTCATCTCTCAGCAAAGAACACTAAATAAGCCCCCAACAAATTACTTCTCTAGTCCCCGAAGTAACTTACATAATGCTGAAACAGTATACTTAAAATACTTGAAAGTTATCAAAGGAAAATCAACTTTAAAATGGGAGAAGTAAGTCACATTTCTGCTTAAGGTCTGAAGCAGCCGAGATAATCTTGTTGGGGAGTCATTTTTGACCAATTTCCCTCGGTATTGAAAATATTTTATAGAGGCCGACATTGCAAAGTCACATAGGGCCCGATAGGCTTTTGTGGACGCCGTTCTACGTTGTTTTGTTCATTGTTTTCTATTTAAGCGACAAAGCTTGTTACAGCGGCCATTTTGTATGAAAATCAATTTTACATAATATGTAAGATAATAACATGCACATACTAGCTATTTTATGTTCCTGAAAAATTGATGAAGCGTTTACTCAGGAAAAGTAGTCGCGGCCGCGCGCCCTTTACGAAAATTGGTCGTGCCGTAGAGAAAACCTTGGCGACAACACGATTGGCTGGAGTTGGTCACTCGTAGATCCTCTCAGAGCATTGTATTAAATAAGCACATCCAACGATACCATATCACAGTATGCCAATAGGTAAAGGTTCCTAGGAGTCTTCTATGTAGGTTCAGTATGCCAATAGGCAAAGGTTCCTGGGAGTCTTATATTTAGGTTCAGTATGCTAATTAGTAAAGATTCCTGGTAGTCTTATATGTACGTTCAGTATGCCAGTTAGTAAAGATTCCTGGGAGTCTTAACGTTCAGTATGCCAATTAGTAAAGATTCCTGGGAGTCTTATATGTACGTTCAGTATGCCAATTAGCAAAAATTCATGGGAGTCTTATATGTAGGTTCAGTATGCCAATTAGCAAAGATTCCTGGGAGTCTTTTTATGTAGGTTCAGTATGCCAATTAGCAAAGGTTCCTGTGAGTGTTATATGTAGGTCCTAAGAAATAACAATCTAGTGCCTACGCAGATAATATGTAAAAACACACCATTCGTTCGCTTTCAACACCCAAATCGCTACAGATTGTAAATTACCTCGTGCACCTGTTCTTCTCCACTTTACTACGGACACGAAATAATTAATAAAACGGCATAACTGTTGAAACTTCGGCTCTGTCGCCAATATTTTTGTTTGGCTACTTTACTTTTTGTTCATATTTCAACGCTACACAGCGAGGTGATTAAATAATTTGCATTCGCACCGTCGTTATTTCGATTCGATGCTTTATTTAGTTTGCATTTTGGGATGAGGATGAATTAAAAATACATTTTCCTGTTTTATTTAACTTGACCGTGTTACCAAATTGTTTGTTCGTAATCGTTTATAAGATTTTTGTGGGTAAATTTCATTGAGTAAGTCTTGGAGTACGTTGAAGCGCGATTTGTATTGCGCAGATGATCATCATAAATTAAAATGCCTTGTTTTTTAATATTAATTTACAGCTTGGCGATTTAGTCACCTGCATCCATCTAGGGGGTGATACTAGACGTCATTCTAAACAAGTTTCGTTATGAAACTCATACCCGAATTGTAAAAAAAAACTTTTCATACATGCTTCGAAATATAGTCTGTCTACTGTTGTATAGGAATTGTACCTACTGTCGTTACAGTTATTTACGAATCGGATAAGAGCTGCATAGCGAAAGTTATTTAAAATGACGGGTGGAGGCACCCCCTTGACGGATGCAGGTGCCTTGTTATTGCCGCAAATTTTCGTTCAAGAAAGGTTAAAAGAATAGCCTAAGTGTTATGAATAGCATTGTGACGCCAATCAGACATAAATCCACACTTAGCAGTCAACAGTCATATTTCTAGGTACAAAAGAAGAACAAACAAAAAACTTACTTTCACATTTATAACATAAGTAGGTAGTTTAATAATAGATCAAAAAGCTTTCAAAGAAAAAACAGAGCCTGTCAATAAACCAAAAAACGCCAGAACGTAAAAAAAATATTCATTTATTGGCAAAAACATTTTCATCGTCGGCTCAGAATATCAACAAATTATATCTAATCGCTTACCAAATCATCTTTTTATAAATCGATACGGAATCGCTTTGGGACGCAAACATACGTTAAATCGGCCACTTCGCGAGTAAACGGTTCAATTATATTTGTATGTTGATAGCAAAGCGTTTTGAAAGGTTGCACGTGCGAACATCACTGGGTCTTGATTTGACGAAAAATTGTATGTTTATAGGTAGAGAGATGGAGTATTTATGGGACAGGCAGCGAGGGAGTTGACTTTCATAGCTTCTCTTACATATAAAGTATGTGCTTCGTTGGTTTAGAGATCGCTGAAATTGATTTGGTTTTAGGGTAAAACGTCCTGTGATGTGTCTATATGTGAAAAAAACCAAGGGTTATTTTTTCTAAATGGGAGTTATTGACAAAGTTTATTTTAGTAGGTTCGTACAAACACGTTTATGTGAATAATATTTAAAACTATATGAGGTCGGCGGTTCCTATTTTACTACTCTGATTAAAAAGGCCGAAACAAACTCGGAGGTCACAGTCTGTTTTAAAGACCAAATCTTGGTCAGGTCTTACGAAGACCATGTAGATTGGTGTCTGAAATGGAAACACCACATAGATTGAGTGGACCTGTCCAGTTTGTGCACGCATTTCTCAGTTACCGTGCAGGTCAACGCAGAACTTAAGGAGGTTAACAATTCGACGAATTGGAATACCAAAAAAAGGACATTTGGGTGGGCCGCATAAATTACTCAAACTGCCGCCAGACCATGAATAAAACTAAATGAAAAAAAATGTCCTAGGTAGGTACATAGTATTCACATTCACAATAATTAAAACATTAGGTAAGGTTTGATCATATTGTCCAAATTGCGTAGGTAAAGGTTAAATCCAGTGTTGGTACTATTTTTTCTACTCACCTTTCCTGTTAAAAATATTATTATTTAAGTAAAACGCCGACGCAATTACTTTAAAAACTTTTCATTGTAAACAAAGATTTAAGGCTCGTGCAGACTAGCGCGACGCGACGGTCGCGTCGCGCCTGTTTGTAGAAGCCCTAATTTTCCATATAAATAACAGTACTAGGAAACTTTATAAAACTTTGTCATTGTAAGCAGAAAGTTCCACTATACAATTGATACAAATTAAATTACAATTCACAAAGAACTAAAAATGTTTAAATTATTTGCACAATTTTTTACTCTATTTCTCGCCCTTACAGCAATCATTGGTGTACAGTCACCAAATGAGGTTAGTTAGGTACCATTGATTTTTTACCGAATTTACGTTAATTTGATAAATTAACTGTTTATATTCCATGCATTTAATTACATTTTATTCGAAAACATTTATCAGTTTCTTACTAAACTTGTGTATTCGACGACCCTGATTACTTATCTCTTTTGGTGACTGTACATGAAAATTTAGAATATCAAACGTGAGTTGTAAGGTAATGCTCGATGTGTCCCTAGTTGCATATAATGTTGCCATGGCAGGCGATACCATCACATTTCCCGTGGCATTTGATAAGACAGTGCGTTATTTTTATGTCCTAGCTCCTAGCTCCTAGCCTATATGCAACTGTTACGTGAAAATGGCGGCACTTGGAATGGTAATGGGGGTGTTTGTTAGGCTAGTTTATGTCGACGATATGCTCGGTTGGGCCGCTGTTTAGACAGAAATATTTGTTATTGTGGAAAGTTTTGTTTGTCTGGTTTGTATTTGGTACCTACTGTATTGGGAAATAAGCATTCTACTAATAATATAACTTAATATTATGCAACTGCCATGGCTCACCTGGAATCTCTTAATCTACTAAGAAGCCAGGTGGACTGCTACCGGTACAACTTGGTCAGGTGGGGGTACTCCGATGAGATGCAGTGCGATTGTGGAGCCACATCGCAAACTATGCACCACCTCTTGTCGTGGTCTTTTTGCAATAGCACCTGCACTATGGAAGATCTTTGCTAGGCCAACGATACGCTGTCGAAGTGGCAGAATTCTGCTCGAAGCTTGTTTAAAATCTACAATTAGGCAGTATACCCGCCATCACAGCCCTAGTCCCCGCAGGAGACGCCCTGGGCGTCGGGAATCCCAGGCTGATTCATTCAATGGGTAACTCGCTGTCCGGTAAGGGCCAAGCCCGGGTCGACGGCGCGTTGTGTTCCACGCGTGCCTCAAAGAGATGTCAGCACCAACTGGTGTGGTCCGCAAGCGCCGATGCCTGCCAGGGATGAGGGTTGTTCGAAAGAGATACCGTGGCACACAGGCAACTGAAGGACCACGGGTGGGCTTTAGTCATTAAAAGTCTGACAGGCCCTCCTGCTCCACCCAGAACGGGAGAATTCATTTGATGATTTCCCAACGTCAAAAAAAACCTACAATTGGAATCATCGACACGACAAAGAAGAAGAAGAACACAAATGTCAAAGTTTGGATATTTGTGATGTTTGTTTTGTTTGTTAGTCGACATTGACACGGACGTAATAAAATTGTGGCGGGATTTTCTCGCACACTGGATTTTCAACTCTCTGAATTGAACCGAGCATTAAGAATTGCAGATTGCAGCGCGAGTCTCATCGCGTCGAATAAACAAAGTGTTCGATTTTCAACTCTCGGCGCTAGGAGACCCAGTGCGCGGAAAAATCCCGCCGCGATTTCATTACTTCCGTGGAAACGTGTGCTTACCCAATCACGCAATAACGTCTGAACTGATTTGGATGAAATTTGACACACAGCTTTAACCTGGATTAACACATAGGCTTGTTGTTATGCCGATAGTAGGTTCCCGTGGGATAATTTCTGACCACCACGCGGACGAACCCGGGAGAAAAGCTTGTTGTGAAATAAGTTAAGTTTAGGTGTTCTAGATTTGGGTCGAATTTGTCCTCAATATTTCGTTTATGTTTCAGAAACATGTAACATTAGAAAAAACAACCATTTGACCGATTTCATTTCGCTATTTTTGTACCGTACAAGTCCGATTACAAGCTACCAAAGAAAGAAACATGATTGACTGACCACAAAACATCGCCCGCAATAATAGGCTACACGTAAAAAGATTGACAAAACGTTACACGTCGGGTTTGAACACGGCCTTTATGATTTCGGCGCTCAACTTTTAAAACAACCTTTTCTCTGTGACCGGCCGTCATACTCTATATATTACAAGTTGAAAGGCTAAAAAAAACAATGAAATCCTGCCATCAATACACGCGTATTACAAAGTGGGACGACAAACAACGTCCGTCGTTGTTGCGTCGAATGCAGCCAACATATGGACGGGATATTTTTAAACTGTATGGAGACATTAAGATAAAGTTTACTGCATTCGAATGTTGCGTCTCTAGTCACTCGGATATTTCGGTTTATTGTTTGAAACGGGACAAAGGTTTTTTAGTGCGCTTTTAGGAGCGTGCTGCACTCTCGAATGATATAATATTTATGAGTTTTTCGTCGCATTTGAATTTAGAACGATATAGTTTTTTTGCTGTCACTGTTTTTGTCAGCTCGTCTCTATTCGTTGTGAGGTTATGTTCTGAAGGGAATTAAGATCTTTGTGCTATTTCCATCTCCATAATTATTTAAGCAGTTCTTGGAAAACTGAATGGGTTTTCATTGTTGTAAGTTCTATTGTTATAACGATGCTCGATGCTTCTATTTAAATAAAGATTCATCTTGATCAAATTAGAGTAACACGAGCTACAACTTAATCAATGAAATCCTTAAAAAATAAAAAAATGGAGTTGAACTTTAAATCGGATCACCCACACGGTGATAGGACCAGTTTATTTAGATCCTTACATTAATAGACATGTAATGTACTATCAGAATATATCGCCGGATCAATTTGAGTGGTCTGGTATTTTTTGTACGTCTTTATCGCACCACCAACGCAAGCCGCCTTCGATGTATATCGGCGTTATGATATTGACACTTAAGTGCTGTGTCCCACGGGATGAATCCATGATTTTATGGTGGCCCGAGTTACTTATCACTTTTTATGGGGTCTCGGGCGGATGTGGCGATGCGTTAAATCACTTGCTTACCATATATCCAGATTATCTCCGGGAGATTATTTTATTAACATTTTTGGTGCGAAATTTTGTTTATACTTTCCTTTAGGGGTGCTCTGTATGTACTTATGGGGTACCAATATCCGCAGAAGGTATGATTTTTTTTCAGTGGTGGTAATAGACGACTTGAAAATTCATGTATACCTAGCAAGTTATGAATTCATTCTCTAGTCGCCTTTTAAGAAACCTGCAGAAACCTCGGCTCCGTTTTCAGAGACTTTATCCCTTGCCCAGTAACTTCACGAGAACAATATGTCTATTCGATAGGCATTTACGCACGGGTCGATCGATCAGGTTAAGCTTGCCTCAGTGGGTCCGTGGATGGGTGACCATCTTTACATACCAAAACTGGTTGGTTCCGGATATCACTCTTGGATCTTTGACAGTCGTTACCCGTCGTCCCGAAGTCTTACCAAGAGGTGGGAGGCGAAGATCGAAAGTCTGACAACTAGTGTTGCCAAGAGGTATCCTATTACACAGTAACTGTCCCTGTAATGGAGGTCAGATAGGCAGTCGCTCCGCGTTAGATACTGTTATTCACCTGCATCTATTAGGCTGGAAGCCGACCCGAACATAGTTGGGAAAAGGCTAGGGGAATGATGATTTACACAGCTACAATATGCCACATACTATAGACCCGTTACTTTCCAACAAAATGTAACATCACTCAACCCATAATTCATTGGTCGACAGCTTGCCATCCCAGCATAAATATGTATTAGTCTAAAATCAGCTACATTGTTAGGACCAAAATTGTGCTGAACAAACCAAACGCGAGAGTTTCAAACGTTAGGGTTGTTACAGACAAGTTCGGTTCGGCATTCGGCACAGCCACGTGGAAAAATCGAATATCTATTTATACTGTACTAATAATAAAGCTGAAGAGTTTATTTGTTCGTTTGAACGCGGTCATCTTAAGAACTACCAGTAAGATTTGAGAAATTATTTTTGCATTCGATAGTCCTATTTTTGAGGAAAGCTATAAGCTACTTAACAATGCGCTAGGTCATAGCGTAGAAGCGTCATAGAAGCCAAGCAAAATGAAAACAAGTTAGAAAGAACGGTCAGCAAAAACGAAGTATCAGCGCGGCTAAGCGATGCGATGCGACACGGGGTGGGTCGGGGGAACAAGAAATTTCACGCGGAGAAGCTAATACAAGATACATTTTTACCCAGTGCGCAAACTGTAACCATGAATTCAACATATCATTCTAGACCCCCTAACGTAGAAAGTTTTCGTCGGTTATACATAAAAAATCAGCTGTTCCTTAAATGTTGCCCGCGTAGGTAATGCACTTTTCTATAAAACAGCAGATTTTTTTTGTATAAACGACGAAATATTTGCGCGTCACGCCTGTCTGCGGGAGCTTTAAATGCCGAACAAGGTCATCTGATCGGCACGAGCCGAATGAAAGTCAAATAAGTGTAGGGTTGGCTTTGTTCTTCAACAAATACTGCCAAACCGGGTAGGCACACCCGAACATGTGTGTAGCAACCCTTATGGAGTATTTTGGTCGGCTTATAAATTGATAATGCGGCTTTGGACCGCATCCGATGATTAATTGACCCGATTTGACCCAACAATTACTTCAATTATTTACCTCCGGTACAATGCTGTGCAGTTCGATAGTTAGTATCGACTTTAATTTGAATTATTTATTGGTGTCTTCCTAATTGTGATCAAGGTTCCGTCTTTTGTCTTTACTTCTTAACGATTGGCTGAATTGTTTTACTTTGAAAGATTGTATTAATTGGCTAGCATATTAAATGTATTGGGCTGTACGCAGTGGTCGCCTCGTAATTGCGTTACCACTTTTGACAAACATAAATAAATAGCCTTTATTTTCCTTAAGCGCCAGAATTGCCAGCGACATTAAAATTAATAATTATTATTATTTATTTCTTACCACAATATCCTTATAAAGTGTCCAGTTATGGGCTGGACTCATAGAATAATATTTTGGGACACTAGTGCCTTAGCTAAGCCGAAGCTTAAATTTCAAGCCACCAGGTCTCCGCCCCAAGTACACAATTATGGTTTTCCGTAAACTAAAACTAAACAATAATAAATTTACATTTGACATATGGAGTGTTCGTGTGGTGAGTGGTTGTGTCAGTGTGAGCGAGTGTAAGTGTGTGAGTGTGTGAATGAGAGTCAGAGAAATTGGTGCGTGAGTGCGATAATAGTAAGTGCCTGCAATAACGCCAAAAACACAGACGGAATGCGGTGACTATTATGTGTTGAACAAAATATGATTCGCAACCGCAAATCTTGATTGATATTTCATGAAATAATCATTCAATAGGGTTATATGAACTTAGAGGGTTGTATTAATGATTTTAATCTATATATTAATACGTGAAGCAAAATTTTATACCCCTTTTTACTAAAATTACGCGGACGGAAGAGTGTGAAATTTGGCACAGTTAAAGTTCATATGAAAAAGGAGCGGAGAAACCTAATATTGTTATAAAATAATCTATTTGAATTATGGTTGAATTTCGGCATTTAAATGAATTATGGTCGAATTTCGACCACTGGGCAACCACCAGTTATGGTAGTTCTGTAAATACATACTGTTCCTTACGTTGTTTGTAATAAGGTTCAATAGCAATTGTGGACTGTATGAGATAATAAAAATACGTATCGTCGATTCAATGTTTTAATACAGACTAAATAGGCTTGGTAATGAGCACATACTTATTACGGGTGTACTATAGAGTACACACACATTTCACCAGTATCAAAAAAATAAATGAACACAAACTCAGATCAACACTCAAATAGCTCCCTTAACTACCGCTTAATTAGCGCTTAAAATTACATCTCTGCAATAAAACCCGTAATAGCTAATGGGAACACGATACCTAACGTAATTAGGCTGGTTACAATCCATCAACGCATATAGGTGCATTTATCGCATATATGTACGTGCATACTTGCGTATTACATCTATGTAGTTGCATACGCCATCGCGTCATTAGCGATGTTCTAGTAATTAATGTAATTATCCTTAAACTGAAAGTGCTTTCAATTCGTAATCAGAATTAATAAGACCACAATTTGGAGTCAATACCTTGAAGATGTAGGTATTGTTATTCAGTGGAGAGTATTAAAAGTTTGATTTATTGTCAGTGTCGTCCATCCTGCAAATTTCATGGTCTAGTAGTGGACGGCTTGTTATTGTTTTTTTAACAGGTTATGGTCAAATATCTCTTTTTTTTTTGGGTGGGAAATCATCAAATAACTTCTCCCGCTCTGGGTGGAGCGGGAGGGCGTGTCAGACTTTTACTGACTAAAACCCACCCGTGTTCCCTCGGTTGCCTGTGTGCCAGGGGCGGCGGTATCTCTTTCGAACAACCCGCACCCCTGGCAGGCATCGGCCCTTGCGGGCCCCATCAGTTGGTGCTTACATCTCTTAGAGGCGCGCGTGCAGCACAACGCGCCGTCGACCCGGGCTTGGTCCCTACCGGACAGCGAGCTACCCATTACTCGCCGTCCGCAAGCCCGCGCCTACGGTGGCCCAACTGCTAAAAAAACACTACAAAGTGAAAAATAACTTTAATTTGGGAAGTCGGTGTCTTTCGTTTTGTATTTTCGTGATTTTTGCCACCGACTTCCGAAATTACAGTTAATTTTCACGTTTTTAGTGTTTTTTTTTGTGAGTCGGTTGTTTTTTTTTTGCAAGCAAGTTTTTCATTTTCATTTTCTGTTTTAGTACCTACCTACTTCACACAAATTCGTATACCGTTACTAGCTTAGTAAATAACAGTGACAAGTAGTTACTACTATTACTTATTAGAACATCATCAATAAACACTAAGTGGAAAAAATACGTACCTACGTATTTTTCCACGTAGTGTTTATTGATGATGACCCATTCACCATTCACCACTCATCAGAACTTGACCAAAATTGTTGGTATTTAAAAGACAATGCCAGATCCTGCCCCACCTTTATCAATTTACAGGAAATGTAAATTAATCAAAACTCTCGCATGAAATTATGACCCTTTGTTACTTAATTGTTATTCTGTTACACTTGCAGATAAAAAGTTAGTGATAAAAAGGAATTTTGAAACCCAAAGCCTATTTCCTGTGTTTGTCGCAACCATCCGCGTTACTTAGTAACGAGCATACACACGGAACGAAACGAATTATTTAATTTAAAAAATGACTTATATTTATTTATTATCTTTTATCTTGCACCTTGGTAAACATAGGTATTTGTAACTATAAGGTAACTAAAAGACTTAACCTCTTAAAAAGCAGCAAGTTTCTCCCTTCCAACAATCGCACAGCTGTTGCGCGCGCAAGCTCAGCTGATGCCCCTTTTTTCTTCCAGTTCAAGTTCATAATCGTCAAGCTTCTGAATCTGAAAATTATCGCATATCGACGTATGCCTCCGTAGATTTAACTGTATGATGTGATACCATATTTTTTCCTTCGTAGGCAAATCTTTTACGATGTAACATCATTTATTGTTTGTTAACTTAGATGGAAACACATTGCTACTGCGATTATGGGCTGATTTTCCTAAAGTTCTTTTATCCGTTTTAAAATTGAGGTCTGGTAGTTTAGATAGGGAAACACTGACACACATTCATAACTAGAATAGGAGTACATACCTACGAAGTATATTTTACTAAATATAAAAGTTTGGTCGAATTCGCCCTAAAGTGGTTTAAACACACAATTTAGTTATGTAAGAATTTGGGTACATAAATAATATAATACACGTGTATAAAATGTCCTATTAATTATTTACTAGTGTTCGCCCAATGGTCGAAATTCGACTATAATTCATTTAAAACTTAATGTATTCCAAATGCATCTTTATTTTCAAAAAAATCGGTATCTACACTCTAAATATAAACTTAAATTGTGCCAAATTTTATACTCCTCCATTCGCGTAATTTTATTAAAAAGGTGTACAAAGTTTTTACTTCACGTATTAAATAGAAGATAACAGAACTTTATAACCTTACTCGAACCAACCACCGACTAGAAACACAAAATACCTACCGCCTTTAAACTCAGATTCCATCCAAAGACATCAAATAATCCTCCCCTTCCGAGAACACAACTCAATCAAATCTCTCAGATTATTTGCTCGTGTAAAACAAACAAAATGACACGGAGTGTATCCAAGCGAGAGTTCCAAGAGTACCAAGAGTATGGAGAGTACCAGTAGCAACTTGACCCCGTTTCTCCCTAAATGTACCTTCATACACTCGATCAATACAGCAACGTAAATAAATCACTAAGTTTGAGTTTCGCGATACGAAGCTTGACGGTAACAGACAGATTCAGTAGGCCAAGTTAGGATGACTCCCCTGTGTGTCATTCAGACGAATTGGTTTCGGTTGTGGAAAGAGAGGCATTTTTTGAAACACCATAACATATGCTCAACAACAGTTAAGCTGTTAGAATGAGAGTCTACTGTGACCAATAGGAAGTTGAAAAAGTGTATTGTTTACATTACAGTGGCAAGATACTGCCCAGAATTTTTTATGGAGGTGAATTAAATCATGAACATTATAAAATAACTTTTATTCCTAATATAAATCAAAACGAGGAAGACCTCAAAACTAAGGATCAGGTAACACCGAGACGCGACGTGACGCGACGCTGCGCGAACTTTTTAAGATCACAATACAAAATAGATGTTATTTACTTCAAAGTAAGGTATAGGGGCTGCACAACGCGGTGCATCTCAGCGTTCTTCGACACGCTTTCGCGCTGGTAGTGAAATTATACCTTTTCGTGTTGTAAATACGTTAGATATTCTATTGCTCGCGGTTTGTCAAGATGAGTGAAGTCGAAATCTCGGTAACCGTCAAGGTGCAATTACCAAACTTTTGTGAACCATCTTTTTTATTGATCTGTTTCGTCCCGGTGCTGGTCTCCCCCATACTCTTCCAAATCTCTTCATCTTACTCTTTCTCCGGCTAATCGGCGAGGAACGAGTCCAAATCGTCAAAACAGCGTGGAGAACCATCACAAAATGAAGACTAGCACTAACAGCTAATACGCCAAAATCATCACAATTTATCTACCACAGAATTTATCAGCTGTTTCAGCAATTTATCATGGCCAACAAATAATATTAGTTGAGTGACAGAAACGGGTTACCGCGCCGGTTTTAGGGTGTTACGGGCGGACTGTAATTTTATGCATATGCATGGATATTTGGATCGGTGTTGACGCACTAGATATTGATGAATTAAACGCTTCACGTTCATGTAGTCACACTATGGAGATAATTGCTATACAAAAACTGTTTCGGTACAAATACAAGGAAATAGACTCTGAACATTTTAGCCAGCACAATAACGTTATTATTATTATTAGCTACTAGCTTTTGCCGCGGCTCCGTCCGCGTGGATGTCGGTTATCGCGTGAAGAAGTAGCCTATGTCCTTCTCTATATCCCAGGCTATATCTTTGTCAAATTTCATGACGATAGGTTCAGCGGTTTAGGCGTGAAAGCGTAACAGAGAGACAGAGTTACTTTCGCATTCATAATATTAGTAGGAATTAATGACCCTCTGAAAGCCTCCCTACTCTCTTTCCACCTCTCTGTCCAGATCTCAATCATCATCATCATTTCAGCCGAAAGACGTCCACTGCTGGACCTAGGCCTCCCCCAAGCTCCTCCACTTCGACCGGTTCTGCGTTTCTCGCATCCAGCCGATTCCTGCGGCATTCACAAGGACATCCATCCATCTTGTGGGAGGCCTTCCAACGCTACATCTTCCGGTACGTGGTCGCCACTCCAGAACCTTTCGGACCCATTGGCCATGTCCAGATCTGCCAAAGACCAATCTTTATTAAAGAAGTTCAGCACATCCCGCCATCTCCATCTGGGCCTGCCGCGATGACTAAAACCTAAGTATTAAATAAATATTTTCAGCCTATTACTGTATCATGTTGGACCGATACCGACCGACCTTTACCCTTGCCTTATTATAAAGAAATAAAGGACGCTATCCAATAGAACGTTGCCCATTTCAGACTATCAGACTTCCCGATAATATTTTCGCTTACTGTAAGGCACTGAAAGATTAACTTAAAAATACACCAATGGAGAATGGACATCTAAAGACATGGTACTTATAGCTTCTGAATCTACTTTCTGATTAAAGAAATGTGTCTTCGGACTCATCTGCCAAGGGTTTATACCATTGCGAAAGCCTATGAGATTTTGAAGAGAAGAGAGATAATGTATGGGAATTTGAAGGGAGAATTTGAACCAATGTATGTAGCCCAAGCAAGCTCAAAGCATGTATTTTAACTATACCAATAACAGGCGCTTTTGAATCGTCGGGGTCGTCGGTCAGTCAAAAAGATGAAGCTAGTTGCTCATTCCAAATCGTAGTAGGTTTTTATGGGGAAGAACGGCAAAGAAACTCTGCAGACGCATATGTCATACCTATCATTTATTGCAGGAAATACTACAAGGTATAGTCTCTTCTTTTTAATTTCTAACGAACTTAAAAAATGAGGAAATTCTCAATTTGACTATATTTTCTGTTCACGCTATGCATTATCTCCGACAATTGTGGATCGATTTCGAAAAATCTTTTTAGTAACTTTTCTTGGGTAGTTTTTGAGTTAGGTGCAATAATAGGTACGTATTTTTCCACTTAATTGGTATTATTAATGATGTTATAATAACTCCCCGTCACTGTTATTTACATAACAAGTATATACGAAATTGTGGGAAGTAGATACCACAGTTAAAAAGTGAAAAATAAAAATTTGTTTACATAAAAAACAAACAACCGACTTCCAGAGAAAAAAAGAGGTATACTCGTAAAGTGAAAAATAACTTTTAATTTCCGAAATCGGTAGCAAAAAAAAACGAAAATACAAAACCAGAGACAGCGACTTCCGAAATTGAAGTAATTTTATCATGCAACGAATTTACTCCCAGCTACTACTTCAACACCAAACTTCCGTGTGACTCGTCTTCCCTCCACTTTGATGTCAAATCATTACAAAGGTAAACAAGAACGACTAATTAGCGGTACATGAACGTATCTCATTGATTTTCGGTTAGCACTGACTAATCCACTAATTTAGTGACTGCTGCTATTAATTTAGTAGGTCATTGATTCGTTGGTCTAATTGCGTAAATGATGTGGCGGTGTGCTTCTAAAGCTCACAATTAAGCCGTATATATGGAACTCGTTACTGATCAATACTGATCTTAACAAAAGACTTAGTTAATTAAGATATTTTGATGAGTTGAATTATGTAAGCCGATCATATCGTTCATATTGTGTTATAATGAGTGTTGTGAGATTAATTGGTTATGATCTTCAGGTATTATACTCTCTGCCGCCCCGAACAGTGGTGGCCCACTTGTAACAGCCGCGACTGACGAGTTGTAGGTCCTGGGTGTAAATTCAAGCTGGCACTTTGTGTAAATTATTTTATGACTACCGCTCTGAAAACGGTGACATGTTTCATCCATCAACCCGCACTAGGCCCACGTGGTGGATTACGGCCCACTCCCTCTCACAGAGAGGAGGCTTGTGTCCCAGCAGTAGCAGCATTTAAGGCTGATTATGCCCTATTGCATGTTATGATTCGAAAATCAAAAGTTAAACTCGAAAGTCAAAAAATATTAGCCGAAACAAAATGTCATTGTTCAACAAAATAACAGTCAATTACGACAGTAATGCCAAAAACATAACACAAGGCCGGAAAAACAGCAAATTCACCTGATTTTTAAATCTCGTCACAACTCCAGTGTCCAACGACATAGTGAATGTCCCGTAGAACACTGGAGGCCAATCCTGGTCCCCCGAGTGGCATGCCGTCACTCTGCGTGGCCCGTTCGACGCCATATGTGACCACGCCAGCAAACAAACGTTCTAACTTCATAATAGTTCAAAGTAAACTCCAACTCCATCACCAACTAAATAAAGTTCAAACTTGATTGTACTTACAACTCGAGGGTGGGTATGGGGTGAAATCCCAAAGGCGACGTACGGCACAGTGCTCATCATTTCCCCATTGTCTCGTTAGACAAAAATCAAAAACAAACACTCGCTGGAGGGATTTTCGGATCTAAGTTTCGGATGACTCCCAATCATCGTGTGTTGAGCTGTGATTGTACGTTTGGGATTTATAGGTCTATAAGCTGTCGGCGTTCAATTTTATATATGATTAGGACAACTGCTTACATCACAAATATAGCCATCAATATCGCATCTGTGAAAAAATGGGGAGTTGAACCGGGTTCATGCGAATGACGCCTTCAAAAATGTCTGATAATAATATGATATGAAACATCTTCCACGTCAATTTTACACATAGGTAACTTTAATTACGAGGGAAAAATTTAATTGCACCCATGTCATTTTTTCAAGGAACAGACCCAGCCACCCTTTCCCTTCTACCCAATGGTGTCATTAAGGTCGCCTATAGGATAACTGCTAAAGAATGGGTTGCACCTCTCGGCTAATAACTACAAACTGCGATCACGAATTCTGTCAAGATCAACCAACCGTGATATCTAAATATGCCAATTTTCTCTTTGACCGTTTATTTCCGGCGTAGCGTTTGTTTAACAATGCTGATAAGAACAGCACAATTAATGCACAGTCATAATCCCATAAAGTGAGAATAACAAGCTCAATAAGTTTCAATATTGCTAATAAAAAAATTAAAATACGAAATAAAATATCGAAACATTTTTTGTTGTATCTGTTATGAACTTATGAATCATACGGGCCAGCACAATAAAAATCCATTCAAATATATTCTAGCCTGCCATAATTTATTAGACAAGCTGTTGTCGGGAGTTATAGAGTTTCGCACCAAATCCAATCACTAAATCAACAGAACACAGAATTTATTTTCAACGTATTTGTTATTCTTTCTTTCTCCTTTTACTGTATGAAAAATAATATTAGGCGCCATCGTGTCAGACATTTCAAAGGCTTTCTATATCTATCCTTCTATTCATCGAATGTATGCATTGAATTACTCAAGATTTTGCCATGTTTTGGATAAATGTAATTCTTTCCTCGAAGATTGCGCCTCCGTCGTGGCGCGTCTGCTACGTGACCACAATATCTAAGTCACGCTTGTCTCCAGCCACTCTTTTATGTCTATCATTTATTCTTCCGATACGCAAACGTCAGCGATTGACAAGTACAGTTCATGTCGAATAAATTGTCGGTAAAATTGTACGTGGAGTGAGTTACGACTGTGGACGGGCCCTTCGACTCCGCTGTTTTGCTTTGGCCCGACAGATTTATCGTTCGCTTTGTTTTTAGAAATTTTCGCCTCCGTGAACGCTTTCCTTTTATATCGGAAACGTCTATTTCGATCTGCATTGATTTGCTCGACGGAAAAGCTGTCATTAAGAACGCCCTGACAAACCTCCAGCACTCGGAAACGTAAATAATACACCCCATATTGAAGATTATTTCTAATGCTCAAACTCGAGACGCAATAAACTAGCACGATGATAATAAAAATGTTCCGCTTATCCCTCGTGTTCCCGTTGTAAATTTAAACGGCGATGCGCAAGCGATTCTAAACCTTAGCGCATTTTATTAATGTCACGATAGAACATTTTAATTTTAATAAAACTGAACATCGGCACGCCCGACCTATTTGTCAACCTTCTTTACTTTTGCTGGCATGAAATCATACAGTCTCACTTTGCGTAACTACAACACTAAACGAGGAGAGCTCGGTAGTCGACAGAAAGCGTACTTTTTGATTAGAACGCTAAGACATAAATTCGCACGATAATCCACGTCCGCTCTCGTATGAAATATGAAAGCCCCGAAGGACGCCGCGCTGGATTTAAGCTTTTCTCTTTAAAGTAATAAAGGTGTGTTTTATTTGAACTGCGACGGATTATATTTGGGATTTGGACGACGAAACACGTAGGCGAACCATCGCTCATGTGACAAATTTCTACGTTTGCCTTAACGCGGGCCACCGTGTTTAGAATATTATATCTGAAGAAGGGACTCTGGGAAGTCATATTGATTTACATAAGGAAAAAAGGCTGTAGGATTCTGGACAAATGAAATGAATCTTGAGTGACGTGGAAATGTACGGGGTATGAGTGGAAGTAATATTTTCACGTGTATGATTCTATTTTGAGCGAATTTATTTAGCATTTCTCTTTTTATGTTCTAAGTATTTTCCCTTTCAATCAAAGAGACTTTTTTGCATACAACCACCCTTTGGATATCTGGGAAGTACCTATTGATAATAAACCTTAAACAACGTATTATTGGCTTAGTGAGTAAAACCAATATTTCTTCTAAAACAGGTATCGAATCTGCGTATGTACCAACAATCAGAATGCTAGCCAAATCAAAATGCTGTTAGACCTTATGGTCTAAAACTAACAATAACAAACCCCAAGATAGTCTAATTATACTCGATATCTGATAATTATGAGCTAATTAGGGCCATTAAAGGATATTTTAGAACTTATTTCATGAATTAGAGAGACCTCATTATAAATGGATTTAGTGCCAATGTTTACTTCGATATAGCTGTACAAATAATGCATTGCCCGCTTTTTTGATTATATATGAACTCTGCTTTAAATAATTCGTTGAGGCTGTCAGATTCATACACAATTCACGAACGTCGAATATTTAAATTAAACATTTTTATTACTTAACATCTGTACCCGCAAAGCAATAGGTACTATATCCGCAAAGTTTCATAAATACCAATCCCGAAAATAAAGTTTACAAACGACGCTTTAGAATCAGACGAAACAAAATGCGTGAATACTTGAATCGACAGCTCTGCCCTGCTAATTGTATCTGCAGTAATCGACACTTATGGCTTTTTTTGCAGAAATGGCATCTTTAGGGGCAAACCTGTATGGAAAAAATAAAAATATTTGGGTACTGAAAGTATGTTTTTTTGATAACGAGATTCACAGCACTTGCATGAAAATTTTACTTTTAGATTTCCACGTTTTTCTCGAAACCACTTTTTTGCAAGTACTGTATTTACAATTAGCAAGGCAGAGCTGTCATATGCAGTCTTTTCTTCGCTGCCACACCAAAATAACCCTAATTCTGTTTACCGATAAATCAATATGCGACATCAAGCGTCTCAAAGGGTATGCAATAACGATTGTCTATGTACCTACATGCGTCTTTTTTGCACCAATTGTAACTGGTGTCCCCCCAGGGAGGAGATTTGTCAGTTCGTTTATGCGACTTTGTCGAATTCAAATCGTAGTTTTCCTTTCTGCTAGTAACGAACTCCCAACAATACGTGCGGAAAGAGGATTTTGCGTTTTATTCTATATATTTTTTGTGTATATTTTGAGGGCAGTAGACGTGATTCAGATAGGTAAGCAACCCACCAATTGTATATTTATGAGTTCACTATTATGCTGTACTTTTTTTTATTGTAATACCAATTTTGACTTGAATCTGCTGGGGATTAGTTCGCATAGAGTTTGAAATTAGTCGTTTATGAATCATTGTTACGATTGAAATATGTTCAGTGTTGCAACTAAAAACTTAATTCTGTGTGTAAAAAAATGGTTTGCATCATTTTCCTTGCCGGTGCGCTGCGTTGGCAATTTGCCACTAATTGTGCAATATTTTTTTTATATTTAAAAACTGACGTGGTAGGATATTGCTCTGGTTCGCTTAAATTATGTCAATAACTATAGATCTATCAACGGTGGCTCTATTCGGAAGGGAAACAAGCGTAACCTGTCACACAAACTTAAGAAAATCTATTTTTATTTCGTTCACGGCGTTGCATCAACCGACGCATTCTTATTCGTGAGTACACTCTTGTTACTATTTTTGGTATCAGTGTGACTCAACATACATAGCTTACTATATAAACAGAGCTGTTTTACATTTAAAACAATATTCGTTTCATTAAAGTTGACCGGTCAACGGTTATCACCGCGGACGTCCTGCGCCGACCTCTTATCGCCCACATTATCACCGAAAGAGGAAACAGACAGTATTTTTATTTGTGTTAGTCCCCACCGCCCACGCCTGATGCCACTGAAGTCTAGAATATCCATGATTTTGTTGGGCGCATTAGTTTCGCATCATTTTATCCGAAGGACGAACGTGATTTATGCAGTGATTTCGAAAAAATATTGGATAGCATTTCGAGTGCCGGTGATATAGTCCGTTAATGTGATCGTTTATAAAAGATAAACATTGTGAACCTAAAAATATTGTTCAACTTGCAATTTGTGTGGAATAGTGTCAACAGTGAGCGTTAAAGTTTAATTATTAAATCTGCCAGCCAGTGATTAAACCCAACAATAGATAGATACGTTGAATAATCAAACACCAAATTTCCAATTTTGTTTGATTAAAAGTACAAAAGGTATGTTGTTCGTTTAAAATGATCAAATTAATTTAATTTATTTAGTTAATTCGTTAAAATTAAACATATAAGGCGGAAGTATGTTCAATTGATTTCGAAACGATATTCACGAATAATATAAAACAAGATTTAAGGATAGAGGAAGTCATGGAGAGGAACAAACACGTTTGTAATGAAATTTTAAATGTGCATTGCTCTTGCGACGCTGGGCTGCTGTTGGCAGTTTACTACCGACGTGGAGGAGATTCATTGGGTGTGATGTGGGGGACCAAGACCTACAATCGTACGTTTAAGTACTCACATTTAAACATCGCCAATTAAAGGTGTACTCGGCTTTAATACCATCCTTGAAAAGCTCAACGCTAGCTTGACAATTTCATCATATTTTCCGTTATTGATACTTTGTTTAGGTACACGTTCTTTTTTTTTAATCGACTTAAAAAAGAGGAGTTTCTAAAACCTAAAACCTAAAACGATTTGAAAAATTATTCTTTAGTTTGATATGGAACACATACCAAGTAGCCAAAAAAAATTTGGTCAAGATCTGAGTTGGCTTCAATAATACGTATTTTTTCCAAATAGTGTACCTACATTGATGATGTTCTTAAAAATAGGATAAAATCAGGAATGAAATTATCCAGAAAAGAACCGAAGTTACCGACTTAGCTTGTAGAGTGAGCAAGCTGAAGTGGCAGTGGGCTGGCCATGTTTGTCGAAGGACCGATGGTCGGTGGAGCTGACGAGTCCTGGAGTGGAGATCGCGTATCGGCAAACGTAGTGTGGGACGTCCCCCAGCTAGATGGACCGACGACTTTAAAAAGGTGGCTGGGACAGACTGGATGCAGAAGGCGGAGGAATACTACTGTTTTTTTTTTTGGATTTATCGATTATATTTTTATTTACGGGTCTTTAATTTTGTAAGTATTGTTTTGAAGTAGTCTCTCATTTTCTTCTTTATATGACAGAGGCATACACCATCCAAACAATTAATAAAGGTAGTTAATACTTCACAAACATTCCCAAAAAATAAAACAAAAAATGCATAGTCATTACTATGCGACTCGTTTTCAATTAGCATTCCTTATCTAGTTCCACCACCACAGTAGGAAGGGGGACAGGACTTGGCAAAAATTTCCACCTAACGAGCTCATTGTCTTTTATTTGGACCAAAGGGTTCTGTCGCAGTCCTTAATTAACGGCTTGAAGAATCCAAAATGATTTGATTAGATGATTTCAATGGCGAAAAATATTTTTTGAATATTTAAGTACTCTTTCTCATTAGTGGTTCAGTTTGGAGATGTGTTCTGTTTATACAAGCATGTTTCGTATTTAAATGGTAGCGGTATGCAACAAAGTGTTGAAATCGCTTAAGTCACGCATGGCTTTACCATATGGCATGAAATAACGAACGTAATTAGTAATAATGGGTTTAAAGATTGCTCAACAGCGTTAACGAATAGTGTAACCCATGGTGACCCAATTAACGTTGTTATTAATCAGTTGTTGATAAAGGGTTTTTGTATAATTTGAGCAGTGTTACAACAAAAGTTTCTAATGCAATATAGGATAAGTTTTTATCCAGTGCACAAACTGTAACCATGAATTCAGCATATCATTCTAGAACCCCAACCGCAGAATTTTTTCGTCGGTAATACAAAAAAAAATCAGCTGTTCCATACATTTTGACCGCGTAGGTATTGCACTTTTCTATGAAACTGCTGACTGCTGCTTTTTGTAAAACCGTCGTAAGATTTCTACGCTCTCATCTATCATGGTTACAGTTTGCGCACTGGATAATATAAACTTACCCTGTATAGTTGGAGCAAACAATAAGTTTAATGGTGTTTAACATTATCTACGACTTGAAGATATTCCGATTACTCTTCTTTCAATGTATGTCTAATACCAAGATTTATAAACGTTACTTACCACGTAGGTAGTTTAGCTCAACGTTATTACTGTCAGTGCCAGTACAACTTTCAAACTATAAATGCAAGATAGAGATGGTAACATGTCTCAGTCAAAGCAAGTGTTATATAATGTTTAGTCATGTCGGCCTGAATCTATCAGGCTTGGTCCGAATTTTTGCTAAGCTGCAGCTCACAAAATTAGATCTAATTCTGCAGGCTATCAGAGTAGTTTTAATGCAACCAACATTCAGTAGACGAAGTCCAGTAATGAGGCTGAGTCGAAACTAATTTTATTTTCTTTCATTCCTTTGAGTGGGCCTCCCGGGATATTTGCGTTAAATTAAAAAGTTTCCTCTCTACATCTCAAGAGCACTTCTTCCATGGCCCGTTTATTTCTTTTCGATACTTTTCCCTAATGATCCCGTACGATTACTGTACGACTCGGGTTAAAATACAAGGAAAATATATATAAATATCGTTAATGAGGTTAGCTTTCCAAGTTGGCTTTGCGCTTTTTTAATCACAACATGAATTTCCTCATTTCGAAGGTATGTATTTCCATCTGAATTATTTGTTTTATAATACGAAAATGTATCTGCATGTATTTAAAATTTTTGGGTGTAGGTACCAATCATGGCTACCTACTCTTTCCAGGAAGACATACAATTATCTAATTTCATGTAACTATTTCATGTTTTTATTGGAGGGGTGCGTAAGATCTTAAATAATTTATTCTGTGAAGATGAATTTTAATGCACCTTCTTTTTTATTTCCTGATTTTACCTGAAAAGTAAAATACCAATATAGCTTACAATTTTACTACTTACGCCTTAAACAGTGGAGTGGAATACTTTCATCCCGTCTAAGTTTACTGCGTAATTTCGTATTTTCATTTCCAACATTAAAATAATTTCTCGAAGCATTCTTATTGTACTCTTTGTCATGTTCTGAAGCCATATTATTCCTAATTATTTTTGTCCTTTCCTTCCGACTTCGTTATGCGGCTTCTTTTCCTTATATTTATTGTCGATAGTATCTCCTTTATTTGTATGTACGTAATGCAGGATATGTATAAATCGTCTACTTCAAATATATTCTCTGGATGTTTCAAGATTTTCTCTCTTATGTGTTATTGATATGTTTTTGTTTGAGTTCCGCCTTATGAATCTTTTACACAATTCATTAAGATTTATTTTAAGTACGAACAATCTGACTAACTGTCTGCCATGCAGGTAAATAAATGTGTTTTGTCTGTGATCTTAATCAACGTCAGATTTTAAATAAATTATACATGTCAGTTGATTGGTCGTGGACCTCTCATGACATGGCAAGAGCTACACAAGAATAGTATGTAGGATTATAAGAACTCTTCATCAGTTAACACTCGTAATTATTCTCAGGCCTGGGCCGGCTGCAGCCGTACGGCTCGGGCAGCGGCAGCGGATCAAGCAGCGGAAGCGGGCGGCGGCGCGCGCGCAGCGGCCTTTCCGACTCGCCGACCGCTCCCGCTACGCCCACGTCGGCTTCCGACAACGCGTCCGACGCAACCCTAACGGACTCGGAGCTGCCGTTGGCTAGGGATTCCACCCTGCTGCATAACGGTAAGTTTATCAAAACAATAATCCTGTGTATGGTCTCATCATTGTTATCTTTCCATCATCCCAATTTATCTGGGGTCATCGCAGCATATCCTCTGCTTCCATACTTCACACGGAACTTTACTTGTCTTCTTATTTTCGTAGTCTGAGCAACTGCATAATATTTTGCAGGAGCAGCATTTACTTAGATCTCATGCGCCACGTATATTGAAACAAGTTCTTTGAAAGTATAGAAGGCGTTTATTTCGCGTGTCAAGCGAAATAAAGGACATTTTCTCCTTTTGGTGCTTAGGTTACAATAACTTAACCAACAACTTCTTTTTCGAAACTTTTTCCTACAACCCACTGCCCCTAATTCTTCACTCGAAATGTATTTTCTGAATTTATTTTACTCTGTAAGTTTTTCTTTTTGTTTCCATTATCGAGGGACTTCACTGTTGTAGGCAATTCTTGGAACTCGTCAACAACCATATATTGAATAACAATATTGTGAACTAGTTACTATGGTATTCTTTACTTTATATGCTTGTTCTTGGTAATAGAAAGATTTACATAGAAACCCACTTATAATAATGTACCTTTTCAGGAATTATAAAAAACTGTCTACGGAGCTTCAGATAGATATGTATAGCGCCGCCACCTATAGTTCGTGTATATATCACTTCCATTTCGACAACTCATTTAATCTTTACGTCGTCGTTATTTTCGTCTTTAACAGTATCGTTAATACCACATCCCATCTCTCTATGACGAAGGATATAACATGACTGCTGGATAGACTTTTTGTTCGTGTGGGGTCTCCACGTGGCGAAGTAATCGAATGCTCGAGTAACAGTTTAAGTTACATTTAATGTGTCGAAAGTAATTAGTGTTTGCTCTTGCTAAGTTGTAACAATAATGTGTTATGGAAGTTGATACGGTATTTTAATTGATGCTTCGTTTCAAAGAAAATATCTGTTTAAAAGAAGCTTACTGTCGAATATGTGTGCGTGAGCCTACGCACGAATAAACGAATACTAGCGAATAAACGTTAGCGCGTTACTAGCAAGCAGTTGTTTCACTCGTCTGTCATTACTAATATCCACAATTACTGTTGATTTTAGATTTCTATTATCACTATTATTTTAACATGGTAAGTAAATATGCAAATTACTCAAAGGATAACTAAACTAAGTCCTTCGACAAAAATACATTATAGAATTTGAATGAAATCCAGTAAACCGAAATGACGTCAGAAATTCTAACGGATATCTTTATAGAAACGTTATTTATTAGAATTTAAACGGAAAAGCCGAAGGGCCACCGCTCCATGTTAGAGGCGAGGATCCCGCGGTAAAAGTGTTTGCTGGAATGCAAAATGAAGCATGTGATTGCTACGGAATCGCATTATGCCAAGTCCTGGATATCGACCCGTGGCACTGGAAACGATATTTTTATTTAGAAGGCTAATAGGTAGACTTGGAACAGGTGACACAGAATATTTTATAGGCAGTTGTAATCACACATAAACACTTCATGATAATTGACCAGTAGACGTTAAAACCATTTTGTACAAAACTCCTCATTATGTTGTTCCACATGCATGCAAAATTCCCGTCAGATTTAATTAAAATATTTTAACCAAAAATTTTGAAATTTTTGACGTAAGACTTTTAATTTTTTCCCCGTTAATATCGCTTCCAGCGGTCCCTAAATTCATTTAGCAAAGCACTGTGTCACAGAGGCCTCTCGCGACGGTTTCCTAATGGGTTTTTATCGTGTCGTGCTCCATGAAAATTGAACAGGAAATCCTAGGGAGTCCCGGTTTTAATTTGCCAACCATTGGATTCTATAATCGTTCTAGATTTCATTGAAATGCAATTTAATTGGAATTCCCTCGGTGTGATTTGAATAGACTGCGTTTGTGGGTCGTCGTTATTTGGTATTTTATTCAGAGCCACGTAAGTTCTAGCTGTTTAATTTGTTTGCGATTCACAGTTTGCTACCTGAATTTTTAAACATACCTACTGTACTTTTGTATGTTTATCTATCTAGTTAAAAGAAAACTATATTTGTGCAGATTCGAACCATTTTCTATATAAGCTAAGTAAGGAAAATAATTATCTTACGGCACTGATATTCAAAACAAATTGAAGTTAATTACTAACTTAATTAATTTTCGTCTTATATTTTCAGTAAACTCCAGCTGCCAAGGCCAACAATCTCTGTCTCGCCTATCGTCACAAACTCTAACACAAATTGTTCAACATTTTCGTCTTTCGGTTAAATGTTTACGTGTTGCTCCAACAACGTTAGTTATAACTTATAACTTGTAAATACAAATTACTAACGAACGCTTCCGATACCCGCCGCGTGTTTTCAATGTTTCACTTTCGTCCCTCAAAAGTTTTCAGTTGAAAATTTGGGACCAATGTTTGTTTACATACAGTTTTTGGGGTCCCAATTTAATTTAAACTATCGCTGCTTTTATTTGTCGTTTAGTACAACATTTGTCGTTCCGCGGTTTGTGCGTAGACCTTTGTTTGCGGTGTTGAATTTATTCTGCCTGTGTTTTGCTTTCATCAAATTCCGGGATAATTTGTCCGTATGTAATGGATGTTACGTTTCATCTTTAATTTGGGTCGTCCTGTGTCACTCGAGTTCATTTCCACTCGTTAATTAAACTAAGTGATACGATCCTATTTATCGTTTTTCTGGCTTAGGCAACGGATGTACATTAACATAAGTAATAAGGTGTAGTTTAAGTGTAGTGGTTTCACTAGAATGAGCAAGTTTCGTTGGCGTGTGTAACCCGTAGCATAATTAAGAACAATAGATAAATGTCATTCCCATATCACCTTGTTTTTCGCCTTTTTGTCTGGAATTTTTAATACCGAAATTAGTTTTCTTTAGCTTGTGAAGGCAAAAGTTAAAATAATGACCAAGAAGAGAAACTTTCTCGGTTATATTAAAATAAAAATTTTGACTTAAACACTGGCTTCGAGGACCAATTAACGGATTGAGCCTACGCTTTAAAACGATGGCGTATCACAAATCGCTTGAATTGCCGTCATAAACAGGCGACAAGTCGTAAATGTAATCTCGCCCAGCGAATGTGTTAAACAATTTGATACGCGGTAACAATGACGTTTTTATGTCGCGATATTTCGGTAAACCTACCGAATGTCGCCTTTAATTGCTGCCATTAAACGCATGCTTGTGACGAATCGCCGAGCGATAGATGGATCCCGATGGTTTTTTACATTACAAACCAATATTTATCTCGCTCACTCTTAATCCCAACTACTGCACTAGAAAGAGATGCATATGCATAGTGTTTCAGTAACCGTGGGATAATCATAATGAAAGCCGGAAATTCGTTAACGAATATGGCAGCGCTTCGTTAAATTTTATGTGTGTTTGTTTAATGAATGAATGCCTTTTTAAATTTCCATATGGTGCCGTCCTGTTTTAATGATCACGTCGAGTTGGACTTAACAAAACAAATGTGGAATGAGTGTTACGAAGGATCATTAATCTATTAGTGAATGTATAAGAATAGATAGAAAGAGTATGACGTTATTAGCTTCAGCGCGCGCCGCTTCTCGCGTCTTTCACTATTTTACACCCCGAAATTGCGGAATTAATGTTTCCGTATTCATCCATCAAGGGGATACTGTGAAATTTCGTTCGCTCAAGACATCCCCTTAATCCTCAAGACGAATATCTCAAACTCACGGACGGAGCGGAATAATCGCGAGGTTGTGACGAGCTGAAAAAAAAAAATATAATTCGTCACTTAATCCGAACATCTCGGGGGGTTAGTCAAACAAATACCTAGTATTAGTTGTGACAAACGCAGGCTTGAGTTTTATGTGATCAAAAATAAAGGAAAGATCTTTGCGTCTTTCCCCCCTCTGTAGTAGAAAGATAACACACTTATGGGGGATGGGGAAAGCTTTTTTCTAAAACCATCATTACAACATCTATAAAATAAAAAAGAGACTATACATACAGCTTTCACAAATGTCGAGTTTGCATACTGCAAAACGAATTAAAACATTTTATGCGGAATTTCATTTGGTCTTTCAAAATCTCACTTAAGGCATTATCGCCAATTTCTAATTCCCGATATCGGTGACTTAAAAAATACTATTAACAGTATATTACAAAGGCTTTTCGTACCAAAGGGACGACAGTAGCGTAGATTTTCATAGTACATTGAGCGTAAAAATTTACCCGAAAACGAGAGACGGAGGAAGAAATACTGTAATGCGTAATGAACTGAAATCTTTTACTACGTTCGTGTGACCCGAGTACAAGTTTCAAGCGACAAGCGTTGACATACATACAGAAGCAGTCCTAAGTTACCTCCCTGGGGAACCTCCATACATGAAAGGCAAAATGAAAATCAATTCATTATGTTCCGCTTATGCCTTGTCATATCGTCATCTTACAAATAAATCCGCTTGTAATTTGTACCAAAAGCTTTATGCGACAAACCATGGCACAAAGCTACAACCTTCTTAGTTTGGTCGAAAGCACAAAGGAGTTCAGTAGCGAATCGCCAGACCCGAAAAAGTACGAGTCCTTTGAGAGACCAATCCTTTAATACTAATTGAATCATAATTTAGGAGACTGGAAGTTTCTTTTTATGTAAATCTTTTTTTGCCTCTGACGGCTCAAAGGCAACGTAATAATCTTGAGTTTGAAAGGTTTAGAAAGCACTCGTGTAATTGGTATTGGAATAAACGTCTTTCATGCACATTCTATGAATATGATTTATAGATTTATTGTTATTGAGTAAATATTTGTTTTCTTTGTGATGTCATAACAACATTTAAAAGTACAACATTGATTTAATCGGCTTATACAACTGTTTTTTTTTTTCGTTTTATTTAATATCAGTAATATTAGTAAAGTGATGGTTGAGGATTTTCCCAAAGAGATTTCTGAGACTACTTCATTTGTTTCCATTGTTATGATAATTAATATTTATAAATATAAATGTTTAAGTAATTAGTAACGAATTAACTATACTTAACTATTGCTATTGTTTTGTCTCTTCGCAAAGCAATTCATTAGTCATTTTAATTAAACTTGTTTTCGCTATATACTTCAATGTTTTGAGAAGTTGTGCCTTCATGGGCTACTGTTTTGTTTAATTTCCTCACGAAAACAGTTTAATCAAAAACAAAACAGCGAAATCCTGTCCGAAATATACGCAATTTAAAACAATGTTCTTACAAACTATGTGTCTACGATCAACTATATCTGTAATTTCTATGGCATCTTTTACCATGAGTACTGTACTTAAATATCTATCAATCACAAAAAATCTGTTGACGCCATTTAATATCAGAGCGATACAAAAGTAGAAAACTCGACTTTTTGTGTGAGATTTTTAGTAATAGAAAAATATTTAAGTACAGTACTCATGGCTAATGTTGTTCATGAAAAATAAAGATGCTGCAATTTGCGGTACATGAAACGATTTACGTTAGTAGTTTTGTATACCCCTCTATTTTACTTCTCTGAAATTATTTTTATCACACTTCATCGATAAAATAAATGGCACCTTAGGTGATGTCAATATCACTGAAATCCGAAACTTACAGAGAATAACGCCAACTTTTCCCTCATCCTTACGTACTAACTCCATAACCCATCCAATGTCAGTGTAATATCAAAAGACAATTTACCGTAGCAAACGCGACAACGACGACGGCGGGAGCGGCGATAAATCTCCAGGACAATTTCCGAAATTTTTCTATCAGAAAGATTTACACTCCAGTCATCTTAGCGAAAGAAAATCGCACCTACAATCCTATTATCGATCCCTATTCCAGTACAATTTGCGAGTTGCGCGGGCGAGCGGTAGCAATTTTCAAACTTAAATGAAAATATCGGTTGGGGTAGAAGACTGTAGGGAACATTTTCCACATCTTTGGGTTGTCGATAGTTCACATCCCGTCGGAGCCAGACATGATTCAGTCGGCAACATCCTTTGTCTAAGCGAAGTTTACGTCCAGTGGTTTCAGATGAATGTAAAACTGACGGGCTATCTAAAGAAGCACATAGACTATTGATATTCTAAACGAGGATTTTATAGTGTTCTAACTTTTAATATGACACCTTATGTCCTACAAACATGACGTCCTACAACCTTGAAAAAAACATGAAAGTAAATTAATATCATTACATTGTTCTTCTTTTTCTAAAAACTGAATATTTTTATAATATTCATTCGCGCAGGTATCAAAATAATAATTATAATCTTGCTAGCGACATTCAGTTACATAGCAGAAACAAAAATACTCGGGATTATTTAATGAGCTTTACTAATTTCATTTTGATAATTAGAATAGTATAATTCTGCTTTAATTAGAACGTGGTCCACTTTATTTAATTATAATTCTTGTTACGTGCCTACTACTATTAGTTATTTATGGTAGTTCTTGTTTTGTTTATACATAGTAAAAAGGGAACTTTACTAGTTATTGCTGATAATTATTATGATCAAATAATTCTGCCTGGAACAGACATTGAATTGAGTGATCACAATTGTTTAATGATTGTTCGGTTAAAACCCAGTGGAGATATCATAATGGACAGGTCTATCTGTTTAGCAATACTTCGTAAATTCGACTTCGTAAGTACACCATTACATGAAACAACCATACAGCATTGGATGAATATAAATAAAGCCCAAAATTCCGAAACGAATACCTATAAACGGTCTCCCTCTAACGACAAACAGTAAAAGTAATGTAGCAAATTTCCAACCAAGACCACACCTCATACACAGCATAAAAAACGACCATTCTCCAGAGCCCAAATATCTATAAATCATTATAATGACCACGAAGTGGACTATATTCTAGATCTAGACGACCACTTCGATAAAGCTTAAACTACAGTAGCTACACATTGAGTACTTCTTACAGCATTGACGGCTCATTTTGAACTTAAAGCTGAGTTATATTGCTGTGGCCGATATCGTGGCCATAGTATTTTATAGGAAGACAAAAGCACGGAATTCAGTACTGAATAAGTAATAAAATATCGAAAATATTCGCCGATCGGTCCGATACCGTGTAACAATCGAAAATTGGAAATTGTTAAATAAAGTTGAATGTATTGAACGTGTACATGCTTGTGCTGGCAAGATCGGGGGTCATCTGATTTATGTTATCGTGGAATATATTTATAGACTTTACTACGTTGTTTACGTGGTAACTATCGTTTATTTGCAAATTAGCATTAAATATATCGGTAATTACTGTTTGATTTTGAACTCGTTGTTTATTGCCTATATTTAACTATTCTCAGTTGTCGATCAACCGCCACTAGGAATAAAAAAGGCACTACTAAAAGGAGAAAAAATACTTATCTATGATTATCACTGATCGAACAATAGAATTTGTATGCTTTCACACAATTTATTAATATTGTTAAAGTTTGCAAATAGCAATATGTTTTAGTACAATATCTATTGATAAAAGTTGAAACAGTGAGTGCATTGAGGCAACGCCGACACAAAGGGAGGATATAAGCGAAAGTAGCAATTTTGACGCCCTGCAAAAGATTTCCTCATTTTCACTAAACGTATTTTGCTACGTTTATGGTTCTTATTTCCCTAACATAAGATTGGTTTTTGATTGTTCTGCGGTAAGGTAAAATATTGTTCTTTTAATGCAGATGCCTTATTCCTTTTTCCAAGAGGTATCTGAGAAAATTTTTAATGATTGCTTATTATTGTAGGTACATAGTCTTTTTACTTTGTTATGGGTCTTTTTGTTACCATATTTTTTAATAAACCCTCATTGCTTCTTACCAATATATAAATGTTTAAAATACTGCATAAATAGGTACGTACAGTCATAAGTACTTACAAATATTGCCTATGACTGAACATTTGGCACCGTAAGTTCTAAAAACACTAAGACAGTTTCTGACAAATACCATCAGGAAAAACAAAGTGGCAAAGTAGTCTTACTTAGCTAGAAATAAAAAGAACAACAGAAACACATAATAACAAAACCTGGAAACAACCCAAACATGTGACAAAAACAGGACTCAGTAAAAGTTACGTGTCGCTGGAAGACGATAACAACAAAATCAAATTCCATCTTCACAATGTAGTACGTCAAGTAAAAATTTTCTGAAAAGAAGTTGTTAACAAAAATACGCTGAGGCCCGCAATGCCTGCGGGGCCTTGATAAGGCGGTGGGATCTCTAGTAAGCACCCGTCCGGGGAATCGCTCCTGCTGGGCTACAAGATATGGGATATAGCGGGTGTAATCTAGTTTCAGTTACAATGTATTTAGGTGTATTAATCACAGTATCACCCTCCTGCATTGGCTTTGAATTTTTGTTCATAAACTAATCTGGCTCTTCTTTTTTCGTCATTACCTATTCCTCACACGCCACGGCGATTTTAATTTGGTTTACATGAAATCCTGCTTCTCCTACTTTACCTTCGCAATATAGGTTCATAGTCTAGATGTTCAACTTTAGTCTCAACGTATTCAAAATGTATCCTTCGTTAATTTCTGAATCGTAATCGACAACCTTCATCTGTTTTCCACGATCTTTCTTTTGTCGTGTCTTCTTTGATTACCTAATGACATATCCGTTTTAACAACATATATTAGTTTTCATTTAATAATGTTTTAAAACTCTGTATTTACTGCTAACTTGTCCCACAGTCGATCCGACACTTACAACCTGTTCGTGGAATACCTAAAGATCCCTCGACTCACGATGGTGTTTTCAAAGAAAACGTGTATTGATGAGTTAATTAAGCTTTCCCTATTCTTAACGTTCGGGTTTTGTGTTTATAGAAAATAATATTTTAATAATTATTTGAATTTCCTGGAAAGGACTGCTTTTATTGAATTTTCCCTTTTGTGGCTTGTATAAGTAGGTATTATTATTTCATCAAAAGAACTCTTAATCATAATGTTTATGTTTAAATACCTTCTACTTATTTTGCCACTTTCAATTAATTGTGTACTATCCAATCCAATATAATTGTAGATAAAGATGCCTGATTTATCTATTCCAGCAAATGTGGTTTGATCAAACATTCTGAAGTTGGATTTCTCGGTATGATCTATTCAGTTTACAAAATAACTTATTCATCATAATACTTCTCGGTAAAACTTTTAGTCCCGAATGTATTCTGGCACGAAAATGTTCAATTCATTCTTTCGACGTCCATATATTGTAAAGCTTAAACCTATACATAATTCATGGAACAATAAAAACCGATTTGCGTACTTCGCTTCACCAAAATTCCATTAAAACTCTCAGCAGTACCCCGGCCATATTTTTTTACTTTTTCATCACAAAAGAATACTCGTGGCCCCAAAAATTGAGTTAATCTTATAACTTTGTACACAAAAGTACAATGAGAGAGACGAAATAAAACAAATAAATTAAATTATAAGAGATTCCTGAGGAGATTGTCGCGATATCCTTTAGCAAATATAATAACGTTGTTAGATTTTTAAGGTTAACTTGTAACAGAAGAAATAGAAGTGTCTACGACAATTGTAACAGCGTAATTACATACCAAGTTCGCAATGGACCAAATATATCTTTTCTTCGTAGAAAATACTTTTTGTAGAACATATATTTGTTCTCCTCCCAATTATCTGGGTTACTTAAAAGAAAATAAAAGGTTACCTAAACAATAATTTTTTTTATGACAGTCACGATATCTTTTACATTTTCTACTATCTTGAAGTATTGAAAAAAGGAGGAGTTTGTCGCGTATATTTCTTTTTTACATATGTACTTCAAGAACTATCCACGTAAAAAAAATCTTTACCTTTAGTAAGGAACGAACTTTTTCATGTAAAATCTGTCTGTGTGAGTTTCATTTAACCATCTCGATCAAACGCATCGAGCGCGTTTGGCGCTCCGATTGGCCGTGGATTGTTGACGGAGCAATCGGAGCTCCGAATGCGCTTGATGCGTTTGATCGAGATGGTTAAATGAAACTCACACTAGGGCCATTGATAATCTCAACCATTTAAATAAAATTCACCTACAAGTAAATGTCACCTAAACGTCTAGCCCATTATAGGCTCCCAGGATGTGTCTCCCTAAAAATGTACAGTGTTCAGTACGGCACGTCACAAAGCGCCCCCACCCTGCCTGGCGTGCATCGCCAAATGCATCATTACGGCTGCCAGACACAATGCACCCCTATACGCGTGGATGTGACAAAGGCAAAACATTTTGTTGCCTCGTGAATGATGCCAGTAATCAATTTACAAATTTATTTCAACACCAAGTTTTACATTTAGTGGGTGTGTGAAATGTCTTAATTTTGTGGTGTTTTTGACAAGATTGATTTGGGTACTTAATGCCACTCGCACTTGTATTTTTTGTCGATGGTAAATTTATAAATAAATTTTACAAGTTGGCACTTACATTAGGTCGCAGTTTAAATATGTTGCTAAGTGGTATTTAAAAAAACTGTAAATGGTACATTACGATACGTATTACTTAATTAGTTCATTATTGCACGGCTTAAAATATAATGGACTACTTAAATAACACGTATCCTATACTATTTCATAAAATGTTTGCTCTAAACGCACATCTAGGTCACGCTTTTCCGTGTAAAATCGACTACTTAAGTCATAGGAAAGCGTGACTTAAGTGGGGGTTTAGGTCACACAGTGGTATAAAGTTATTTTATCAATGTAACATTTGTGTTCATGTTTCAATTTCAAAGTCCACAAGTAAATTACTAACTACTTTTTAGCTTCAGTCCACATCGGTATTCGTTCTTTTTGTTCGCTTACAATCTGGACAAGACAAACAGCCACATCCACTTAGTGTTTTCTCACACACAGAACACGTGACCTACATCAGATTGTAGCATCTACTCCACAAAAGATAGCTCTATCCGACCGACCTAGATTTTATTCGATCAACGCGTTTCAAAGACGTGATCACACAATCGTAAACCGATTCGGCCACACAATGTCAGCCCTCAAAAGGTCCCATCATACACCATTATCGCGCGAGTCAACGCACCCTTGAACTAACCATTATACTGTACAAATCCCTACTTACGTTGCTGTCAATCTCACACCTAAGGGCAAAGAAAGAGAAATCTGGATGATCCCAAATTAGATACGCGGTAACGAGACGGCTTCCACAGCAACGATAATGGGTTTTCTTTGCTGAACGGAAAAACCAATTTCGTTGCTAAAACATCAAAATATCTAAGTCAAGTTGAGGATAATCCTCGTAGTAGACGGTAAGTATCTTACGTCTTGATATTACTTTGTTTGTGAGCGCAGCGCTGCCGTAACACGTGAATATTTTTATGTGCTGTGAAGTTTGTTCGACTTGAATCGATGATATTGGTAAAGTTTGCTTTGCCTTGTGTTTTAAATGCGTGTTAAAATAAAAATAAGTGGCTTTTGACAGGTTATGTTTTCACACGGAATTTTAACAGCTTTCTTGGTACGGCAATCGTTAAAATAAACAGTTTTAGGAACGTCCTAAAAGCGTATTAGGGCCAAGATTTGACTTTGAAATTTTGCCGATGGTTTCTTAGGGATGTTCAGTCAGTGTAGTTACTCTTAGGAATATACATAATGATTACTGAAACACGGATTCTGAAACATTGTAAAGGTTGGTTTACTGAATTTCCCAACAATGGAAACAAAGCTAGATTTGTGAAATTGTCCGACAATCACTATTTACAATGAACCGAAATAGACGTTCAAATTCTATTTATTGAAACGTTACTATTATGAACTGGTGTTGTACCTACTGTGAACTTCAAGAGAATATTGTACAAGGCAATTTAAACACCTTTGTTTTAAAATTTTATAAAAATATGTACCTGTAGTACCTACATAACTTAGATAGGTAAAATAAAAATTGTAAAAATCTAATAAGAAGGTGCCTGGAATCTTTCATCAACACGTAAAAGAAAGCTTTGAATGTTTCTAAGAATACGGAAAGTACCAAAGTAAGAAGTTTTTAAATAGTGGCTATATCTATTCTGTATCTGCAGGCTTAGCACGACCACCGAGTTGTCGACGGAAGAATAGACATGACTATTACCTAAATGATGTACAATAGGAGAAGATAGCTATGTTTTTCTATTAATTATCACTGTTATGCGTTCTTTACGAATCATGATTTTTAAGATAATCGTATATACTTTGTGGCCGTTGAGTACAAAGTTTGTGGTCAGTGTGATTTTGACAGTTTGGGAAGAAATATTCTTCTGAAATAGTTTACATATAAAAGGACCTAGACAAAGATCGTTAGAAACGAAAGACAAAATGACAGATTGTAGAAGGATATCTACGATGCGATATCAAAAATGGAGAAACGAAATGTCAGTCTATCGTCATATCAAGCACGTCATGCTAAGCCCGCTGGTAAAACTATATGTCGGGTGTTTAAAAATTCCTAGAAACGAGTACACACAAAAATTATCAGTAGTTAAATACCAAATACCGTCACAAACAGTACAGTAACAAATTACCGTCCTGTATAAGGAATGTACACTCTTACAATGCATTCAAAACTCAACTTAGCCAGCACATAATTGCGGATCGATCACTTCTGGAGAAATGTATGCATGGGATGGGTAACAATTAAATTGTAATACTGATGACGAACATATTGTAATCTATATTTTTAGTATTGTTCTCAAGTAAGTGACTTATGTCTTTATTGGGAATAAAGTTTCTTTAAACCGAAACCGAATACTTCTTTTTCTATACCCTTAAAAATGTATAATCCTTCACATTTTTATTTCACATAATATATCATGAACAAACTCGTACATTTTTTGTTTCTTTAGTCACATCTGCAGGATTACAGACACCACATCCCCGAATGTTTTCATAACTTGTACAAACATTATCTTGCCGGATGAATTAGTTTTATCCCTAAAATAATTCTCCAACAAAAATACCGTATATCCCACGTAGATAGGTACTAGTTACTTGTATTTCCATACCTTTCGCTTTCAAAGCAACGTTGCATTATTTATTGGGGAAAAACTTTATATTTTCACAAAATAACCGAGCAGATGCTTGGATCACCTGTGGACGGGCTATTAACATAAGTTTCCATTAAAAACTGAACCTTATTATTTGCAGTGCAGAGTTTATTTTACCCCAGTGTATTGTGAGTGAGGGGTTATGTTTTTGTTTTTATAGCTGTTTGTAATCGCCTCGGAAAGGCAGTAGTCGGTGTAATTTTCGTTGCGGGATTGTGTCTTGTAGAATGTTTTATTCAAGCGTTTAGAAATATCCGCGGTGTATTTTAACGTTTGTTTATGAATGGTAATGAGCTGTCGATAGACCCATATGTTTATTCTACTTTGTTTGAGGATCCTTGAATATTTTCCGACAACTCTTCTGGGCAGATGTTTTTGCAAGAGACGTGTCATCAAATAGTAATTTGTATAAATATAGAGCGTTGAAAGTGGATAGAACACACTGCCTGGGGCAAGTTGTCAATCTTTCAGATGTCTACAAACTACCTTTTATTATGCGACTGCATGACAGCAAGATAGGGTTATTACTAGAGTGGTTTGATAGTTCAACATTAGGGACATTAGCACTTATAAAGTCTTACAATAAGGCCTACATTTTCATAGAAAAAATCACGGACACTACACCAAACACTATGTTTAATTCCACCGTCCGTGAGGACGGAGGAAAGCGATTTTTGGTCCAAAGTTATTAGACACACAAATCGCGCGTCACTCAGTGTCCCAGGGCAATGTTGTTTGTTCCCAGCCCGTGTTTGCACAGCTAACTGGATTGCTGCGGACTCCTCATTTATTCACAGCCCCCACTCTGCCCTAGTTACATTAGCCGCAACTTCTGATATACAGATTTTACAATTTTGATTAACTTAGTCGTGGTCGTTTAGAAAGATGATCGTTTTGTCAGTTTTAAAGACGGGTTTTCGGTTCTGTATTTGGCTTTGGTACGTATTTACACTGAAATAGTATTTAACATGAAATGTTTATTTATGTGAGTATCTACTCACATAAATAAACATTTCATGTTAAATTTAAAGACAAAGTAAATTTTAAGACACTTCAGTATTTTTTCGGTCAATGTTTTAAAACTAGATGGCATTTCAGTGCTGACTGATCCCTGAGAAGAAACGCCGAAACAAACTCAGAGGTCATGGTCTCTTTTAAACTCCAAACATTATATTATTAGGATTTCATGTGAGTTGAACCATGCAGGCCCATGTCTGGAAGGGCCTTTTGAAGAAAAAGCCATTGCAGCTTCAAGCTGACCTGTCCCAACAGACCTCATACATGTATCAGTCATTGTGTAGCTCATTTACCTGTAGTTACTTAACGAAGCTTTGTAGTCTAGCTAGTCTAATCAGTCGGTTATTGCAATATTTCTCTACAAGCATTCAGTTTAGGGTATTTTAGGGAGGCTCATGTTTAGCAGTGAACGTCTACATATAGCTGACTGTATGACAATATTTTTGGCCTATAATGTAAAGAGACCAGCGATGGCATTCAGTTTTTATGCAAGGGGCCTTGCATTAGAGTGTCGAAAGCTTAAGTAAAATCTGTCGATTCTAGTAAGACATCCCTGTATACAGTAAAAATGAACGATGACTTGCTTTACCTCTTATTATATTACCTTATATTTTAGACAATTTTTTAGTTTAAGTATACAATATCGGTTTTAATATTGTTAGTGGCGAATCCCAGTTGCTGCTCTTTCCAGTGTGGCAGTGTTGCGTATAATGCGACCGCAACTAATCTGACATAAAATCTATCTATAGGTTCGTACACCATTATATAAGGCGGCTTTTGATTTAACCTGCGGTGGACGTTTTAATATCAGGGTTTTTGACCTTTATTTATATCAAAGGTTAGATGTTTAAGGGTATGGTGGTTATCAGTCTATTTACATCGCATATTTTCTAATTTTATTGAAAGTAATACTAAGACGTAAGTTCAATCCTAGGTAAAACGAATATTCCAACTACTTTTTATGTTATTTCTCATTTTCTAAGTAGGAATAGGTACTATAAATGCTTCTGATTGTCCAAAGGATATGACCACCACGGATATGATTCACGAAACAAGCGATTACAGAGAGGATATTCTGATTCCGTCGTTGTCATAAATAACATGATTATATTATGGAGTTTTATTGAAATCTGTTACCGTGAATCGTTGTTATTAATGTACAAATATTCATAAATATAAATTCTTTTGTTTCAGGTATGTAATTGACACAAATATGCATCATTAATGAGAACATCGATAAAGGTAATAAAACAGGCTTCAATTATTTCGATTACATTTAAATATAGGAAATGTATGCGTTGTATTTTGTGGAATCTCACAGGGATTTGCGGAACTTATGCATTTGATACGTATGTATTGGTCGATCAACTTAAATTACTTTCATCGCATAACTTTCGTGAAAATAACACAAAATATTGTATATAGCTTAATTGTAATGTTTCCACTGTGTGTCCGAAGACACTGCTGCTGGGAGTGGAACTGCGGGGATACAGGCCTCCTCTCTGTGAGAGGAAGTGGGCCGTAATCCACCACGTGACTTACATTTCGGTATGCATTTATTGAAAATTCGTTTTACATGCCTACATTGAAATTATTTGAATACGCAACTATTGATATCTGCAACCAGCAATGTACAAAAGTACAGTTTTCTACTGCTATGTTAAAGTAATTTTATTTAAATTCGTGTTAACGTTTAGATACAATCATGAAATATTATCTTGTGTCAGTTTCAACCTTTAGCAACAGTCTGTAGTACTTCAGGCAGGCTAAAGTTAGGCTAAGATAATGAAAAGGGGCTGTTATCTTGAATTAGTAGACTCAAGAAGTTTTAAAGTTCATCAAATCTATTAGTACCGGGTGACCTAAGACTTAAAACGGCAAAGGTAGCGTTAGAACCTCCCGTAAACTTTGAAACATATGAACCACCAGAAAATGAGAAGTAATCCTACACACGTTCTACCAAGCAAACGTAGCGGGTAAACGGGTCGATGTCATCAAAAATCCGAGGTTAGCTTAACGTAAACGTGCGCGTTTTCAAAATTGCCTCTCGAGGACTCGTGTGCTGATTAAAATACATAGATTTGATCTTACGTGAGAATGTTCGATCAATGCGCTTATTTGAACAAAATCCCCCTTTTGTTGGTTGTAGGAACTACGTAGTAGGTACGTTGCATGTGACATTGTCAATTGTTGATTCGACATAACGGCATTGTGTTGAAAACGAGATAATTTCGGCGCACTCGTTCGGCTTTGTTCGGTTATAAATCGGGTTTTGTTAGGGAACTTATTTTCTATAGATATATTTTCGATATAGATCTGAAAATTGAGTTTAGTAGGTCAATTAATATGTTGACTTTATGCGCTGGGTTATTCATTCATCCTACTAATACAACAATTGTGAAAGTTTGTGAGTATGGATGTTTGTTACTCTTTCACGCAAAAACGGCTGAACGGATTTGAATGAAATTTAGCACACAGGTAGTTTGTACCCTGGAATAACACTTCTGATACTTTTCATCCCGGTACTATGTCCCTGTGGTATAGTTTTCGAGAAAGCTAGTATAATTTATAGCTAGTGGCAAAGTAAAGCTATAGTTGCCGCGGTTGGTCCGTGGATGGGTGACCATCTTTACATACCAAGACCTCTACGTTACGTAGGTACGTACGAGCTGTTGGTCCCAGCTGTCATTTGTGGATCTTTGACAGTCGTTAGAAGCTCGAAAGTCTGAGTACCAGGGATTAAGTATCGTATTATCCAGTAACTGGGTTGCGGAAGTCAGATAGGCAGTCGCTTCATGTAAAATACTGGTATTCAGCTGCATCCGGTTAGACTGGAAGCCAACCCTCAACATAACTTGGAAAAACTATACAGATGATGGTGGTCAAGTTTTAAGTAAGTTTTTTCACTGATAAAGCACAAAACGTAAAAAAAGACCTTATTGGTTACTTTTTAAACACAAAATAAACATTTTAGCTCTTCAGAAAACTGATTAGATAAACAACAACGTAAATATGTATCTGTTGCTAAAAGTTTTTAATGAACATCTAAACAAGCTAAATAAATATAAATATGGTTGAAGGGTACACATTTCCCTCGTTAATTAGTTAAACTTTCAGTTATTGACTTGCAGTTAGTTGCTCCTTTGACAGTGATAAGCCCGGCTTTCGGAACGTTGGTTTAACACGACAAGCGTTAAGACTATTTATTTTATGCTATTAATTGCGCTGTTTTGGTCTAATTTCGTTTTGGTTTCCTTTGAGTTTGGTTGACTTGAGAATATTTTTGTACAAGCTTTAGCTAGCGGCTTCACCCCGCTGGAGGTCGGAAATTCTCCCACGGGAACGTACTACCAGGATAAAAACGTTTTGTATGCTATGTTTAATCCAGTTTATAAACTATCTGTGTGCCAAATTTCCTCCAAATCCGTTCAGCCGTTTTTGAGTGATTGAGTAACAATCATCTCAACATACAAACTTTCACATTTGTAATATTAATAATTAATAATAAAATTAATATTAGTACGATTAGTTGGATAAATTATCAACTGACAATGTTTTAGTCTTTCCTTTTACTGTATTTACTTAAAAGCAGTAAATCATCTTTCAAAATAACCTACTTAAATCTCGCATTATAACTCTCGACAAAAATTAAAAAGGAGCTCATCCATAGTCATTAGATAACAATTGAAACTATATTTCATATACCTAGTGCAATCAAGTAAATCGAAGCGAAATCGACAAAATTTCGTATATGGCCTCTTTAACCAACGTTTATAAGCAAAGGGGTATTATTGAGCTCTTATAATTAAATAAAGAATAAAATCAATTACTAAGTTGCCCGGTCGTACCTGCTTATCTACTGTTGTATAAACACCACGTTTGTAAGGCAAAGCAGTTATCGCAATGTGTGCTGGTTGCATCCCTACCTTTTGATACATGTAATCCTTTAATTACCTTACGGCCCCCATGGGAAATGATCCCGTGATTTATTTGCTCCTGAGACAATTTGGTATAATGCTTTAATTATAAAATACCCATTGGTTCTATTGTTGTGAATGTGGAACATTTGCTTGTGCTATTTTTTACTCCTTTAACACGGTTAAAAAAAAGTCAGATGCAAACTGTTTTAATGTTATAAACTTCCCATATTTATTTAAACTTCTCGCACACAAAAAAAGTAGATAGAAGGATTTAATGCCGTAGGTATTATCTACCAGCCAAATAAGGGTGGTGAAGAGATTAGATGGCAAGATTGGTTCAGAAGAACAATGATAATTAAATCTATTAAAAATACAATCATCATAATGAAAGGGAGAGTTGAGAAGGGAGAAAAGCATGGTCAAAGCACGCAAATCACATGCCAAAAGCAGAACAATTTATGACCATACAATAAACAAATTAACTCAAACAATTTATAAGGCAAGTAAGGAAGGATTTATTTAATTACCAAAAACCATTTTCTCCGCGCAATTCGAGTCAAACCAGTTGCAAACAGCAGGGGGGTGCTTTCACAGACGTTCCTGACGCACTAGCAAAAAAATCTCGCCTCTTTTAATTACTATTCCGTCGCACAAGCAACGCCACGTCCAGGCCGCTGACCGGCCTTTAATTTTATGCTGTAATTAGATTTTTTTTTTCTTCATTAATAGCTACCTACCCAGGGATATTAGTTTAGGAAGTGACAGGTTATTAGCCGCTTTAATGTTTTAATATCTAGGGTTAGGGAATTACGTTGTAGTAGGTAATATGGGTGTGCTTTAAATGCCTAAGTTTTAGAGGCTTAATTTACACGTAATTGGTGTAGAAAATAGTAGTGGTTTCTCGTCATAATTTTAAGACAAAGACACCTTTTTTTCGGAAAGCACATATTTGAAAGAAAGAAAAACATTTTATTTGGAAAAACCAAACGTTAAAAAAACGACCATTTCAAACTAAAAAATGGCGTGTGCGAGGCCAACAAGGCTCCCAGCATAATGCTAGGATATTTAGAAAATATTTTAATTTTATTTTTCCCACTATAAGTACCTACTTACTTCGTTAACATGATAGTTAATTTCACTAAACAAGTTATACCTAAGTAGACGCAAATCAAGAAAGCTCTTATACCTACACAGCTTATAATACCCCGCGTTATGATTAGTTCTCGTGACCAATGGCTTCAGGCAATGTTCTTCGATAAAGTCAATACAACGCTGTTGTTATAAATAGCCACCATTTATTGTTCCGTAGAACATTGAGTACAACGGTTACGGTGAAGTGAAATTAGTGCACACTTGATAATAACGTAACATTTTGAACAGTTTCCATAATTTTACTGAGAAATGTTTACATTGTTGCAAATGGAAACTTCCTTGTGTGAAGATAAGATTTAGTTTTAATTAAAATTATTTTGCAAAGCGCAAGGAAATGTACGAGAAATTTTTGTGCGTAGTGCAGAAATAACATGATTACATACATTTACAACCGTGGTGGCCTAGTGGTATTAAGGGGAACCTAGTCGCGGGCTCGAACTCGAACTAAAATGCACGCTGTCTCACCAGGCATCGTGTCCGACAGAGGTCGTATCAGTGATGAGCAGATAAAAGCTAGTCTACACTTACAACATTATTGAGTGAGATGCAGGATCATTTATAGTACAACAGGCCCGTAAAAAATTAAGAACAGTCTTTCGGAAGATCGGGTTTTATGAAAAAACCACAGCATAAATCAATGACCAATGAAGTTTATTGTACATTTCGATATTAGAGCATTGTCGGTACCGACTTGGTTTTTCAGATTTTACACTTCTTGTATTACTTAAACACGCCCAAAGTTAGGTTAAATTAGCAAGAAAAACGAATCTTTTTTGGCTCTTAACTTTTTAATGGCAATTTATTTTAGTATTCTATTTCCGTACAGACAATATTAATAATAAGAAAAAAACCATACCATCTTTAATTTTTGATGTACATTATCGAACAGTGGAGTAATACACTCCCGAAGTTTGTATGGGAAAAATGTGGACTAGATTAACTTTAACTCAGACTTACCAGTTGTAGGTTGTGTGTTCGAATCCAGATAGGTGCTTTACTCTGTGTAAATAATTTCATCACCAAAACGGTGAACGAAAACATCGTGACAAAACCGGCATGTCCTAAAACCAAAAATTCGAAGATTTGTGACATCTACCAACCCGCACTGGGCTCGCGTGGTAGATTGTAGCCCACTCCCTCTCGAAGAGAGGAGGCTTGTTTCCCAGCAGTGGGAACATTATAGGCTAATTATGCTCTTCATATAGGGAGGTACTATGTGTTACATTAATTCAGGTATTCCAAAAATCCCACGGATATCGCAATGAAACAAAATACATAACTTACTTCACTAAATGAAATCATAAATTACCGGAATACTACCAATTGCAACTCCATTATCTGGCCTCAGATAAATTTCAGTACGAAAACTGGGAATAAATTGAAAGGCAATGATCATTTTCTCCCACATCCCCCCTCCCCCCCAGTTTGTTTATGGCCATCTAAAACTGAACGGCTACATCAGGGCTGAGTACCAGGCGATCATGGGCCGGTAGAGGTGTGCAGCGGTCGTTTACATTTTCAATTGCGTCTGGGCTCGCGGCCTAGGGCGGTGCATTAACATAATTGCAGCCACTATATTGATTGGCCAGCTTACGGGCAAGGTACTCTGTAGATGCTACCAATTGCCCGAGCACTGGATTGTTAAGGCTATTCCCTGGGGATTAGATGTTATGTACTTGTTGTCCTCGCGATCTTTTTCTAGGTTAAGATCGTGTCGCTATTTTGTTCTGTGATTCTCTTTCGGTTTTTAAATTGTTGCATTCATTTGTAACCGTTAATTGTTGAATGTGTAGGTAATGTACCAATTATTTGATGTTAAACTAGCTTTTGCCCGTAGATTCGCCCGCGTGGACCTCGCAAATTATTACCGGGATAAAAAGTATATATGTATGTGTTAATTCAGGTTATAAAGTATTTTCGTGCCTAATCCGTTCAGCCGTTTCTGCGTGATTAAGTGACAAACATACAAACTTTCACATATTATTAGGATATTAATTTGTTGAAGACTCATCATAAAAAAGTAAAGTTAATTTTCATAAACACGTAGATAGTGACTCAGAATATTTTATTCAAATCTATCAACCTTCGAAAACTGCAACATCACTATTCCCGAAATTCGCTCAACATTCACAAAATACAGCGAAACATATTCATCAAATAAAATTTACGTCGACAACTCCATTCAATTTCCTGTTCGCGCACATCGGTAGGCGGACCGTCCGTCAGTAGCCAACGGTGGCATCGCGATACGATCACGACCAACATTACGGGACCGGCTTAACATAATAGCTGCTTTAGTCTTTCTATCGCGAAATTGAATTATTTCAATAACAGCCCCACGGTTGTTTAAGTCTAAGCGCTTTTAGAACGGTTATGGGGAGAGGTTTAGTTTCGGGATTAGGATTTTGGTGGAGTTAAAACTCACGTGCTGGTAGCTGCAATATGTAGGTAATAAAGTTAGGATATAATTTTGTTATTTTATTAATTAATTAGGTATTAGTTGTTATTTAAGTTCACATTATTTAATTCCTACTATCCTGCTAATATTATAAAAGCGAAAGTTTGTATATTTCTTACTCAATCACGCCAAAACGGCCGAAGGGATTTGGATGAAATTTGGCACACAGATAGTTTATAACCTGCATTATTAACACATATGATCCCGGTAGCACTGCCTGTAGGGTAATTAAGGACCTTAACGCAGGCGAAGCCGCTGGCAATAGCCAGTTCAGAATAAATGACTCGATGGTATTAATTTAAAGGTGACATAAAAGTAAATGAAGCTATCGATATTAATTACACAATGATCGTGGAAATTATTTTCTCCTTTATATAAATATTATTGAAGCCCCAATTATAAAGATTATAGAACAGCAAACGAACGAAAAGTGCCTTCTTAAATATTTTTACAAATTATTTAAACAGCGCAGTCAGCGATTCTGAATCAAATTGTCGGAAGGTATCTGAATAGGGGAGAAATTACTGAGAACGATCCGACTCCAAAGTGCTCATAAACGTTGATCTTCGTTTTTGTTATTTTAGCAGTATCAGCAGCGCCGCCATTTTGAAAGATATCAGCCAATGCAAAAATGTGGATTAAAAATCTCGAATGATTACTCGATAAATGTGACGTCAACAATAATGATATCTCTCTCGAAGGAAAATCCGTTTTTTATTGCAAATTGGATACGTGGGATGTAAATGCCAATTTGATTTATTTGTTTTTCTCATGTAGGTGTACTGTGATGTACCTAATAAGTAATTTACTTACTGCTCAGATATTTCAAAATAGAACCCGATATTGTTGTTACGGCGAAAAACTTCTTTTTTTTGTGAGTTTTTTATAAAATCTCGTAGTGAAGGTTAATTCAATTATCAAAGGAAAGTAATTTATAGTTCAGCTCTACTATATCAAACAGCTACTACTATACAGGGTGTAACAGAAACCCTATTGCTATCCTTAAGCACTAAAGATAACAGCTGGTATAGAACCACTATACATAGTTTCAGCTCAAAATAAAATACTCTAAGAATTGATACCAAATTTTTGGTTTCAAATGTTTATTAAATTCAAATCATAACAAACGTGTCACCGTACTACTTCGGTCAATAACTTTCCACGTTACTTGCCAATATCACGATAAATCTCTTCCGAGTGATGTTTTTATTTCAATTTGAAAAGTTCGGTTTCTGGTATCAATGTATTAAAAATTCTCATAACTTCCGAACATGTAGAGATAGGATTCAAAAATCATTCCAATATCGTTTGATATCATCCACAGAAGCCGTGTCCTTGGTATGTATATACCCTTTCCGTTACACGTTGTATAAATAAACAAAGAACCTAAAACAAAAACACATCTTTAAAAAAACGCTGCTCGAGCAAACTGAAGCATCCCGTAATCCCCTATTCCGTTTGGCAACGCGTGACCTTCATCAAAAGGCCAAACAAGGGGCTGCAGCCATAAAAACCTTAGGTACTTGTCATTCAAAAACATCACTGTATACTGACACGTCTTGGGGAAGCAGTAACATACCCTGGGTTCCTTGTCAGCAGGGGACGCGCACAGAATTCGCAATTTTATTTGATTTCCGATTTAAATTCTCTCGCAGTGGTTCTGTGGTAATATTTTGATGTTCTTTGACCGATATCGGGTATTATTGTGGAATTAAGATTGTCATCTTTGTAAGGGACGAAGGGAATTGTGTTTCTAATGTAATGAAGTTTTTGTATTTTGTAGCTGAGTTATTGATGCTATACGTGTTCGGATAGATTGTCTTGAATCAGAACGAAATTCATGTCTAAAATTTGTTTAGTATCTAAAAATATATCCAGTTTCAATAAAGTGGCAATTTTATTACTATCTTGAATAATGTAAATAATAAATTACTTTGCGGGACACTAAACGCCCCCGACGTAATCTTTTATTTATTAATACGTGAAGCTTAATGTACCATGTACCCTTTTTACTAAAATTACGCGAACGCGGGATTATGGGCACAGTTAAAGTTTGTATGGAGAAGCAGTGCAGAAAGCGATATTTTTTTTAATTATACTCAAATTTCGACCACTATGTGACGACCTCTACTAACAATAAAACTTCTTTTTTGTCTCGTTCAGATTCTTTCAACCGATTAAAGACTGGAGCAGACAAGCGCGACGCGACTCGTCTAGAATAATTTATATAAAATCTTCATTGGAAATTGATAGAGTAGAGTCTCATCTAATTCTTAGGTTGTATAATATTTGCACACCATGATAATATGGCAAACATGTTAGCACAACTCCATGTATCTTTAACACCTTGCATGCATTTTGTTTTTTATAATTGTATGTATACACATGTTTGAGCAAACAAAGCTATCTGAATCTGTATCTCATCGCGCTCGTCTGCGGGAGTCTTAAAGGTATTTTTGTAAAAGGCATTAATGTATAGTGATTGAGTTACTAGCTTTACTATGAAAAACGTTTACTATTGAAATCGATTCTAATCTAAAACCCGATTTCTCCAGCATACTCGTAAACGTATACTATGTAGCGACTGCTTATCTACCGCCCTTCATTTATAGGTACCATTCAAGTACTGCTGCAAGCGATGTGCTGCAAAACGTGTTAGCTTAAAGATATAATGAATAAATAGTGACAGAGTAAGTAGGAGCACTGGATAGAATCGCTAGAAATGATCGATTTGGTAGCCTTCGCCTGTAGCTATGGCAATCGTTTACATCGGTACACTTAAACGGTAATATAAGGCCCATGCTCTAGAATAGCCATACATACCAAGGGCACGGCTTCTTTGGATGATATCAAACGATATTGGTAAGGTTTTTTAATCCTATCTCTACATGTTCGGAAGTTACCAGTAACCGAACTTTTCAAATTGAAATAAAAAAATCACTCGGAAGAGATTTCTCGTGATATTGGTAAGTAACGTGTAAAGTTATTGACTTATTATTTAAGTGAATAAAAATAAAGTAGACTATTTGACTAGTGACTGCCTCGTTGATCTAGTGGTCGCAAGCGCTACTGCTGATTAGGAGGTCCTGGGTTCGATTCCTATTCCTAGGTCGGGAAAACAGTGTTATTGGGTTTTTTATCTGGAATTTCTTCAGTAGCAGTCCCGAGCCTGGATTGGTGCCCGGTTGATGGCTATAATCTCTATTACATGGGACTTAAACATCTGCCTACCTAGCCTTTTCACAACAATGTTGGGGTCGACATCCAGTCTAGCCGGTTGCAGCTAACTACCAGCATTTCACATGGAGCGACTGCCTATCTGACCTCGACAACCCAGTTACTGGGTAATACGATACCCCTTGGTAAGGCTTGGGTTGTCAGACTTTCGAGCTTCTGACGACCCCTAACGACTATCAAAGATCACCAAATGACAGTCGGGACCAACGGCTTAACGTGAAATGAAATGTTTATGTAAGTAGATCTTAAAAGACACTTTTACACGTCAATATTTTGTTGGTCAATATTTTAAAAACTAGATGGCGCCGGCATTTCCTAGCTGACTGTTCCCTGAGAAGAAAAGCCGAAACAAACTCAGAGGTCATGGTCTCTTTTAAAGTCCAAACATTATATTATTTGAATTTTATGTGAGTCTAACAATGCAGAGCAATGTCTGGAAAGGCCTTTTGAAGAAAGAGTCATTGCAGCTTTGAGCTGACCTGTCTCAACAGACGGCATTTATGTTGCAGTCACCGTGTAGCTCAACCCCATTTTAGGGAGCTCAACGTGCTTTCTGAACCACGGAGGAGTCTTGGTATGTAAAGATGTTCACCCGTCCACGGACCAACCGCGGCAAGGGACTTAATCATAACTGGCGAAATGGTACACTTCTGCCCATCCCTTCAGGGAAACAATGCGTGATGCTATGTTATGTTAGATTATTTAAAGAAGGTCACTCAACGACAAACAAAAACAATTGTGAGTGTACAAGTGACGTAATTGAAACATCACGATTATTGTTATAATATTAACTAAGAGTAGTTATTTATAGTATGTAGGTAGGAAGTAGGCATTTATATAAATGGGTACATGCAAACTACTAAACAGTATATTGTTCTAAATAATGTATTGTGTAAAGTTTTGTTCGGAATTTCAGTCAGAACTGACTGGAATCTGATAGCTTCACTGATATTGGCCTAACTAGTTTATTCTCTGAATACAATCATTTCTAAAAACTCTAACATATTTTCCTACAAAATTCGTTGGCATGTTTTTATTTTTATTTCAGTAAAGCAAATATATCACCAACGTAATATTGACATTCATTCGAGGGTGATTATCCATGCAGATCTTGAATCTTTTGACGTAAAGCACCAAACTTTTCCAATTCGAAGCAACATGTTTATCTGTGTGTTCAGAAAAACATCGGAAACCCACCCCAAGAATACACTGAAGATTGATTGGAGCATCAGAAAGGGAAAATTAAGGTTTCCCAAAGCAATATTTTAAATTTATTTGCGTCTACGATGCAAATTATGAAATAGAGATGGGGTGGCTCCTTTTTTATATTTCTGCCAGTTTAATCGAATAGGGGAATCTTTTGTTAATACCCTAAGATCGAAAACTGTTTGCTTTGCATTCCGTTTCACGTTCAATTCCACCATCGTCGATATTCGAAGGAGCTAATTCTGTAAATTTTTATTTGTCTTGAAATAATGAGACTTCTGAAGAATTCCAATTTCCTTTTATTTGTTTGATATTTTTTGTGGGTATATTATACTTAGATCAAAGTTGTTCAGTTATTGAGATGAGCTCATTTAAATTTTAGAATGTTAAGTAACTGTGATCGTGGAATGAAATAAATTGGGTATTTTCATGCTAATCAGAGAAGAAAAGAAATCAAAGATTTTGTCAGCTCGGTACTTGTATACAAAGAACGGGAAAAGTTAGCTGACTTAATAAAAAAACATGACATTTTACAGGAGCCGTGGTGGTCCAAATCAAATCAAATCAAATCAAATCATATTTTATTTCACATAAACCTGCAAGGGCACTTATGAACCGTGAGACGCTAGGTGGACGGTTCCAATTTGTCGCTTCCTATGGAGAAGAGCTGGCAAGAAACTCCACGGATACTCTTTTAAAAATAATTGGCTTTTACAATGTTTTCAAATTACAGTGATAATAGGTATAGGAGGACAGTGCAGGCCTGTCAATAAGTCTATAAATCTAGTCTGTAAGGCCTACAACGTTCTCCAATTCACAATATGTAAAATAATCTACATTAGTAAGATCAAGCTATTTAAACCAAGGAACATGATTTTCATGAGAATCACTAATATTTGATATTAGAAGTGATGCATAATGTCAAAAAATGACGAGAATACGTCAGAAAGTGTAAAAAAAAATTACATTGTAATTTGGGAGCAGTTAATAGACTCTCACACAGTTATGCTGTTAATGAGGTACCAGGGAAGCCACATGTGCAGAGGGAATTAATGCCAAAGTTCCCTGTCTTCAACGTAGTCTTTTATCTTATACTATGCTTTTTTGATAAGGACACGTTTGATGTGAGTTTTAAACATTCCATGGCTAAGTTCTGTAACCGACTTTGGCAACTTGTTATCGAAGCGGATACTGTTTATTTGAAATGACTTGTTAGTTTTAGTTAATCTAAATTTTGGAATCACAATTTCATCTTTACTACGTGTATTTAGATTATGGAAGTCGCATCTTTTTTTGTAAAGACCTAAGTTTTTGCGAATATACAAGATATTTTCTAGGATATAAAGAGAAGGCAGAGTTAGTATATCAATTTAATTAAATTTGTTTCTAAGAGACTCGCGAGGTCCCATTTTATAGATTGCGCGGATTGCCCTCTCGAAACGGTTTGCGGCTAATAATCTTTTACTCAATGCGAACAAAACTAAATGTCTTACTTGCATAATATCAAAGTACCACCCCCTATCGAATACCTGTTGTATGCACTGGCAACTGAAAAATTATTTACATTAAACAACATCCTATCCGGTTTTAACCAAGTTTCACAAAAACATAGGATATCCATATAATATTTATCTATTAACATTTCCACGTCTAGTCCAGTGGTAAAGGCCGCGACTTACGAGATTGTAGGTCGTAGGGTCGAACGCAGACGTGCGCTTTACTTTGTGTAAATTATTTCATCTCCACTGTTCTCAAAACGGTGGAGGAAAACATCGTGCGGAAACTGCTATGTCCTAGAAACAAAAATTTGAAGACATGTGACATCTACCAACCCGCACTGGGCCAGCGTGGTGGATTACGGCCCACTGCCTCTCACAGAGAGGAGGCCTGTGTCTCAGCAGTGGGAACGTTATGGGCTGAGTATGTATGATATTTTACATACCATAGACAGAATAGCAGTATGTATTTTTTTTAAAGAATACCTACTGCGTAAAGGCCACACCTGAATTAATGAAACAAACACCAATAACAATGACTTCTCAACTCTCACGTGTAAGGAAAACATCCCGAAGACGTTCATAAATCAGCCATGGGTTCGCAGACATGTTATTATCCGGACAAATCAACGGCACATAATAGGGCAGACGATATTTCCAATAATAAGAACGGGAACTAATCTAACTGAAGCTCGTAAGATAACGTAGGTCGGTCCCGCGGGGTTGCCTGTGTTTAGTCGGTTTACGACTACTGTATAGGGTACAATGATGGTTTTTGGTAGAATACAATTGAGTTACATTATTGTCTAGAAGTAGTAAATCTAGCTTCGCTTTGGGAGTTCTAGTTTGGTTGAAATACAACAAAAAAATCTAGTCTTATCAATAGAGTCATACGAAATCTATTCGATTTCTTTAACAACTATCTGAACTGGCGGCATTGCCATACAACGTGGCAATACTGCCAGTGTATTGGGAACATTACCAGTCGACAGCGATGCAGAGTTTGACAATAATTTTAGTCAGGTTAGATTAGCATATGTATTCATTTTAATAGTTTTCTTGTTATTTTAGTACAGTAGTATATGGTATACTCATAGTATATAGTAAATTATGATCTTTACAAAAAAAAAGCATGAAAATTTAATCCAGTGTATATACTTTTATCCCCACTAAACATCAACATAATTATACTACGTGAATATGAGAAAGAGAGGCTACGATAGAGAAATGATTGTCTGGGTAAAAATTGTAACCCATTTGAATCGTAATGTACACTTTTCACGAAAAAGAAAAACACAAATATTTCGTCGAAAATAAAACCACAATGATATCGATAGACTTTTCGTTCGATCGACTTAATCTAGCTTTATGTGACCTCCTTCTTATCCTTACAATTTAGCCGGGACTCGCCTAGCTAATACGATGATATCTCTCGGAAAATAGGATACCGTTTGACTTAACCCTCGACAATTAAAAGACTGGATTAGGCAATACACGGGTAGGCCTTTAGTTTCGATAACATATAGAGGTATATACAGGGTTATTTGTAAAACACCGGTAACCTCTCAGGACTATATTACTAACATCATACACAACAACTTTTGTTCTACGACTTTTTACAAAACATAATACATTTACCAAAAAACAAACCTTAAATATTTCGTTGTCCTATGTAACACATTTCAACTCTGTATTTTGCTGTACCTACATACATTGCCGCGCACTGTCCTCGTAGTAATACTTTTGGGTAGCATTGTTTCCCGGTTAGGTATACGTACGTTTGGGAATCGTATGGCGTATTGGCGACACGCTTCCGAAACATTGTCATCACACCTAGCTAGCATTCGCACCATTTCCGTGTACTCGACATTGGAATATTGATACGCCATCATGTAAAGATAATTACGTATACGTCTGCACTGCCGAATTTCACTACAAGGACCCGTAATGACGCGACGCAAGCGCATCAAAGCAAACGAATGACTGAAGGCCGCCCGTAAATAGGTCAAGTTCAAGCGCCCCCGCCGCCCCCTACCCCGCTCCCCTCGCTATTGTCGGTACTACCTATCGCTTTCTTTTGCTTCGCATAGACTTCGTAACATTTAGAGCGTTGAATTTAAATATTTTTATTTTTGTATGTAAATCTGATGAATTAAAATATGATGAATTTTTAAAAGTCATAGAACAAAAGTTGTTGATTATGATGTTAGTAACGTAGTCCTGAGAGGTTACCGGTGTTTTACAAATAACCCTGTATATATGTACGTGCGCTTTTCCGGGTGACGACGATCATCCTATCGAAGGTCCTTTTAAACCATCTTCACAAAAAGGAGAAGGTTCTCAATTCGGTGGTATAAAAAAAATATTTGTTGCCTTCATCAGAACTCCGGTCAAGTTCTGATTAGTGGTGTTTGAATGAGCTTCAATAATGTGTATGTTTTCCATTCAGTTATATCGATGATTTGCTACAGCCCGCGGCTTCGCCCGCGTGGAGTTCGGAAATAATCCCACGAGAACGTGCTATCGGGACAAAAAGTAGCCTATGTGTTACTCCTTATAACGTCAGCGTCAAAACCGGTCCAGCCGTTTTGGAGGTTAGCCGAAACAAACAGACAGACAGAGATTTTTTTTTAATATAAGTACTGTATATACTTCTGTTTTTAGCGTACATAGAATGATTTTCTTACCAAACCCTTCGTAAAATTTAATCTTGGTTCAAGAAAAGTAAAGATGGCAAGTTAATTTAATTTAAATTAATATTCTAGAAACTTGATATTTGAGTTATAACTTGACTGCGAGCAAGTAATTTTATTAAATTAGAACTTACCTACAAAAGAATACGAGAAACCAAGGACACTAATGTTATGAACGTTTGTGAGTTTGTTTGTAGGAAGTAACCTCTGGAACTACCAGTCGTATTTGAAGAAATCCTTTTGCATTTGATAGCCCTATTCTTGATGAAGGTTATAGGCTATTTAACATCACGCTAAGACACTTAGGAGCAAAACAAAATGAAAAAAAGTTGGAAAGGACATTAAGTGTCATCGAAGTAATAGCGGCAATGGGATACGACGCGACTGGTCGGGGGCCAAAATTCCACGCGAACAAAGTCGTGGGTAGAAGCTAGTAATAATATAAAAAGTGACTAAATAAGTACCTAAGGAAATAATGGCAATATCGAAGGAAAGAGCAAATAAAAGAAGCTACGTCCTCCAGCAAATTTTAGCAGGTTTTGATGGCAACTTCACACCGGAATCGATGGAGGCAGCTAGATTGTATCGCTTAAAAGCGGCCAGTGACCACAATCCTCAGTAATGAGGGACCGACTAAAGAATAAGAGATAAGTACCTATGGGTAATATAGAGAATGTTTTGCTTCAATAATAACACCAACACGCCACATTATTTGGAAGAGAATTCCAACTCATAATTTTTATTTTCCCATATTTGACCTAAACAAATCCCATTTTTCCTAACACACAAAGTAACATCTCAAAGTTATAATAAAGCCAGACAATAACATTTGCCAACATCGTCCGGGACAATGAAGGGTGAACTTGTGGCCGGGCAATCTTAACAGCGATCGCCGACCTCCGCTCTCGTTCAACACCGGTTATACCACTGAGCTTATGGAGTTTGGAAGATGAGATGGTATTGTTACTGTGGTGTATAGAATGTAATAAAATATAATTTAGGTATTTGTTGGTCTTACAAATTGAAAATGTCTAATGAGTTTCTAATATTGTCTTTGGTTTGAATTGAAAGGCTTTAGGGACATAGGTCCTTTCTGGGTGCTAAAATTTAATTTAAAAAATGATGAGGTTAAACTACACCATCGGTTTTAAGATAATATTGTTGAAAACAAGAAAACATAATCCAAATATTACACTCAACCTGGAAGATTCCGTCCTGGTTTGACTGACGGAATCATCAGTTGGTTGATGAAGTCCCAAGAAAATAGTACCTAATACTTGAGGCTTTAAGGCTGATTTTATAACATATTTTACTTTTCATAAATAAAAATTACAATATTCTAGATTTATAAACAAAACAAGTACCAATCCTTCACATAACTTTTCCGGATACAAAAGTTTCATTAGCTTGGGTACCGTTGTATGGAAATATTGTCCATATTAGAAAGAAAATAAGGTCTAAATTCCTAATTGCGGTTTTTCAATTCAACCTTATTGTATTACGTATGTGGTTTCTTTGTAGACAGTGCTAAAGCCGTTTCCTCTGTGGTAACAAGGTAAAATGAGCATCAAAGCAGATAAATAGGTAGGTACGGTTGAATAATATTACATTACTGTCTCGTTAGAATTATGTTTTTGAAGTTCTCAGTTTGATTTTCAGGAAACTTCAGATGAGGTGTCAAAAAATTAAGCAAAACGTCTCAAGCATAAGGACTTGACTCTTACCGTCTTATTACAAAACGTGATCTAACATTAGTTCTAGCCTAAAGCTCTGAACCAGTTTGTGCATGTCCAACTTTATTTCGATTTTACAAAAATGACAACTTAGCACCGGACTAAGTTGTCAGTTTCGTAAAAACAACTGCATTTCTAGTAGCTACTGGGTTCTTAATTTAAAGAAAGACTGGATGGTTTCAACCAATTCAAAACCAAAATAATAAAATGGTAGATGAGGTCACTGTGAAAACTTTATAAATTGAAAACTGTAGAAGGCGGGGTACCTAAATCTTTGTCCACAAAACAGATTTAAATAGTTAGATACGTCCTATCGCGTCAAAGGATAGTCGCTTTTCTGTTTTGTTTTGACACCTCGTACATGCCTCTGATACAGTGAGGTGTTAACTTGACTTTATTGTCATGGAAACGCTATTTAATAATGCGTGAGGTCATTCTTTCCCGTGTGGTGCCGGACGTTAAGAACAGCATCATCCCATTTCATGCCGTGGTGTCGTAAAATGCGACTAAGGGACTTACTAGAGAATGGGCAGCAGCGTTCTCTATGCATTTACGACCATATTGCGATTGCCAACTCGCCTGCCAAGTGAAGGCGATTATGGCAAACCCGCCCCTTGTCCAGCTGTGGACGTCTTTCGGCTGTAATGATAAGCTCATTCTTCTCGGTCTTGCGTGACGAAGTATGATGAAGGCAAAATTAGAGATTTAAATCTTTGCTTTTTAAGTTCCAAAACACATTAAAAATAAACCATAAGGTGCTAAGGGTTTATTAAGTAGGTACACTGTCATAAGCCCATCAAAGTTTCAGGACACTTTAATGGTAGGTGCTGTGAGCAATCATTATAGTTACGAGCATAATATGTAATAAAATCTTAATTTCGTTTGACATTTTAATATTTGACTGCCTCGTTGGTCTGGTGGTCTCCAGCGCTTTTGCTGAGCATGACCTGGGTTCGATTGTTAGGTCAGGCAAATTTTTTTTTATCTGGAATTTCTCAGTAGTGTCTGGATTTTTGCCCGGGTGCTAGCAATAGGGTCGCTCCCTTTCACATGTGACTTAAAATAAAACTGTTGTAATGTAGTTTATACCTACTATAGGTCATCTCTGCCTCACCCTTCAGGGATTACAGTCATGATGTTATGCGTAAAATTGTAATTACGTTTTACAATAACATTTTAAACTAGCACTTCTCCCGCGACTTCGTCCACGTGAATGTCATGTCATCATGTGTCATGTGTGTGTCTCATGTTACTTCGGAATAATGTGGCTTTCCATATGTGAAAGAATTTTTAAAGTAGGTTAAGTAGTTTTTGAGTTTATCCATTACAAACCATCAAATCTTTCCTCTTCATAAATGTACCCAACACCTTACTTACCGTGGTAGTTAATATGGCAGTAAAACAGCCGGTTCCTCGTGACGAGTGGTCGTGATGTGCCTGCAATTTGAGCAGCATCATGTCAGCGTATCAGCGACCAGTCGTTGCTGGTATAATTGTACGTAAACCATCGTTGAAGACTCGCTTGAAGTATGCGCGGGATTGTGAAAGTTTATGATGTTTTGTTGTAACAAACATAACCGTATTTAATACCGTATTAAACGATTGCAAGCCGATGTTGAATACGCTACTGATTCTTTTATAAAACCTTCTATCCCACTAATCTTATAAGCGTGAAAGTATGTTTGTTACTCAATCACGCAAAAACGGCTGAACAGATTTTGATGAAATTTGGCACGCACATAGTTTAAAACCTGAAGTAATACAGAGAATACTATTTATCTCGGTAGGACGTTCTTTTGGGATAATTTCCGACCACCACGCGGACAAAGCCGCTGGCGAAAGCGTGTAAATAAATAAACGTAGCAGTGGTGGCCCAGTGGTAACTAAGAGTTGTAGGTCGTAGGTTCGATCCCAGACAGGCACTTTATTTGTGATGTGAATTATTTGATCACCACTGCTCTCAAAACGGTGAAGGAAAACATTGTTTGGAAACCCGCACTGTGGTGTATTATGGCCCACTCTATCTCTCCGAGAAGAGGCCTGAGTCCCAGCTGTAGGAACATTATGGGCTGAATATGCTATGCTGTTATTGCTATAGATAGAAATGACGACAGCTTAATGACTATAGAACGTTTAACTGGTCATACGAAAGTTATATTATAATAACTCATAACGTCTGACAATTTCAAGATAACGCCATTTAAATTCCTCGTGACGTCAACTGCCTAAAAAGTATGCCCTAGGCTTAAGCTGAGCAGGAAAAACATAAATAAATCTAACAACACCAAATTTCTTTTATTCTTTGTAATATAACGGTGTTGTTGCTTTTTTAATCTTTGAAAGTGTACCAATAAAACACGTTTCAACACCCTGTAATTTATAACATTTCATTTTTTTCCATAGTTGAGTAAAAACGGAGGAGGGGCTCGTGGTAATAATAGCCGCATGGGTCGATAGATCAGGTTAAGCTACGCTTGCCGCGGTCGGTCCTTGGATGGGTGATTATCCTTACATACTGAAACCCCTCCGTGACTCGTAAAGCACGTTAAACCGTTGTTGGGTTTAGGTGTTATTAAATGATAAATGATTTTATTTCTGTAAGTAGGTTTGTACAAACACTTTTACACGTCAATCATATTTTTTTTTAAACTAGATGAGGTCGGCGTTTCCTATCTGACTACTCTGAGAAGAAAGGCCGAAACAAACTCAGAGGTCACAGTCTCTTTTAAAGCCCAGACATAATCTTGGTCAGATCATGTGAAGACCATGTGGATTGGTGCCTGAAATGGTCTTTTGAGAAAATAACCACACAGATTGAGTGGACCTGTCCAATCAGTACACATTTATCAATAATCATGCAGCTCAACTCAGATATTGTGGATCTTTGACAGTCGTCACGGGTCGTCAGAAGCCCGAAAGTCTGACAACCAGTCTTACCAAGAGTAAATCGTCACTAATTGTATGGAAGTCAGATAGGCAGACGCTCCATGTTAAAATACCGGTATTCAGCTGAATCCCGTTAGACTAGATGGCGACCCCAAAATAGTTGGAAAAGGCTAGACAGATGATGATTATAAGAAGCTGAGTACGATGATTGAGTAACAAACATCCAAACATCTTCACAAACTTTCACATTTATAATACTAGTAGGATAGGATAAACAGTTCCAATCTATGGAGGGACTTGTGGCCAGGTTAAGCTACGCCACGACCATCTTTACATACAAGACCCCTCCGTGCCACGGAAAGCACGTTAAGCCGTTGGTCCCGGCTGTCAAAGTCAAAGCATTTATTTCAAATAGGCACTTAAAAGGCACTTTTGAACGTCAACATTTACATTAAAATAGAATTGATTCTAGTCGCCCCTTCCAAAATGTAGTTTCGTATGGAGAAGAATGGGCAAGAAACTCCACCGTTACTCTTTTAAAAATGATTTAACTACAATCTTTAACATACATTCATTGTATAATTATGTGTGAAAACGATGCATCCAGAACAAAATTACTGTACCCAAATTGGTAAAAAGAATGAAATTGAAGCAATTACAAATAAATTAATTTTATGATAGATACATGGTGCCCACACATTTACAAACATTGTAAAAGTAAATATACAATTTCCTAGAATATTAATAAGTATGTAATCTGTCAGTGTGTGAGTTAAAGTAATCACTGAGTGTAATCAATGTCATAGATATAATTAATTACATAGTTCAATTAGCAACCAGTTTGATTTTGTCTAGACTCTAGATTGTCCTATGGAGCAGGACCAGCATGTTTCCAAGCATTCTTATCTTGGATATAATCCTCTAATTTGTAATATGCTTTTTTACAAAGTGTACTTTTCATATGAGTTTTAAATTTCCTTTCATTTAATTGCAATATATCACAAGGTATTTTGTTATAACATTTAACACAGTACCCCATAAAAGATGTATGTACTTTAGCTAATCTGGAAAATGGTTGATCTAATTTGTCTTTGTTTCTAGTATTAAAATTATGTCTATCACTTATTTCATTAAAAAGATGTAGATTTTTTCTTACATACATGATATTTTCATAAATAAATTGGCAAGGTACCGTCATAATATTAATCCTTTTAAATAGGTCCCTGAGAGATTCGCGGCGACGTAGATTATAAATGGCTCTGACAGCTCTCTTTTGCAAAATAAAGATGGATTCAATGTCAGCAGCCCGACCCCACAGTAAAATGCCATACGACATAATGCTGTGGAAGTAGCTAAAATAGACCAAACGCGCGGTTTCTACATCTGTTAACTGTCTGATCTTCCTAACAGCATAAGCGGCGGAGCTTAGCCGCCCCGCAAGAGATGTTATATGAGGTCCCCATTGTAATTTCTCGTCTAGCGTGATTCCTAGGAACACCGTTTGATTAACAAATTCCAGTTTTTCTCCATTTAATATGATGTCACATTCGCTACTTCTAACATTTGGTAATTGAAATCTAATGCACTTGGTTTTTGTGCCATTTAGTACCAAATTATTTACCGTAAACCAATCTTGGACCTGAAGAATACAGTTATTCACGTCGTCAAGATTTTGTGACCGTCGGGCTATTTTAAATATCAATGATGTGTCATCTGCAAATAACACCATCTTCGGTTGATTTAAAAGTAAATAGGGTAAATCATTAATGTAAACTAAAAAGAGGAATGGACCCAATATTGAACCTTGAGGAACACCCATTGCCATTTCAGACCCTAATGAGTTTATGCCGTTTACTTGAACTTTAACTTTTCTGTCTTTCAGGTATGATCTTAGTAAATCAAGAGCTGTATTTCTAATCCCATAGTGCTCCAGTTTCAGCAGAAGTGTCTCATGATTTACGCAATCGAACGCTTTGGAGAGGTCGCAAAAGATTCCAATGGCATCTTTTGCTTCTTCCCAGGCGTTAAAAATGTTATTTATTAGGGTGACACCAGCGTCAGTCGTACAACGCCCCTTGGTGAAACCGTACTGTTGTTCATGAAAGATGGCATTTTTATTAAAGCTGTCATTCGTAGATCTTTGGCAGTCGTTACGGGATGTCAGAAGCCCGAAAGACTGACAACCAGTCTTACCAAGGGTTATCGTATTACCCAGTAACTGGGTTGTATGTCATGTAAAATAGTGGCATTCGGCTCCATCCCGTTAGACTAGATGGCGTCCCCAGAATAGTTGATAAGGCTAGACAGATGATTTTTATAAGAAGCTGAGTACAAAAGAAATGTCTAGAAAATCACAGAAAACCTTGAATACGACGCCTAGTAACAAACTCCATAAAGCAGAGTGAAGTCTACACTTAGTGCCAAGGAAAGTGGGCCCAAATAGAATAGGCAGAATATCACATTGAGCCTAAACATGCCATCGTTTTATTGACGAAACTTTTCAATCACCTTGGCCCAGTTTTTATGAAAGAGAGTGTTTACTAACAGAAAAGGAACCATAACATAACTTCCTTTTACGATTCAGGTATATTAATAGTAGTATGTTTTATCGTTACTTTTCGACGATTTTATTCCTTAGTTGGGTGTCAAATGAGGAAGAAACTTGTATGGCATGTTTTCACTGAAATGTGTAATAAAAACTTGTAGTTATGCTTAGTAGGTTAGTCTTATAGCGTAGCTACATGTTGAATAAACTTCTTTATGTCATTTTCCTTAAAAGTTGTAAAGGTGTTGTGTAAGCTATAAAAACTTATAGTACACTAGCAGCGCCCCGCGATTTCACTCGCGTAAATCTCGATCCCGTGAAAACATTTGGATAAATGTATGCACCAAATTTGATTCGAATCCGTGTGGCCGTTTTTTGCGTGATTGATTTTTTCCAAACTTTCACATTTATAATTAGTTAAAAAAAAATAAACGTGACATACCTAGTTGCAATGAAAATGGTATTTATTGATGGACCAACACATCGCATCGTGTTGATCTAGCTGGATAAAACACATTTTTCCCTTACAAAAAGATATTCCATCGTGTTTTACGACACACAGTTTATACTTGTTGAAGCTAATATTTAACAACAGCTTACCACACCCTGACGTCCTCAAGAAAAAAAATATTAAATATTCAGGAACGGTCTAATTTTCCCCGTCGTCCCCCACATAACTCTATAGCCAAGCAATAAAGCTTTCCGTATAATAACGGTCCCGTATACAATACGCCAGAAGTTATAAATGTTAATATTATGCAATTACCCCGCCTTGCCCCTATGGGATACAGGTACGGTATCCGAACACCCCTATTTCCCCCAATTCGGTATAAGTTGTTACTATAACACCTGCGTTTGCGGAATTTGCTGAATATATGTTAATTTTCGAGACAAATTTGAAGGCTAAACCCGAGTTTTCGTTGAGGGAGATAAGTAGATGAATGTGTCCGCAAGTATTGTATGTACTGAAGGTACCTACAATATCTTTTCAACCACCCCTCTAGGAACATTTACATCTCATACTAAATATTCCCTGAAGACAAATATCTTGAACTATCTTGAATAGAGGGGTCATTTTCAGGACATAGGAACCTTAGGGGTGTCCTATAGGTACACCTCTGCCCATCCCTTCGGGGAAACAAGGCGTGATGTTATGTTTTGTTTGGAACCTAAGGCAGTAATAATAATTAACAAAACAAGATATTCAATCAAGTTGGTCCGGTTTGGTTCAACAACGTTAATTAAAACTGTAAATTGTTACTAACAACAATTAAAATTATGTACTTACTAGCTTTTGCCAGTAGCTCCGCCCGCGTGGAGGTCGACGATTATCCCACGGGAACGTATTACCGAGATAAAAGTATCCTATGTGTTAATCCAGGTTATAATCTATCTTTGTGCCAAATTTCATCCAAATCCGTTCAGCCGTTGTTGCGTGATTGAGTTACAAACATCCAAACATCATAACAAACATAAACTTAAATAAACTTTCACATTTATTATAATATTACTAGCTTTTGCCCGCGGTTCCGCCCTCATTTATGTCGGTTATTACGTAAAAAAGTACCCTATGTCCTTCTCCATACCCCAGGCTATATCTATGCAAAATTTCTTGCCGATCGGTTTAGCGGTTTAGGCGTAACAAATAAACAGACAGAGTTACTTTCGCATTTATAATATTAGGGATAGTAGGATGATTGAGTAACAAACATACAAACATCTTCACAAACTTTCACATTTATATTATTAGTAGGACAGTTCCAATCTGTGGAGGGACTTGTGGCCAAGTAATAACAGCCACACGGGTCGGTCTACCAGGTTAAGCTACGCCACGACCATCTTTACATACCAAGACCCCTCTATGCCTCGGAAAGCACGCTAAGCCGTTGGTCCCGGCTGTCAGTCGTAGATCTTTGGCAGTCGTTACGGGATGTCAGAAGCCCGAAAGACTGACAACCAGTCTTACCAAGGGGTATCGTATTACCCAGTAACTGGGTTGTATGTCATGTAAAATACTGGCATTCAGCTACATCCGGTTAGGCTGGAAGCCGACTCCAACATAATTAGGTAAAAACAGATAATGATGTAACAATCCAAAACTTTGTAATCAAAACGCACACATAACAATGTATCCAACGTTTTAAACATGACGGGAGTGTCAAAACCACACAATGCTTTCCCACGTACTTTACCTACATTAAACGCAGTGCATTATCCTCGCATTTCATCCATGTTATACACCGTGACATTTTAGTCGTCTTACAACGGCAGTCCACTTCATGTACCCAATATCTGCTATCTACTACCATTAATAAAAATAATAAAAAAATGAACATTTGCATAATCAAAAACATGAAAATATTACTAAGACGCATGACGTAGTTTGAAACACCCTGTTATGGAGATGTAATTAATGATGGAATGTAATGGTAGATATCTTCTACCGTTTAATACGTAAACATTATTAACAGGGAGGGGGTTTCATAGTTCTAAAGCATTATTTATTTTTCTTTGTATCTATTAACTTAATTAATGGTAACAATGTTTTAATCGCGCCTAGAGGTATGTTATGACGGATACATGGACTGGACCACCTTTGTAAGACGACTAAAATGTCACGGTGTATAACCATAATATAATTAACAATATCTATCTTTTCGTTACGTAAATTAATAACAGGCGCAAAACATTTAGCCGACATCGCCATCTATCACAATTCATCACCAAATAACTCGTGTTCGCAATAAACGAACCAGACAGACAACTGAAAATATTATAAACGTGAGCTGAGCTGAGAATTGTGTGTTATTAACAATATATACCGTCAACTGTGGCATCTTTACTTTCCATGAGCAACTTTACTCATGAGAACTGTATTAAAATATATCTCGATTACTAAAAATTTGTTATGATAAAAATATATATTTAAACAATTATATATATTTAATTATTTATAATTATTTATTTATACATACACAATTAAGAGGAAAGGTAATGCTAAATTACTCGACATTTGAATAAGGAAATAGTTTTTAAGTCACGAATGCTAGGCGGAAGTGAGTTCCACAATATCACAGCATGAACAGAGAAGGAATAAGAATAATAACTAGTTTTATGGGGATGGGATTTAAAGAGGGATCTAAGGTGTGATGTCATCTACACGGTCTATAATTACTCTCAAAACGGTGAAGGAAATCATCGTGAGGAAACCCGGCAAAAAGCACTGAGCCCGTGTGGTAAATTACGGCCCAATTCCTCACACAGAGAGAAGGCTTGTGTCCCAGCAGTGGGAACGTTATAGGCTGATTAACTATGCTTGCGCTATAGTTAAAGTTATTTGCTAAGTGTCGCCTACAACAGGGGATGAGCGCTGATGTCTGAAATACAGATATTTGTTATCTAGTTCAGACACAGATGTTCCAATCTGTTTATAGTAACAAGTTTCATAAAATGTATCACCTATAGTAAAATGTTGTAAGTATATTTTGAACAAAAATAAAAAATAAGTAAATAATTATTATAGTTGCACCTCTGTCGACGGGCAAACAAGGCGTGATGTTATGTTAACAGTACGCGGGATAATGGCTGATCTTTGCGTTATGCTCGTGAACGGGTGCAGCTTGTGGTGACTGGTCGTCTTGCTGACCATTATTTTGTTATTGTTGCTAATAATTACCTACTTGTTTATTTATTTTGCGTCGATGGTCCTAGGTTATCATTTGTAAACATAATCCAGCATTGCATATGTAAGCTATCACGCCATTTTTAACAGGAGGCTTTTCTTTTGATATATGCTTTGTTTACTATTTATTTGTTGTGCTTGAGTTAAGTTTTCATTTTACTTATAGGTATATTGGCATGGCTAGCTGACATATGACAAATTTTTAAGTTCTGTGTCTCGTAATGTTGATTACTTACGTATAGAATCAAGTCTATCTAACAAAACAGACAGCTGTGCTGCTGTGAAGTTTGTTGCGCCACTTCTTCTTCACAGCTAAAGCACTAGGAAGTGGTAAAGGGCGGGCGTTTTGGGAGACTGTCTTATGTAATTTTGACATTCGAAAAGTGCTGATTCTCAGCCTAATTTAAATAATTGACTTTTGATTTTGATTTAGTACCTTTATGCAAAACTATTGAACTAAAAAGGACAGATGTCAAAGAAAATGCTGTGTCAGATCCAGATTTAGGACAAAAATAAAAGAGCCAAATTGACAAAGAGGATTCATCAAAGGGTCTAATTGTAAAGATTTCTGTTCGTTTTTTATCTTCTATGTAAGTAAATGATGTCAAAAATATATCTGAATACGTAAATACAGTACAGTCAGTACCTGTAAATAAAACTTGATTGTAGACTATTGTTGAAGCCAAACCTACGCCTCAATTTCCTTACCCTGTCAGCATAAGAACCAACCTTTTCAACAATAACCGCGCCAAAATCTTACACACATCAAAAAACCTCACTCAAATTCACAACGGCAAAACACAAACGAAAATTAGCATAACAACACTGTCACAGTATGTAAGTAAACAACAGAAATCTTGAACTCCAACAATTTGCGCAAACAACGTAATCCTGGCGCTTCCACCATGTTGGGAGCTGCGCGTAATTAGATAATTACATGAGACCTTGTCGTTTGCGCATTAAACTCTATCCGTATTTGCGCGACCCGATCGATGGATCGACAGACCTGTTAATGAACGACTGTTGAATTTGTGAGTGACAATCGAATCAGTTTGATTGTTTTATTAAGGTAGGTACTGCTGTAGTATTGTTGACTTACATGCGAACAGTTTGCGTATAGAATTCGGTGTATAAATACGCTGGTTGAGTGGTTTTCAGTAAATCAGATCACCTCAACATGGATTACGTCGAGAGGGTTGGCAGAATATTTGTGTTGTTTACTATATATACAAACTGTATATCAATCCGTTTTCCAAGCAGGAGACAACGGAGAATTAATAATAATAATAATAAATCAAGTATCTTAGCACACGAGTCGTCGATATATGGAACTTGGACTCTGCAATCATTGTACCGATAATCGTTACAGTAAATGGCCTAATAGCAGAGAGACTCAATCAACACCTCAGGAGGGTCTCATTGAGCGGCTGGATCCAGGGCTTGATTTATAAAGAAGTACTCCTGGACACGCCCCGCCTAGTGAGAAGGTCCCTATCTCTTGAGCCCTGACCACCGTCAGCTTGGACCTTATTCCTATGTCGATAGGCCACATTTTTTATGAAGTTTGTACGTTTTTACACGCTTTATCAAAATCAAAATCAAAATCAAAATATTTTATTTCACATAAACCTGCAAGGGCACTTATGAAACGTCAGAAGCTAGGTGCACGGTTCCAATTTGTCGTCCAATTTGTTATATTTGCATCACCTGTATGTATGTTTGTTTGTATGATTGTAAACGACTCCTTTGGGCGCGATTTTGACCCACTTTAAACGGTCAGATTTCATTTAAACTTTTAGACTTATCGAGACAAGTCAATAATTTCAACAAAAAAAACACACTTTAAAAACCAAACAAAAAAAAAAAAATCTATTAAAAAGCGTGGGGTGCTTGATATTAATTGATTATAAAAATACCTCAAAAAGCACCCCACGCTTTTTAATAGAATTAAATTATTTTCTACTTTTTAGTTTGGTTTTTAAAGTGTGTTTTTTTTTGTAAAAATATTTAAATATGTAAGAAGATTAATAAACGACAGAATACATAGATACCGTGAACACTTACAGTTGTTGTCCAAGCGGTAACGGCCACGATTTACGAATTGTAGCTCGTGGGTTCGCACCCAACAAGGCACCTTGCTTTGTGTCAAATATTTCATCACCACTGATTTCAAACGGTGAAGGAAAACATTGTGAGGAAACTGACATCCTGGAACGAAAAAATCGAAGACGTGCCACATCCGCCTACCTGCACCGGCGGCCCCCATTCTCTCTCACAGAGAGGAGGTTTGTGTCCCAGCAGTCGGAACATTATTGGCTGATGATAAACACTTTTCCCGACAGAGACCACATGCGATAAGTACCGCGAATCCAGAGCACTATGGCATAAATTGGTTTCTTACTTACTTTCGTTAATTGAGTGTACCTGTCAAGGTATAGTTCTACTCTTAGATGCAAATTGATCAAATAAGGCCTTTATAACTTTTAAAGGTATGCAATTTTTATATCATAGACACAACCGCACGATGGAGCGATACATTTGATCACGACAAAATCCTGAACAATCAACTACCCAACCTAAATTTGTCTTTATACGTATTTTCTTCTTTATCTATTTACGTCCAATAGCTGTTATTTAGACCGCTGAATCAAAACCCATCGTGTTAATAACTACAAACCCGTAGTGACATCTATAATCCCACTTGTGAACTACGTAGTTGAAAGTGGCCTTAGAACCCAGTAGATGACGCTATGAAAGCCTGCATCGCGCAAGTGATATTTTCAGCTCCACATTATATACAAATCGCGTATTTAGTAAGATCCCTTTTGAAGGGGCATCACGCTATGTTCCTGATTGCTGTTTACTTTTTAATATTACTTCCTGTCTTTGCCTAAACTTATTTTTTTAAATCACGTCCACCCTAAGCATAGCTAGGGATCACTTTCGAAGTGCGTGGGTTTCGTTTTTTCAATCAACCACATCGTCAATCAAAATAGGGGTGCGCTGAGGGTCGAAATTATTTAATCTATAGTTCAATGGCCTTATTAATAGGGAAAAATGGTAAGGAAAACCTCTTCCCTAGTGTCTTCCGCTTTGTTGAAATTTTATACCACTGCTGTAGAGTTAATTTTACTTTTTTTCGATATTAATAAGTAACGGATATTTCTGGTTATTTATGTGAAGAATCCTTTTACAACTCATCAATACAGAATTAATTATGATCACAAACAATCTTTATACTAACACGTGAACAGAAAACTTTATATAATTTTTACGAAAATTACGCGGACGGAGGAGTACGCAATTTGGCACAGTTGAAGATTACATGGAGAAGGAGTGCAGAAAGCTAATATTTTTTACCATGGGAACGTACTACCGGGATAAAATGTATCCTATGTGTTATTCCAGGTTACAAACTACCTGTGTGCCAAATTTCATTCAAATCCGTTCAGCCGTTTTTGTGTGAAAGAGTAACAAACATACATCCATACTCACAAACTTTCACATTTATAATATTAATAGGATTATTGTTGATTATTATTTAAATGAATTATGGTCGAATTTCGACCATGGGCGACCACTAGTAACAGGATTTATGTAATCAAATATGTACCACACTATCCCACCGAATTTATGTTTCTGTCTTATTAAAAACTATTTTTGTACCAAAACAAACAAACAATACTAATACTTTGTTTCCTATTTGTTACAGGTAAGGATTCCTGAAACCTCAGCATCCAATTACATTCGGTCCCTTCATTACCGACAGGTATAACTTTACATTCATTTAAATCTACGCGGCCTTACCAATAACTGTCCGTTATACGTAAATGGAAAAACTGCATATTACTTAGGGGATGAACGATAAACAGAGGGGTGATTTGCCACCCTAGTTAGTTTGAGAAATCAAATTAATAGGGTATTACTGTAGGTACCTTCGTATGTACTGTGCACTTAAAATTGTTATACTGTGTAGATTGAGTTGGCTAATTCACGTTTTTCCCTGGAGCCCTCAGAAATTAACAATGCAATGAATTTTGTTTATGAGCAATCATTATATGTCAGAGTATAACTGGCTTGCTTTCTACAATCTACTCTATGGGTAATTTAAACTGTGAATACAAACGAAGACTGAATTACTGACCTATGTGCTGAAAATTAATAAGACCACTAATTCATCATCTGCCTAGCCTTTTCCCAACTATCTTGGGGTCGGCTTCCAGTCTAACCGGATGCAGCTGAATACCAGTATTTTACATGGAGCGACTGCCTATCTGACCTCCACAACCCAGTAACTGGGTAACACGATACCCCTTGGTAAGACTAGCTGTCAGACTTTTGGGCGTCTGACGACCCGTAACGACTGTCAAAGATCCACAAATGACAGCCGGGACCAACGGCTTAACGTGCTTTCCGAGGCACGGAGGGGTCTTGGTATGTAAATATGGTCACCCATCCACGGACCAACCGCGGCAAGCGTCGCTTAACCTGATCGATCGACCCGTGCAGCTGTTGTTACTTAGCCACAAGCCCCTCCCGTCTAATAAGACCACTAATTGTGATATTAAATACAATGTCAAAATAGTTTAAAACCTATTGTAAGTAGTACATAAATATAATACTACACTGATGTAAAGAGCACCTTCTCAAATTGAACTTCAACGGAAAAATCCACCCACGGAAAACTATTTTACTTAAACCATTGTAATTACCTACCACTATAGGAATTATCAATCAAAATTCCATTGGAAAGACATAATGCCAGAGTATTTAACTGTTATTTATATTTCAATTACTATAATTACAGATAGATAACAGTCAAATGAACGTTTCTATGTGAATATTGTATTGTTTAAACTCGCTTCTGACATCGTTAACTTGACGTGTGAATGTCCACGTGGTAACCTATTTAATTAATGGAATGAGTTTATTGATTTAGATGACCGTTTGGTTATTGGACGATTAGGGATAGCCAGTTTAAAATACATAATCGCCAGGTAGCAACCAATCTTACCAAGGGGTATTGTGTTACCCTGGGTTGTGGAGGTCAGACAGGCAGTCGTTCCATGTTAAATACTGGTACTCAGCTGCATCCGGTTAGACAGGCTGGGGAGTATGTTGCGCCAGTTCTTCTTCCCAGCTTCTTAACTTTCGCTAAAGCACTAGGAAGGTGATTGGTGGGCGTTTTGGGGGACTGTCTTAAGAGCGTTCTCCTCACGCGGGTTGGCAACGGCGCATTTATGACGGTTTTTCGTGATTATTTAATTAAGTACAAATAACAGTAAAAAAAAAATTCAGCCTTGCACTAGATCGTTGGTATATTCAAGTTTGTATGCAATTTTTTTTACAGTTCTTTTGGTATTTACTTATAAAAATCGACATACCGTAAATGATTTTCTATTTGCATTACCTTTTAAGTACCATTAAATGTTTGTATTATAGAGGAAATATTTAAAATAATTATAAATACCGACGATCTAGTGTTTGGCTGAAAAAAAATGTACTTTGGTTTGTATTCAATAAAATAATCACGAAAAAGGACTATAAATGCGTTGTTGCGAACCCGCGTGGAATAAACGCTCTTAAAGTAGTTTTGACGTTCGAAAAGTGCTGAGTCTTAACCTAATTTGAATAAATGACTTTTGATTTTGATTTTGACTGGAAGCTGACTCCAGCATAGTTGGAAAAACCGCTAAGCAGGTGATGATCTCCAGGTAATCTTATCACAGTTTTTTCCGAACTACGTGTTTTAATTTGACTTAAAAAAAAATACTATTGTAAAAACGATAGCTAATTCGGTTACATAAAGAAACTCTTACTATTATTACATAAAAAAGACCTCAAAACAAGCCAACTGTTACGTAGACACCTTCAATCCAGCAATTACGTACCCGATGTTAACACTTGTACCAATTCACCCCCAAGGAATACAAATAGAGAATTAACATCGCATACGCGTGACAATTACCAATAAATTACCACCAACTTGCTTGTTAAAAAAAATCTAATGATTACCAAGAGAAGTTGTGATACGGCAATATTTTCGTTCGACGATTACAACCCCCTGTTTAACCCGAAAGCAGGTAAAACGGAAGCGGTTCGTCGGCCACTAGGATTTATAGCCCCGACGGGGTTCAAATCGGGGGGGGGGGGGGGTGTAAATTGGTAAATGCAAGGGTTCGTCGTTAGTGTACTGGACTGATACCTAATCCCACTCTGTACTAAAAAGTCTTTTGGGATGTGACTGGAGATAATGTTTGGGTACGGGAAGTAAATTATATTTGAATGTTAGGGCTGCGATACAAATAATATCTTCTGCAGTTTCTGTTTCCTTTGTTTAAGTTTCATTCATCGTATTAACAGAAACTTATTTTATGTTTTGATAATTATCTTGAGATTTTTTCGCTACACTGGTTGCAAGTTTTTTAAAAGTAGTTTTATAATTTTAATCAAACAATCTATCGTAGCGTGTTTTTTCCGTGACCACAAAGATTTATAGCCCCGACGGAGTTCAAATCGGGGTCTAAATGCAAGGGTTCGAGTCGTTAGTGTACCGGACTGATACCTAATCCCTCCCTGTACTAAAAAGTCGTTTTAAATGTAATTGAGATACTGAATTTTGGGGTATGGTGTCAGTTACAAAAATAGGACTAGGGTTGTGATACAATAAATATTTTAAACTCTTGTAAGTGTTAATAATTTCCAATATGTAAAATAAATAAATTATCTTTTATATTTTTTCATATGAATGTTTAAAAACAATGTCATTTTTGAGTATCATAACATTACGCCTTGTTTCCCCGAAGGGTTGAGTAGAGGTGTATCTATGGTACACCCCCATTTCGCCAGTTATGTTTAAGGTCCATGTAATACAGGGCGACCCTATTGCCATCAACCGGGCTGCTACTGAGAAATTTAAGATAGAAAAACACTTTTTGCGCGACCAGGCTGTCGAACCCAGGACCTCGTGTTCAGCGTCTCTGTATGCAAGTTTATTTAATGTCTGCGATTTCAAAATATCACATTCCATTGTCCTCATATGCAACATTTCGATACGAATCCAAATTCATCTTACCCCGCTGCAAAATGACGCCATACAAAGAGCGATGTTAACAGAATGAATAGATCGTCATATGAAACTAGATAACCCGCCATACAAAAGATCGTAAGGTCCCGATAAGGTCCGATAGGGGACGATAGTGCGCCTTCGGAAGTTCACCGTCTGGGCTCCTAACGGAAACGCTTTGTCCCTACGGATTTAGGGATAACACGAGAGGTCGATAAAACGTTCCCGAAATTATACGGAATTGAACCTTGCTGCGTACGAGTCTATTCCGGATACTAATTTAGACGCGAAAGATTTGGTCCATTGGTTTGCGATCCCTTTTTGAAATAGTCACTGGTTGCAAGCCATATGGCGATTGTGAGCTTACTTTTATTCGTGTTTTGGTGCTGGATTTCAAGGTAGTGAATGTTTACTTATTTTTTGTTAATGATTCTAACAATTCGGCTGCTCATTCAACTAGTCTTCGTCGGTCCAAGGTTTACCTCAAAAGGCGTAAAATGTCATCCTCAAATCTTAAGAAACAGTTGATATGCTGTTGAAAACTATAATGTGTCGAGAACCAGTGTTAACAAAATTTTACTACTATAATCGGCCGTTGTACTCGAATGAGTACAGCGCTCTATAGAGGGGCAGAATTATTTTCCATCCTTTTTTTACTTTAATATTTATTTGGTTTTTTTTTAGTAGGAAAACAAGCATTTCGTAAATAAAACACATTCACTTTACGTTTGGTGGTTAAGAAAAAGCATCACTCAACACAACTCGTACTTAATAGTGCTCCCAGGCTTGCTAAGTACAATAAAAGCTGCTTAAGTATGTTTGTACGAATTTATAACAAATTACCTAGTAATCTGAAAAGGTTAAACTCAAGTTATGCTTTTAAGAATAAATTGTATAAATGGTTAATTCTTCTATAGTATAAAACAATTCCTAGAACGGAAATAGTGTTGTTATTTTACTAAGGAAATTGTTATTACAAATATTTGCATGCTATGTTTCATCTTGGCAAAACATGTCTGCTCTTTTTTAGGGTTCCGTACCTCAAAAGGTCTGTCTGTACGTTTGTAAACACCGATTTTCTCAGGAACGGGTGGACCTAGCAAGTGAAATTTATACCAGATACTGAGGTCTATAGTCCTTATTAGGTGTAAAAAAATCAAGGTCCTGAATCAACACTATAAAAAGATATGAGCAAATTTAGATTTTCGCGAAAACTTGTAAGTACCAAAATTTACCTTAATTTTCAACTATTTTTATTTTTCGGAATTTTCCCTTTTTATACTGTAAGACCTTTACATACCATGTTTTACGCAAATAAATAAATGAACAAATCAATCTCGCGCGAGTACTTGACATGGACAAAATATCCCTCATCATTATTAGTCAATAATGTTCCCACACTGCTGGATCACAGGCCTCCTCTCTTCGAGAGGGAGTAAGCCGTTATCTACCTCGCTTGCCCAGTGCGGGTTGGTAGATGTCACATGTCTTCGAATTCGGTTCTAGGATATGCCGGTTTCCTGACAATGTTTTCCTTCACCGTTTTGAGAGCAGTGGAGGTACAATAATTTGCGCAAAGTAAAGCACCTGGGTTCAAACCTAGGACCTTCTACTCGTAAGTCCCAGCCACATACCACTGGACCACTACAGCTCTCACAAAATATCTATCGATTATTAATATTTGTGTCAAATAACCAACTCAAAACTTTGCACCAAAAACCGCTCCCTTACTTCACGATTGCACTTCAGACAAAATTCTTAATCATAGAACCAAAATCTTTTCAATTCCACACACTTCCTCAATCCCTCATACAATATCTTCAAACATCTCGTAATTAAAACTTGCTCAATTTATTAATTAGACATTAAGTACTTGTAGCGCGCAAACTTTGCAGAACTCATTCCGCGGGGGAGCCGGTTCGATTTCGACTTGAAATGAATTGTCTTTTGAATTTATATGTAAATGTCTCCTTACCGAGAGAGAAATAGTTTATTTCTGCTTTTCTGAGCGTTCGCGTTGTTACTTTGAATAAAGTCTGATGCGAATTAATTTTACGCTTGCTATAATTTCGTGTTACCGCCAAAGGGGAGACTCAAAGGAAGGCAATAGACACTGCCGGTGTGAATACACACTTATTGCATTCTGGTAATTAGTTTGGTTCAAGGAATATTCAATTTTAATGTTCAGTCTGACAATTTTTGGGTGTTTAAGAAGGCTTTTCAATTCGGAATAAAAAGAGATTTTATGGTAGTCTTGAAAAGGTAGGCATATAATGCCATTCTTGTATAAAATTTTCTCAGGCCGAGATCTACAATCAATATAAAGCACGTGCTTTGAATTAGACATGTTCTGTCTCTATCTTGCACTAGTACTTGGACATTTGTGCAACAGTTACAGGAGTAAAGGCTCTCGCAGACTGGCGCGACGCGAGTCTAGTAGATCATTTTCGATGAACTTTTTATATAAGTTGTTTTATTAAAGTCGCGCCGTCGCGCCTGTCTGCAGGAGTCTCAACGAACAAGAGAAAACAAAACACATCTACCAACTCCCGATCACATCCAGATACACCTAACAAAATAACGAAAACAATAATAATTGACTTTTGCCCAATCAAACTGCAATACAATGTCTGATGTCGCGATCTTTGACAGATCGTGTTGACACATACCACGTACTATCACCTGTGTTTACTTACCCCCCTCTTCTACCCTCACCGCACCTCCCGACCCCTCTGTCAATTCAATACGAAAATCCAATTTCTTTTACGTTACAACTTCGCTCATTTTGTTTCGTCGAAGAATCGAAAGTTGGCCGGTATATGAGGATTTCTATTGACTCGTATGCTAGTGACAGCCCTGAAGCTATTACTGCTTCGGGTCCCCTGATTATTGACTGAAATAAATGTACGGGATGTCTCTATTCTGTGCGTAGGGTTGGCGAGCACGAGTAATTAGTATGATTTTGTTTTACGGTGAATAAGGCTCGTAAAATACTGTGATCGAGACATGTTTTGATTAATGTGCTGTAACAGACATAAGTCTATGAGTTAAGAAATGAAATGTCAGGAAATATTATTATTATTTATTTTGTACAAGCTTTTGCTAGCGGCTTCGCCCGCGTGGAGATCAGAAATTAACGCATGGGATGTGTTCATCCAGGTTATAAACTATCTTTGTGCCAAATTTCATTTAAATACGTTCAGCCGTTTCTTGCGTGATTGTGTAACAAACATCGAAATACACAAACTTTCACATTTATTATATAGTACTAGTAGGATTAGTAGGATTCAATAATTATGTCAACCATTTATAATAAACAACTCCAGATTTTAAAAAGACGGAATACCTAAATCTACGCTTATTCCAAAAACAGGCAGAGGTTCTTCAAATACACTGCCAAAATCCTAACATTCTATTTATTTTATTTTAAAATACCTTTCTTATTAAATAAGAGAAGTTTCGCAACGTACCCTCTAGTCACCTTACCTCCGCAAATTGAGAGGGTTACATTCCGAATTTGAATTTGTATAATGATGTTTTTGGATAATAAAAGGATTGAATAAGCAAGTAGATAAGACGGGGATTTCGTCGATCGATCGTCTTTCAAGGGGCTTGGGAATTCGATTTTGCGATGAAATGTTGTCCATTTCACAGTTTTGTGAAGTCTACTAAACCAGACAAATTATTATTAGCACTAGATTTTTTTTGATAGTATTTTTGGTAAATATATTATCTGCAACCAGACCAACTATCACACCACTACAAAATGCAAGCGACACTTACATGTAGACAATACATTTATTCAATCAACATTCTTCCTACACACAAAAACACAATTTAGATAACACAAAAGAATTTAGCAAAAACAAACGACAGCTCAAAGCGATGGTACATTGCGTTGTTATTCCGTCTCCTCAAACTGTCCACAACTTTATTTAAGTACAACGTACTGTTTACATTGACAAAGACATTTTATGGAATTCTCCCGTTATCCAGCATATTGTGTTTACTTAACTCGGAGGTACACACGTAAGTTGGACTCATGTCTTTATTGGAGCTATGGCTTGAGGCTCCGACCTTCCGATTGACATGATCCTCGCCAAAGGCTATGCTGACATTGCCCACAGTAGCTACAGAGAGCTGAGACGTTGGCTTTATGCAATCAAGACTTGGTCCTAAGGTTATGGCGACACACCTGAATGGTTAGTTTAATATTGATCGTAAGCTGTGTTATTACAGGACCATGGAAATTCGGGCATCAGTTTTGGATCACGTTTGGCCTTCATTTTAACTTTATCAAGTCGCATATGTAATATTAAACATCTAAATACAAAATATATTCTCATTTTCGTTGACCCTTCACAAATTCTTGTACAAAATTTTATTGACAGGTGGGTCACAATACCGTCTTCATAAAAAATCTCTCCTGAAAATCGTCGAACAATCATAAAGATCACACCGACTCTTGGAGAGACCGTAACGTATAGAACTTCTTATCGCAATTTTAACGAAGGCATCGGCTGCGTTCGACAGCCCAGGCAAACAGAGTAGATTCAGAAGGACCAAACAAGCGCAAAAACCGCCTCTTAAAATTTGCCAAACCAGTTCCACGTTGTTTCGACTTTCGTAAACTTCACAGAATTTGGACACGTAGTTCTTACAACAAAATCGTATTTTTTAAACTGACAAAGTTGTCCAGTAGGTTTGTCTATTAACTTCAAGTTTTTAGAAATTGGCGGAGTTCTCGTAGTTTCCATCCAAGATGGCAGGATTTGTGTAGTAAAACTAAATTAGGGAATTACTTGTTTTTTGTTTTAAGGCACTGTACTAGTTCTTTCAGACTTTTTGGCATATGTCTAGTAACATATACACAATTTCATCACCTCAACATTAAACTACCGCTTTTTCGCATTAAATCCCAATCTTGTTAGTTAATGCGCCATCATAGTTTAGTAGTATACCTTCTGCGCTCTTCATTTACTACGAGAGAGGTCAACAGGGAGGATCCTTAGGGAGGGGGAGGGAGCATCCTGCGTTCGACACACGGGTTCAGACCATTCGTCTAACGAGTCACTTGCTTCAGGTTTTAAGATTTTTTCTTTTTTAAATCCGTCTGGAAGGATCCCCTTTTTTTTTTTTCGTGGGTAGCTATGCGTAAGTTTTCTGCTCTGTTCCGTTTAACTGTTTAGTTTAGTTTGTAGGATTAATTCAGTATGAAAATACATAAGTACTTTAAATTTCGTTACGAAGCAAAGGCAACACATTGCGTGATTTATAGTTAGGGTTGCTTTCAAGCTTTTTGAAGCTTAATTTCAAGCTACAATTAACTTGATTTATACGTGTGCCTAAGATAGTATCTATTTCAAAAATAAAGTTCAATACATATGCCGAAACAGAGGTCAAGACTCACAACTTAAAACAAAAAATAATCCAGCCAGATAAAACAACAAATAAACATTAACTCACGATACTTCATTACGTAAACGAACCAAAGCATTACTCATACAACTAATAAAACTTTCACAGTTGCTTTGCACGTAACTATTTATCAAAGCCTTCAGAGGAGGGAGGCCTTTCTGATAAAAAAAGTATTCAAATGAATCTGCTAGATAGAAATCTCTTAATAAAAAAGAAGCTTCATTCGTTGAACATTATCTCAACTGTGGGCTAACTTAACTTACAAAAGACTGTTAACTTGGACACAAAACAAAAGCAATAGAAACTTGGGGCACTGAATAAAAATAACGAAATCAGCGGCCCTAATTCATTTTCAAAAGTGAGAGTTTCTTGACGTCTCACTTTGTTTGTGCGACACGACTGTGGTACGATTTTAGATGCGTTTAGAGTTTGCGATTGCTTTTACCACAAGATAGGTTTTTTAGACAACGTAGGACGTAGTTTGATAAATGGATGCTGAAACCTACCAATTTTCATCTTTCTAACACATGAATTGGCTGTTTGTTTGACGAAAAAGCATTATGACTTTTTATTACAATTAATAGAAGTCTCCTTCTATTAATTAAAGAAAAAGAGAAAGAGTTAAAACGGAATAGGTATCTCGTTTGCATGGTTTTCGAAAGTGTTGAAGCCGATAGTGAGGTCAAAATGAGAATCCACGATGGAGTTGCGAATTTTTTTTATTTTTTTTATCATGGGTGTCGTGTACAAGTTTTTCGATGGTGCTGATGCCGATAGCAAAGTCTAAATACAAATCTAAGTTGACGGCTGCGAACATTTTCAAATTTTTCATCATGGGTGTCGTTTTCATGAATTTCGCCGGTTCTGAAGCTGACAGTGAGATCAAAATAAAAGAGTATTTTAAGTTAGAGTAGTCCCCCGATCCCACCCGTCACTTTTTTTTTCACTGAAATATTCAGAAAGAAAATGAGGTATTGCATCATGCCCACAGCAATTTATTCATTGTAAGTAACTGAAATTAGACTAAAAGCATAGGTTTGCACGTTTATTATTTTAACAACACGTGTAACTCCTACTAAATATAGTATCAAAACTATTAACATTTTATGTCGGCACAACGTTTTGAATTTAGCGCCTATAAACTTATTCAACATGGCTACGATTACCAGTCGTCGCGTGTAAACCCCAAGGGCAGATAACACAGCGAGGCCGAAATAAAATTAAAGAAAAAAAAGGTAAAAAAGAAAAAAGTTTCAAAGCAACAATGGGCGTTCGCCGCGACAAAACACATTGCCAGTATTAAAGGAGTTGGAGAACTTTTCTTGTTCTCTCCAAAAGGGAAAGATGAAACGGCTTATAGACAGCAGAAATCTCTTAGTGTAGATGTAGGTACTCGGAAGATCGGCCAGTGTGTGAGTGCGATGGTAAGCGTGTGCGGGTCTTTTAAATTGACACATTGCGTGAGTGTACTGAGTATGCTGTTGGTGCCGCCTGACGTATCTTCAATGTTTATGTTTTACATCACTCAAGCTTTTTTGCTACGAAGTAAATAAACTCTTAGAACGAAAGTATACACAGCCGGATGACTTAATTTGGCAACGTCCTTTGTGTGTACCTTACACAGGGTGGTAGGGACATCGACGCGCAGACTGAAACCATAACAGAGTAGAATGTTTTGCTGGTTATCAAAAAAAACGGCAGTTTCATAAAAAAACTGCAATACTTACGCAGTCAAATATTTATGTTTTAAACCGACGAAAAATGTCAACGCAGAGTTTCAGAATCATGTACTGAATCCATTGTAGCAGGTTTTGGGTCGATGTCTTTGTTTCTTTGTATATTAGGCTAGTTAAATAACCTATTTCAGGGATCAAGTGTAGATCCCATAACAATTAAAAATTTCAGTTCGTAAAGGAACAAATAAATATCTAAAGTTTAGTTGAAGAACTTTCGCAATTTCGACAAACGTCTATGAAAGTGAAATCAGTAACGACCCCCATGAGCATTACCGTAAAAACAAATCAAACAACTTTTTGTGGCCGGACTGTTACTACGAAGTTGCTCATCTGAACGATTAGGTATTAAAAAGTTTGCAGGGATCGAAAAGGTCTTTTATTTGGTAGAATGTCCTAATAAAACCTGGGTGTTGGAGACAACGAGGTTATTTGACGTGACCTAACAATACAAAATCACCTTTTTGACTTCTCTCACGCAAGGTCAAACTAGTCGTAACATTACGTGTAACCTCAAGATGAATTATATTTCTGAAGTACTTAGTAACTTTTTTCTCGTTCGCACGAATGAATGCCTAGAAGTGGCCTTTTTAAGGCTTCGGCACTCTATGTCTCTTGAGGTGTGTGAGGATAAGTAATTAATTAAAGTGGTATGTCTACTGGTTATGAAGCAATAAAAATAAGCAACTAACCAAAAAAAAACTAATTAAGATTAGATGTTGTGTGAAAATATTAAGGTGTATTCATGAAGCATTTATTATAAGAAGATACGTCTTTATACGTCCACGGTAAAATAGACATTATTCGTTAAATAAAGATATGTAATCTTTATTTAACAATAATGTCTTTTTTATGTCGGATAAAAATAAATCTTTTAGAAAGTAAAAATTACTCCAATTTTCGGATTAAAAACCACTTTAGTAAACAACAACCGACATAAAGAACACACACTTGATGCGGAGATATTAAGGTCAGCGCACACGGCACAACGCGTACCAGAAATGCGCGGCCCGCGAAAAGAATCCCTTTGTGTGTGTTGCCGTTCTAAAAGTATTAGTTTTTCCGAATCCAATTTCAACTTGTGCAGTTTTTTGTCAGTTCGGAATTTACGGAATCCGAAGTGAAGATTTCGGAATGTTAGTGAGTAATGGTCAACTTCGCTGTTTTTGGGTTAGCTATCGGATCGGACGACGAATTCCGAGTTTTCTGATAGAGTTTAGTAAAATATTCCGGGAATGTTTTATTTATTTTATTTATAAGGGAAACTTACAGGTAACTTATGCATTGTTCATAAACAATACGAAATTAAAGGCCATTTACAAGTTTCCCACTGATACCACGAAAAAGGTCGCTACAAAATACCAATTACATAAATTGGGAAATAAATAGTAGGCACACAATGATTATCTAGATAATATATCTAGGGAATGTCTATGTCAGTAAAAGCAAAAAAAGGAATGAAGTATTATCTGCCTGTTGACCCGGTCAAAAGTTATTCCAACACTGTAAGATAAGGGCTGACAACCTAAAACCGTGTAAATATATGAAGAGGGAGACCCTTTGTATGCTTTTTACCTAACTCTTGCTATGTACAACCCTACATTATGTCTATGTTTTACTTAGTAAAAGAATATTAAGTTAGTTTATGAAAAATCAACAGATCCACAGTTTTGTGTGGCATTTTTCTTAGACATCCTAACTGTAAACGCGAAAGAGAGTTGCATTTGTTAAGTTTCACGCTAAATCGGCTGAACAGATTTGAATGAAATTTGGCACTGAGAGAGAAACTGACCTGGAGAAAGACATGGGTTACTTTTATCTTGGGTTGTAGAAAAAGGCAATAGCTTGCAGTGGCAAGGTGTCAATATTTCTAAAAGAGAATCAAAGCAAAGTCGGCTTTAACTTACTGACTTATCAATAAACAATACTTACTATCATTCTTTAAATGAATATAGGAAAGTAAAGAATTAAACACAATAAAATTGAACAGCTGGAAACCAAATAAAATGTTTAATATTCGTTCATCTCGTTCTCGCTGACGCATTTTTAATATCTGTCTCTGTCATAACCCGTTGTACAGCGGCTTGCTCTCGTCCATATCAAGCAGTACCACGTGACCTAAAGTGACATCATGACGTGATCGCTGTTGTATGAATTTTTAGTTCCTGATTATGACGGTTTTGGCGCCGGGTTAATTTAAAACATTTTTTTTGTTGTAATACAAAGCTAAAAATAACTGCTTTTGTTATTTGAATGTTATGGTGGATTAAATACCCGTAGTGTTACTATATTTTTGACAGTAATACCCACTATATATTGACGTACCATTTTTTAATAGCGATAGAGTTGCCGATGCGAATCCCCGAAGGGAAACCGGTAGGTATCGTGTTATATGGTGCTTTCGCCACTGATAGCTTGTACCAAACAAAGAAAACAAGCCGGAGTTTTCGGCAAAAAAGAACTTAACAATAGTAGACAAAGTGAAAACAAAAACCAGTATATGTGACATTCTCACAGTATTTAATTTGTCTCATTTCTTTTGAAGTTCGCTCGGAAGTTGTTACTAAAACTTTTTGAAACAACGACGGCCAGGTAAAAGAATTTCCCATTAAAAAAGGACAGCACCGAATCGGCTGTAAACAATTCACTCCAAGTCCTTTATTGGTTTTATCAGGCGCGTATGTCAAATTCTCGTCTTTTTGCCCCAGACTTTCTTTTATAAAGGAACAAACGGGATTCTTTAAAAAAGTCCTCTTCATTCGAACTTGGTCTAACTCGGAGTTGGACGTAAAACCTGTTTTGTTTTTTATTTTTCATTTTAAGGGTGCACTAGTCTCGTTTTTATTTGAAACTTTTATTCTGATTGTTAGGGCGAAGGTTGGAGGTAGCCCGTAGCAGTTTACAAGCAAGTTCTTTTAATAATGGGTACTCTCTCAGAATCGGGTTTTTATGAAATTGCTGAAAAATTAAATAAATAAAATACAGGGTGTTTGGCAGAACGTTGAACATACGAAAATGGTGGATAGGTGGGCTCATCTGCTACTTACTCAGCCCTAATTTATGTGGCCCTGGACCCCTGGATATTAACAAAAAAAAATTTGCTTTCTTCTAGTTTCACCACTTTCTTAACTTTAAAGTGTAATTTTTATAAAAAATGGGTAAAACAGGCAATCTTTTTGTTTTTTTTAGTCTTTAATGTTGGCTGATTCTTATAAAAGTATTGCTTTCTTCAGATGTTAGCTAGAAAAAAGGTATGAATCCTCAAACTTACAGAAAGATGTAAAAAATACTTAAATCTTATTTTCAACTTGCATTAAAAAAAAATATTATGGAGTTCCAATTCTAGCAAAACATCCCTAGAGGGTTACCTTTCTAATGGTATGTAATTTGCTTTTATAAAAAAAAAACCTTTAAGAGTAATTTTTTTGGCCAGGGCCAAATAAATTAGGGCGGAGTAAGTAGCAGATGACCCCACCTATCCACCATTTTCGCATGTTCAACGTTATACCAAACACCCTGTAGATACCAGCGCGGCAGCGGTGTAATTGCATAAGACAGTCACAGTAAGAATGGCTTACATTTTGACAATTCAACAACATTCTTTGCGTAGCGAACATATGAAGCAATAGATAAGCAATATCCTTAAAATTATTCGCATTGTGATCAATAGTGTGTTACGCAATTAGGTTGAGAATCATCTTCTCATACTCTTAAAAAGGCAAAAACTGAGAAAAAATAAGCTTATTTACTTGTTTCGTAACCAAAATCTAAGTCAACCAATCTTCACGTAATGTAATTCTGATTTTTAGGCGCGTCACGCAATCTTGTGTCGATTTTCAATCAATCCGTCAAATACTGGGGAATTTCCAATCACACGAGTAATAAACAGCGGTGCTAAAAGCATTTTTTCATTTGTTACGCTGTACCTTTTACTTAGGTAGGTAGTTACTTAGGCTTACGTTCTCTTAAACCTTCAAATATATATAAAAGCATGTACTTTTTACCCTAAATGTAATGACCAAGTAGATTTTATGACATACGCGCACACATTCGCTTAAGGAAAATGCATAAACGTAGGTACTTTTAGGTTGTATGTTGATGAACATATGATTCGCGACAATAACACGCATGTATTTAAGTTCATATTTCATTGAAAGACTATTTCATGAAATATTTGAAAATGAATTATACCAACCAGGCTTGGACCTTACCGGACAGCGAGCTACCCATTACTCGCCGTCCGTAAGCCCGCGCCTACGGTGGCCGGCAATCAGCCTGGGATTCCCGACGCCCAGGGCGTCTCCTGCGAAGACTAGGGCCGTGAGGGTCCCTCACGTGCGCCGTAATTTCAATGCTTATAATCCTACTTCCTACGAATATTATAAATGTGAAAGTTTGTGAATAAGGATGGATGGATGTTTGTTTGTTTGTTTGTTTGTTTGTTACTCTTTCACGCAAAAACGGCTGAAGGGATTTGAATGAAATTTGGTACACAGTTAGTTTGTAACCTAGATTGACACATAGGATACTTTTTATCCCGATAATACGTTCCCGTGGGATAATTTTCGACCTAGACGCGGGCGAAGCCGCTGGCAAAAGCTAGTACTGTAAATACAAACTTGTCACTGTCGCGAATCATATTATTTTTATAAAGCCTAACACTGCCCTGTAAATTGCAAAAAACGTAAATAAGAAAATTTGAATTTCGCGGACTATCTTGCAACTTCCCCTATTGTTCATTTTAATACTTCAACATAATTATATACATCCTCAGGTGTAACATTCAAACAAACTCACTCGACACCAACACAAGTACCTTAACTCATACACCCACACAATTACACATCATCACACATACACACTCTATAAAATCACACACAACAAACATTAACAACATGTAACATACTAAGGTTATTCTCTTTTTTATTCTTTTATTATTTTAGGTTTTATTGTATACTAGCTTTTGCCAGCGGCTTCGCCCGCGTAGAGGTCGGTGTATTATACATATAAACCTTCCTCTTGAATCACTCTATTAAAAAACCCGCATCAAAATCCGTTGCGTAGTTTTAAAGATTTAAGCATATATAGGGATATAGGGACAGAGAAAACGACTTTGTTTTATACTATGTAGTGATTTCTTTCTAGGAGATTACCAGTAGATTAGTAGAAATTAAGAAATGTATTGTAACGCAGTATTACATGTATAGCAATAAAGCAATAAATGTAAACGGAACGAAGGAGCCTGGGTCTCACGACACATGGAATCCTAGTGTAAGTTCCAGGAAGCAACGCATTTGAATGTAACTTTTTTAAACAATAAATACTATAAAATATTTTAAATGCCTATAAACTTCCACTGTTCAACATAGATCTCCACAAAAGTTTATAACCAAAAATAAATCACCGTTTCCAATGTCACATTTAAATGACCACTTTATTTTCAACTAATGAAGTTTTTCGATCCCATTTAGGTACTCTAATCAGCGAACGAAACAATTCAGAAAATCCTAATACCGCAGCAAACCACTCCAATGTCGTTGCAATTACCAAAGTACCTAATACTACTTAGGTACTTAATTACTTACTAAACCTATTGGTGGCTAGAATTCGGACCAGGGTTCGATTTTCCAATATTTGGGTTGTTACACTCATGACCACTGACGTCATTGGCCTTAATTAGGACGAGATAGGTACATTAATTTATTTTAAGCCTGAGTAGGTCTAATGATTAACCTTTAATCAAAGACTTAGAGAGCCCAGTGGTAACGGTCGCGGCTTAGCAGATGTAGGTCGTGGGTTCAAACTCAAGCAAGCACTTTACTATGTGTGAATTACTTCATCACCACTGATTTCAAAACGGTAAAGGAAAAGATCGCGAGGAAATATTCTAGAACCAAAAATTTGAAGACACGTGACGTCTATCAAACCGCACTGGGCCTGCGTGGTGAATTATAGCCCACTTCCTCCCACAGAGAGGCCTGTGTCCCAACGGTGGGAACGATAGGCTCATTTGGTTTATGCTTGTGCAAGGACCTAGATTCAGTCCAAGGCACGTAGTATATATTCTTGTTATACGATCCCTCTGATTTACAAATAATACCTACTAATCAATTTTACATTCCAAACACGAAACCTAATCGCACTTAAAATCTCACATATTTTAAAATCGCACTTAATGTTTTAAGTGCTTAATCTTGAAATACTGAATAGCATCGAATGAATGGAATAAAAATCCTTTTGGAAGCCTTTTCATTAGCTGATTGATGGGATCGATCTTTGAATTAATGCGAACAGGCTTGTGAATGTAAAATCAGAGCTCTCATTTGTCAGTGTTGGTTTTTCGCATCCATTTGAAAATACTGCCTTTGGATGTGTGTACTTGTGAAGCTTCTGTTTATTCATTAAGTAAAAATTAAATTCGTTTCCAGTTCGTTTGTGCGGAGTACGTAGTGTGTGGCTTCTGTTTTATTCTAGCGTTTATTGTCGCTTAGGTTGGTTCTATTTTGCTTTGAAAGAACTGGCGTTGGTGACATTCATGTTTAGTTATATATTATTATACAAATACATCAAGTTTCCGGTTAACAGCAGCGACTGCCGTCTGGTCGGCTATTCTTGGAAACAAGATTACAGCCTGGCTGTTATGTACTCCTGGTACAAAATTTAAGAACAAATACCCCACTCGCCTTACACACTTCAATAAAAAAACGAAACAAAATACTCTTCAATTATTCTATTTAGTCACAAAATGAAGGTCGGAGTTGCCAACATTTTGGAACCCCATAGCGCTTTATAATTACACAACAAGGCCCGGGCTATCTAATGCCAAATACTTTTAATTGAAGTGCACAGTTTTACTGGACACGTCAGCACGAAAGTTATAATTAACGGACGTCCAATTTGGGTCGGAGATAATTTAGGGTCTGACGGGGCCACGGAAGCGTTTAGCCTAAACTTGCCAATCTCAGATATTTCTGCTAAATTGAATCGGCACGTGGAACTCTTAAGTGGCATATTGCTTGGCTTTTCATCGTGGAGGGTACTCACACAAAAGGTTGAAAAGGTCAAACTTATTTTTGGTACGTAAATAGTACGAAACCTACCATTCGAGTTTCTTGTGTTACTGAAAATATTCTCAATCATATCATATGATCGTGTGTCAATCCAGAATAAAATGATAAGTCATTTATTTATAGTAATTGTACAACCTGAAACCTAAAATAATTAAAGTAATTGTCCCTTCGTGTCATCATCATCATCATCATCATTTCAGTCGAAAGACGTCCACTGCTGGACATAAGCCTCCCCCATGCTCCTCCACTTCGACCGGTCTTGTACTTCCCACATCCAGCGGATCCTCGCGGCCTTCACAAGGTCCACCTTGTGGGAGGCCTTCCCACTCTACGTCCTCCGGTACGCGGTCGCCACTCCAGAACCTTTCGGCCCCATCGGCCATCTGTTCTGCGAGCAATGTGCCCCCTGCCACTTAAGTTTGGAAATTCTTCGGGCTATGTCGGTTGCCTTGGTTCTCCTGCGGATCTTTCATTCCTGATTCGATCGCGTAGGGAAACTTCGAGCATAGCCCTCTCCATTGCTCTTTGGGTGACTTTAAGCCTTCTGATAAGGCCCATTGTGAGCGACCACGTTTCTGTCCCTTCGTGTAAATAGCGGAAATCACAAAACTCTCCGTGAAACACAATACAATACTTCTGTAGATCAATTAGTAAATTAACTTCGCTCGCACAACACAGACTCGTACATACTACGTTTTTTCCTCTTACATTAACCCTCCAAAGCTTACCGCAGCGAGTATTGTTTAAAAACTCGCACAAAAACGTACGACCACTTATCAAGTTAAAACATTTGCTGGGAATTTAAGCTGAATTTATTTATGTCAAGAGCAGGCTGAAGGAAAATCAACTGTTTCTGTTACCGTTGTGGTATTTATAACTGTATCTTTCCTTAAATAATTGTGTACTTTTGTTTATCGACTTCCTTACTTGATTGAAGTTCTAAAAATAAACAATTTTGTATTTCTGTGTAGCAATATTACAACGGTAAAGTAAGAGGCATGGAGATGGCAAAAGAACCTTTCAGTTTTGTTAAAATTACTTACGGAATATAACGTTACTCAAAGATCTTAATGCAGTTAAATCCAAGTGTAATCCTACTAAGGGGTACGTCATTACTTTACCATATCCCACTAAATTATTTACTTCTAAACGCGACCGGCAAATTATTTTAAATGGGCTCTCGAAAACATTAAAACCAAAGCAGGCAAGGGTTAAAACTATTAAGGCGCCACACACACACACTAATTCGCTACACTACTCTTGGCCACGATACATCAACGCCATGGGCCACTGGGCCTTGTCCTGTTCCAAAGGCCACTTAGACGTGAACACATGCAAATCACGCCAGAACATTCTTTCGGACCCTCAGGGCTTACATAAAACATGTCCAGTAAATTAAGCTGCAATAAATTAGTCACCCCTGGCTTTTAGGGGCCTCAGGTGGTTTGGTCCTCGCATAAATTGTGACCTCTTTGGTCCATTTCAATTGTTGATGAACTAGTCGGATAAGAAATTAAAAGGAAAAGCTCGGTCAATAGGAAATTATTGCTGGGTGCATTGCATAAGCGACCTTATTACAAATCAAAATTCATCAATTCATTTCCACATTTAGCAAATTCAAAATCAAATTAATTATTGTGTGCGAATCTGTCCTCTGTACGAGTAGTCGGAATGATTTACTCTTTGAGCTATTTAGGTAGTACATATTTAATACCATCCTCTTTGTTTAAACATAATTTAATGCTATATCATTTTCATAATTTGCTTGTCATTATACTTGTACAATACCAATTTGAACAAGTTTCTACAATAGTTTGCACTGTTAAAGTAACTAAGTAATGTTAGTGTACCTAAGTAACTATATTTCATTTGTTTCATAGTCCAAAAATAATAAAAAAGAGAGTTCAATCAGTCATCATCTGCCTAGCCTTTTCCGAACTATGTTGGAGTTGGCTTCCAGTCTAACCGGATGCAGCTGAACACCAGTATTTTACCTGAAGCGACTGCCTATCTGACCTTCATATCCAGTTACTGGTGATAGCACTGGTTGTCAGACTTTTTCGGGCTTACGACGACCCGTCAACGAAACGACTGTCAAACATCTACGAATGACAGCCGAAACCAACGGCTTCCATGCTCCTTTTCGAGGCACGGAGGCACTTGGTATGTTAAAATTGTCACCCATCCACGTACCAACCGCGCCTAGCGTAGCTTTACCTGATCAATCGCCCTGTGCTGCTAAGCCACAAGCCCCTCAGCACTCACACTACATAATTCTACAGAAACTCGACACTACCTAAAATGACACGAGCATTTCGCTCGTGTATCTATATAAGTTGAGTCGTCTGAACGGGTATCATGAGCTCAGTACATTCAACAATATAACATGGCCAATACACCGCTACGCTCAGTTTACTATGGCCTTTAAAGTTGGCTGTTTTGGTCTTGAAGTATGGCCCAAGTTGCAAGCTGAGGCCGTTTTTCTACAGACTATTTTTTGTCAAAAGGAAGGAGAATGAATAATTTACTAAAAACAGTGGCTGTTTTCTGTAATCAGAGCAGTATTTCTTTGTTTTCCATAGAACCTACTTCAGTTAATTAATCAACTCAGCCTATCGCAGTACATTGCTGGACATAGGCCTCACCCAAGCTACGCCACAACGCCGTGTTCTCCGCCTTCCGCATCCAGTCTATCCCTGCCACTTTGTTAAGGTCGTAGCTATACTAATTCCGAATTGAATTGGAATTATAACCTATTTAATTCTGATCAAATTCAAAATACACATATCTAATACCTTTAAACAAGCCATTCTCGTATATATATATAATCTGAATCTCGGAAACGGCTCCAACGATTTTCATGAAATTTAGTATGCAGGTGGTTTCGGGGGCGATATATCGACCTAGCAAGGTTTAATTTTTAGAAAACGTCAAACCAAAGAAAAACGGAGCAAAGCGCGGTCATCCAGATATTAGGTTACGTTGTATGTAGTTAGTCCACGGCAGCCGGGTGTGGGGTGTGAAGCTATGTCTCAAACTATGCTCCGCCTCAAATCATTCCTGTGTCCCAAAACTTGCAGCCAAAGAGACCTCTGCCAACAACAAGATCTGAGAAAAATCGTGACAGCGACTCGGAGAAGAAGACTAGTTAACCTTATTTTGAATACTACACTTATTGACTTCTGTAGGTAGGAAAAACTGAACTTTTGAAACGCTCAGTTCCCCACCCGCTATCTCCTGCACCCTTGACCACAGCCCACTGAGAGACGGAAGGGAGTAGCACGGGACATCTTGCGGCATTCGCCCACTTGATTTATCCGACCACAGGCCACCACAAACTAGGCGCCTCCCGTATTTATTGCCACAATAACCCTATTAATTCACAGTACGACTTTGAACTTGATGTGCGAGAGCGCCCTAATCCTTGCACTGTGGGGTCGTTACGACCTCTCGTAATGACACAGCGGCGAAAGTGTTGGCTGGAATATTGTTTGAAATGTGCGAGCTTCAATTTAGGGTTAGCGGTTTGAGCACGAAGTAATTGTTAATGGTATGTCGTGAATTGAAACTCTTCAATAATGAATCCGCTGTGTTGTGTTTATAACTATCATTATTTGTCGATGAAACTTCGCTTAAATTAGTAATAGTTACTTGGTATGCTTATTGAAATAAATTAGTAAGTAATCATTTATTTACCAGAAGACTCAGCCAAGCAAAAATTGATCGTCTGCCTGTAGAATTATTAGCCAACAACGTCACACTGTTGGGACACAAGCCTTTTCTCTGTGAAAGGGAATGGGCCATAATCCATCTCGCGAGCCCAGTGTGGGTTGGTGGATTCTAGGGCGTGCCGATTTCCTCACAACGTTTCCTTCACCGTTATGAGAGGATTTCCTAAGCCGTTTTGCGAGTAATGTTGACGTAAAAAATTACAAGTCCTCCTTGGGTACAAACCTACGACCTATGAACTCATAAGCAGAGATCGGATATTCGGATGCATATTCAGCTAAAGTTGAAATGTTGGCTAATATGTAAAGCGCTTTTGTATCGAAAATATTCTTCATTTAAGGTAAAAAAATATTTAATTTAACTAACACCCTATATGTACATATTTGCATCGGGTTTAATTTTCAATAAATATGCATCAGAATAGTTATTCAATCCTAATAATTTAGAAGTCGCTTCCGTACTATAAACCTGACTAGTTATGCATTCCCGGTATTCCTGGCATCCCGGATTTTGTTTACAAAAAATATATTATAAGAAGCCGCTTACATAATTTCATAACTAAAAATTTACTTTTGGTAATTATGCATCCGAATCCGAATTCCGATCTCTGCTCATAAGTCGCCATCGTTTCCACAGGGCCACTACTGTTCTTGGGCCACTGATCGTCTGCCCCAGAAAAAGTTGAGTTTCAACGAAATTCACAGTTTTCTAGCAAAGCACGCTAAAGCTTTTCTGTGAATCATATTAAATTAATGGTTACGTAAGTCTTTTTAATCACGTACAGCACAGCACACGGGGTATCAAACTCACATCTACACATTAAGCAATTGTATCAATTACCGCAAATGCCTACCCATTAGCTCACGCCTTGCCCTAAATAGGTAAATTCTAATCAATTCGTAATCTAAACAAAGTGGTGCGACTGAAAACTCCATTAACACGACTTCAGTGGCACGACTAGTTACAATGATTATTTATTATCAAAGCGACGGGCGTTTCCTCCAATCGCGGATGTGACCGCGGCCTTATTCAATTTGATTCATTGCACTAATGCGAACCGGTCACGCGAATGACCGACCGAAAAATTCAACGCAACCGAAGGATGGGACCGCGCAGACTTGCGATTTTCAGTAGTAAAAAATAACATAAAGAATTTGCGTGTTTCAGAATAAATAATCACCATAAAAACTGGCTAAAACTGACTACGTTGAATGATTCTAATAGATAGTTATATAAAATAGATAATATATTAATAATAATAATAATAATCATTTTATTATCAGGCAACTAAGGCCCATACATAAAATACACAAAATAATCTTAAACAATAATGACATACTAATACATATTAAAAACCAGCTTAAAACTATAACTAAACACGTAAAGTTGACGGCGTTATAACATCACGTCAGTAGTCCCCAAAAAAATCGACAAATTTTTATAATGTCATATTGTGAAAATCGAACAGAGTGTTTTTTCGACGCGCTAGAAACACTCCATTGGATTCTATGCTCGGTCCGAAAACCGAAAGTTGACAATCCAGTGCGCGATAAAAGTCCCGCCGCGATATTTTATATCCGTGTGCACGTCCACTTTGGCAAAGGTCAATCAATCAACTCAGCCTATCGCAGTCCACAGCTGGACATAGGCCTCTCCCATGTTGCGCCACAACAACCTATCCTCCGCCTTCCTCACCCATTCTGTCCCATCCACTTTATTTAGGTCGGCGGTCTATCTAGCTGGGGAGCGTCCCACGCTACGCGTAATGATACGCGGTCTTCACTCCAGGACTCATCTGCTCCACTGCCCACTGCCTCTCTCTGCCTCTTCAGCTTGCTTACTCTGCAAGCTATGTCGGTAACTCCGGTTCTTTCTGATTGGCAAAGATACCTATACCAAAAGTAGACCCACATTTCGTGATTACGTATTTCTTTATATTTTCCAAAGATGCTAGTTCTAATAAACGAAGTACTTTCATATAAGAACATACCTCCCACACATAGTGACATATATTCCAACACGCACAGAAATTCGTAAGCCCTTGAAGGATCACAGCGGTCATTTCATTATTTTCTCACCTGCGTCAAATCCAGTCGCCCGTCTGCTCCGGAGTCTTAACTACCAATTTGGCGATGCCTTTCTCCGTAGAACCCGGGGCTTGACCTTCTTATTTTATGGACTGTGCCCTCCAATGGTCCTAATACCTCTCATTGTGCTTACGCTTGTACCTCTGAAATCGGGCCTCTTCCAATAATTGCCCTTAATATAAATTCATTTACTGTTTCCTATTTTGATGTTTTTGTATTTGTAGTTAGTCAGTCATTAAATTTAGTATCTCCTGTAAATAGTTAGTTATATTATTTATTGGTTAAAATATTTTTATTATAATTGAAAATAACTTTAAGTGACTGCCTATTATTATTATTTAAAATTTAAATGATCACAAAATGCCAGTATTTTGGAAGGAGACTCGTATCTTTATATACGAAGCAAACATAGTATAAAAACGTATTTATTATTGACACGGTTGGGTTAGTGAATGCACAATCCCGTCCTGACCTAAAAATCCCATGTAGCCTTTGGTATCTTAACCCTAGACTACTGATGGAATATTTTTAACTATCGTATTTTGTGAGGTCAGCAGAGATGCATAATCGACTATTAATGACCGTAATATGACATGCGGGTATTTATTTTCCCGTCGCGTCCATAATTTATGCCCGACGGAACAGCTGTGACTAATTATTTAATAGATTTTCCATTTATTTATCAATAGAAAGCATTAAACTGTAGCTTAATTTTCAAAATATATATTCTGGTACTTTGGTCCGACAAGCACTTACTTAAATCACCTAATATTGAGACCGAAAACCTATAAAAGTTGAAAATGACATAGAAAAACAAAAGTCTAAGGTAAAAAATATAAAATTACTAGAACTTTCAAAGAACTACTTACGGACGGTATCTAAGTAAACAGCACTACGAATGGAATTAATAAAACTGATTCGTAGAAAAACTAAATCTGTTTGTCATACATTCATGTTACAGAAAGTATCAATATATTTTACCTCCCCATATATTCCCAGAAGTCGTCAAAGAAGGGTACGATAGGCAAAGTAAAAAGCATAAAACAATTCTACTATAAATTAACTACGTAAATAAACGGGCATAGGACCGGCAGCTTTGGTATTAGGTCAATTCGCGTGTATTTGGGTCACAGTGATAAGAAGCATTTATGTTACGTATTACCTTGCATTCGCTGAAACTAATTATTTATTCTCTTTTCATGACTTTTTCAGCAAAGGGCACTAACGCCATCTGTATTTTTGTAGAGGGACTTCTTCGTCGTAGCGGCCGCGTAGTCGTTTCCATAACAACAGTTTCGGCTTGGTATATTAATGTTAGAGTTTTGGTTTAGATTTCGTATAAATAAAAACGTACAGTTATTCTAAAAGCAATCTTGTGAAATTCGGACAGTCAAATTAGGATATTAAAATAAACATTGATTATTAAAAATATTTTTTGTAAGCAAACCTCACCTACATGATTATTTTACCTAAATAATGCAAAGAAGATTAAAAACATTCTAATTGATAGATAATTAATTTCAAAAGACAGTATTCCAGTTACAACGGCAAAAGAGGGTTTTCCATTGAGTAAACTCTTCAAGATCCCAAGTGCCACCCCAAAAAGACAACCGAACTTTCATTTCAACGCTTTAATTTCGACGAAACCTTTGACAGCGTTAAATATGGCCTTTATTGCTTTCGTAATAAAGATTTAAGTAATGTTACAGTGCAAGTTTTCCAACAAGCTCCACAGAAGCTTGCTGTGTTAATTTACGGCGGTTCGGCGGGTAAGTTTAGGCGTAGGGCGTGCACAGTGCGGCACTGTGTCGCGTAGTGTTGGGCGAGAAATAGGTCAATGTAGTGACAGGATATTACGAAGCCACGATGTCAGACGCATCCGCGTTTAGTCGTTGGCTAAATGAGAAATAGCAGAATAACAGCACACAGAGTTGTCGCATTGCTTTTAATTCAAAAGTTGGTTGGTGTATTTTGGAGCAATCTGTTACCCGCTATTGGCGAGTGTAGTTGGAATGTGCTCCAGTTTCGTCTGAACTGCTCCGAGCTAAGTTTCTTTATGCAAACGTTTCGAGTTAGAGTAATACAATCTGATGTAAAAGTGTATTTTAACGTAGTTGGAAACCGTTTTGTATAGTTTATGTCTGATATTTGGAGTGACCTGGATAGTGGTGCCAAGTTTTTTAACTTAGGCACGGCGGATACTGGATACGATCTGCAAAACGTTCACTTGTCGCCTATAGTTTATAGATGTTATTTTGGCCACTTCGCTTTGACATCTTCGAAACTACATTGTGACTTATTTGATAGTCATGACCCCGATTCATATGTATCAGTTCATCATCCCCTGACCCACTTTTCTCGTGTCATCATCATTTTAGCCTAAAGACGTCCACTGCTGAACTTAGGGCTCCCGCAAGCTCCGCTACTTTGACCGGTTCTGTGCTACCTGCATCCAGCGGATTTCTGCGGCCTTCACAAGTTCATCGGTCCACCCTGTGGGAAGGCCTTCCCACTATACATCTTCGGGTACGTGGTCATCACACCAGATCCTTTCAGCCCCATCAGCCATTTATTCTACGAGCAATGTGCCCTGCCCACTGCCACTTAAATTTCGTAATTAATACGGATCTCTTCATTTTTGATTCGATCACGTATGGAAACTCCGTTTTCTCGTTTGTTTGTTAATATATCAACTCCAACAGTCGTAAAACTGTTAAAAGCTTACCAAATAATACTCTTTAATCCAGAATGTTAAACGCACGTTCAGAGGACTTCTAAAGTAAGTTAAAACTATGTATATTAAAACGTTGGGTCCTTTTTGTATTCACAATATCAACTTACATTTAAACAAAGGCGCAACACAAACTTTCTAAAACAATTAATATCAACAACTGAACTGTAAACAATTCTGAATTCAGCTGAAACAGGGCAAAGTCTACAGTTTTCTCAACGACGCCCGTTAAGCGCGATTTATATGTGTGTTGCTTAGAAATTTACTTAATGTGTAGCTACGGAGCACTGCGATTAATCTTTTAGCTACGGAACCCTAATACTGGTAGTAGGTATTAAGGTAGCGGCACACTGGTATGTGGGAATTTACGACGATACTTAATTTTATGAAGAGAGTTTTGTTTGTTTGCGTTGAACCATATTTCTATCATTGTTTCCGTATCTTATACTACCTTCGAGATAAAACGTATGGCCTCATCCTACAAATGTATAAAAAACATAACGAGGTGTGACACAAAAAAAATAACATGAATTTTCAGAAATTACTAGACGTGATAATTAATCATCAAGGGGTTTTCCTTATCAAGGGAAGCCTTGCCTTTCTTTGGGAAAATAAAAAAACTTGTTTACAATGAACACTGATATCCCTAAAAACACAAACTATTATTGTGTGCATAGCTAATACCTCTTTTATCTGTTTTGTGGATAATACCTAAAATTGTTTAAACACGTATTAAAAATATCATAAAATCAATCAAACTAAATCTATACATATTATAAATTAATGTCGATTTTCGTGTCTGTCTCTGTGACCGCGTTGTACTTCTAAATTACGCAACGGATTTTGATGCGGGTTTTACCATCATTTAGAAAACAAAATATAAGAGATTTGTGTGTATAAAACATTCACAATAAAATTAAAATATAACTAAGAAATTTCGGTGTTTTGTTAAGTCATAAAAACCATGCGAAGCATTATTGGATCGCTAGTCCTACTGTTTGTACATCTATAAATGTGAAAGTTTGTATGTTCGGATATTTAGATGTGTGGATGTTTGTTACTCAGTCACGCAAAAATGGCTGAACGGATTTGCATGAAATTTGGCACACAGATAGATTATAACCTGTATTAACACGTAAGATACTTTTTATCCCAGTGGTACGTTCCTGTGGGATAATTTTCGAACACCACGCGGGCGAATCCGCAGGCAAGAGCTAGTAAATAATGAACAAAATCAGCCTATAACGTTCCTAGGGCTGGATACAGGCCTCCTCGCTTTTGTGATGGAGTGGGCCGTAATCCAGTGCGGGTTGGTAGATGTCTTAGAATTTTTGGTTCCAGCACATGCATTTTTTGTTCCCAAGATTTTGTAACATATCCAACTAGATTTCAAAGAGTGTCCGTGGAGTTTCGTGCCCGTTCTTCTCCATAGAAATCTACGTCTTGGAACTAGCTTCAACTTTCCAACTGATCGACTTTTTGACAATTCAAAAGTCCCTGGAAATGGTTTAATTGAAATAAATGCTTTGAGTTTAATGTCGGACGAGTGTTTTCTCACGATGTTCTTCATCACCGTTTTGAGAGCAGCGATGATGAAAGAAATTACACAAACTAACGCGCCTTGGGTTTGAACCCACGACGCACAACTCGTCCACTGGCCCGCCACTGCTCTCCAGAATAATAAATGAATACACCGTGACATTTTAGTCGTCTTACAAAGGTGGTCCACTCAATGTATCTGACATAAAATACCTTCTAGCGCGATTAAAAAATTGTCACCATTAATGATAGGTACTAAGAAAAACAAATAATGCTTTAGAATGATGAAACACCCTCCCTTTTAATGTTTACGTATCAAACGGTAGAAGATTTCTACCTACCTACCATTATACCATTAAATTTCATCATTCATTGCATCTCCATAACAGGGTGTTCAAAACTACATCATGCGTCTTAGTGAATGATATTTTGTTCTATTATTATTAATTTGTCCAAAAATATCTATTTTTAAAGTAAATGATTACTAGTCATTGGATACATGAAGTGGACTGCCTTTGTAGGACAAATAAAATGTCACGGTGTATAAAAAATACCTACATGAAAATAATAAGGGCTTACCCACCAGAGTATTATTCGGATTACTTACCATGTTTAAATACAGCTCATTCCCGGATCCCGTGTAATCATTGTATACCACTTTGACTAGCTGCGGAAGTCGGGACAAACATCTCACTCCCCCACGCTATCTGTACAATACTTTTCGCGTGAGCTAAAGATTAATGTCTCACAATTTTGCCCCAGTTTCCCCTCAACTTACTCTAAGTTAGAAAATGTAGGCGGTTTTGTGATTAGGATTAGGTCGATCTGTGGCTTTATTTATTAACTTACGGCTGCCCGTGACTTCGCCTGTGTCGTTGTTGGAAATTACCCCACGGGAACGTGCTGCCGGAACAAAAGTAATATCAGCTATTTGCCCGTGAAAGTCCCGTCAAAATCCGTCTAGCCGTCTTGGAGATTAGTCGGAACAAACAGACAGATAGACAGACTACTTAGACAGACGAGAAAAAAAATTAAGAAAATGTTTTTCTTGTTATACGTATCGTATGTGCTTTTATATGCATTTAATCATCATCATATCAGCCGAAAGACGTCCACTGCTGGACATAAGCCTCTCCCAAACGGGGGAATTTGCCATAATCACCACGCTAGGCAGGCGGGTTGGCGATCGCAGTATGGTGGTCAAATGCATAGAGAACGCTGCTGCCCATTCTCTAGTAAGTCCTTTAGTCGCCTTCTACAACACCCACGGGAAGAAATAGAATGGTGCTATTCTTTTACGTCCGGCACCACACGGAACATTTAACATTAGCATTTAATAAAAAGCTGTAATTTTGATATACAGACAGACACTTCCAGGTTATGTATTTGTATGGGTTTACCACATATTGACCTAACCGCTCCTGCTCCTGGGCACGCAACGATTGTGGCGGCAATCCCCCTCTTTGAGGAGTGGCTTGACAGGCGCCACGGCGTCCTCACCTTCTGCCTGACGCGGAAGGTGAGGACGTGACGTGTTCTTACCGGACACGGCTGTTTCTGGAGCTTCCTGTTTCGCATAAGACGGGAGGAAACGCCCGGGTGTTTTTCCTGCGAAGATCGCCCCGAGGACACGGTGGAGTATACGGTGGAGGTCTGCCCGGCTTGGGCGGAGCACAGCCGTGTCCTCGTGGGGGCGATCGGTGGCGGCGATCTGTCGCGTCTGGACCTGGCGAAAGTGCATGGGTAGCCATCACCTCCTTCTGCGAATCAGTAATGCTCGCGAAGAGGGAAGTGGCGCACGTGAGGGAGAGGCAATGTATGTGCCCTCACAGCCCTAGTCGCCGCAGGAGACGCCCTGGGCGTCGGGAATCCCATGCTGATTCCCGGCCACCGTAGGCGGCTTGCGGACGACGAGTAATGGGTAGCTCGCTGTCCGGTAAGGACCAAGCCCAGGTTGACGGCGCGTTGTGTTCCGCGCACGCCTCAAAGAGATGTCAGCCCCAACTGATGGGGTCCGCAATGGCCGATACCTGCCAGGGTGCGGATTGTTCGAAAGAAATACCGTCGCCCCTGGCACACAGGCAACCGAGGGAACACGGGTGGGTTTTAGTCAGTAAAAGTCTGACACGCCCTCCTGCTCCACCCAGAGCAGGAGAAGTTATTTGATGATTTCCCACACAAAAAAAAACCGCTCCCGCTCCTCCCATTCACCACACACAGTACCCAAGCGGAGACGCCTGTTAAATTAATTGTAGCGCTTATGTCGGTCGCACACCCCGATTCGCTTTGAAAAATCATCGCTCATTGGGTTTTTGGTATGAGATTTATAACTTTAGAAACTACCTACTTGTTACTATCTAAGTGCTGGAGGGGAAGACTGCATTGTTATTGTAAAATGGGCTGTTAAGGGTAGTTGTATACTGAGCGGGCTGGTTACAATAGAGCTTAATTTACAGCGATGAGCGATAATAGATTCAGTTGATGAATTCCAAGTACCAAGTTTGATACCAAAAAATATTTTTCTTTTTCAGTTTAGTTCGTTTACCGAGTTAAGCCAATATTTGGTTTTCAAAAATATATTTGCGTCTAGCAGTGAGTCTAAATACCAATAAAAAGTAATATGTAAACTACAAACATTACACAAATTTATTAAAAATAAAACTCACAAGCACGTTATTCCAGCCCTTTTATTTTAGTTACAAACCCATTAAAAACTTTCAGAGCTGCGGCTTCTAAACCCTATCAAATCAGTTTATCTAAGCACTAACTTCTAACGATCACAGACACCAACAAGCCTAAACCACGGTATCCGTTTCAATTTACACACACAAGCGAGCACGCATACAAACATAAAATAATAGGGGCGAAACGACTTCGAAACTTACCGAAAGGGTCACCTATAAAGAAGATTAAAACTATGGGGGGAACCCATTATCATTGGGGCCGCTCGGTTGGATTCGGTAGCACAGTATATCAGAGGCAATTACGCCAGGAAGCCTCTACACATGACCTGAAAGTTCAGCACTTCATTACATAGCCATCGGTAACCCAATTTTGCTAGCAAAAGTAATGTCCATAATTTTTGGTAGCGTTGGCCAGGGCCGGAGGCGGTTGGAGGGATATTTTTTTATCTGTGTTTATTTTGTTGTGTTTGTGTTTGAGAGGCTTTGACATTTAAATACACTTTTATGCGTATAGAGGAGTATTAAAAATAAACACAATTAGTGTTTAGTTTAAACTAGTATTGAGCTATTTAACCCGAGAAAGAGTGATAAAAAAAGTTTTATACATACACAGATTTACAGTACTTGCGAGCAAAAGTATCTATATAACTTTTGTACCCAATGAGCAAATTTTATTCCATTCATGCGAATACACAACTCTGTAACAACATTATTCCTCAAGAATGCAAAACGAGGACCAATAAATTGTAACCCGTTTGCACCCGTTTGAGCTACCCGAGTGCGTCCCCGATAACGACCGACGGCGACTCCCTTAAAACTCCATTGTGAATTCCAATCTAGATTTATTTAAATAGGCGAACCTTTGATTGCGATGCGAGGTAAGCTCGTTACATCATAACAAACGTGATGTGGCAGAACCAATCGGCTTTATCACTACACGTTAAAGTTGAAATTTGTATACACCAGCAGCAAAATTATAATTTGCAGCCGAATACTAACCCTTTCTCTCTAATAAGAGGATGAAAGGTTTTGAATGATTGTTTTTTTTTTTCATGGCGAATGCTTCGGTTACCGTTTGATATGATAATTCGTGTAATAGGATGAGAGAGGGTGTGTGATCGTGTGTACGCATTTTTGCGGCTAATTTTTGAGAGCGTTTGAATGTCAATTGGGTTCAGATACTGTATGGGTGGTAAGATTAAAAGGCAATGAAAAGTGGGTCGTCCGTGGGTCTTATACATGTTTATTAAAGTTACTGTATGGTCTGTCAAAAAATGATGTCTTATTTTGAAAATAAACAGTATTTAAGGTAAACTTATTTTCAAGAAAGAACATGAAAAAAAAATGTCATATCCCATCGTAATATCCCTGACAATACAGAGACAAATATTGAATGTTAAAACAATAAATTCAACCCAGCCAGTAACAGCAACACAAACAAACGGAAACAAAAATAAGAAAAACAAACTTTCATCGAAATTCAAAATTAGAAGCCAGTGCTCCGAAAAAATAAACAGAGGACCACGGTTTAATTGTAAATTAAATTAAATTCGTTCGAAAATCAACTTAGGTGCTTCGGCGCTCCGGTAGGTCGCTAATGACGTCACGGGAGATACGTAACCCTCAGAAAAGTCGGACAGTTTTTTGATTAACTGTAAAAATTTACGTCACGACCGTAATTAATGGCGGGTGTGTTTCGAACGTTTTTCGAAAATTTTGGTCTTGATCGGTAAACGGCTAATCATCGTATCATGCCCCTAATGTAAAAAAAGTTTTTTACTGTTTTTAAAAATCATACCGTATAATGTTCGTTAAACGAAATGTATTGTAAATTGAGATTTTGAAGTAGCACATTATAAGCAACTTCACAGCCATTTTAATTTAAATCTTATCTATTTTATGATCATAACTGACGTTCTATAATTTCCCCAACGTCATCTAACCTCATAATAACTTCGCGAATCGATGACAAAACAGAAAAGTTTAATCACATTAATACCAACCTCATCAACCCGAGAAATCGGTCATAATATAATGACACCTACAGAACGCTACTGTATTAAAATCATCTGCAGAAATTGAAGATATTCCACGTCTTAATAAGTACGCCCGAATATTCTAGATATCAGCAAAACTGTTCGGGATGGCCTGACTTCTTAATGAAATTTTCGTATTACGACTTGCCGGTTTGTCCGTCCCTCTCTAACGCGAGCAATCGTCGATCTTGCTTACTCTTTCGTCATGTAAAGGTGCAGTTCCGAGTTTTATGCGAAATTTATTCATAACTGTGTAATTTATCCGCGCCAAGTAAAACGCTTGGTAATGGAGTGGGGGGAGGAGGGGGATTATAATGTTGTCGTCTATTATTATTCGCCTGTTCAGCTTTAATCTGGAAATGTTCGTTATCTTTGTGTATACAAGGTGTAAGAGAATGGACGCAAGGCCTGAAAGTAGTTTTTTCATAATTAACTACTGAATCGGTTTCAGTCATTAAAAATAGCTTTTTTTTTTTCAAAATTGATGTCTTTTGCCATACCTACCACCGATCGAGCCAAATAAAATTCAATCTTACGTCGAAGCAATAAGACTCAATTTTAAATGCATTAAGTAATGCTAAGTCAAAACGCTTTAATTGATAATACTAGTTAGCTAAAAAAAATAGTGTTGGTCATTGTATAATGCTTTTACCTCTGTACTCTAATTGGGGTGTATGAGGTTTTACGTTAATTATGTAACACGTTGTATACGCGATATGAATATTTTAAATTGCAACGACCTTACCTGGAATGTTGACAAAACCACTTCAGGTACTGTAAATATTTTTATTACAGTTCCATTTAAACCAGTTCCAGGAATTAATAAACTGAACAATAAGTACACAGCAACTGCGCGGTATTCCGAAAATTTTAATTCATTTAAACTGTTTTGGAACTAACCAAGCGGCTGATGAAATTCCTATCATTCAGTTGGCTAAATGAAATGAAATGAAAATCAAGTTGTTTTCGGCCAAAGTAAATGTATTGCCGTAATTTACATACCACATTCAATCAATCAATAAACAACCTATCGCAGTCCACTGCTGGACATAGGCCTCTCCCAGGCTGCGCCACAACACTCTATCCTCAGCCTTCCGCATCCAGTCTGTCCCAGCCACCTTTTTAAGGTCGTCGGAGGTCATCTATATTTGCACCTTTCCTGTTCACAACCATACAGACGAATTTTTAGATGCTAAATAATTATTTTCTTTTTTATCTTCTTGTACATTTTTTTAAAGACTTAGCTTCTAAATAATGCAAATATTTTAAGATAATTAATCCCACATTGCCAAGCGTTGCGTATAATTTGTGCCAGTTTTCAATTCTTTGAAAATCTTTTTACAAAGTAAATATAATTATAATTAAAATACAACCCGACATTTTGCAACAATAATAGTCTTTGATCTTCTTCCATTTACCCCAGAATCCCAACAAAACAGAAATGGTCTTTCTAGACGCGACTTTTCCAAAACATTTAGGAGGAGACCATTATATTATCACGGTGCGGTAACTCTGTGAGGCGACGAGCTTTTGAAAATTATCCTAAGGATGTCTGCATGTCGAAGGAATCTTTCACAGCCAGTCGTCTATAAATGTATAATGATCACCTCCCACAGAGGCAGGCTTAAAAGAAATCTTTGTGAACGTTTTTCTGACGATTATGAGGATTTATTTCCTTACTTCCGTGTAAAAGAAGAAATAGTTGTTCCTGGTTTTGAATAAAAAGTGAGGGGAGATAGTTTGCTAATGTTTAGTATACTCGTACATACGTTTTTAGTACTGTTTAATACTTACTGCCTACAAAACCGTTTCACTGCAAAAAAAATCGAGTTGATGTAAAACTTACAGAGCTACAGCGCGTGCTACGCCGTAGTAGAACGTAGCGTAGCAACGCTACAACATGCTACGGCGTAGCACACACGCATTTTTTTTACATTTTATCAAGCACTGGCAATTATAATCACTTTAGACTAAATATTGTTGATGTGCCTTTGCCTTGCCTTTTAAAAACACATAAAAGACGAAAATGACCTCATATTGTAACCGTTTTTCAAGGTTTATCAACGCAATCTCACTAATCACAATACAATTCAAACAATAAATCTATATTTTAACAGAACAAACATTAAATTCAAAGGTATAATGACTTCATATAATGCTATATAGTTCAAGTGGCAATATAATTACGAAGCTCGCATGCCGTGACTGGCCCTTATAAAACGCGTAATGATAAAAATGGCTGCCCCGTGAGCTCTAACAAGATCGAACCGGGTACTTTAGTATTAATTTATGCATATTACAGCTTTTGTGGCTTTAAACAAACAAAAATGATTAATTGCCATAGATAAGTGTGGGCGAGTATTTTTAAACTACATGGTCTTCATGTAGTTTCAGCCTTTTACGCGACCTTTGATGTATGGCTGATTCTCAACCCTTGCGTTCGCACGCACGTTTGTCTACTTTCTTGACTTGTATTCCTCCCAACTGACTTATCGTACTATACACCGTGACATTTTAGTCGTCTTACAACGGCAGCCCACTTCATGTATCCAATGACTACCAATCATTTATAAAAAATTAAAAAATAATTTTAACATATGCATACTTTAAAAAATTAAAATATCATTCACTAAGACGCATGACGTAGTTTGAAACACCCTGTTATGGAGATGGAATTAGTGATGGAATGTGATGGTAGGTAGGTAGATATCTTCTACCGTTTGATACGTAAACATTATTAACAGGGAGGGTGTTTCATAATTCTAGAGTGTTATTTATTTTTCTTTGTACCTGTTATATTAGTTAATTGTAACAATGTTTTAATCGCGCCTAGAGGTATGTTATGACGGATATATTGAGTGGACCACCTTTGTAAGACGACTAAAATGTCACGGTGTATAATATTATAAATATGAAATGTTGTATGTTTGGATGATAATAATCAATCTCGCAAAAAAAACTGAACGGATTTGATGAAATTTGGCACACAGATAGTTCATAACTTTGATTAACACATACATATAATACTTTTTATCCCGGTATGACGTTTCCGTGGGATAATTTTTGACCGCCACGCAGGTGAAACCGCTTACAAAAGTTAGTACTGAAACAAATGAATTCAAAGAATATATATCTGCAACTAAATCATTTAAAACGCTTTTCTTACTTATGCTCGCTGCATACAGAGCAGTCGCGCCGCGTCGCGTCGAGCGGGACGGCTCTGTGTGGCGTCGTCCGTAATATCTAGTACATTACAACTTCTCAGCGTCGCGTCGCCGTCCCGTCCCGCCGCGCCGCGCCCGCTGTATGCAGCGACCTTTAAAATTTTAGCTGTCTATTTAGATGGTGGTGCTGTGACGACCTAATCATGTTTGCAGGGCCAACATAGCCAGACATCGAACAAAATAGAGATGTATAGAAAGAAAACGGGGAGGGCTTTACCCAGCAATGGGGCACAATATAGGCTAACAAAAGAAATTGATGGTGCTGTTCGATTAAATTCATAGATTAAATACGTTATCCTCGATTAAAGGGTGCATACCTACTTTGATCGTTCTTCTTCCAATTTCATCCTTAAACTCCAGTTAACCTCGATATCCATTTCATTAACGTTAAACCGTTCTGCTTCGAAAATTATTATCTGCTTTAAATTTTAGTGAGGATTCCTGAAACTATACCAGTATCAAAGTTTATTATAGTTTGCCTAAGTAGTGCTTGAACCCGCATTAGTTCCCTAACTATCGTCAGCTCAGGATTGAATAGCGGCAACGCTTCAAGGATATGACTTGTTGTTACTCTAGTATGCAACAGTAGGAATTACTATTCCTGAGAAAAACGGGGGTGACACACGGACAGACAGACGGACAAGAGAAGAGAGTGATCTTATAAGGGTTCCATTTTTTTTTAGGTACGAAACCCTAAATAAAACAAAGGAAACCCTTCCATTTTTATTTTTTTATCATCGAGTATCTTGATTTGTTTGTTTAATTGCTAGATTTATACTTTGTTTTACACTATTTTAATCATTCATAACTCTAAATAAAATAGTGCATGTGATGTTAACCTGTAAGTAATTTTTGCACTTAGAAATGTATGTCGTGTACTTTTTTAAATGAAATGTAGCGTGTAAAAATTGTAGGGTAACCTAATAAAACAATAAATAGCTAGTCATTAAAAATCAAAATAATTCACAATATTTTAAAAAATGTCCAACGACGCCACACCTCCTCTATGTAACCCTCCAATACGTAATGCAAAAAATTATTGACAGCTTACATTTTTTTCTTGTACATAAAATAGTACCGGACGTTGTGTTCGGCGTCTAGGCGTAATGATAAGGTGATAAAAACACGCGTGTCTCGTCGCTTGTAATCCATTTAATCCGCGACGCCTCGGGCGATACGTGCAGCGCAGGGGTCGGGGCCCCAGTATGAGCAGATAAAAGTTTTAAAAACAAGTGTCAGACCTTGTGTCATACTTGTGCAGATATTATGCGCTTGATACGATATTATTATGGTTCCCATATTGACGATACGGAGGCATTACACTTCTAAGCTCATTGTAAGTAGATACTGTTAAGGCTGTCTGCAAAAGACGACCTTACGTTGTACAGGCTGGCGATAAACGCCTTTAATGGCATTCGAAGAGTCAAAACTGTTTTAGAGATAGAATAGAAGAAACAACAGTAGGTGAGAGATTGGACTGACAAGCCGGTCTTCATAGGATCATGTGAATACAATATATAAGGTGTTAAAAAATTAATGTTCCGAATTTCGTGTACTTGCTCGATATCAAAAAACTAACATATTGCAAAAAAAAACTATTTGAGCGATTTTAATTTTAGGTAAGTTCGATAAATTGCCAGTCTGAGAAATGTGATTGGAAAATTACAATCAGCTGTTTACGTAGGTATTTGACAACGCGCTCGTCTCGCTCGCGCGGCTGTCTGTACTTACACGGTGTAGGTACGGTGCGCATGTGCATATTTAATAATTAGTGCGTGGGGAAAATATTGCATATCTTTGAAACGGATTGTTGTGAATAAGTAATTTTTTCGTGATTATGTTTTGAATGACTTAAACAACTCCTTAAATTTCTAAACATTAATTTTTTTAACACCTTATATCAGTGCCTAGTAGGAAAGAACCAGAGTTGAGTGATCCAGTCCAGTCTCTGCAAGCATTTGTCAGTAAACGTGTACCTCAACTCAGAACTTGAGGAAAATGTTTGATCGTACCTATTGATATCAAACTTTGTATTATGATTATAACATGTTAAAAAGCTCAAATTGTTGGAAAATGATTTTCCAGTCTTCTAGGTTTTAGACGGGGTTGTCTGACCAAGCTACTTCGGATATACTTGAGTATCGTCAATTTGTCATTCCCGGGGTTATTTCATGCACCGCCCTTGTGTTATTACTTTTATAATTAATTAATAATTTGACCTACATACAAAGTTAATTACTTATTTTTTCGCCTGTATAGTCACTTATAAGTGAGTTCTAAATTTCTTCTCAGCCTCACTTAATACCTTAAAAAGTATAATTAGTATCAAATAAATTGATAATATTTTAATACTAAAGTATTAACCGGTGACTTTGGCAGCTATTACGTGATAAAAACACGCGTATCCCGTGGTGTGTAATCCGTTTAATCCACCGGCGCCTCCGGCAAAACGTGCAACAACAGAGGTCGTGGTGCCAGTTGCAGCGATAAGCAATATTATAAAATGGTTCCCTTATAATTTTATAAATTATAAAATTGTTTAGGTCATTTGGAGGTTTATTAAAAAGTGATTATGTTTTTTTTTTACTAAATTGTGTTTATTCATATTACCACGAAATCCCTTGGTGGGACGGTTGTCAGACTTTTGGGTTTCTAACTACGCGTAAGAACTGTCAATGATCTAATTATGACAGTCGGAATTGGTCTTAGCGTGCTTTCCGTAAGGGGTATCGGTAGTAATAAATGATCACCCATACACGATCCGACTTTGGCAAGCGTAGCTTAATCATCGATCGATTCGTGCGGTTGTTATAACTTAGTCATGAACCCTCTAAACGTGAAACGTGAACGTAATATCTAATCATTGTCAACCTTTGCATTAAAGCTAGTAAGATTTCTGAGAAAGGTAATATGAGATAGATTGATAAAACACTTATTCAGTGCACACCAAAGACAGCACGGCACACACAAGCACAATTAAATGATAACAAGTTACATTAATATAAAAACAAGGCGCCAATATACACAAAAAAAGAAAAAAAAAACATACTTAAAGAAATAAAGTGACACGATGACCAAATAACGAATAAAATGCGGTGTGTCTCAAGGTTGCACCAAATGGTGGACCAGCTCAGCATGTGTCAGGCAAATATACCTGATGCTAATATTCTGCTGGATCCCTGTAGTGACACACAGACGTCGTGTTGTGACAAATCGTTTCTCGTAGAGTGAAATTATGTAAGTAAATCCCCAACTTAAAATATGCATTCCAATATAGGGAAACATTCTTATAGTTTAAGGGTTTTTTTTGTTATATAATGCCAAGAAACGCATTTTTCTTTTTTCTTTCATTCTTGTTCGATGGTGTGTTAATTAAATATAGAACAATGGGACTTATAACACTTTACTCACAAACACGTGTAGACATTTAATGAACATTCCACGCTGGAAGTGCGACCACACATCGCCAGCAGCGACCACGTACATGGTACGTATTCCTAGCGCATGGTCCACTAACAAACCGAAATTCTATTACCAAATTAGGAAATGTCTTGCCTCTAGATAGGTGCTAAATGTGTTTGCTTGTAATAGAAAAACAGGTTAAGATTTTAATGATGTTGCGACGATTTTATTTTGTGGTGCTTTTATTTTTATGGAGTACTAGCTTTTGCCCGCGACTCCGCCCGCGTGGATGTCGGTTATCACGTAAATAGTACCCTATGTCCTTTTTCATACCCCAGGATATATCTCTGCCAAATTTCATGACGATCGCTTCAGCGGTTGAGGCGTGAAAGCGTAACAGACAGTTACTTCCGCATTTATAATATTAGTAGGGATTTTTAAAGCTTCTTTGTGACCGATATTTTAGTATTAAATAAAGTTACCAGTGTTAAAGCTTACTTGAATATTACAAATGTTTTTTTATGTTACATTGAAAAAAAAATATGTTAGTACCTACTAGACACAAAAAGAGCGCCACATTTACTAAACAACGAATCACAGTTCGTTTTTCATTAAAAACTCGCCACTGATTGCTTCCACAGTTAGGTCCGTTTGTGTACTAAGTACTATATGTCCATTAACTCCATGTTGGTAAACAGAATACCTCCATACAAACATTTCAGTTACAATAACACAGTATAAAAAATAAAAACAGGGTCAAAATATTCGTTTATAAAGGGGAGGCTCGACCGAAAAGGATAAACACGTTAAAGGGTGCTGTTGGCTCCGCTATCCACAAAGAAAACACTTATGATTGTACGCGACGGGCGTTAGGGGGTTAAGAGGAGGCAGGGGATAAAAGGCGATCGAAATTTTTGCAAACACTCCTCATGTGAGGCAAAGGCGTTCGCCTTTGTTTGTATACAGCCTGTAAGAATTTACGTTATTCTTTTTTATTTAAACGTAGGCATTGACGTTCTATTTTATCGCCCGGGACGATTGCATTACCACGATTGCACGGTAGAATGACATCTAATTTTTTTTATTAGATAGCTCTGATGTCATTCTCGCTGTTTTATATTCTTGTATTTGTTTTGGACGGGTTGAATGCACGAAAAATGTTCGGGGCATAGACGGAGGCAAAACAAACAACATGCTGTACAGTTGCATTTACGTAGCTATTTTGCTTTGAACATTTATTCTATCGTGATCAACTAACATGTCAATCGACATTATACAGACAATGTTTATGAAACTCGTGACGGATGGAAATAGTTTATTTTATTTTATCAATACTGTTCTAGACATTTTGAAAAAAAACCGGGCCCCATCAAAAATACGAAAGAGTTTGCAGTGCACTCACCTATACACTTATCTAAAACTATCTACTAACTCCAAAAGCTAATAAGTAGCCAAGTATTTTCTTTCCCGTATATGAAACTAGTGACCCACAGGGGTCGGTCACTTCACACAGTTTTCACGTCTGACAAAACGTTAATATTTTTATTAAGTTAAATATTAGTGTTGTATAAACATCAACCTTTCGGAATAAAATCTTTTAGTTGAAAACCGCTTCAAAATTCGAAGAAAAACGCGGTCACACTGGCAAACACGAATATCGATTTCAATTTATATTATGCGTGTAGCAGACGTAGCGGTAATCCAATAACAGCTTTTAACTCATTTCTTTCATCCCCGACCACTCTCATTAACTCTTTAAACCGTGCTTGTCAACTGAACCACACAGTTTATCACACAACAAAAAGCAAATGAATATTTAATTTCAATTTCGATATATCATCGTAATACAGTCTTCATTTAAAGCTGTGAGCACACAACGCCCGGAACAACATGGCTTAATCTCCTGAATTTATAACAAGTATACAACGATTACTAAAATTAACGGCCGCTCGGCCATTTTACAGCGTTCGGACCAAAACCCCCATCAACGTTTTTTACCAATGCATTTTTAACAAATTAATTTATTGCTTCATTAATACTTAATTAGTAGTTGTGTGCTTATTAATTTACATTTGTTTTAATGTGCGGACAATGTGTTCTGTTACTTAACGTGATGCAGGTTTTGGGGTGGGCCGAAACTTTGTGTTGGACTGTAAACTATGTATAATATTAGGATTCAACGTAACAACGACATAATTTTGTATATTATGATAGTGACTTCAAGGTATTGAATTAGTATTGGATTGTATTAGTAGGTTCAAGTCACTATTTTAATCAAAAGCTTGTTTTTCTAATTAATTAATAAATCTTTGTTCTTGTTCTTGCTTTGTGTTTTTTGTGGATACTGTATTTTAATTTATGCTCATCTTATCAATACTTTTGAATATTGTGTACGTCTGTAATTGATGTAAACACTAACCTGTATCTCTTTTTTGTTGTCTGTCAATGTTTGTGTCAATAAATAAATAAATAAAGTAATAGCTGCCCGTTATTATGTTGGATGCTAATATTATACGAAGTTCACACATGTTCTATTAAAAACTCAATAATTAGCATAATCAGCCCATAATGTTCCCAAAGCTGGGACACAGACCTCCTCTCTATGAGAGGGAGTGGGCCTGGTAGTGCGGTTTGGCGGATGTCACACGTCTTTAAATTTTCGGTTCTAGTAAATGCCGGTTTCCTCAAGATGTTTTCCTGCCCCGTTTTGAGAGCAGTGGAGATGAAATAATTTACGCAAAGTAAAGCGCCACCTAGGTTCGAACCCACGTTACGCCAAAACAAACCGTAACCAAAGCTAAAGCGAGCGAGAGTTGTAAGTCAGAGCCGTTACCACTGGACCACCACTGCTCCTGATGCTCAGTGATTTGGCACACTGAAAAGATGAGCCCTAAAATCAAAATGAAAATATTTTATGTCACATAAACCTGCAAGGGCACTTATGAAACGTCAGAAGCTAGGTGCATGGTTCCAATTTGTCGCTTTCTATGAAGAAGAGCCGGCGAGAAAGTCCACGGTTACTCTTTTAAAAAGAATTGGCTTTTACAATGGTTTCATATTACAGTGTTAATAGGTACAGGACAGTGTAGACCTGTCAAAAAGTCATCATATCAGCCGAAAGACGTCCACTGCTGGTCATAAGCCTCCTCCAAAAGGGGTGGATTTGCCATAATCGCCACGCTTGGCAGGCGGGTTGGCGATCTCAGTATGGTGGTCAAATGCATAGAGAACGCTGCTGCCCATTCTCTATTAAGTCCCTTAGTCGCCTTCTACGACATCCATGGGAAGAAATGGGATGGTGATATTCTTTTACATCCGGCACCACACGGAACTAAATTGTGTGACCAAGTGTCAAAAAGTACCAGGTACTTAATAAAAATACTATCCACAAGGCCTATCTAAGTAACTCATCTTACAAAATCTTAAACCATTTCAAAATAATAATATCAGCTAATGAGGTAATTTTAAAAGTTGATACAGTTTAATAATTATCACACTTTAAATTTTGGTCCCCCAGCTGTCAAAATTATACAGTTAACTTAGGTACCAGCTGCTATTTTCGTGACAGAGCAAGGGAAGAGAAATTAGTAACTAAAATAAAAATGTATGTAAATTATTGAAGCACGCAATATAGTAATAATTTTAAACTAATTGTTGTTGAAAAGGCGCTTTTGGCGCCTCTGGCGTAGTTAGTGCAAAAAAATGTAAAGTGTTAATTTTATTTTATACTTGAAGAATATTTAACAGTTTAACTAGTTACTATTGGGTTGTGGAGGTCAGATATGCAGTCGCTCCATATAAAATACTGGTATTCAGCTGCATCCGGTTAGACTGGAAGCCGACCCCAACAAAAGGGAAGGTAGATTGTTTGACAAACCCATGGCTTTTTTTTACTTTCTTAGATCATTATCTAATTTGACAGTAACTGTGTTCATGATCGTCCAATTGCCTTTTAGAAAGCTAAGTACCTACTTGAAACAGTACCCACCCGGCACGTGTAATAGAGTAACATTACACATTTCAAAACGCCGGCGACACCATTTTACTTCAAAGTCATGATCGAACGCAAACATGACCGTGTGCGTTTCGCCTTAAAAAAACATCTATACCCCGCCTTAAGAGGTGCTTGGTGCACTCCGAACGATGCAAAGAAAACACGTACATTGATGAGTTTGTTGGAAAAAAATATTTGCTTACTCAAGACCCGCGCGATGTCGTCCGATATGAAAGTGACGTTTCTGGACATTTTGCTCTATTATATTTCTTCTTAGCGTGGCGATAGCCATCTAAATACAGTCAGCCCAGAATTTGGCGACGAGCTTAGCACTTTCAGCAGAGTCCATCAGCTCCTATAGCGCGCAGACAGCAGGACCCGCTGGACAAGATATTAAGTGGCCTATTGTTTGTGGGACACAACCACATTTACACTCCAGGCCGGAATCATCTGTGAAACTCCACCTGAGCAGGTTTTCTTCACTTCGGCCTACCTGAGTCCATTCTCTTTCTATTCTAAACAAAGCCGATTTCGACCATTCTGCCAATGTCTAAATGTCTATGGTTAACAGAGTGTTCCAATTTTATGACATTATTGATCTTTGACCTGTTTGAAAATTAACAGAATTAGAGAAGACTTTGTTAGATATGTTAGGAAATTATGATCATTACAATTTCTATTAGAAAAGGAACTCGACAAACTCAAACTCTCTACAAGACATTTTATAAGCCCATAATTTAATAACCATCAACCGCAGATAAAAAAGAGTACGTAATTTTTTTTTATATCGTTTTCTACCAAAATTTTAAATAACAGTTAAATATTTCGTTTTATTTGTTTGTTAACCAACAACGGTATTACGTACCACATAATTTAAATTTCCTTTAAAGTCCTTTATGCTTACCAGTCCTTTGTATTCTATTGTGAGCGTTTGGTATCGAACAGACATTACAACAATGAAATGACACTCCGAAATAACATCAGAAACCTCTTTGGAGTACCGAAGCAACTGAAATGGTACTCAAATTGTTTATTTCAACACCGCTGTAGGTAAAAACCTTTTCATAACACTAAAACATGTTTTTCTACTTTTTGTATAATAAATAACTATAAATTACACCTATAGAATAGGCTAGAAATTCCTCAATATAACAACAATGCTCATATCTCATATTTTTCTAACAATAATTCTGTATTTTTGTGTAGAAAATACACGATCCCATCCGTCATAACGGGTCGAGTTTATTTTAGTTATGTATTGATGTTTACGTTATGGAAGGCCGGTATTTGTCGCCACTTCATTTCACTCGAATCCCCTTATAAATGGACCGCTTAGATTGGTGAGAATGATACGATATATCTGATATTGTTTATGACAACAACCTGTATAAGCTGAGATAAAACATTTCTCGGATTTGCGATTTGTATTGAATCAGATTATTTGTTATGATAGCCAAGCAACTAGAAGTCTGGTAGTCTATTAACTGTTCTATACTAAGAATACTGTATCTATGTATTCTTCGGAATAAGGTTAGGTATCCAACATTTCTATTTATATTAAATAGGTAAGTACTGATTTTCGCCTGTATTTGTGGCTCGACGCCCACTTCACAAAATATCGTGGTGGGATTTTACTGCGCACTGCTAAAGTACATGAAGTAGTATGTATGTTGATTCACTAATTAGTATTGATTACATTTTATGATTAACAATGAATATTTCTCGTTTCAGGTAAGCAAACATCAGTGCTAAGCAATAATTCATCAAACACGAAGGCAGTAAGTTTTCTATTGTATGTGTCACAGTAAAAGTTGTAAATACCGTTAGATTGTAATCTATCTCGCGAGATTATGAACTGTCGAAACATTGTGAACCGTAACATACTGCTTACAATTTAACGCATTCATTTTCGGTAGATTAAAATCTATCGACGTGAAACCATCAAATCGTGAACTGGTATCAAGATGGATAGTACCTTGCGCTATTACTAAATAGTCAAGTAATTGCCACTAACTTGGAAGTAGCGCTCGCAGGCCGCTGCCGCGGCACCTCAAGCTTCGCTCGCTCGGCTCGCGCGCCCTTGGTCGCAATTCTAACCTAACCTAACCTATTCGGTTGGTAAGCAGTATGGTGCAGTTCACAATTTATCGACTGTTTATAATCTTGCGAGATAGATTATAAACTAACGGTGTTCACAATCATATGGTGACATATACACTAAGTCGACGTTCACTGACGGACGTAATAAAATCGCGGTAAGATTTTTCCGCGCACTGGATCTTCAATGTACTGCTTAGCGCCGAAAGTTCAAAATGGAACAGAAAAACACACTGTTCGATGTTCGACGCGCTGAGATGCACTCTGTTGGATTCCCAATGTTCGATTCAACACCGAGAGTTAAAAATCCAATGCGCGAAAAAATCCCGCCGCGATTTTATAACCCTACATTTAAACGTCGACTAAAAATCGTTTTATAATATTCGAATAGGTATCGCGAAAAAAGCCTCGACAAAACAGCATTAAACAGTGAACATATATCAAGGAATTAAAATAAAAAATTACACATATAACGATTCATGATTCATATTCACATATCGATTACAATTTCCGAACTACAAATGCGGTTTCAAAAATCCGCAACAATACGAAGTTTAAATAGCTCACATGTTCACCGGAAAAACGTACCCAGCTTCACAGCGGAATGTTTTAACCAATAATGGCATTCGCCATCGCCGTAGCGCACGCACCGCTCGGAATGAACCAATCAGAACAATGTTGCTACGACTGACGTAATTAAGAAGTTTTCAACTCAATCAGTCCCTTAATATTTGTACAAAACGAAAGTAATCTCTTTAAACGGTTTTAGCTGGAAGTTTGCGTGGAAACACACAGAATTAGGTTTTGTTTGATAACGTTACGATTTTCTTAATGATTACGTACTGTAAGGAGCGAACAGGAATAAATAATATTGTCTACTAGCTTTTGCCAGCGGCTTCGCCCGCGTGGAAAGTCGGAAATTATCCCATGGAAACATACTACCGGAATAAAAATAATCATTTGAAAAATTCAAAAATTGTTAATCCAGATTATAAACTGTAGGTGTGCCAAATTTCATCCAAATCCATTGAGCCATTTTTACGTGATTGAGTAATAAACATACGTACAAACATTCACATCTATAACAATAACAGGATTAGTTGTATTGCCTCCGAATATATTGTTAAGGGCCAGTTTCTTTCAATTCCAAACTGCTTCGATTGGCTGTTGACATATCATTTAACCAGTAGTGTTTAATGAATACTTTCGGGAGCGCACTCAATGAAACACCAAGTTAACGAACCAACTGTTTATTTGCGGCCTCAACTTATAATAATTACACAGATACCACAGAGAACAGTGTACGTGGGCACGACAATTTGACACATTAATTTTCGTGCGAGAAACTGGGCATGAATAAGAAGAAATCAGAATGAAAACATCGTATGTTATGTCACACGTAAATGTCAGTCATAATAAACGAAGTAATCGGAATTTTAGATACTTAAAAACAAAAAGCACCCTAATTTAACACATTACTAATCTCAGAATCTAAACAATTTTGAAGGTTATTTAGCTAATAAGTAATTGCTTCATATGTCCGAAAATTTTGTTTGCTCAACAACTTAAAAAACGCAATGAATATTGTTGAACTGTCTCAATGAAAGCCATTCCTACCGCCAGTGTGTTAAGGCATTACCCCGCTGGTCCGCTACTGATCACCCACCCTGAGCTGCTTTGCCAAAATCAGGCCACTGACGTAAGACCGACAATTCTTCTAAATTAAGTCGAAGTCATCTGCCTAGCATTTTCCAAATGTGCTGGGGTCGACTTCCAGTCTAACCGGATGCAGATGGATACCAATATTTTACTGTACCAATATTTGACTGCCTATCTGACCTCCACATCGCAGTTACTTGGTAATACGATTCCCCTTGGTAAGACTGGTTGTTAGACTTCCGGGATTCTGACAAGCTCAAACTCAAACTCAAAGCACTTATTTCAAGTAAACCAATTACAGGCACTTGAATTGTCAAGGTCGGTGAATTAGAAAAATGAAGCTAATTGCCCATTCCAAAGAATAAGTACCTATGCAGAAGAACGGGCAAGAAACTCCATGGACACTCTTTTAAAGTGACGATATTGTTAACAAAAAGTTGGTTACATCATTATGTTAAAAATATAAATGTGAGAACGATCTAAAAAGACGTGCACATTAAAAGCGTCCGTAATTAAAACAAAAATAAAATAACAATTCAGAATTTAAAATAAGCCGTGGGTGCTAAGCGATGACCAGTCCCAACTGGCGGTGCCCGTTCAAGAACATGACGTATGGATCAGCACCATTCAGCTCAACCATTTTGAAGGGAACTTAATTATCCAACACACATGACACCACCAGCGAGACATTTGAGTGAGCATGACATACTCTCAGCTGCCAGGGCACATTCAAGTCAATGAAACACGTACCCTGTAAATGTAGTAAGAACATAGTGCTCACACATTATGCTATGCAATTATACAATACTAATTTGAATTTATACAATGTAAAGATATCTAGCTGTTACAGCTAACCTGACCTGACCTAACCTGATTGATCGAGCCGTGAGGCTGTTATTACTTAACCACGGGCCCCTTTAAATTTAGTCGGTGTAATTATACCGCAATCCATTTCAACAAACATACGTAACGTTTCCTAACACAAATTCGTCCCGTAAATTCCTTCCAAAATGTATGTTGAGTTTCCAAGTCCTGTACTACCAGGTACTGCGTATTAATACTCCAATTAAAACTTTGATTATACAAAAACGTTCTACGAACGACTAGATTTTGAGGTTGGATTATATCTTTAGAAATTTTCCTTCGTTCATTGCCTTTCGAGCAGCTGAATTAACAAAATCTTGTATCGAGCTCGATAATTAAAAAGGTTTAGGTTAGTCGACGAGGGGCTCGTGGCTTAGTTATAACAGCGAGACGGGTCGATCGATCAGGTTAAGCTACGCTTACCACGGTTGGTCCGTGGATGGGTGACCATCTTTACATACCATAACCCCTCCGTGCCTCGGAAAGCACGATAAGCTGTTGGTCCCGCTGTCATTCGTGGATCTTTGACAGTCGTTACAGGTCGTCAGAAGTCCGAAAGTCTGACAACCAGTCTTACCAAAGGGTATCGTGTTACCCAGTAACTGGGTTGTGGAGGTCAAATAGGCAGTCGCTCCATGTAAAATGCTGGTATTCAGCTGTATCCAGTTAGACTGGAAGCTGACCCCAACATAGTTGGGAAAAGGTTAGGCAGATGATGAGGTTAGTCGACGTAACTTTCTATAAGTATATTTTTCGAGCGTTTTACCTCTAAATTTGGATTTATTGCGTATTCTAAGAAAAGTAAGGTTATTTTTAGACAATCATATTACTTTATTACGTATTTAAGAATAAGGACAAAATCTCTGCATAAAGCTCTTTATCTTTCCTTATTAGAAGCCATTACATCCAATCGGCTATTCCTTAGCTTACGATTTACATTTCGTATTTTTCTGCCACTCTAGAGGACTACGCGATATGTACGAATTACTTTGAAAACGGCAATATCCCGTTTACACCACACACACATACAGACATACAAATCTACAGGATGTGACTGTATGTGTACGGGTGGTACAAATTTTTCAGTTGGCGCCTCGTCGACTTCGAGCCAACGCTCATTTGCTAAAACATCCCCTGTATGGGTCCTCCGCGTAGACTTAGGAATGTTTAGAAGTGAAGTAGCTATTTATTTATTTATTTTGTTATATTTTGGATGTGGTACACCAGTGAGTATGTTGTAAATAATTTCTATTTACATACTTTATGATTAAAGTTTTTTCATCATTTAGAGATTAAAATCAGGGACCAATAGGAACACACCAAAACTTTAAAATATTGAAATAAGTACATTTCTAAAAATTTACAAAGACTTGGAAGTTAACCTTTTTTAATTAAAACATTGACACTCAATATGTAAAAGCATTAAACGATTAAAAAGATTTTTTTGGAAAAGTTGTCGATTTTTTCTACTTAAGTAGGTACCTACAACAAAATTGTTCCTTACAATATTAAACCCTTATCACACAAAAAGCTCCGAAGAAAGGGAACAGTCCGATCCCTTCGTAGCTCTACTTGTCGACGTAGTGATGAATGCACCAAGTTTGTCCACGTCAAGCCGCGAAAAAAAAATCACGAACACTACCGTAACGGAAATAAGCGACCCACGCGCGCCTCTCTCTGATTGGCAGTCGTAGACTTACGAAAATTGAATAGGAATTTTGGAAATAGAACGTCAGATTCTAATTTGATTTTTTTTATGCTATATTGTCAACGTCTTCGCAATTTTGGCGTGACTTTTAATAAAATTGCTTGGACTTGTAAACTATTTTTTATGCTAATTTTATTTTTAGCTTCCCACAAATGACGGTGGTCGGCTACGTGTGAGGCCAAGCAAATAACACGTTAAATATAATCATATCCTCAGAAAGCATTCGGAATTTATTGCAAAATTATGTTATTGCTATTATTACCACTGAGTTGCCCATACGCAACACCCACATAATGTCACAGGACATTCAGACCACACGGCAAAACATCGCAGGCTTATAAAAATATGGCAAAGTGGGACTTTATTTACATTTACTCGTGCAATAAAACTGAGTAAGTACTATGTAGGTAAATTCTAAAAAGGTTAAATAAATAATAACACTAGAAGGAGGAGATTGTGCTTATATCCTAGCATAAACATTATCCTATAACAAAATTAGAAATGCATGTACCTACATATCTCAAGAATTTCGCAACGTTTCCTTTCGTTGTGCATTTAAAGATTCGTACGTGACTTTTGTCAATAAACATTAAATTAATCACTAAAATCTCCAATAGGCAACTCTAAAATTGACACTTCAAATACCATTCGCAAACCATTGTCCACTGCAAAGCTTATTATGTAAAATTTTCTTTTCCATAAAACTTTACAACCCACTTAACAGGCTCACATCGTGTAATAAATCCGAAACGACACTTCGTTGCGACATAAAGCCTGATCGGTAGGCTTAAAAGCGATCCGACACCCTACGTTTACGATTCAAGGGCCAAGTTTAACACCCTGTAGGTATTTACAGGATGATGACACTATAAAAACTCACATAATATCTGTAAACGTTTGACTTCCAATCTAGGCACAATAAAACCGGTTATATCCGGTTACGACCGGGTATTACTCGATTTAAAGACTGTTTATATGTTTGAAGCTCATTTGAAAGGTATTACAAATAGTCTTTAAATATTTGTATTAGCTGAATAGGCTGGAAAGGATTGAAGGTGAAGGTAGAGCGTTACAGTTAGTTTATCGTTTGAAAATAACATTCATAAAAGTATTTCCAAACCGCTGGCTGTTTCTCCTACAAGGCTCAATGATTTTCTTAGAAATTGCTATGATTTGAGATGCTCGAAAAGGAATAGAAATATTCCATTATATTTCTTAAAGAAAATTAAACAGATTTTAACGATTTCAAGTTAATGAACACAGCTAACAACTCAATTTACGCTTTTATAGCTTTCTAAAGATCAGTGTCCAGAACATTATTACGTTTAATAACTTCAGTTTACACAGCCGTCCTGCGTCAGAGCGAGTAAAGCTAGTTATTTACGTGCCTTTAACTAAGCCTACTCGCAGTGTTGCCCTGCTCTGGTTTCACTTAAATACATCTCACAGATAGATTATGATGTCCGTCCTTTGTCCGACGTCACCCCTGTTAATCAGAGTTGATCTTACACGCATTAAGGTTCCAACGCCATTCAGCTTTATCAACTAAACACAACCTTTCCTGAAACATCAGCGCCCGGCCCGACCCACTGTCCGACAAAAAAGAATTAGGAAAATCCAACATCCACTTTCATATCAACAAGGCGAAAGTTTCGAAAAGTCGCTCCTACGTTTACAACATTATTCAATTTGTCGTTACGCTGAAAAGCAGTGTACAAAGACGAAAAAGAGTTCCCTCAACCGGGGGACCTGCGTATTTTTCAAACAAATCCCCCGCAGTGCGCGGCAGAAGTTGAGGCGAAACGGATCCGGCCCGCGTCCGCCTTTTCCGACCATCTGAATTGCAAATGGGGATGTGATGACGGCGTTATACAAAACTAAAAGTGTCGGGCAAACTTCAGATTAAACTTCCCGAGCTGAGCGCAGGTATAGAAACAAAAACGTCACAATTATGATAATTTTTGGCCGCATCTCGGCGGATTGAATTTGCATGACTATCCGTTGCTGTGTCAACTGAGCCACCGTTCCGATGAATAATGCACGCGACGCTACTTACCTCGGTATTAACATATTTATTAATAAAATAAATATGAGACGTCCGCGCGCCGCGGCGTCAGAGCAGCGAATGCCACCTCAGCCGCTGTTGACACAACGTAGACAAACTTTGCAAGTGGAGTGCTCATAGCGAATTGTTAACAGAAAACGGGTAATGTATGGCATTCATTATATAAATTGAGTTAGGACTGTGCGAACAACGATGTTCATTTCGTTAATGTGTACAGAATTAAACACAAATAACGCAGCCTTGTTAAAGGGGTGTGCGACAATTATTTTAATGCTGACAATGGTTGCTATATTTATAAATTTTAGCGGTTTGTTAAACAATGTAAATGTACCTGAGTGTTGCGAGCACGTTGTTGCTGTAAGTTTAGTAATGCTTCACTGTATTGATAATCATTGGATTCAATTAAAATGGACGCCTTAACAATTATATCGTATCGTATCATATAACTAGTCAGATGCAGATTCAGATTCAGATGATTTATTTGTAAAAATAGGTTACAGATACACAAGTGTCTCACGATATTACAGTTTTGTTAGTTCTCTATGCTTTGTCATTAGGCGTACAAGTGTTAGTATCAATGTCAATTTTTCATTTTACATCATCAATTAAAAATTATAGAAAGGGCTAGTGTTGGATAAATTCATATAAAATATGCCCATGACAATTAGTAAAATTATAAATAAAAACTACAATATCAAAAAGAGTACGAAATTAATAAAATATTTAACAGATGTCAGAAAAAAAAATAAGATAAAATAAGGATATCCAAGCTTTACAAATCAATGAAAGCTCGAAGGAATGACTGAAAAAAGAGGAACATTTTCAATATTTTACAAAGTTATTCACAATATTACCCTCGAGATTTTACTTCGAGAATTATATTCGTAAAAACGATATGAATCAAATTGACCTACCGACGATCCTGTCCATTTTATTTTGTTTTTAAAATTGAGTTGTAAAGCGTTCACGTGTAAAACAGTTACAGCCAAAAGGGTTCGGAATCTGACAGGTAAGCCCGAGGACGTGATTTCAATTCCCACCCATTGCAAATAGGTATTGACATGACTTAGCTTCACCACTTAGCTTCTAGTATATTGCGCTTTGGTTCAAAGGGATATCAGAAACGTGAAACCCACATTGATACTATTCTTGTCTTGTTCGTAGTCACCTCGAGTATGCCTCTCAAGTCTGGAACCCCAACTATAATACTTATATCGATCGTTTAGAGGGCATACAAAGACAATTCCTTAGGTACATAGAATTTCGTTCCGATACATAGCTATCTAATTATAGCTTGCGGTGTAATAAATTTCATGTTCTTTCACTTTATGAAAGAAGAAAAATTTCCGATTTAGCATTTTTATCCAAAATTGCAAACGAACCCAACAACATCCCTGAGCTGCTGGGCAAAATTGGGCTGCGCGTATGTCCTTCATTTTTGCGTATACCTCGTTTGTTGGACATACCAATATCAGGAACAATTTACAGACAAAACTCCTACATGATTAGGGCGAGCCGTATGTATAATGAAACCTGCCAGGAAATTGACTTAGATATTTTCAATACTAGTGTGGCTAAATTAAAGTAGGCTCTTTGCAATCACTTCTTCGACAAAACAACATAGGCCTTATTATTATACGAATATACAGTATGCGAATGTAATACTGTCTGCTACCTAGTACATAGTTAATTGTTAATCTATGTGTGAAAACTTGTAATTGGCCATCACCATGATAAAGACTTAGCAACTATTGTGTCTGATTAGCTGTAAGTTCTCCGAAAATAATAAAATAAAATCAAATTCTTAAAACAGCTGCATTAGCTTTGGTACATAGGTGAGTACACTTTTAGGTACCAAAACAAGGAAAGAAAATATTAATTTACCTAACCTATAATAGTAACACTTCTCATCGACATCATGGGCTTATTAGTCGACTCACTCGAAAAAAATCGCCAGAATCGGGCGAATTGTCACTTTAGAAAAATCATTTACAAAATCAAAAAACCCAACTGCCTAAAAGTGAACTTTAATTAAAAAAGATGGAAACAAGAAACTTGTTTTAAAAGGATTACTATTAGACTAAATACTATAAGCAATATCATGCAGTGGAGGCATCTTCTTAAATTTATTAATAAAGACCTTTAGTTCCTAAAAGACCGTTCCGACCGTTTAGACCTTAAAGTTCACTTTTTAGGCCGTCGGGTTTTTTGATTTTGTAAATATATTTTTTATTTCAGTTTTAGTAAATATCATTATTTTTGACGTTAATGAGACCTATTTATGAAACACTTTATTTTGATACCCCACTCAATAAGTTTTGAGAAAAAAAAAATTTTTTTGTAGACAATATCGCCAAAAATTGGCCATTTTTTTTTTCTTTCTATTTTGATATACCCAGTGTCACTCTCACTATTAAGGCGAATCTAACGGCACCTCTCAAGCTGAAACGGATCAAGCCATTTAGGCTACAGAGCGCGCCAAAGGAATATACATACATACATACATTCGAAAAACATGACCCTCCTTCTGGCGCAGTCGGGTAAATAATACGATATTTTCTAACGTGCCAATTGCATAAGCCGAATTTCCGGTATTGTCGATTCACCTACAAATAAATTAACTTCGTGCGAGTCGCCTATAGAAAATATTATATTATTTTAAGTAACGAGTCGACTGAAAAGTCAGGTTCAAGATTATGCAGAACTACGGCTACAACTAGCAAATTTGTCGCTGAAAAATCATCCAAGCAGAGCGGCTATAAAACCAACGTATTCTTATAGGGCCCTAAACTTTGAATCCTCGAGAGAGCGGATGCATGCCAAAGCGAAGTACACCCAGATTAAATACGTGGCTCGCAGGTGAATAGGGGATGGAGAAAAAACGCGAACGGACAATATGACCACGATTTATCGCTACCCAGGGACATGAGTCGATTGCTAAAGAAAAAACTAGACCTCACGTATCCTTAGAATTGTTTGTTTTGATAGATCGTTCCGTATCTTGGATAGTGAAAGTGAAGTGGCTTCAGTTTGCAGAAATCATTTGTGAAGGTAATTTTGCTATGGGTACTTCGTTGAAGGCTATTATTAAAGTTAAGTATCGTCCCACTCATGCAGTTAAAATGATGGAACGAAATGACTGTAATCCCAGCGTAACCCAGAAATATTTTAATACCAATATCAACTTTAACGTTCGTAATATTACCTTCCATGCAAACATTTGCATCTACATTCTCCGTCTGTTTAAAAATTGTTCAGCTGTCAAACATCTCACATCGAATTGGGCCAATGCTGGCCAAACCAGCCAACAATGGTCTTGCACCGAAAATTACAGAAGCTTGGCGCCAACATTTGCGGCGTGGAAGCGTAACTCAGACATCGCATTATGCCGCGGAACACACCATGCCAAGTTGCTCGGTGCGCTCTGAATTATGCATGCATTCGCCGCACATTAAACCGATACGACCGCCTCGCGCAGATTAAATATGGACACCCTGTTTAGTCATTCAGTCGTGCTAACTACGAGGTGAGAATGTTGGGGATGTTGCTTCGCGCGTCTGTCTCAAAACTGTCCCTTATTTAGAGTCTAAGCTGGTTGTGTTTGTGTGGTGGAGGGGTGCTTGGTTCGCCAACAACAAGGCCAATGTTGACCTCCCTCCCTTTATCCCTTGTTGCTACAATGCCCTTCTTAGGATGAAACGTACTTTCGTTCAACGAGCCCTATGACATTTATGTGCCCTCAAAACGTTTTCATCATATACCTTTGAAGTTTAAAAAATATAATTAAATTAAAACATAACCTTATCGTGCTTCTCTAATCTTAGCCCTACGATTCATTATCTAGGTTCAACATCAAATAATTTTCAAGCAAAACTAGCACACGACAATTTAATCTAAATTAGAATCTTAACCCACGCAATTAATTAACTCAACATTCGATTATATTAAAAGTTAAACTACCGAATCAGTGTTCTAAGAACTGGTATCAAAGTTCTAGAAAAGAGAGCGAGACAGCGAATTCAATTATAAGAATGTTCTATCAATAGAAATAGAAATTAAATTGATAGCAAACAATACATATCCCTAAGTAACAGCGCACTCGGCAAGGCTCAGCAAAATGACGTAGCAATTGAATGGCACAACTCAACTGGGATAGTGATGTGGTGGGATAAGGGAAAAACAATTATATTAGAATTTTCTACGAAAATTCGATACATTCCTTGACTGATAGAGACACAACGCACAGCTTTAGTTTTGATAAAAATCTTTTCACAAACTATAAAGAACCGGTAGTAGGTAGTTTTTTTATTGTAAAAAGATTTTTATTCCCCAGACCAATTCGTATACCGCTACCTACTATGTAAATTTATTAATTTATTAATTAGGGACAAAAAAGCGGCCAAGTGCGAGTCGGACTCGGCCATGAAGGGTTCCGTAGCAGCAAGTAACATAATATAAGAGTTCTTGTAGTTCGTTGTAACTTTGATCGATGTTTTAATAATTTTACTTAGGCACCTATTACAGATTTATTTGTAGAAAATAATGGTTCACGGTTTATGCATAAGGTTTATGTTTATGAAATTAAATGGTTTTTTTTATTTTTATGTTTGAGTTGATTGAATGAAAGGTAAATTGCGGTTTACGATTTATGACGTATTAAAAATAATTACTTACTAGATCTCGTTCAAACTAATTTTCGATGGAAGTTTACATGGTAATGTACATCATATATTTTTTTAAGTTACACGTGGTAAAATGTGTGCCATTTTACCACTTTGGAAGTGTCTCTCGCGCAAACTATTCAGTTTAGAAAAAAATGATAGTAGAAACTTCAATATCATTTTTGAAGGCCTATCCATAGATACCCCACACGTATGGGTTTGATGGAAAAAAAAATTCTTGTTTTTTTTCTATTTTTGTCTGAAAATCGTAATACGGTTCACAGAATACATCTACTTACCAAGTTTCAACAGCATAGTTCTTATAGTTTTGGAAAAAAGTGGCTGTGACATACGGACAGACAGACAGACATGACGAATCCATAAGGGTTCCGTTTTTTGCCATTTGGCTACGGAACCCTAAAAACAATTACATGCTACAAAATACGGAAAAAAACTTCAACTAAGATTTAACAAACATGGAACCCACACCATTTTCCACGATTTAACTAAAGGTTAAAAGAAATGCTGAAGACAAGTGACCAAAAGAAAGAAAATAAAACTATAGTCGCTGCCACAATATTGCTGTGTTACTTAGCTTAATTTAACTTAAATTACTCGCTAAACAAAATATCCAGAGCCATTTTCTTAAATAATTGCTTAGATAGACAAAATATGTTCCGTGTGGTGCCGGACGTAAAAGAATAGCACCGTCCCATTTCTTCCCGTGGGTGTCGAGAAGGCGACTAAGGGACTTACTAGAGAATGGGCAGCAGCGTTCTCTATGCATTTGACCACCACACTGCGATCGCCAACCCGCCTGCCAAGCGTGGCGATTATGGTAAATCCCCCCCTTTTGGGGGAGGCTTATGTCCAGCAGTCTTTCGGCTGATATGATGACAAAATATATCCAGTTTTATAAAATGCGTAAACAGCAGTGACAGGAAGTATTGGATCGTACTATCAAAGCTTAGGCAAAACAACCTGAGAAAAGTTAATAATAAATAACATGGACCACCTCTGAGGCATACCCTTGATATCCATTAAAGAAACATTTTTTAAATCGATCGACGATTGAGAGATATCGCTGAAAATACATTAAACAAAATTATAGATAAAAAATCTAAAAAACACGCTTTAAAAACCAAACTAAAAAAGCAGAAAATAATTTCAAAAAAGCGGGGGTTGTTTTTGAGCCCCATGCTTTTGTTTCTATTTTTTATCCGCTAACTACAAAAGCGTAATTTTTCACTATTATTTTTTTTGAAATTATTGAATTATCATCGGTCTTCGATAAGTCTGCAAAGTTTAAATAAAATCTGACCGTTTGAAGTGGGTCATTACATTACAAACAAACAAACATACAGGTGAAGCTAATAAAAGCGTGTTAAAAAAACATACACACGCATTGAGAACGTCCTCCTTTTTTAAATAAAATTTTGTCTCAAGGCAATTTATCTTTTTCCAAAACCTAGACCAGAAAGTGAACTCTTAAGGTGAATCTTGTCGACATTTTGCCAAACAAACTTCGGGAGTGTATTACTCCACTGTTCGACAATATACATCAAAATTAAACATGGTATGATTTTGTCTCATTATTCAGTACGGAAACAGAATAATAAAATAAAAAGCCACTAAAATGTTGGGAGCCAGCAAATATGTGCTAATTTAACATAACTTTGGGCGTGTTTAAGTAATAAAAGAAGTTTAAAATCTCCAAAACCAAGTCGGTACCGACAAAGCTAAACTATCGAAAAGTTCAATAAACTTTATTGGTCATCGATTTATACAATGGTTTTTTTCATAAAACCCGATCTTCCGAAGGACTTTTCTTAATTTATTACGCGCCTGTTGTACTATAAATGATCCTGCATCTCGCTCAATAACGTTGTGCTTGTAGACTAGCGTCTAACTGCTCATCACTGATACTACCTCTGTGGGACATGATGACTGGTGAGACAGCGTGCTTTTTAGCCAGGCCCATCAGTAAGTTCGAGCCCGCGACTAGATTTCCCTTAAGCCAACACCTACGCAAATACAATTTTCACTTTCGTTATTATGTTACTCTGCCCGAAAGTGTGATTAACAGCTCGGCTTTTATACAGTTCAAGGGCGCTCGTGTTTACAAATCGGTATTAGTTTATGAAACGTTTATAAATTTATATGTATACAGTCTGTACGACGTTTATAATTACTTGGATGAAGTACTTTTTATTTAACGAACCATATAACATAACATCACGCCTGTAGTCCCCAAAAGGTTAGGGCAGAGGTGTACCTAACAGTAAGGTGTAGATCTACATTTCGCCAGGTATGTTTAAGTCCCATGTAATAGGGGGCTAGCCTATTGCCATCAACTTGTTGCTACTGAGAAATTCCAGATGGAAAACCCAATAACCAGTTCCCCTCGACCTGTGGGGTAATGTACGGCAAACACACTAACAATAGGGCATTCATTTTGTCAGTTCAACAACATTATCTACGTTGTTGAACTGACGATTTTTTCGAACATGACGTGAAGCAATGCAGAAGTATTGTCCTTCAAATCATTCAGATTAGGCAGTACATGCGCCCTCACGGCCTTAGTCGCCGCAGGAGATGCCCTGGGCGTCGGGAATTCCAGGCTGATACCCGGCCACCGTAGGCGCGAGATTGCGGATGGCGAGTAATGGGTAGCTCGCTGTCCGGTAAGGACCATGCCCGGGTCGACGGCGCGTTGTGTTCCACGCGCGCCTCAAAGAGATGTCAGCACCAACTGGTGGGATCCGCAAGGGCCGCTGCCTGCCAGGGGTGCGGGTTGTTCGAAAGAGATACCGTGGCCCCTGGCACACAGGCAACTGAAGGAACACGGGTGGGTTTTAGTCAGTAAAAGTCTCTCGCTCCGCCCAGAGTGGTACAAGTTTTTTGATGATTTCCCACCCTCAAAAAAAAAAAACATTCAGATTGTGATTGAAAGTATTTTACGCAATTAGGGCGCGGGGAATCGAATCCATGACCTTATGCTCAGCAGTCAGCGCTTGCACTACGAGACCAATGAGGCAGCAAAGGACAGCGTTATCATATTTTATGTAATATTCCACACCCAACACAAGTCAGTCACAATATAAAAAGACCATTCAAAGATCTTCGCGTCACTAAACAAAACCAACTTTAATATCACAAAATTCTACTACATTCACCAACACCTTTATCGATAAAAAAACAGCCTAAACACAACTTCCACCCACAACTTACTCCGTTCGTTCCATCGATAACATAATAGCGTATCTATATTTAAAATGGCACATCCCTAACCGTGTTTACTGTAGAAGTTTGCGTGCCCGGAACGACACTCGCAGACGTTTCTCCTTTATATCTTAACATTGCTATACTGTTTTATATATTCTCAACAAATAGATACTGATTTAAACTGTAACGTGCAGTTAAAAGTATTGGTGGTATGGTTTTTAATGGAGTTTCGATCTGTGTGTTCGTGGGTTTTTCTGCGGGTTATTCGGCGTTAGTGAAACCAGTGGTGGTCCTGTGGTAACCCGGTCATCACCAGTGTTCCTGTCTGCTCCGTTAGCGATTCCGCTGCTGTTGTCAGTACCAAGCAGGTGCTGTAGTATGGAGGCTGGTTTCTTCTGCATGATGACATGGAAACCCTTTGTTGCCCTCCGCGAACATTCCCGAAACGTCACAAGAGCGTCCCTTTACGAAAATTTTCAACAAAAAGTTGCCAAATGAGACCAGTCATTCAAGTTTACCAATGACCATCTTTTAATTTTTTCCCCATCATTCTTTGAAGACCACCTCTTAGCAGGATTTACTAAACGTTTGTCAAGTCAGGCACAACACTTCATACTAGGCAGCATGCAACCACAACCTCAATGAGGCGGCCACAGACTCAAACGCATATTAATTACATATATCAACTACAAACAATACCTCACGCCACGTAACAGCGATGACGTCTCACGTCAAACTACCGTCATGCTGTTTATCAACGCTACAATAACATGCTATATGATTATATAGCGCGCTACGATCGTTGTAATGAACCAGTTATTATACATTTATGGGAAAATATCATTATTATGGTCCGATTAATATTGATGCATGAAAGCTTTAAAACCTCGTTTCTTGACAAAACGGGTTCATGATTCAGATATGGGTTACATTAGAGCATACATAGTAACTTGAACGTGTTTTAGTAAATTTGCATCATTCTCATGCATTTGTCAAAATTCTTAGTTCCAGTTCTTTTTATTATCTTGGTATCAATTTTGGTTTATGGCTATGTAATAACAGCCGCACAGGTCTATCGATTAGGTGGATGTGTGACAATCTTTACATACCATGCATTGATATACAGGATTTTTTGTATATCAATGATACCAAGACCAGTCCGTGCCTCGGAGAGCACGTTATACCGTTTGTCCCAACTGGCATTCGTAGATCTTTGACAGTAGTCGGAAGCCCTAAAGTCTGATAATCAGTATAGGTTACCCAGAAGGTTCTGGAGGTTAGATAGGCAGTCCCTCCATGTAAAATACTGGTACTCAGCTTCATCCGGATAGACTAGAAGCCGACTCCAACATAGTTGGCTTGGGGCAGATGGGATTGAGGACTTCCAAAAAAACAACGAAGTTTTAGCTAGTTTTTTTATCGTCTTTTATGACATCCATGACAGTGTCAAGTGTATTGACGGAGTCGACCAGAAGCAATTTTACTAGAATCATGATATGTACCCATGAAATTAAAAATTGTAGATAAGCTATACAATTTTCGCCCGTACTTGATCTCATAAATATTTAATCATGAGATATTTTAAAGAACGAAATTCTCGACGGTACAATGTGTTGTAGGCACAGACTTGGCATTATATTTAATTTAATATAATTTGTGCGTCCAAGGCTGTTCTTATTTTTTTTTTTATAAATTAAGTTTTATATGTTCGCCACGTTTATTTGGCGGCTTAGTTTTTACAGTATGTTGTATTTCACAAACAAGAAGATGCTGTTTTATTAAAATCATCAAAACAACTCTCTAAGTTCATTCAATCCCTTTCTATGATTTTTTTCATGAAATAGTAATTGAATAGGATTCAATGAAATTAGAGGGCTATATTGATAATTATAACAGTTATATTGCTGTGTGTTCAACAGTAATGTTTACCCAGAGCAAACTGTCCAGTTAGGTAGGTCCAACTTTCAGAAAGAGGTCAATCGTCGAATCCGACTCGGTTGGGTAGCGTTCGGGAAGCTACGCAATATATCTTCTCGTCCCATATCCCGCAGTGTCTCAAAATGAAAGTCTTTGACCAGTGTGTGTTGCCATTGATGACATATGGTACTGAAACGTGGTCGCTCACACTGGGCTTTATCAGAAGGCGAAAAGTCACCCCAAGGGCAATGGAGAGGGCTATGCTCGGTATTTCCCTACGAGATTGAATCAGGAATGAAGAGATCCGCAGGAAAACCAAGCAATCGGTTGCTTGGTTTATGTCATCACTGGCATAGACCGAAAAATTGCCAAACTGAAGTGGCAGTGGGCAGGGCACATTGCTCGCAGAGCAGATGGCCGATGGGGCCGAAAGGTTCTGGAGAGAAAGACTTAGCGTTGGAAGGCCTCCCACAAGATGGACCGATTACCCTGTGAAGACCGCATGAATCCGCTGGATGCGAAGAGCACAGAACCGGTCGAAGTGGAGGAGCCTGGGGGAGGCCTATGTCCAGCAGTGGACGTCTTTCGGCTGAAATGATGATGATGATGATGATGATGATGATATTTCAGTAAGGCCATATTTGTTACAGGCGCGAATCATATTTTAATCAACACACAACCTGACACAGACCTGGAAATTGCAAAAAACGGAAGAAAATTGCGATGAATTTTGCGAGCTACCATATCGCATCCACCGTAATGCACTACTTGAAATAAATTATACGACTTTAACAAAAGGGAGACAAGCCATAAAGGCTTAGCCTTTACGGCTAAGCCTTAAACGACCGACTTCCAAAAAACACTACAATGTGTACAATAACTTTAATTTTGAAGGCGGTGACAAAAAATTAAAATACATATCCAAAGACACCGACTTCCGAAATTAAAGTTATTTTACACTGTGTCGTGTTTTTTTGGAAGTCGGTTGTTAATTTTTTTTTTTTTAAGTTTTTGCCTTCATATTCATATTCATTTAATTGCGTTCCACAAGATAAAAACAAAGGTGTTAACAAAGGCTTAGTTAGAGCTAAGCGTCATGATAGACCCTGTTAGGCACAGCAAAAGGTATTATTTGATACATAACTAAAATCTAAAACTTAGTAACTAAAATTAAAAACGGCCTCGCTTCATCCTAAGCGGCTATTCGCTCATACAGAGAATCTATACCATACCACCTCACGCCTGTTCTCCTCAGAGAGGTAGGCAGAGGCGCACCTATAGTATACACACATTTCACCAGTTATTTTGAAGTCCCATGTAACAGAGGGCGACATACCTGCAGCCACCAACAGCCTGTAGCCATCAGCTGGATGACTGAGTACCAGACTAGCCCAGCCCAGTCCAGTCTACATTACTTGAATAAGTCAAACTTTTATAAAGAATTCCTGGTACATTTAGGTTCAAAGTTGCGGTAACTTAGTTATGCTCACTCCACAACTTTGATTAGGCTTTAAATATTACTTTGCTTTCCACAATTTGCTTGCTTTTACATTTTAGATTAGGGTCTCAGTATTATTTTGAAACAAAACTTTGATAGTTATATTCAAAATGTTACGTAACGACTTTCATTCAAGGTTAGATTATAATCTGGGTTTATAATTATAACTTTAGGCATTTTTAAATAGGTTAAAAAAGTGTGCTTATTATCCTCGATGTTCTAAAAATTAAATAGTGCTGCAGCACTCGTCTTTTTGAAAATTTTATCGGGCTTATTATATAAGGCTAGGATCGCCAAGCAAAAAACAAGAGTTGGACAAGTACGTATGGTATCTAAATCAAGCCTCATTGAGTTAAAAATATGACCTCACATCCGGATATCTCGACACAATAATAAAATTATATTCTTAGAAAAATCCGTCAATCCGTGAGGTAAATGCACCACACCTCGTCCCCCTGTAAATCACAATTTATTTAAACTGTACAGTGACTGTCTGCGGCACGCCCGCATCTAGTGGCGCCCCCTCGCGAACACTTTCCGTTTTATTTCTGCTGAAACTTTTATAATTCGAAGCCGCCGTTTCTCGGTGGCTCGTTAAGCCACCTTTGTCGCCCCGCGAACATTTCAAAGGTAAATAGCTCGGATTCAACGCGATTGCTCGTGATTATTTATATTGTAAATTAGACGCCTCGTGCGACGAAAAAACATCTACTTTTGAATGAGACCGTAATTTGAGTTGTATTTACATGCTACAAAGTTTCGCCGAAACGTAAAATTCCTATTAAAATTTGGGCAATTTTTTTTTCGGTTCAATTTAATTTATTTTTTGGAATGAATAAGCCGGATTAAATTTTCAGTGTGCTCCATCTAAGATATTTGTAAATTGGCCTCTTAAATTTGATTAATTACAACAAACAGTAATCTCGGACCATAGAATCCCTTAGTGCAATAAAATTCCAAAAACACGAAAATACAATCATCCCCAATTCTCGGTAAGTGTCGAAACGTGAAACCAAATCTCTTTAAATCCAGCGCGGTACATTCGCGCACAAAATAAAGGATATAAGTCAGTCAGATAGTACAGTCGAGCACGGCTCAAAGAACGTCGGTGGCATGGCATCAGTACAGTCGCACCCATTCGATAATTGCAACAGCACCGCCGACTGGCCCACTTCCACAAAAGGTCGTAATGCATTCGCGAAATTCTGACACGAAACCGTATCGATAGTGATGGCCCTGTGTTTGAAACATCGTGCATCGATAGAATTTTCTGACTCCTTTCGATGCCTTTGATCTGTGAATTGGCTCTGACACATGACGTTGCGGTTTCGTTGTTGAACAGCAATTTGAATGCTCTCTGTTACAGCATAATGTATGAATCAAACGCCGGGCGGTGAAGCGTGCTTTACAGAAATCGATTGGTGCTGATGATGTCATTATTTTGTGAGAATGTGAGATTTAGAGCGGCGATATTTCGAAGCAATCGGAACATGAAAGCGTTCGGAAAATTCCTACTAATGGAGCAATTTTTTATTAGTTCTCATGAAGTACTCTGTACATTACTTGACCGTTATTTTAATAAAAGAGCTACTAGAACTGTGTTTCTAGATATTATCAACATAACCTCATATTTACTGACGTCAGTGCGATGATACCTACTGTTCCATTTAGTTATATAGCTCATTTCACGGAAAAAAACTTTTTATAACAGTCTATAATTAAATTCAGCGATATATTTCTTTTTCATCTAGAAGATAGCCAAATGTTTGTAGAAACAAATAAACAAATTTCTACTTAATTTTATTACTTTTCTGCTTTAATGATATATGATAATCTTTTTAATGAACTTCTATCATTTTAATTCGTGGGTGGAAAACCTTAAATTAGCTTCGTTTATGATATTCTATGGAATAACCATTTTAAGGTTTTGCAACTTCAGAAGACCACGAATCATAATAATTCACAGAATTATTATTCATTAAAAGTTGATTAAGACTTTTATTTTTTATACTAGCTTCTGCTAGCGTCTTCATTCGCGTGAAATGTCTTAAGTAAAGATTAAATAAATAAAAAAAAAACACGTTTATATAAACGTAATAAGAAAAAAATACTCTCAGAATTGACTCAACACTTGGGGCATCTACGAGTTGGCTTCTGTCCCTCGTACGCCTTTCAAAGTTCCGGGACTGTATATGTATATATCAAACACACGAATCCCTATTAATATTATAAATTGCGAAAGTAAGTCTGTCTCTCTGTTACGCTTTCACGCCTAAACCGCTAAACCGTTCGTCATGAAATTTTACAGAGAAATAGCCTGGGATATGGAGAAGGACATAGGCTATTTTTTGATGCGATAACCGACATCCACGCAGGCGGAGCCACGGGAAAAACTAGTAGTCTGTTTATTAGACATTTATAACTAGAGCATCGTTAATAAATAAATCAACTTGTTATATAATGAGATTCCTCGTGATACTTCACTAAGTTCAGTCCGCGAAGTTTCCCTCTATTATTCAAGAATGTAATAACTGTCTGCCATCGCTCCTATTATAAACGACCCGGTTATAACACAATATTGAAGTGCTATTAAGCTTTGTATCCGCCGATATAAGAATAAAATGGAACATAAAATGTACTGCTTAAGTGAATGTCAATGGATATGAGTTAATACGGTACTCGTAGACAATGAGCCATCAACCTACTTATGAATTATTGCCGTCTCAACTTCCACGAAGCTTTTATTATTATTGTCGTTAGTACTTTAGCTGCTCATATTATGAGGCTATATTTAAAACTAACCTTGATTATAATGAGACGTATTTTTGTTGAATTGAGCGACGTAATCTTGAATTAATGAAATTCTTTATATTTCTCTAAAAATTTCACGACTCTTAGTCACGTTCGTCTGTTAATAGTCCAAAAATAACGTAATAATTTGGAATTCTTGTTTGATGTAACTAAGTTGAAAGCTTTGAACTAGTATTTTATTGAAATACTTCAATTTTATTCCTAATTTTATTTATCTGTATAGATGATCGCCTTGTGAAGGTAAATTACAAATCAGTAATACCAATTAGTTTCCAAATCCAGAGACAAAAAATGTATTAGATAGATTTCTTAAAAAACAAACTTAAAAAGAAGTCGCAGAAAGTTCTAGAAGAAAGCCAACAAAATTGCGACGTCCACACATTACTTGACAAATCAATTTTCAAAATCGCGAAATAGTGATTGTTCTTTGTGAAATGTCATTCGACCGCACCAACGTGCATTATGGATTCCATAAACAATGTTCGCGTTCAGAAATAGAACGGCTCCAGGTAAATAGGAGTTGTTCGGCCCCGTAACGTGGTATCGACTCGAGTTCCCGCTTGTCTGCTCAATAATGCATCGACAGATCGATAAGTTACAATACGATATATGCCGCAACACTATTCTGTATTGTTTGCGCGATTCTTTACAGAAATGATTTTTCAAATAGATAGGTTTTTATTCAGTCGCGTCAACGTGATATGTGTGTAAATGGGATACGTGGAATCCGTCCGTCTAGGTTGTTGTTTCTTGGTAGAATCCTGATGGCTGGAGGCTACAATTATATTAACATACGAAATTACAGTTGCATAATTTGAGGTAGGCTATAATTTTCACATTAGTGATGGCTACGGTATTATTAGTACGTAGATAGACGTAGCTGTCAGTCCTTACCAAACTAATTGCAGGCAGTGATGTGGTAATTAATCGCGGCACTGGTACCAGGAGCGCATATTTTTCAGCGTACAGTCTATGGGCGAATTAGGTCGTGATTAGAAGTGGACAATGAATGAGCGGCTCGTCGCTCGCACTAGTGGCTGTTGTGGCTTTGTTGTGTACGGTACTGTGCTGTGTCGTCCAACGCTGCGTGCCGCTATAGTTCCATTATTGGACCAGTTAACTTCGTGCAATTGTTGGGGTAGTCGGTCTTTTCTATGGCTTTGCCTGGCGTATTGCTAAAGCCGAAATTCTAACTAGCTAAGATTCATTGTTAAAGTTGAGTCTTCCGATTAATCATTCACAAAGAGTTGTCTATTGCGCTAACAGTATACAGTGGCAGAGACGTCGATGCGCAATCTGATATCTTGGGTTCAGTATATGATGCTGAACCGAAATTTATCGTAGGTTAAAAATAAATTATTGGCTTCGCAATACCTACAAAGAAAAAACTAACCGTGAATGTGAGTACTATGCAGGCTAGAATGAACACATGACTTTATAACTCGTCTGGTGGTTTTGAGCATTTTGTAAATAGCCTACGCAAATGTCCTGCAAATCTGGTAGCGTCTTGTGACGGGTCGTTGAGCTCCCTAAAATAGGGTTGAGCTACACGGTGACTGCTACATACATGCCGTCTGTTGGGACAGGTCAGCTCAAAGCTGCAATGGCTCTTTCTTCAAAAGGCCTTTCCAGATATTGCCCTGCATTGTTAGACTCACATAAAATTCAAATAATATAATGTTTGGACTTTAAAAGAGACCATAACCTCTAAGTTTGTTTCGGCTTTTCTTCTCAGGGAACAGTCAGCTAGGAAATGCCGGCGTCATCTAGTTTTTAAAATATTGACCAACAAAATATTGACGTTTAAAAGTGTCTTTTAAGATCTACTTACATAAATAAACATTTCATTTCATTTCATTACATTTTATTCGCGAAACCAACGAAAAAATTCCGAAAAATCATTGGTTTCAGTTTGTGCGTCAATGTCATGCCAGCCTGTATTTTGGAACAGCCATGTAACTTCGATCTAGCGCTCTAATTCAACCTCTGCCCTTTCAACATCTGCTTTTTCCCCCGCGGCAAGCGTAGCTTAGCCTAATCGATCGATCCATTCCGTAACAGCCAAACGGATCGATCTCGATACCCTTTGAAGCCCATTATCAAGTCTTTAAGACCTTTTTACCAGCGTCTTGTAAAAGCAGACCTCTTTCTACTAACCTCATAAGAACAGAATCTTAGCATCCACATCCTCAGACGACGGTCTATCATCGTCCTCACAAGATTACAGCAAACAGATTACAAGACGTCCATTGTAGTGTAAAGGACGTCGGCCTCCAGCCAATAATTCCAATTACGGATGCATGGGCCGCACTAATAAGTCAAATTGAACAATGCACCGACCCATAATTGCTTGTGGATATCGGCTTGCTGTTCACTTTGATATAGTAGATTACTATTCTACTAGCTTCATCTTTTCTCAAGTAAATTGGAGTGGACATCTGTATGTGTATAATTGTCAAAATCGCTTGCATGTGGGTTGCAATAGAAGAGGCTCTTCAAGCCGTAGATTAGTACTGACGTACTTATGCCTTCACACTAACACTCGACACCAAATCAAATCTCATTAATCCAAACTAGTCTGAGAATCCGCTTTTTTTAACGTCAAAATTACACGACACAGTCTCCCAAAACGCCCGCCGTTCACCACTTCCTAGTGCTTTAGCTGGGAAGAAAAAGTGGTGCAACAAACACAGCTGTCTGTAAATATATATCTCGAGAAAACCGCGCTTTTGAATTTCGGCTCGAAACGCTCGGCTTATTAACGTCGGAAGTTGAAAATCGAACACTGCGGTTTCCGACGCCTGGCGTCATCCAGCGTAGAGTCATTCATATAACTGACCTGCCAACTATCACTTTTGATGACAGTGTCAAAGTGACACAAATCGTTTGTTGAAAGCACAAAATTCAGATCCAATCATAATCTTAGTTTTACTCATGGAGAGATCCCAAACGCCTTGTTGACAGTTCATTTAGTCGAAATTTATGTATGTCATTGATATAAGGTTTAAAATTGTATAATTATAATCATCATATTAGCCGAACGACGTCCGCTGCTGGACATAAGCCTCCCCCAAAAGGAGGGATTTGCCATAATCGCCACGCTTGACAGGCGGGTTAGCGATCGCAGTATGGTGGTCAAATGCATAGAGAACGCTGCTGCCCATTCTCTAGTAAGTCCCTTACTCGCCTTCTACGACAGCCATGGTAAGAAATGGGATGGTGCTATTCTTTTACGTCCGGCACCACACGTAACGTTTCTAATAAAATTGTATACGAATAAGTAATTCAGTACTATTATTAATGTAGTCCAAAATGAATGCTTATAATTTCGAACATGTAAACATTCGATCCTGGTCGAACTCAAATGAAACATTTAAAGCAAAGTTGGAATAACTCTAAAACACAGTCGCTAGCGAGTCGTAGCTATAAATTATATCGTTGTTCCCAGCCCTACACCTCGAATATTTCAACTATATTGTCAGCTATTTCAATTGAAATACTACTTATGTTAGAAGGAACTTGATATGCACCATTATTTTCCCAGATCTGTATAGAATCTAGTGCCAACTTGCCTTATAAGGCTAGTTAAGATAAACGACCGCCAACTGTCCTGTCTTTATATTTTCTAGATACATCCGCTTCAGCCAGCTGTTTCAAGCGCTTTATTGTAAAGAAGACGACTGTCTTCATTACAATAAAGCGCTCAAAAAACTAAAGAAAAAACGAAACACGCTTATGTTCTTTTTTTCTTTTGTTTTTTCCTTACGGCTTAGATTAAAAAAGTTATCGTACTTACGTATATCATAAATGTGAAAATTTTAATGTTTGCTACTCAATCAAAAATGGCTGACCGGATTTGGATGAAATTTGTATCCAAAATTAACAAATAGGATACTTTTAACCCGGTCTCTGAACTTCACACAAACGAAGCCGCGGTCAGAAGCTAGTGACAGCATATTTTTTATATACGCTTGCCTCTGCGTAGGGCAAAGCAGAGATGCTGACTGTAAAGCCTGTTTGACACAAATGAATGTTGTGAAAAACATTTTTGACTCGTCTCTTGACCATCTGCTACTTTGCCAATTGGCCGTTTTATAGCGTCAAGTGAAATGTCTCTGTATACACAACTATACACCTAACAAGTACAACGTAGTGTATACACAGCCTATCGATTATACAGTGTATAATTAGTGCTGTAATTACTCCTGTTACCTGCCGATTGCATTGGTCACCGCAACGGAAAGGACTTGGGTGCTATGTACGTAACAATATGGCTTTAGCAAGTAGCTATCTTACCTAACTATATATACCTACTTTCATGTCTTTTTTCTAAGAGAATAAGCAGGAATTAAAAAAATACTACGTGCGTCGCATCGCACGTAGTATTTTAATAATTGAAATATCTTCTCGAAATATAATTTAATAGGCTGTCACAAAATATTTGCACTCTTTGTAATACTGCAGTAGGTATGTCTGTCAAATAAAGTCTAGTAAAAAAAGGTAAAACCTTTACCTTTTTTTACTAGACGTTATTTGTGTTGTTTTGTCTAAAACCACCTTTTACACGAAAACTTGTTTACATTTGAGTCGTAAAAAATAAATCAAATTGATTTCAATACAAGAATAGACAACACAGTTAAATAAAAACTTTAAAAGCTCTCAGATATTGCATGTAAAATAAATTACTTGGCTCTGTTCATTTATAACAGCAGCCACTTCAAAATTACAGCTGCAAAATTTTAAAGTCAAAATTATTTATGAACCTCCAAAATGAACGCAACAAAAACTGAAATAAATTTTACATTTACCAACAAAATCTATAAATATAGCAATAAAACGGAAAGTGGAAATCTTATCTATAAAAATGAAACCCTTTTAACCTCGGCATTCATATTAAGCGGCCACCTAACCTATTAGATCGGCTAAGAGGGTGCGAGGGTGTGCTACCCTGTACCTGGCACTGAAAAACGCTAGTAACAGCCTTTTGTTATTTAAAACGAAGAATTAAGAGGTATAAACCAGCAGCGGGATTTAGGAACGCCGTCTCTCGCGCTATAATTGGTACGTTTACCCTACACGCCACTGCGGCGCTTTCTAAAGATGTTTCCAGCTATTTGCACAGTGTTTTGCGGTCTTTAATGAAAATTAATCATAAACGACCTTAAATTCTAATGAGTAAGGTCGAAAATTACGTATCGGAGTTCGTCTCAAGTTAAGCACAGTAAAGTACGGCGCGAGATAAAATTTAAACGTGTCTCACTGTAATAATACGTTTACTCTTATACATAATTCTTTGCCACCGTAATATCACATTTAACTTTAAGTACAGTAAGTTTAATATCTTACAAAACATTATTTAACTTGCAGTTTCATGCGAACGTAAGTAATTTAGATTCTAATAAGCTTATGTATCTAAGTTTCTTCACGTGATGTCTTAAATACTTAATTTTACAGATAGTTTGACAATAAAATGTCTTTCAGACTCTGTGGCGCATCGTTTATGCAATGTCTGCTGTGTTGGATCCTATTTAAGTGCATTATGAAAAAATCCTAATACTGCATCTTTTTTATATATTTATTGATATTGTTGAGCGTTGAGTGCAATTTAGCATATTGCATTGCCAGGATCGCTACAGTACAATAACAACAAATAAAGTATTAAGAAAAATTGAAAAAGATCATGTACAGTCACCAAAAAAGATAACAAACCAGGGTCTATCCATTGAAAAAATCCATCGGTTTCTTACTAAACTTAAATTTTACCCGAAGACACTGGTTACTTATCTATTATAGTAACCGTAGTTTCACTGAGACCTGTCATAGGCAATGCTGGTAGTAAGCCTGGCCCGTCATTACCTTTCAAAATATGAATAAGTAAAAAAACAAAAACCACACTCGCCAGAGTTGTGTATAACTGAAGATAGCGTTTTCTATAATCAGCTCACCTACATATACCATTTGAACTTAAATGACTGCATACTTAACACAGTAAGGACACAGAGTGCAACCGTGCACCGCCACGGAAACGCTTACCAAACATGCTCGCTTTCGTGATTCATAGCGCCTCATGAATATATTTACTTACCAGTAAAGACGTATTATTTTAACGACACGCTGAAAGCTTCATTACTCAGCTCTATTACATTACTCGCTTGTAATTGAAAAAATATGGGCCGATTTAAAAAACCATTAATAAAGGGAAATTATTATAATTATTGCCTTACTTTGAGAATTAGAACAGGAAGGGAGTACTTATGCGCATTTTAACCAAGCTACTGTTGCCCGTGACTTGGCACAACTCAAAGAGCCTTGACCACAAAAGGTCGACGCTTTCCGAATTGTTAAGGGAAATACTTAACAGTTCCTACTTAATAAGGTGAAGATTCTGAAGAAAGTGTTCGGAATAGAAAACGGCAAACTTTTCACTTTTACATTAGACAGTGACTTTACAAGAAACGCCATCGTTTATTCCACGCAAACACACTTTTGAACCATTAATGAAAAGTAGATATTGACAGCTTTCACCATTTATCTTTCCACGTCCCCCTAATTTAACTTCTTCCCTCCATATGGTACGGCAAGTCATCGTCTGATACACATCTTGAATTGACATGTTAATATCTCAGTTTTAGATAAATCGATTTAGTTATAAAATGATATCATCATAAATTGCCCCAAATCAATCAGGGTAAAGGGCTTTGAAGTGAACATACAAATCAATAGTCATAATGCTCCTAATCTTTATAAGTACTGAATTAATTTATTGAAAGGTAATTTATTTAAACAGCGTCCCTGTCACGTTACATTTACTTATAGGGTGGGCAATCACCCATGAAGCACCAATAGGTACCTCCTAAGAACGATATAGAAAGAAGTTGAGCTCCACTCGAAACCAAATTTTAATTTCGCTTAAAAAGAATTCAACAACATTCAACGCTGATGTGTGTTACCCACGTCCGTTGCACGCGACTGTCGACAATCGAATGTGCATATCAATGCGAAGACAGATGCGTGCGGTCTAGGGTGCGGCCGGGGGAGGGGAGGCGTTCGGCGTTTGAATAAATTCCGCGGGAAATCGCAACGAGTAGGCTTGCACATTTCCATGTCAAACGTACGCCGCGGCGGTGTGGAGGGAAACTTGTGAATTTTTAACAACACATAGTTGTTCACTCCTGTCGATTCAGAATAGAATTTGATTTCCAACATTCACCCAAACTTTATACACCTACAAAAGGTTTGTACCCTACAGTTTGAGAGATGATGAAATGGGATTATAAACGCAATTTCATTCTCCCGTTGATTAGCGAAACTCGTAAATTACGAAAGAAATACGCGTCGATAATGGTTTGGGGCCTCATTTTTATGCTATTTAAAATGGGAGGAATACGGAAGCAGCTTATCTCAGTATTAATTCAGGAATTCCGCCATAATTACTTTTTCAAAGGTAACGCTGAAGACGAATTTCGTCCGGGTGGTCAGGGTGAACATTTTACGGATCTCGAAAGTTTCCTATTGGAAAACGTACCGTCTCACAGTGGAACGAATGTATGGGAGCGGTTGGACGTAGACATGTCCGAAAAAAAAGAGTAAAATTATGCCAAACTAATGATGCCATCTTATTCGATTACTTAATGCCTTCATAACTTGTGGTGATGAATTTCTTCATAACTCCCATATTTCGGGAGTAATTTGAGAAAATGTGAAATTTTACTATGAAAATGAGTGTATCGAGCTCTCTCCCTCCTGATTCCGGGCTTGTTTCAAGTAGCGGTCTCTAATATCATAATGCTAATACTAAGAGCTATATTTAATACTAAGACACATAGTGCGCCAAATGTGCACTTTCTGGGATAAAGAGTGATGTTTATTTTATAACACAATTTTTTTATTTTTTGTTTATTTTGTTGATTAAAACCGTTTTTCTAAAGGTTTACCTTATTACAATAACATTTCTGAGCAGCCAATTAGAGAAGATATAAGCTAATTAGGATATATAATTAGGGACTTAAGGTTTACATATAAAACTGATGCACTAATGATTACTGATAAGAACATTGCTATTATTTAATTACTAAATGGCTCTTAATACACTAATTTAGCATGCATCATTTACTAATTATCACAATAACTAATTACCTTGCAATATTTAACAAAGGATACCTGGGATACCTGGATTTTATATAAATAGGTCACTATTAGTAACTTTAAAATCAGTGTTGATTTACACCTCGTTGTATCCAAGCTAATCTCGCAATGTATTTTCCAAATTTTAATACAAATCTTGATATTCACGTTGCTTTATGCGCACGCGCACATAAAGATTTACGCGACTTTAACTATTTGTTCAGTGTTTTAAAAGATAACAGTTGTGTTCAGTTATGTGAAAGTGCTGAAACAAGTTTAAAAGACTGGTGTCGTCGATTTTGCTACCGCATTTATGCAAAATGGACACAGTCTGGAAGAAGCACAGATAAGTTTCGGAAGAAACATGAGATTTGGCTACAGGCTGCAATTCAATGGCCGGAATTACAGAATGAAAATATGGAACCTTCTACAGAAAATATAAGTGACGTCATCGAGCCCATAATTTCTCCTGCTAAATCTGATGCTTCAACTTGTACACATCCTAGTCCTCGTAAATCTTTTGAGGACCTTAGTAACCGGCAAAAAAGAAGACGCACTGAAGATAGTCTTTCATGCAGCAGTAGCAGCGCTGAAATTATGTTTTCGGCCGAAAGGGCGCTTCAAAAGGCAGGACAAAGCGATACAGCTTATGTTATGAAATACTTGACGGAGAATCCAGAAGAGGCCTCAAAAATCAAAGCCTTCATTGAAGGTAAATCAATTCAGGTACGGGAAATATCCCCTTTGAAGGCATTGGCTCTTTATGTATCGATGAACTTATCGAAATGGCGCTATAACACTCTTCGGGATTTCAACACTCAAGAAGGAGCTCTTCAATACCCGAGTTACTACATGTTGGTTAAAGAAAAAATTAAGTGCTATCCGGCCAAAGAAGATCTCACAGTTACAGAGAGCTCTGCAAAAATCAAATTACAAGCCTTGATGGATTTAACCTCAAGAAGACTTATTAGGTCGTTAGAAACCCCTGTTGATCCCAATCAACAGCTCGTATTGACCAGCAAATGGGGTTTTGACGGATCATCTAGCCAAAGCATTTATCATCAAAGGACGAGTGAAGATGAGCAAATCGATCTTGCTAGTAATTTTATGATTAGTCTTGTACCACTGCGGCTCGTCTCAAAAGGTGTAACAATTTGGGAAAACGAGCGACCATCTTCCACTTCATTTTGCCGGCCAATATTGTTTAAGTTTATAAAGGAAACCAAAGAAAATGTGCAGAGAGAGATGGCTGAAATCGAAGCAGAGATTGAAGCCTTAACTCCATCCACCATCACTGATGGAATTAGTGTCAAACACCAACTGCTGTTGACAATGATTGATGGTAAAATTCATTCCATTATATCCAATACAGCAGCTTCAGTGTGTGACATATGCAAGGCTTGTCCTAAAGAAATGAATAATTTAGAGTTAATCAAAGATAAACACGCAAACGAGGACATGTATAAATATAGCTTAAGCACCCTTCACGCTTGGATTCGCTCAATGGAATGCTTATTACACATTTCCTACAAATTAGACATAAAATCATGGCAAGTAAGGGGTGATATAGCAAAAAGGCAAGTTGATGACAGGAAGAAAAGAGTTCAAGAGGCTGTAAGAAGAGAAACGGGCTTACTTCTCGATGTTGTGAAACAAGGCAGTGGATCCACCAACAATGGCAACTCGGCAAGGAGATTTTTTGAAAACTACACTAAATCTGCTGAACTGACCGGAATAGATGCTATGCTTTTAAGAAAAATCTGTGTGATCTTGCAGTGTATTTCATCAGGAGAGAAGATCAACGTAACTAAATTCCGAGAGTTCTGCTTTGATACTGCTAAGCTTTACGTGGAGTTATACCCATGGTATTATATGCCTTCTTCACTTCATAAAATTTTAATGCATGGGCCAGACATAGTTCAGAACATGTCAATTGTGCCCATTGGTTTTCTATCCGAAGAGGCATCTGAGGCTAGAAATAAAGATTTTAGAAAATATAGAGAGGGGCATTCTCGAAAGCATAGCAGTATCTCATGCAATGAAGATATTATGCACAATCTTTTACTGTCTTCTGATCCCCTTGTTACAAGTATCCGTCCAAAAGGAAATAAGTTTGTAAAAAAATCTTCTTTTAAGGAATTTTATGAGCTTACGGATTCTGAGAAAAGTGATATCGAATTTGTTAACATAAATGATTTAGCGGACATCGATTCTGAATTTGAATTAATTGATGATGATGATGATGACGAAGATAATTAAATGATGTTATTGTTTTAAAATGTGTAACTTAGTAAATTAGAGCTTACATCTTAATTATTTATTGTACTTTTAATGAAACTAGGTAATTTATTATCAACTTACTTAAAAGTCATACTCTCATCAGTTCTTGTGAATATTTTTGTTAATATATATTTCTGTATATATATATAATATATTTATAGACCTCTTAATAAGTCTGTCTGCGGTTTAAAGTAAATACAAATGGGGAAAAAACGTTTTTTTTTTAAATTTTCATTTCCTTTTATCCCAGAAAGTGCACATTTGGCGCACTATGTGTCTTAGTATTAAATATAGCTCTTAGTAATAGCATTACGATATTAGAGACCGCTACTTGAAACAAGCCCGGAATCAGGAGGGAGAGAGCTCGATACACTCATTTTCATAGTAAAATTTCACATTTTCTCAAATTACTCCCGAAATATGGGAGTTATGAAGAAATTCATCACCACAATTTATGAAGGCATTAAGTAATCGAATAAGATGGCATCATTAGTTTGTCATAATTTTACTCTTATTTTTCGGACATGTCTACGTCCAACCGCTCCCATACATTCGTTCCACTGTGCGTCTGTGTGTTTTCAAAAGGTAGAGTATTGGTCGGTTCGTGGTCCTGGTGGGTAGAGGATAAGCCGATTTCAAAAGGAACACGTGATCAGACGCTGATTACGTAGAAACTCCCCCTCATCGGTGTGCAGTCATATTCTAATATTGTGAATAAGGGGATATTCCGCTAGATTAAATAACTTCACCTTTGCTAAATCTTTTTCATTCGGTTTAAATACCTTCACGCAAATATTTCTTGGGGGTACTCTTCTAAGCCGTCAATCATTGATCGTACTTTTTAATAATGGTTTACTATAGGAGAGTAATAATTGTCAGGCAAACATAACAACATACTGTAGCTTCAAAATTAAGGATAATAAACGTGAATAACGAGTTGATTGGCTGAATACAAATATCCATATTTCTGCGCGCGATCAGCATTGAAATTTAAAACGCGCGGATGATTGGTGTAAATTCCGTAAAAATATTCACGTTAAAAAAATCACAAATTGTGGAAAACAAGTTTATAGGCATCACTTAATTTAATGACGTATTCCTTGTAGAGTGACCATAATTTTAAAGCGTGCTTTGTATTGCTTGATTTACCCTAGGAGTAATTTATTAATAATTATCAACAAAAACGTGAACATTCACGTTTTCGTTTATATAATGCAAATTTTTATTCAATTTCTATTAAAAACAGAGTTTTATGACTAGATTTAAGGCCAGCATCCTCCTTTCCCGTTACAAATAAAATTAACGCTCTTAAGATAAAAACAGCAACTTGCATAAAATTACAACCTAAATTTAAATATACACAAAATAGCTCCGCAGTTTGTCTATCTACCTAAACTTTTTAATAACAATTACTAGGCACTAGCGGGTCATAAAAGGTAATTGCTCGATATTGAGCGAGTGCTCGACCCCTGCTCGAGTACGTTGATAACTCCTCATTAAGGCGAAAGGTAAAATATCTAATTTTCCTTACCTCCACTCGTTTGCTACGAAAAATCCAAGAAAAACGCCTTTTCAGTTGTGAGGGTGTGGTGCAAATGAAAGAGGTGGCGATATTGCAAAGGCTATCAAATTGTATTCGGCTATATTACTAAATTCTCGCTTCAGAAAACTATTAGGGAGCTAACCAAGAAACTCAAAAAATCCAGAGAGTCGACTGTAGTTGACACTCTAGATTTTTAAGGTGATGGAATTATTCTATCTAAGCAGAACACGCCAAGAAAATAAAAAATCCAGAGTGTCCACAACACTGAAGGCTAGTGTCAAAATAGCATTTACAAAACAGTTTTAATTAACTAAAGTTGGTTTTGCATTGGCGTTCCCACGGTGGAAATTTTACAAAAATGTTGTTCAACAATTTGTCTTGAATTAAAGAACCACCTGAGACACTATTCTAATAGTAAAAACTTTTTAGCATCATAGCCCGATTACGTAAGAACTCGTCCAAGCTTCATTACAAAATCGCTTATCACTGACGCCACACTCAGGGCCGGCGCGATTAAGCCGTGGAGCCCTCTCCTACCCATATTCAAGGGTCTTAAGATTTGTTAATTACTGGCAACATTAAAATTAACTACCGTTTCCGTTGTAATAAAAATCCTTCTCCACTTTTATATGAAAAGTTTTGGAAAAGATTTCTTTATTAGATTTCTATTTTAGTCGTTTATGCAGCTAACGAACACCCAGGTTATATGGCTTGGACTTGAAGTAACTTACACAAGCGTGTTACGCCATTTTGCATGCTTGTGTTGGATTCGATTTTTATTTTTATTGTAATGGTAACATAAACTATCGTAAATTAAAAAAATAAACTGTATCATTTTCTAAAAGTTTATTTAGATCAGCTTCGTGCACAGTGCCACTCATCGTATTCAACTAAGCGCGATCGAATGTTAAAAACAAAAATATCGAATCGATCCGTCGATATTTCTGTCCGCTACAAATAAGCACAGATGACATCAATTCCGCGCGTCATACAAAAACTTCCTCGTTACATCTGCGCTTGAGAGTTACGTCACCGACATGTTTTTCACGAATTCACACCCTCCTAGATAGACATTTCACTTAACCCCGACGGCTATCAACAAGCCTAATGTAAAGCTGAGGCCACATCGCGACGTCGACAGAGATAAATGACTCGCCAACTCAACTCACACTTAGCGGTTGGTGGCTGACTTCGTTGTATGTACTTCTACGTAGGTACATAAGTAATGTACACTTTGGTGAACAGCATACGCTTTGCTTGTACATTCAACTTTAAAGTCGCAAATAATATGTTGAAGTAGCCATTTTGTTTTTTTTTGTCGCTCGTTAGTTTGGCGGTTTATAAATCGAATGTCACCCCATTTGTCAGACGCGAATGACTCTCATAAAACGTGTATATTTACGCGGATGTGAAAACTGAGTGAGGCTAGCAGGATTACCCTCGACCTACCTAGATAACGCTAATTCCTTAAATCTCATCAGTAAATCCTATTGTTATCTACTAGCTTAAGCCTACGGCTTCACCTGCGTCAAGGTCGACAATTATCTAACGGGAGCATACTACCGGGATAAAAAGTATCCTATGTGTTAATCCAGGTTATAAACTATCTGTGTACCATATTTTATACAAATTCGTTCAGCCATTTTTACGTGATTGAGTTACAAACACCCAAACATACATACTCTTACATTTATAATATTTAAACCATAAAGTAGGATTCAATATGAAAACCAGGGCCTCAAGTCTGCTATTACAATAGTGTCAGAATGGTCTATCATTGATTTAATAATTGTTGATTTTCACAAGTTTGGTAATCTATACCTTCTCCCTTCTCTTCTTCCTTCTCTTTTCTTCTTCTTCTTCTTTTGGTGTTTGGTTCGGTTTAATGGCGTCATTATGACTTTCCAATGGTCAGTCACTGACACTCCATTGAAAGAAATGACATTTATTTATTATAATCTCGTACATAATGAATTAATGACAAATGAATAACTGACTTAAGCGGTAATCTGTTAAAATTTAACACTACTAAACTAGTAAATAATATGTAAAAATAAATCGGCCATGAATAAATGTTCAATTTTAGTAGTAGTTTTTGGAAAATCTTTACTACTAACGGGCTTTATAATAATGGCAATACGACAATGCCATTATAACACAATTCTATTACGAGACCATTGACCGACCAATGATCGACCATTATGAATTTAGCAGATTACGAACTTTTAGCAAAATGACAATAGGATCGTGTTGGAACGACAAATTTATAAAAATAGCAGACTTGGGCCCCAGGCAATTTACTTGGTCAGAAAATCATAATAAATGGTGAAATATATTCCAGAATAAAAATCGACCTGAACAAACGCGGACTTAATTAATAAAAGCATAGCATACTCCCGGTAGTGGCGAAAATAAGTATGCATGAATTCAGAAAGTATTATAATGAATAGTCGATGATTACTTGCTGTTTTATGGAACCTGAGTTCTCAATGATAGCGGAGAACTCTTTTTTCTTTACAATTTTGCAGAACTAGTTTCGTACTTAATTTTTTTCTTTGCGGTCTCGTTTTCTTTGTAATAATAAAGTATTATTATTTACTCGGTATTGCCAGCGGCTTCGCCCGCGTGGAGGTCGAAAATCATCCCACGGGAACTTACTTCCGGAATAAAAAGTATCCTATGTTTTAATCCAGGTTATAAACTATCTGTGTGCCAAATTTCATTAAAATCCGTTCAGCTGTTGTTGCGTGATTGAGTAAGAAACATCTATCACATTTATAATATTACTAGCTGCGCCCGCGACTTCGTCCGCACGGAATAGTTATTTTTTAAATTATTTATTTAAAATATAAAATAAAAATAAAAATAGCCTTAGTTACTCCTTGTTACATCAGCTATCTGCCAGTGATGGTCCCGTCAACATCGGTCCAGACGTTTCAACAGACAGACAGACAGACAAAAAAAAAATTTGGTATGTGTACCGTGTATACATCCATACGCATTTAGAAAAAAGCGATTATTTTAATATTACAAACAGACATTCCCATTTCATTTATCTGTATATGGATATAGGAGGGGTATTGTGTTTCCCAGTAACTGAGCTGTGGAGGTCAGATAGGCGGTCGCTCCATGTAAAATACTGGTATTCAGGTGCATCCGGCTAGACTGGAAGCTGACTCCAACGTAGAAAGAAAAAGGCTGGGCAGATGAAAATGATCACAGGTTGGCAATTTAAACATGAATTCTGCACATTATTCTAGAGCACTGCAATACCTATGCGGTCAAAATGTATGGACACTCATCGTCATCATCATTTCAGCCGATAGACGTCCACAGCTGGATATACGCGTCCCCAAAAAAAAATGGCAGATTTGCCGCCACGCTTGGCAGAGAGTACGCTGCTGCCCATTCTCTAGTAAGTCCCTTAGTCGCCTTCTACGACACCCACGGGAAGAGATGGGATGGTCCTATTGTTTACGTCCGGCACCACACGCATATTTTTTTTTTAATAATCGACGAATAATTTCAGGGCAGAATCGTGTACTAAATCCACACTAACATGTTTCGCGCATATATCCGTGACACTGTGTATAAGCTATTTAAAACACGACAAGTTATTCATAAACCAGTATTATTCTAACGAAAGCTGAAGGTCTATTGGTTGATCTACTAGGTTTAGGTACATCTTTACTTGGAGTTCTTCTTTTGATTTCGAGAAGACGTGCATAACAAGCAGAAGCTTGTCTTTTTACACGCTTTATATTAGCTTCACTTGTATGTTTGTTTGTTTGTATGTTTGTATGTAACCGACTCCTTTGGACGCTATTTTGACCCACTTCAAACGGTCAGATTTCATTGAAACTTTGTAGATTTATCGAGGACCAATGACAATTCAAAAATTAAAAAAAAAAAACAAAAGAAAAAAACCTTAAAAATCACGCTTTTCAAGTAAGCAGAACTCAAAAAATGTAAATGAGGAATAGTTTAAAAAACTAAAAAACACGCTTTAAAAACCAAACTAAAAAATTTGAAAATAATTTAATTCTATTAAAAAGCGTGGGGTGCTTGATATTAATTGATTATAAAAATACCTCAAAAATACCACAAAGCGTGTTTTTTAGTTTTTTAAACTATTATTTTTTATATGCACGTGTTTCTGTGACAATAGATCATTTATCACATACACAACCCGCTACGCTTCCGCTTATCGCTCCCTGAGCATACTCGCACCATTCCCCTAGCTACAATTAAAATGCAAATACCGCGCCACTTGAGTTGCGCAAATCTTGCAAGTTATAAATTTTTCCAATCTAAGTCCGTCCTTTGTTAACTAAGTCTCTTCTGAATTCTAATGAAAAAAAGAAAAATCTGGAATATCGCTAATGGATTATTTCACCTACCTTCTGTTTTTTATTATGATAATTTTGTTCAAAATTAGAAGGGTCCGGTCTGAAATAAAGCGAATTTCTGTTACGTAGTAGCAGAACCCTTAATACGAAGTAATTTAACTGGTTATTACAAAATTAACAATTCATTTAGCTTTTCTGAAAATAATCTCAAACACATTAAACAACTACTATACGACATAATAAAGCACGCATTCAAAAATCGATAATCGACACTCAACGTATAAATTAACATCAATAAAAATCTCGTTAGCAACCCTACGTAACAAGGTGTGCGGTCAAACAGACCCTTACTTTTAATTATCATTTAACACGAAGGTTACTTATACGTACGTATTTCAAAATCGAGTGTGTGTCACTTAACCCGTTCGCTGCGGACTGTCCCGAGCCACCGCGTTTGGTAACGGCCGGCCATTTATGTCCAGCCCGGTACGGCAGCCGGCCCCGCGTACCCATATATGGCCCTGAGAGTTGCATTCTGCGCTTGTAACGCGATACAATTGTGGTAGAACTTGGAAATTAATTTACAGCGCTCACTGTCGGGTGCAGCATCCGTATTTGGTAAGACAAAAAAAAATCTTTAGTACCAGTTCCAGAGCTCGTTGTTGACTAAATTGTTTTAGCGCTGCTAGTTTTTCTACATCTCTTTCTGTTATTAATGCCTTTGAGATTGACTCAAATGTGCACCTTTCTTATCGCCAACAGTGTTATAAAAGCCACCATTAACGTTTCACGAGCCACTTCTCAAGTAAATGTTCGCAGCAATCAAGCACTCGATAGCAGCCAAGCAGTCCATATCAAATCGAATCAACGCGATATCAGTTATTACAACCATAAAAGCACTCAAGTGTCGCAGCCGAGATCACTATCCTACAAAGTAATATCCTTTTCGGCTAAGACCTACTGAACCTCTTCGTAAGGGAACTTCATACGGCAAAAAAGTGATGTGGTCCTGTCAGTTAGTCCGCGGCGACCATAAATCATAGAGGGAGTGACGTTGAGACATATATCTACTTGTTGATCTAACTAGTACGTCGTTGGGATATGTACAATAATGATATTCAGCAGTGTGAATGTGGCGAGAGAGAACCATTTCCGTAAATGTCACTCAATAGTCGTCTTCGAAAGTCATGAAGATTCATTGAGATACTTCACTGTTTAGACCTAATGTATTTACCGTCCATTATTTTGCGTTTTCATGTCCTCATTTTGCGAAAGTTGTAAATAAAATATTAACTTAAGTAAAAAGTTACCGAAGTGCGCATTTGTGTGCCACGCTGTTCGGAAAGTCGCCCAACTTGGGTGTGGTCGGGCACCACATATACTTTATAGCATCGCAATAAAGGAGATAGGAGCGATAATTCCTTATACAGATGGTTGTAAACCCAACTTGATAATTGAGACGACTCCCATATTACATTAAATGCGAGTATAATTTGTTTTCGCAACTTTTTGTGGTATTTTATTAACAATAAGTCGAATTTGGGCGTATCGTTAAGATCATGAAAGTGATTTTTGGAGAGAGGTCATAACTTAAAGCAAGTTTAAGGAAGATTGTTTACGATTCATGTATCAGTGTTTCAAAATATTGCCTTATAAATCCTACTATTCTACTAATATTATTGGGGGAGGCCTATGTCCAGCAGTGGACATCTTTCGGCTGAAATTATGATGATGATGCCTAAAATTTTAACTATGAAGTGTTGTATGTTTGGACCTTTAGACGTTTGGATGTTTGTTACTCAATCACGCAAAAACGGCTGAACAGATTTGGATGAAATTTAGCACACGGATTAACACATAGGATACTTTAAATCTGGGTAATACGTTCCCGTGGAATAATTTTCGACCACCATGCTAGCGCAGCCGCTGGCAATACTTGGTATAAATAAGAAAACAACAAAAGAAACGAAGCATTTACAATTTATTTTGTTTAAAATCACACCAAGGACATACATAGTAGAAATATTACATCATTCATTGTTACTTCAAAATCAGAATAGTTTATTTATAAAATATCGAATAGCGACAGAGTACCTACCCTTATCGCATTTCTATATGTTAAATTTACATTATTTCTTGCGTTTCATAGTGCCAATAACACTACCGGCATTCTTATTGCCAATCATTGCCAGCCAGGAATAGCCATTCAGATGAACTTTGACATTTTATCAATACACAACAGACAGTTATAATGATACGTAAATTTTACGGTTTCATTGACCGCCCGTGATTTATATCGCTATTTTATGCGGCTGCAAAATTTATTATGCTGCGTCATTACATTTATAATAGGTAGCCGAAGAATAATGTTTAAACACAGTTTGTTAATATTAAACTCATGTTTTATTGCAAAATAAATTTAATAAACGCTTGTTTACTCAATACGCGAGAATTTTTAACGAAAAAAATAGCGTAATTGCTTAATCGTAAAAGAAATGAAATGCGAATAATTTCTCTGTGTGAATTAATTACTCAAACGTAAAACAAGCTTCATTAAAAGAATCGAAATTCAACCCTCGTTCGCTAAAACGTCACGAGTCGTTATAATTAAAAAGTAAAAATGACCAATTAACTAAGCGCGCGTATACTGAAAGTCCTATTTTTATAGAGTCGTGATCTTATCGTGCCGATCGGCTTCCGATCTGTCCGGACACGTGCGACGGATCACGACTGCGACTCACGACGCGCGCTTTGTCGTCAGTTTTTGTCGCAATAGTTATTTATTAGTGTCGTGATCGGTCCGCGCGCGGTCACGCTCGCGTTTGAGGGTTAACTTGCAATGGATTGTTTTGATGTTACTATTCAATAAACTGTTTGATTTATTTCTGCTTTATGGCGCTTCATGGTCGTATTCGTGAATTGGTCGTTTAGACCACGGACAATACAATACAAAGGCGGGCAGACAATTCATGTGTTGCATCTCTATATCTCTCTAATGTTCTGTACACGATGTTACAAAAATTCTTAAGGTGGAAGCGCCAGGGAGCCCGCAAAATTCAAATGTTCTTACGTTTATTGAAATTTGCAGTTCAGTTAAGGCTGTATATTGAACAAAATATGATTCGCGACCGCAACACGTATATTTATATTTAAAGAATTATTACTTTAAAATCATCACTAGGTACAGCTCTCTAAGTTCATTCATTGAATGAATATTTCATTTCATCATCTGCCTAGCCTTTTCCCAACTATGTTGTGGTTGGCTTCCAATCTAACCAGATGCAGCTGAATACAAGTATTTTACATGGAGCGACTGCCTATCCTGTTCCGTGTGGTGTCGGACGTAAAAGAATAGCATCATACCATTTCTTCCCATAGCTGTCGTAAAAAGCGACTAAGGGACTTACTAGAGAATGGGCAGCAGCGTTCTCTATGCATTTGACCACTATACTGCAATCGCCAACCCGCCTGCCAAGCGTGGCGATTATGGCAAATGCCCCCCCCCCCTTTTGGGGGAGGCTTATGTCCAGCAGTGGACGTCTTTCGGCTGATATGATGATGATGACTGGCTATCTGACGTCCACAACCCAGTTACTGAATAACACGATGAAAAATCATTTAATGGAATTAAATAAAGCAAACTTAAAGGGTTGTATTGATGAATTTAATTATTTATAATTGTGTAAAGCCATATTTGTCACAGTTGCGAATTATATTTGAATCAACATACAATCTGACTATTACCAGCAAATTCCAAAAAACGGTCGAAAATTTTGAATTTCGAGGTCTGCCTTTGTGCATCCACTTTAAGCGAAAAAAAACAGAGGGATAAAGATTATTAGCAAACAAACATTCACACCCCAAACAGGGGGGTGTTTATTACTGTATTTTTAGAGCCCACTTTAAGTATGCACTTTAACCTGCCTTCATTTTTCGCGAAATGGGAATAAAAGAAAAGAAAAACAGAGTGCATTATACTTTTATTATTCCTCGTTTGTTGTAAAAGAGAAGCTCGATGATATTGTGTTGAAATGAAAGTGTCATTGTAAAAAGTATGCAAAAAATACCAGCGGGGCAAATTGGTCCATAATTTGTGATATTTTAGATACATTTTGTAAACTTATCATCACCCGAGGGGTTAGGTAGAGGTGCGCCTATAGTACACCCACATTTAGGCAGTTATGTTTAAGTTGCCGTGTAATAGGGAGACCCAGCCTATTGCCATCACCTGGCCACTAATCCAGACGCCAAACTTCAGAAAGAGAGAGAGAAATTCCAGATGGAGAAACCCAATAACATTTTGCCCGATCCGGGAATATAACCCAGGAAATGATCACGTAGGATTAATGCTTAGCAGTACCGCAAGCGACCACTAGACCAACGAGGCAGTTGTAGTTTAATTTTTATTTTTAGTTATCTACTCAATTAAAGCGATACTTACTATCATTGTGGAAGGTACGACTTAAAGCACCCAGTATTTTTTGTCACAGGTTCGTATAAAACTAAGCATGTATAAGTTAACTTACAGTTCAATAAAAATAAAAGCAACTCCCAGTAGAGCTTACACAAAAATACCATACTGACCAAATAACGAAACTTAAAAATAAAAACAACTTCACCAAAAATGGAGACTCGAAAACAAAATGTTTATCCCAAAAATAAATTCGCATTTTGTAATAAAACCGTCAAAATGACTTCATATATTCCGATAACCCCAACCACGTGTAACAATACGCCAGGGACGTGGCGATGCGCCGAAAACTTAAAACGTTCTCATAATAATATGGTTTTGTTAGGAATTTTCACTCACATTCACACTCACCCCCGGTATCAAAAAGATGCGAGTTCATCGGCGAACACAATGAAATAATAAACACTACGCACCCCACATCTGTTTTTGGCACATAAGTTATTTTTACACGAACGTTCGTATGTGGAAATCGACGGTCGCAAGTGCCTCCGAGGCTTTTTGTTGTTGGCATAAAAATGTTCTTCTTTCTTTCTTATTATACCGGTATATTTGGTTGGATTAAACACACGCAAAAATGGTAGGGTTTTATTTTCAATTTACAAAAACACCATTATTTGTTGAACCAATCTTTCACCGGCTCTAAAAGGAGGAGGATCTCAATTCGACTGTTTCTTTTTGTTTAATATGTTACGCGATATCTACGGTAGTAAAAAAATCGATATCGAAAATTAGTTTTTAGTTGATAGGATGGGCCTCAAGGGTGGTCCCATATTAATTTTATTAACTTTGCCTGTGTAGTTTTCGAGTTAGTTTCAATAATACGTATGTTTTCACTTAACGCATATAGATGATGTTATAATAACTTATTGTCACTGTTATTTACATAGCAAGTAATGGTATACGAATTTGTGTAGGGTAGGTACAACTAAAAAGTGAAAAGTTAAAACATTTTTACACACCGACACCGATTTCCGAAATTAAAGTTACTTTTGAATTTGTCGTCTTTTTTTTGTAAAAACGTTTAAAAGTCCGTTGTGCAGTTTACAAGAACAACGCGGTTACACACATAAACACGAAAAACCCCTTTAATATGTAATATATAATAGAAACAGAGTTCCAAAATAATGCCTTTGTCACCAACAAAATATTTATTGAAACAAAGAAATCGCTGCCACTTAGTTATTTACGTGCCATGCGTGTTTTAACTAAAATACATAGAAATGTAAGAATTGATTGTTATCACACTGACATACAAATGATAGGTTTCTAAAAAACACATTGATTCTACTAACGAGGTACAAAACTGTTCGATTTTGTATTCACTCTAATTGGAATGAAATGTTGTTTTATTGTAAGTACAATTTTACTTAGATTATTTATTCATTATTTTGATTAGTCTTTTATCAATTTGTATCACTGTATTCAACACTTACAGTGCTAAATAAAACGTTGACTACGTTTGGCATTAGTACCTACACAATTACGTGCCAAAAAGGTTGGTGATCACAGTTTTTTGTTAGTTTGTTAATAACAAAGCTTTGCATAGTAACAATAAAATTCTATTCCCAATTTTAATTGGTTTAAGAAATGGGCTAGCCACAATAAATTCAATTATCTACGGTATAGCAAAATGCAATAGGTACCTACCGTAAACTTATGTGGCAACAAAGTAGCATTCGAACAATCAAGCAGATTTAGAATGAGCTTTAATTTTTTTGTAGCAGGGTTTAGTTTGGAAAAGCCAGTGAAAATATAAGCGAGTTGATGGAAACACGAACGCAAAAAAAAACCTAATTATTTTAATGTTTCTAAATTGAATTATATTGGTACTCTAAGAGCTCGTCAAGCTCTCACAGTTTGTTCGTTTCATCAGCCTATAGCAGTCCATTGCTGGACATAGGCCTCTCCAATTGCACGCCATTCAACTCGATTCTTGGCAACTCTTATCCAGCTGCTACCAGTCACCCTGTGAAGATCCTCGTTTCACCTAGCCTGAGGGCGTCCTACCTTACGTTTGCCGATTTGCGGTCTCCAATCAAGAATACGTCTACTCCAACGTCATCGGTTCTAGGCGAACATGACCTGTCCATTGCCACTTCAGCTTGCTGTCTTTTTTTTTCTCAGTACCAACCACTAAATCAATATAATCATCATCTGCCTATAGCCTTTCCCCAACTTTGTTAGGGTCAGCTTCCAGTCAAACCGGATGTAGCTGAATACCAGTGTTTTATATGGAGCGACTGCCATCTGACCTCCACAACTCAGTTACTGGGCAATACGATGCCTCTCGGTAAGACTGGTTGTCAGAGTGTTGGGATTCTGACGACCTGTAACGACTGTCAAAGATCACCGGCAAAGGACCAACGGCTTAACGTGCTTTCCGAGGCATGGCGGGATCTTGATATGTAAAAATGGTCACCCATCCACGAGTCAACCGCGGCAAGCGTTGGTTAACCGACCCGTGCAGCTGTTATTACTTAGCCACAAGCCCCTCAATATAATTATTTATTATAAGTATTTCAAAAACACCACACAAACAGATTTCTTACACTTCTTTAATAAGTTTGCGCAAACTTTTAACAACGGATCCAATGTGCCATGAGAACAACACTCGGTACTGTCGCGCACAATCTAATTACTACATTATTTATTCAACCGTGAATTAATTAAAGCAATTACTGCTCATGGCGAACTTAAATCGTAATAATAGACGAGTAATGAACGAATTTAAAACACAATCAAAGTTAAATCGTTTCATCCGACGCGACGCATCGTTTTACCATAGGTACGTCAATTTATTAAATATGCTGTAAATTTCGCAAGGTAAAAGTGTATTCAAAGAATAAAAGACATAAAAACGAGCTCGCAGACTATAAAGAGCGATAAATTATCTAGAAATGCGAGTCTAAAACGTTTTGAATTAATATCGTGTATTGTCGATTGTATATGAACGTGGCTGGGAGGTACTAAATGGTACAAAATGTTAGTCGCTCAGACAGAGGCCGGGCAATTAACACGTGCCCACCATAAACCGGTTGCCATGACAACGCGCGCTTTCGGCACACAACGTTAAACAAACTAATTGGCTGGCGCTTTTGTCAGCGGCTGTACCATAGTTGTGTGAATGTAAAATGATGAATGGATAATAGTAGCCATATTGATGAATGAATATTTTATAGGAGGTCGGTACTTAAACGCCTCTTTTTATTAAACAGGGTTGTGTGCGGAAGTTCCTTTCATGTTTCAGCCCTTGAATTTATAGAATGATGAATTTTGGTGCTTTTTTATCTTTGTTACCCATTTGTGTCAAGGAAAACCTGTTTGTAACCAAAATAACTGTATCTTAGACACTTCTAATCATAAAAATTCTTGGAAATGTGTTTCTCAATATTTAACACTACTTATATTCTACTAGTAGTCGCCCAAAGATCGAAAATGGACCATAATTCATTTAAATTTGAATCAACTATAATTTAAAATATTAGTTTCCAGCACTCCTCCATATAAACTTTAACTGTGACAAATTTCACACTCCTGCGGTCGCGTAATTTTCGTAAAAAGGGGTACGAAGTTATGATTCACATATTAATAAATAGAAAAAAAAGTAACGACACTTAAGACTAATATAGCCATCTATTTGTTCCAGGAATGCTGAGGTCCACATTCGACCGCCCAGACCACGAACGTAAGTAAAACAAAACTACCCCCATTGTAGTCTCATATTACGGCAACAATTCACAGACCAATTCTATGAAAGATTTGAAAACAGAACAAAAAAAAATGGCTGAAATTTCGCACACAAAAGGCCGCCGACTGACGTAATAGCTATCAATTTTTTTCCGTTCTGTGGACGCGGTATTGAGCAGATCAGTCATTTTTACACGGTAGCCCACCTGTCATAACCATTTGTTCCATTGAACTGTTCCCGAACGAATATGACGAGGATTAAGTTGCGAAAGAATTGAAATAATACGATATAGACGGGGCTTTTTCTTTGTAAGATGATGTAAAAGGTGTGGAAAAGTTGTTTTGAATTGATTTCTTATTTGCGTATGAATTTGTTGGACTACATATTTGCTCCATCGTCCCTGTAGGCTTTTTATAACTTTTGTGGGTTAGGGTTGGCTTTTAGTCTAAGCACAGATCCGTGCTTTAGATGGCACGGCTACTAAATGTCCTTTCTTTAGTAATGTTCGTCGAATCGTTGAGCTTCTTAAGTTCTGTTTTGAGCTGCATGATTTCTGATAAATGTGTGCACAGACAGGACAGGTCAACTCAATCTGTGTTGTTTTTCCTCAAAATACCATTTCAGACAACACTCTTAATGGTCTTCACATGATCTGACCATGATTATGTCTGGACTTAAAAAAGACTTCCGAGTTTGTTTTGGTCTTTTTCTCAGAGTAGCCAGATAGGCAACGATGACCTCTTCTAGTTTTAAAAATGTGATTGACGTGTAAAAGTGTTTGCACAAACCTACTTACAGATATTTATCATTTACAATCTGACTTTCTTAATCCAATTATTAGGTCATATCGATATAGGCAGGACCGGTTGACAAACTTGACATCACATTGACATAGATAACCTTTCACATAACGATGGATAAATCAAAGCACACAGTTTACATAATCCCATAATTGTATTCAAGCAAAATATATAATCTTCGTTTACAACCCACAAACAAAGCTTTCGTTTACCGTCAACAAAACACGTTAGTTCCGATAAGATTACAACTCATCCGTCAACGTCAAAATTTTCGATTGCTTTATATTAGACAAACATCTTTGTAAATGGAACGGTGGCGCTGCTAGTGAAGAGAAGTTGTCAAAAATCTGTCAAATCAAGTACATTTCACTTTAGTTCCGTATTTCGCCACTCGCATTAATTCGTTTATTGGTTTATAATCGAGAACCGATGGTAAGGGAGGGAGATAAATAATCGCACGGTTCACTACCAAACATAGAGTCGCTATTCGTCGCATAAATCAACGAATTTACACGTTTCCTGCTATTTAGGGAGAAATATTGTTTTGTTGATAATATACTTACATAACTGGTGGGCAGTGAAGAGTTCTATTGTGTTTGTATACTTTTCTATATAATTGACGAAACCCATGTACTAAACGCAAGGCGTCATATCAAGCTATACATTTCCAATATAAGCTGACTTCTCATTGTACGAAAAGCCTATACAATGAGAGTTCAGCTAAAACTGGAAATTTATAGCTTGAGATGTCGCCGTGCGTACAAGCAACTTTTTTTAAATACTTAGTTATTTTCTGAGTTGAGCTGCACGATTAATGACAAATGCGTGCACTTACTGGACAAGTTCACTCAATCTGTGTGGTTCTTCCCTCAAAAGACCATTCCAGACCCCAATCTACGTGGTTTTTACATGTTCTGATCAAGATTTTTTCTGGACTTTAAAGAGACTGTGACCCCGGCTCTGAGTTTATTTCGGCCTTTCTTCTAAGAGGAGTCACATGGGAAACGCCGGTCTCATCAAGTTTTAAAATATGATTGACTTGTAAAAAGGTTTGCACAAACCTACGCGCAGAAATAAAAATCTTTTATCATTGAGATTTTTTAGAAAGGCATTACGTCGGAAAAAGTTCCAGTTCAATCACTTCTAGATCTTTAATTACATTTTCTTTTCTAAAGCGCGTTACGCTTGCGACTTAACTAGGTACCTATTTACTCACTGGGCTTTACCATGGTCTAAAAACCAAGGTCTCTTATACCGGGAGTGACGCATGCTTACGTCACTATCCAGTTGCCACTTTATAGCAACAAAACATAAATATGTAAACATTTTCACTCACCACTTTGTTAAAAAGTATTATGCTTAAAACATTTTCGTTTTTCTTATAAAATAAAAAAAAACAATACAATTTAAATATATACCACTGTAATTGTTAATTAAAACCTCATTGTTTTATCAGAATCGCACAGGTAATAAAGTTGGTTGGTAAGTTATTATTTTACGCTACTGGTAACACAGCGGTGATGACGTAGACTTGTGTCAAGTCACGTGACAAGTGTGTTTCGGAAATCTATACCTGGCAAAGATGCGGTTTACGTACATGTTGAAGCTTTATCAGTTCTGTATGTCAAATTATAATTGATCTATGTATAAACAACATATGACAACAACTATGTATGATCAATGAGTTATCATTAACAATACTGCAGTGAATAATCAGCCTATAATGTTCACTGCTGGGACACAGGCCCCCTCTCTGTGAGAGAGAGTGGGTCGTACTGCACCAGCGCGGGCCCAGTGCGGGTTCGTGGATTTCACATGTCTTCGAATTTTTGTTTCCAGGATATGCCGGTTTCCTCACGATGTTTTCCTTCACCGTTTTGAGAGCAGTGGTTATGAAATTATTTACACAAAGTAAATCGCCTGCCTGGGTTCGAACCTACGACCTACAACTGGTAAGTCGAGGCCGTTACCACTAGGCCACCACTGCTCTCTCATCGTCCACAATACTGCAGTGAATATTTATTTAAAACTATGTCTAGCCACTAGTACAATGTACTAATTTATCCATCTCTACAACTAAGTAGGCAGGCTTCTTCAGCAAAAACTTCTTTCTACTTTCCACGGAACTTCGCTTTAGCGGCTACTTTGTACAAACTTTACTGCGCATGCTTAGCCAGTCTTATATAGAAGTGTTAAAGTTCACTTTTGTATGTTTCACATGCACCTGAAACTTTGAGTGCCAGTAATTATGTCGGAATGATTGATATTTTCAAGGAAGGCGAGTTGAAACTTTGCGTAGCTATTTTTATTTTTGCTTATAATTCATGCATGTCTTAAACAGCGGCTTGCTGTGCTAGTCGTTGACTAGATGACTAGATGGGGAAGGAACAGACTCATCATCATCTATTAGCCCTGCGGGAGATAGGCCTCCCCCAAGCACCGCCACTTCGATCGGTTCTGTGCTTCCCGCATACAGCGGATTACTGCGGCCTTCACAAGGTTATTGGCCCACCTAGTGGGAGGCCTTCCGACGCTACGAAAAGACTCGCGAAAACCTAAATAAGCAAATCTCATGACTGGTTGATAACATCGTTAAATGTGAAATCGGTACAATAACGACCATTACTATGCCTTTGGAAATATTGGTGACAGAATCATTCCGCTCTCTCAAATTGTCTTATTGATATTTCTGAAGATCATTCATTGACACTTAGCTTGGTCTTCTAAAATCGAAATAGGGTAGTTGTATATGTAATATGTCGTTGTTCGATCGTAGAAATATCTTCGCTGCCGCGCAAATAGTCGGGCTATATTTTTATTGTACCTATTGCTACTCGAATAATCCCTATTTTAGAGGTCTAACAATATTAAATAGCCAACTTATATGTATAGCGGTCGCCGGCCGTTGTCGCTTCGCTCGCTCGGCTCGCGCGCTGTTGGTAACCCATTTGGTCATGGTGCCATCAGCGGCGTGAAATGCTAATTACTACTTTGCGATGTGTCGCAGTGCTTAGCTGAGAATATTGATTAATAATAATAAGGTTGCTTTCGTCGATCTGCCCAACTTTCAGTCGATCGTCATCATGGCCCACCTACCATCCTGCACCGCATGCCCAGTCACCTGTGATTTAGTGATCATATCACTGCGTCATTGAGCGGAGTTCGCGCAGCTGAATTTTGGGCCAAAGATGTCTGAACTTTTTTCCATCGTTACGCTCAGAAGAAGAATCGTGGAATGGCCAGGCAGGTCACGATTACCATAATTTCCAAAATTTCTACGATCGGTCCACGACATACATAAGTACCGACCAGAAAGTACCGTAACCTACTCAATAAAGTGACTTACCTGTCAGAGCTCACAAACAATGATTTAACCACAAACTGGTTATGTTACATACATAATACATTATATTTATTCTCGTATATAATTATATTTCCGTGATAGGTCAATGTCGGTTTCCCAACGTACTTCATTCTTTTGATATAATCGCTTTCATAATAATTGTTAAGAAATTCTTTTAACTCGGATGAGCCATCGGATGCCCTTTCCATAGATTCGTAATTACAATGTACTTGTTCTTTAATTAACGTGGTTCCATTTTGAAATGGATCGTAATAATTAGTGTTAATTTGGCAGGAGATATAATTTTATTTTCAATTTTATTTAAGTGTCTTATTAATAATGATAATATTATTTATAGCTAAAGTTTTATGACCAAGAAACTCATAGTCAATCTGCCTAGGCCTTTCCTAACATATTGGAGTCGGCTTCTTGTCTAACCAAATGCAACACAATACCAGTATTTTACATAGAGTGACTGTTTATCTGACCTCCACAGCCCAGTAACTGGCTAATATCCCTTGGTAACACTGGTTGTCTGACTTTAAGGGCTTTTCGGCAACACAGTCACGTAGTACTGATACCTGGTAAATTAAGTCTTGATCAAAATACTGCATTCAGAAGCATGCTTGTTTCTTTATACATTATACACCACAATATGGACGACAGCTCTGTAGATTTGGTAATGAATTAAAGTTAACATTTGTTATTAGTACTTCGGATTAGCATAAAGCGCTTTAGTACAACACAATAAAGAAGCCGCTGAAAGGGAGTCTCTTTTATTAAAATACATCCTCTATAGGAGAATTATCCAACACCTGACCAAGTTGAAAACTGGCGCGAACTCCACACGCTAAACACGGAACTTTCGGTTGAAAATCACTAACTTGCTATCTAACGGGTAAACAATCGCTTCAAACGTAATTTGCCGGTTATAGTGTAATGAGCGTGCAGTTAGAAGGATTCTTGTCGAGTTCTACCCGGTGTGTTTGCTGTCTTCCATTTAGTGGCACTGTGTCTCTGTGTGTCTCGATTAAACTAGGTCAGCTTGTTTGCATAGTTGTCGTTAACAAATACGTGCAGGCGTTAATTCATAAACTGTTCAGTCAAATGTTCTGCTTATTTATAGTTGGCTTATAGAAAATCATATTTATTTCGAGCCATTTTTAACCGACTTCCAAAAGGAGGAGGTTCTCAATTCGTCGGAACCTTTTTTTTTTTTTTTTTTATGTATGTTCCCCGATTACTCGAAGATGGCTGGACCGATTTGGATATTTTTTTTTTGTTTGAAAGGGTATACTTCCCAGGTGGTCCCATGATCATCAAGTTAGGATCTGATGATGGGATCCTGGAGAAATAGAGAGAACTCTCCAAATTTTATAGGTACACTTGAAGCAATTTGTGTAGTTATTGGAAGAGTACTTTCTCGGAGTGGTTCCATTTCAATTTGGTGAAGATCTGATGAAGAACTTTGGAGATAGGCAACGGAACTCCTCAATAAATGATAGCAAATGGACAGGGATTGCTGAAATCTCATGTCTGTCAAATGTTTACACCAGTTAATAACATAACATCACGCCGGTACGCTGTGAAGGGGTAAGCACATGTGAACCACTAAAAAGAAAAAAAGAAAAAACTTTTTTTACAAAAATAAACAACCGACTTCCAAAAAAACACTAAAAACTGAAAAATAACTTTAATTTCGGAAGGCGGTGACAAAAAATTAAAATACATATCCAGAGTCACCGACTTCCGAAATTGAAGTTATTTTTCAGTTTTTAGTGTTTTTTTGGAAGTCGGTTGTTTATTTTTGTAAAAAAAGTTTTAATATACCTATTGCTCATTAGCTTTTTCCAGCGGCTTGGCCCGCTTGGAGGTCCAAAATTATCCCACGGGAATGTACTAACGGGATGAAAAGTATCCTATGTTATAAACCAAGTTATAAACTAGCTGTGGTGCCAAATTTCATTCAAATTCGTTCTGCCGTTTTTGCGTAATTAGGTAACAAACATCTAAATATACAAATGTTCACATTTATAATCTAAGTAGGACTAGGAATTGTTTTCACAAATGATTCATTGATTTCAAGTATAAAAAACACAGCAAATACTCTGAGTGCAACTATAACTGCTCTTTGTTCTCGAAACACGAATTAATCAGCGAAATTCGGATACACATACCATTTGCCCCTTATTCCAGTTGCAAGCGAGTCCTATATTCATGTTACAACTTAGGAGCCACGTCCAAAGGCTATGTGTCGGGTTAAAATGTGCAACGAACAGCGCCATGTTGTATGCGCAATGTCGCGAGCGTTGTACCGAGTTGTTTACTTAATCGTGTTGCAGAGATAGGTAACTGTGACACTCGGTTTCGTATGAAAATTTACTACGAAAATAGGTTCCCTAAGGGTTTGGGTTGCCATGTCATTCTGGGTAGTGCTTGTTTCTGTCTGTTTTTATTTTTTGTTGCTGTGGTTGATGAAGTTCGCCGTGACGTAGGTAAATTAGCTTACATATGTATATTACGTATGTTTTTGTTTGATAGTTTTGTTGCATACTTTAGGGAGTTTATTTATAAACGTTGGCTAAAGTTAAATAATGATAAGCGATTGTTTAACTGTGTATTTTTGACGATTAAACGTGTTTTGATTCTAAACAAGGTTTCTAAATGAAGGAGTCTATGCCTAGATGTGGGATGTTCCATGTGGTGGTGGACGTAAAAGAATAGCACCATCCCATTTCTTCCCGTGGGTGTCGTAGAAGGCGACTAAGGGACTTAATAGAGAATGGGCAGCAGCGTTCTCTATGAATTTTACCACCATATTGCGATCGCCAACTCGCCTGCCAAGCGTGGCGATTATGGCAAAACCCCCCTATTGGGGTAGGCCTATGTCCAGCAGTGGACGTCTTTCGGCTGAAATGATGATGATGATGATGCCTAGATGTTCCTTTATTTTCTTTTTTTAACTAAACTACCTAGTGCATGAAGATCATAAAACAGAAAAAGTTATTCTTAAGATTATGTAGACATTATAATACGAAGTTCTTAGAACATTTTCAACAAACAATAAACAATTTTCTATCTTTCCTTTTTTTTATAAACTCTACTATCTTGTTCAAAAAGACCAAACAACACAAAAACTTGTTCGGAATGTTTTGTAGATACCACCTTAGAATGAGAATAACAACCAAAAAAAAAACTATGAAAACGAACACTTTTATTTCGAAAGCAATTATTCTCGCAAGACAACCCGTAGCTACGATTTATACAGAAATTAAATACCTTTTTCATTTGTAGGGGTAAACAGGAAATTTGTACGCGTTCCCTGTGATATTACAGCTATTATCCTGTAGAACACAGGTAATTAGAACGATTCCACCTGATCCTTGCGGAAACCTTTTCATATACGTCTATGCTTTAATAAAAGCAGTCACATATACCTGTATTTATATGGCTGTACAGAAATCTTACGATAAGGAAGATTTGGGGATGGTATGGCGTTTTCTGTTGTCTGATAAAATATAATTACGATAATATCTTCTTTAAAAAGGAAAACCCGTACCAATTTTGACAGAATTTTATTAACCAATATTTTGTGTAGCCACAAAAATACCAGGAATTTCATAAACTCCGGAGATTAATATAAAGCGCTGTCCTGTCTAATATCTTATTAAAACAGCCTTTCAACGAACCTTCTTGTAACTTCCCCAATTTGCTTGAAATATTCACATCTTTGAAAATAATGACGTCTTTGACTCAAAGATTAACAGGCCCGTGATCCGTCTAAATAACGTTCTGTATAGATGAATCTTAATAATTTTTTCTTTGTAAAATTTCTCATTTCCCGTGTATAAGTAAATCATTTCCCGGCGTTGCCCGTTGCGGATGCTTCCCAGTCGATTTTACGACAGTTTTTTATGTCCCAGTTTTACTCGTCAAAAGTCCCGAGATGATTGGATTGGATTCCCGTGTTATCTACAACATCTTTCGACTCAGGTGTTATAAAAGCAGGGTATTTAGAAAAAGTTGGGCGTTAAGAAGAGTACCAAAAAGTTTTATTAGAGTTTTTAATTGAATTAGTGTCGCTTGGTGATTTGGACACTACGGGTGAGTCTTTTCGTTTTAGTGCTAGTCTCTTTAACTTTTTTTCATGAACCTATCTTATTTAATCCTGAAATATGTCCCGTAAAAGTTTGCCTAGACATAAAAGCTACTGTAGAAGTAGTCAGCTGAAAAGTTTAAAGTATATTTTATGTTATTCCTCTTCTTTTTCACCTAGACAGATTAAAAACATTTATCTCCATAGCATCATAAAAATAGGCCAACAAATAATGCCGTCTATTTTTAAATCTAATAATCACTTTTTGCAACCGACCTTACGCTATTTGTACTGTACAAATTACATTTGAAACTATCTTACAAACCTGAATGAAATTGTTCTCAATATTCTCCGACGAGGAGAGTATATACTCGAGACGTCGGCGATGTTTATCTAAGATTAATGGTATCAATATTATAAGTAAATACGCACCATTGTTCAGTTTGTGTTGTTCCACTAATATTAGAAGCACTTTAGATATTATGTACTTAGATTTCAATATCACTATTCATGTCAGTTCTGTAAAGATATTGCTTATATCACAAATTCCGTTTGTTTTCATTAGTTAGTTGTATATATAGATAGTTACGAAATTAATTAATTGCTTTTCAAAATGATTGGCGTGTCATGTTATTAATTAATTATATACTTAAGTATTTTATTTGCATTTTGGAAGAAAAATGTAGGCTGCCTTGTTGGTATAGTAGTCGCATCGATTCCCGGGTCGGGCGAGTGTTATTGGATTTTCCTATCCGAAATTTCTCAGTAGCAGTCTGGTATTGAGACTGACGGTACTGACGGTATTGCTACTGAGAAATTTAATTAAAATGATAAATTTAATTTTGTGCGAGCCCAATGCCATCAACAGATGGCTTTGGGCTCGCCCCTGTTATATAGGACTAGAAAATAACTGGCGAAATATGGGTGTATGATAGGTACACCTCTGCCTAATCCAGGCATCATGATATGACGAATTAATTCATTAATTTTGACACACTGTCAAAAAATACAACGCGCAGGTTCTCGCAGCCGAACGTTTTTTATTGAAAATCTATAATAAAACATAACTAGATTACCTCTCATAGAAACCAATGCCATCATTAACCGTCTCTCCCCATCCGATACACCTTAAGGTGAAAGCTCCAGGGTAGCTCGCGAAATTAAAATTTGCTTACGTTTTCAGGTCAGTGTCAGTTTGTGTGTGGAACAGATTGTGATTCCCGACCGTAACAAATAAGTATTTATAGTATTTAAACCATTAAAATCATCAATCCAACCCTTTTAGTTCATTTAATCCCATTTAATGACTGTTTCATAAAAAGAAGTCGTTCAATGGGATTCAATTAATTTAGAGGCTTGTATTTCATGATTTTAACTATTAAAATTCTGTAAAGCCATATTGGCTACGGTTAGGTATCATAATTTAATCAACATTTAACCTGACGACATGCAAATTGCAAAAAAAATTAAAGAAATTCACCTCAAGGTGTATCGGATGGCGTGAGATGGTTTATGATGGCACCGGCTTCTATGAGAGACAATATAACAATCCTGTATTATAGATTTAAAAAAAAAAACGATTAGTTGCGAAACATCCCGTGTGTTGTATTTTTTAAAGAAAATTTTAGTTTCGAGGTCTACCCTGGCGTATCCATCTTAACCCTAACAATAAGTATACAAAAAAAACTCTTCGTGAAGACGCTCAAAAAATACTTTTACAAATGAAAAAGAGCACTCAAACACAAACGACTACCTGAATCACTTCCGTTTAACGAAGGACACTGTCGTTAAGTACTGAAGAGGCGCGATTTAACGGAAAAACTCCGTTATCTTAGTAACGATCCGGCGTTATATCACGAAAGCGGCACAGGAGTGAATTTGCATTATTTTTTATCGTTTTAAACTGGTGATACTTGACGTCACGGAATTTCCTTTTGTTGTACGTGACAATGCTCTAGGTACGGTCTTCGTTTCATAGTGACGGTGTTTTGAAACCATTTTTTTATGGGCGGATGAAAAATTACTTTGTTATTGTCCCTGGGAGGCGCGCGTTTTTGTTATTAAATTTTAGCTAAATCAGCGTTCGGTTTGAAAGGCGTTGTAAAGGTGTGAGTTTGTTTAAATAAACTTATGTTAGCTCTATTCAACTACTTTCTATTTAAAAAAACATGTTTTTGTGTTATTTTTTTGTTACGTACAACTCAATACTGCACTGTTATTCTTTAGCCCTCTTATATAAGAACGTTGCTGAAAGTATGAAGATTTTTAAACGTCAAAATTGTACGGTTAAACAGTCGCTAATCATTATTTAGCTTTAAGCAACGTTTATAAATAAGGAGGTTGATATTTACATTTCACATTTCTCAATGTTTGTATGGAGACTCAACAATTAGTCGTTCCGTCTCCATACAAACAGCGTAACACATCTGCCTAACCTTTTCCCAACTATGATAGGGTCGGCTTCCAGTCTAACCAGATGCAACTGATTACCAGTATTGTAAATGAAGCGACTGCCTATCTGACCTCCACAACCCAATTACCAGATAACATGATACCCCTAGGTAAGACTAGTTGAAAGAGCGGTGCTTCAGATTACCTGTAATGACTGTCAAAGATCTACGAATTACAGCCCCGACCAATGGCTTATCATGCTTTCCGAAGTACTTAGGGGTCTCGATATACAAGGTGAATTTTTAGTCACCGTTTAAATTTTTCAAGGTGATAGTACCCGTGAAACATGTGTCGAAATGTGAAAAAGAAAATCCATCCCATTTTTTCCATTTTTCCCATTATAATCTTTTTCATATTTCGACCCATGTTCTTTGGAGAAAGTTGTTCAATTTTACGGGTACTATCACCCTTCCGGTTGGTTCTTTGTTCTTGGTTCCGTGTGGTGCTGGACGTAAAAGAATAGCACCATCCCATTTCTTCCCGTGGGTGTCGTAGAAGGCGACTAAGGGACTTACTAGAGAATGGGCAGCAGCGTCCTCTATGAAATGCGTACCACCATACTGCGATCTCCAACCCGCCTGCCAAGCGTGGCGATTATGGCAAATACCCCCTTGTTGGGGGAGGCTTGTGTCCAGGAGTGGACGTCTTTCGGCTGATATGACGATGATGATGATGATCACCCTGAAGAATGTAAACGGTGACTAAAAATTCACCTTGTATAATGGTTGGTTACCCCATCCATGGACCGACCTCGGCAAGCGTTGCTGAAGTTTCGATTGTCCCGTGCGGCTGTTCCTTCTTTATTCCTTATCCATAATTATTCCATTGAATACCATGAAACTCCGCACTAAAATGAAATTACATAATGTACCATTACATAAAGCCAAAATGTTCAGAAAAGTCTATTAATTTGAAAGCAGAAAAAATCTCAGCCCTAAAGTAGTTAAAAGTCTTGCAATTAAGATAAAGCTCCGTTCAGTTATCTCACCTACTTAAATTTTAAGATTATTATTATACCTTTCGCATGCAAATCGCGATCGACCATCATTCGTTTGACGAGCCTTGAGATCACTACCGTTTGGTCCATTTTCGACTGTCCTTATAAATGGGGTCGTGATTTTTAACCACACCTTTTGATATTAAGTGACAGTAAATTGTAATCAATCAAAAACAGACTGCTATAAGGTACAACTTATTTATACTAGTGTCCGCCCAGTGGTCGAAATGCGACCACAATTACTTTAATACTTAATATTAGCTTTCTGCACTTCTTCTGTATACAAACCATAACTGTTGTAATGTGTGTAAATAGTTTTTGCTTCATGTATTAATAAATAGATCATATTTAAGGTAACAGGCTTAAAATATAATTATAATATGTACTACATGTATACAAAAAGTGGGAAAAAAATCATTGGGCATCAAATCGCTGTAAACAGAAAAAGTGCCCAAAAGGTTGTTAGCATTGCCACTTTGTATGGCGATGCTGACTCTTTGGGTAAAAATAGGCTAACCAGGTCACGTGGATGTGAATATATGGATTTTAATCAATCAAACTTCGAATAAATACACATTCGATAAAACAGTTAAGTATGTATCTAAAAAATACATCTTTGCACTACGCTTTATCTTACTTACAAATACTCAGATAACAAAAACTTCACACGCACATAGTTGGTTATAAAAATGTAAGTTACCTGCACACTTATCTGTTCTGCTAATTATACCTAAGTAATAAGTACCAGGCCAGTTCCACAATACACGCCAATATACATTAGTCCAATAACATCCCCGTCACACATTAAAACAACATTTGATTTTCAACGTAATTATATCGCAAAATTCATTAATGCTCCTCCATCCTAAAACCAGCAGAAATTGCATTAGTCGTGATACGCGTAACACACAACCAAACAGAATTAAATCGCAAAATTCATTAATGCTCTTCTATGCTAAAACCAGCTGAAGTTGCTTTTGTCGTGATACGCGTAACACACAACGAAACAGTTTACTGAAATATTGGAAACTGCAAAGAACAATACTCATCTAGTTTTCGACAGCATTGTTGAAACTGAATGCGGTGATGGACAAAGGTTAATCAATATAATCCTTTTGCTATCCAAATGAATTTACTACGGAATTTCGGAATTTAACCTCTGGTTTCGCCCACGTGCAGTACCTATAGGTATGATTACAGTTTCACGTGAAGCTTTATATCATATACTAGGTTTTAGCAGTAGCTGCGCCTACAAGTATGTTATGCATATAAACCTTCCTCTTGAATCACTCTGTCCATTGATGAAAACGGCATTAAAATTCGTTGTGTAGTTTAAAAGATCTAAGCGTAGAGACACGAAAAGCGACTTTGTTTTATACTACTATGTAAAGATTCCAGTATCATATATTCCAGAACTTATAAACTATACCTACACGTAATGAATTTGATCAAAATAATGTCGTCCAATTCAACGTCATTAATTGTCGCATGTAAAACAACAGTCAAACTGCCTAGCTTTTTTCCAAATACATTAATAGGGGTCAGCTTCCAGTCTAAACAGACACCAGTATTATACATGGAGCGACTGTTAATCTGACCGCTACAACCTAGTTACCGGATAACACGATAACCCTTGGTAAGACTGATTGTCAGACTTTCAGGCTATTGACGACCGTAACGACTCAAACTCAAACTCAAAGCATTTATTCCAAATAAACCAATTACAGGCACTTTTGAATTGTCAAGGTCGGTGAGTTAGAAAGACGAAGCTAATTGCCCATTCCAAAGCGTAGGTACCTATGAAGAAGAACGAGCAAGAAACTCCATGGACACTCTTTTAAAATCATGGTATTGTTACAAAAAGTTGGTTACATCATTATGTTGAAATTATCAATGTGAGAACGATGAAAAAAGACGTGCACATTAAAGCGTCCGTAATTAAAACAAAAATAAAATAACAATTCAGAAATTAAAATAAGCCGTGGGAGCCAAGAGATGACCAGTCCCTACTGGCGGCGCCCGTTCACGAACATGACGTATTGATCAGCACCATTCAGCTCAACCATTTTGAGGGAAAGGGAACTTAATGACCCAACACACACGCCACCACCAGCGAGACATTTGAGTGAGCATGACATACTCTCAGCTGTCAGGGCACATTCAACTCAATGAAAGACGTACCCTGTAAATGGTAGCTTCATAGTAGGAACATAGTGCTAACACATATGTGAATGTGACCGTCAAACATGTGTGAATGACAGCCGAGACTAATGGCTTAGCGTGCATTACGAGGCACGGTGTGCAATCTCAATATGTAATAGATGGACACCCATTCAAAAACCGACCACGGCAAGACATTACACCATGTAAAATATTAGTCTGAATATGATACTCTGAACATCGCCTCCCCAAAACTTGAGAGTACTTCCGAACAATACCGTATTGTTGAGTACAATTCGAACCCCTTTAAATTATAAACAGTATTGTGCTGTATCACTGTTGGCTCAGATCGTTGCCCGCAGACGGCGAGTAATCAGTTCGAGTCCCAGTGGGTAGCATACATCGACGGCTTCGTTTGAACATTAAAGTAACAAACTATAGGGGAGGTGGAGTGTAGACGCAATTTAAGAGATCGACTTTAGTATTTAGATATACAGATGTATTGTTGTAATGTGGACTAAGTGAAAAGATAGCCAAGATCTCACAGATTATATTTTATTTTATAATTATCATTTCATTTCATCATCATCTGCTTAGCCTTTCTCAACTATTTTGGGAACAGCTTCCAGTCTAACCGGATGCAGCTGACGTATTTTACATGGAGCGACTGCCTATCTGACCTCCGCAACCCAGATACTGGGTAACACGATACCCCTTGGTAAGACTGGTTGTCAGACTTTCGACCTTCTAACGACTCGAAACTTACAATTATTATACATATAAATACTTATAAATGTAAAAGTAAGACTGTTTTGTCCTCTTTTACGCTAAAACGGCTAAAAGGATTTGGATGAAATTTGGCACTCAGATAGACCATACTAACCTACGTAAGGACATAGGCTACTTTTTATCCTGGATCGCATACGAAGTCAAGTCTGGTTGAAGCTAGTTTATTATAAATTTGCTTAAACAAGCTGATTTGCCCGCGTGTATGTCAGGAATTATCCCGCGGGAATGTATTACCGGGATAAAAAGTACCCTATGTGTTAATCCAGGTTATAAACTATCTGTGTACCAAATTTCATCCAAATCCGTTCAGTAGTTTTTGCGTGAAAGAGTAACAAACATCCATCCAACCATCCTCACAAACTTTCACATTTAAATATTAGCAGGATATTAAATACATACAGGTTATAAACTATCTGTGTGCCAAATTTCATCCATATCCGTGCAGCCGTTTTTAAGTGATTGAGTAACAAACATACCTATATACTTACACATTTATACAGTAACGATTACTAGGATAAACTGAAACGATATTAAAATCAGTACCTAAATGTTGCCATATGTTATTTTCAAATAACAATAAAGGTGACACTATACAGCCTCGATCGTGCTATGGTCGAAAGGTTATGGAGCCATGGTGCGTTTCGCGACTTTACTGCTACTACACAGCTCCCATATAAAGACAACGACACGACTAAAACAAAACAGAATCGCGATCGTCCAACGATAAAACGGAAATAAAAAATATAGCAAGTGAATTGCTGGTAAAAGTCAATATGACATTCTGTGTTGTGTGAAATTTACACTACGTCCTCTGTTATTATCTATAAGTACTGTACGCAACAGACAATGATTTGTTCAGTACCAGCCCTACCCTCTCTACTGTAATATTTAAGCCCACATGTGGTATCCCATATGACGTCAAACCCCTTTGATAATATCATCCATTGTATAAATTATAAGCTATCTGTAAACTGCGATAAACGTTTGACCTATGGCAGTGGCCATTTAAAAATTCTTTTTGTAGATCCGGAAATGTAGGTGTACGTACCTATGGATGTTTTTGAACAAAATTTCATTTAATTAATAGAAAACAAACAGTTCGTTTATCAAATTAAATTTCATTTGAAAACATCCATCGGTTTCTTAGTAAACTTCAACTATATTCGACGATCCCGGTTACATATCTCTTTTGGTGACTGTACCTGTCAGAAGAGCTTTCAGGTGTGTTTTTTTATGTGGGTTTATCTAGACCTGGTGGCAATGGTGGCCTAGTAGTAACAGCTCCGACTTACGAGTTGGTAGGTCGTAGGTTCGAACTCAGGCAGGCGCTTTACTTTGTGCAAATCATTTCATACCCGCTTCTCTCAAAACGGTGAAGGAAAACATCGTCAGGAAAGCGGCACGTCCTAAAACCAACAATTCGAAGAGATCTATCAACCTGCACAGGGCCCGCGTGGTGTTAGATTATGGTCCACTCCCTCTCACAGAGAAAGCGCCTGAATCCCAGCAGTGGGAACGTTATACAAGCTGATTATATATGTGTCACGATATCTAATTCAAACTGTGTCTACTATTATAGTTCTGTGGGCGTTGTGAAAGTTCACATACTTTCTTAATTTGCATGAAAACTGTGAAGTGCACTTGTATAGACACGCTGTAAACACATTAATCCTTTTATAGAACAAAAATAGTTAACAGTACCATACCCATTTCGTGGCAATTTTAAAATATGGCTTTATTTTCATATTGGTAACAATTTGATCCATCCTCTTGGTTCACTTATACGTACCAGTGTTCCGCTAGACCCTCTTTCATGTGTTGAAGACAGCCACCGTGTAGTTTATTCTGAAAGAGAATACCAAAAACCCCTGAGGATGACATGAGAATTTCGACACAAAAATAAAAGAAGATCGCTTGGGGTAGGTTAACATTGTAAGAACTGATATGAAGTTGATGATGTCTAAATCAAATGGCCGCCTATGTCTTACGCCGCGGTCGTAAGCCCCTGCTCGCCGCATTCGCGCCATTTTTCGCTCCAAGATATTATTATGATCGCCCAAGGAGTCGTTTTCCGTACGCCCACTTATAATTTGCGAGTATCTGTTACCCTCCAAGGGATGGGCATCTCGATCTGCTTATATCCGGCTCCATGTTTAATGTTTGACCGTTTTTTCGGTTATCGATATTTTTTTAGGATTCGGCATAAGAAGATAATATGACTGAGTAAATAGAAATGTTTTTATGTTCAAAATTCAATCTCTTAGATAGATAAATAACCTTTTTTTTTTCGTTATCAATGGATTTACATTTGTCCTTATGAAGAAATTATCTTATCTAAGGGAAAAAAGAAACTTCATTTCAATAATGCCCGGAGGTTTATTTACTATTTAAATAAAAAAGATACGAAACAGAGCTCGGCGGCCACTCTGATCGTCACAAAACACCAAAAAGTCTCTTCATGCAAAACAAAAAAAAGAAAGAATTTCTCACGAGTTCCCAATCGCAAAACTCATCTGAATTTCATTCCGCTGATCAATCCGTCCACCAGTTATTCTTAGGGAGTCACATCGAAACAATTTGTAAAACTCTCTAGCAAAATCCCAAAGCAAATAGAAAAGTATTTTGAAATATTTGGCGAAGTAAAAAAATACTCGGGAAAGTTTATTGTGTCGGAATGAGAAATTTCAGTTTATCTTGCGACTGCGGACGCCCGGGGCAACGCGATAACTTCGTTTTGAACTTGTATAAAATAATATTATCATTCAGTTGGTATCGTTGTAAATAGGTATCTTCTATTGGTATCTGCTTGGTATCTTCGTGTAATTAGACGAGGAGGCAGTTCTACTCGCGTTTGTACTCGTTTATGGTCGAAGTTTGATTTCCAATTATATTTTAAACAGAGAATTGGATTGTTGTTTTATATTTTAGTTCGTTTTAAAATGCTTTTTGGTGTGGTTTTCGGGAAGTAGTTTGACGGCTGTTTTTTGTAGATTCGTATTACTATAGTTTCATAATAGTGGTCTTCAGTTCCAGTTGAAAAAAAAAGCATTTGTTTTTTCAGTTACATGCCGAAATTAGTTCCGATAAATGAAATATAATTATGTGGAGTCGTTTCTAGGATCAAATAAATTTTCGAGCTATAAGTTTACTCTAACAAAACTTCACAATATTATATGTAACAAAGACGTCACACAAAAAAATATTTTAATTAAAAGTCTCTTCATTTCAAACGACTTCAAAAACTTCATCTAAAGAAAATGTTACTTTGTATGACGTATACAGCCGCCTTCAACTGTTGCTGTTTATTTTTATTGCCTCCCATTTCGATGCTATCTCTTTTCAACTGGTTTAAAACTATGTACCTGTCTCATTCTCGTCCGAAAGTCCTCGCAAAACATAAAATGCTTCAAGTTTTTATTGCTAAGAAAAAGAAGGCAAGTGCGAATCGTTCTTTTATTTTAAATTTTATTTATAACAAGGTTTTCACTCAGCAATTTTGTTAGCAGATATTTTAGTTTGCGTAAAAGTATTATTAGTATTTTTATTAAATTCCATGCAAAATTTGAAATAGAATTAGTCTCATTAGTAGAAGATTCCCAGCTGAAAATGAGTTTTTTTAAGGCTTCTTATACTCTGCTGTATTTGGTAGTTGTTAAGAAATTGGTTGGTTTTAATAAAAGTACCAACAAACTACATCTTCCATTTGTTTAATAGCTAGTTTTTGCAGTGGCTTCGCCCGCGCGGATTTCAGAAATTTTCCCACGGGAACGTACTATCGAGTTAAAAAATATTCTACGTGTTAATCCAGGTTATCAACTATCTGTATGCTTAATTTCATCCAAATCCGTTTAGTCATTTTTTCGTGATTGAGTACCAAACATCCAAACATATAATATACACCGTGACATTTTAGTCGACTTACAACGGCAGCCCACTTACTGTATCCAATGACTACTAATCATTACTATGTAAAAAAAAAATTAACACTTATTTAATTAAAAAAATTCAAATATCATTCACTAAGACTCATGACGTAGTTTGAAACACCCTGTTATGGAGATGGAATTAATGATGGAATGTAATGGTAAGTAGGTAGATATCTTCTACCGTTTGATACGTAAACATTTTTAACAGGGAGGGTGTTTTATAATTCTAAAGAATTATTTATTAGTCTTTGTACCTATTTTCTTAATTAATAGTACCAATGTTTTAATCGCGCCTAGAGGTATTTTATGACGGATACATTGAGTGGACCACGTTTGTAAGACGACTTAAATGTCACGGTGTATAACATTAGTAGGATCGTTTCACTCTTATGCCTTTACATAGTTTTAATATAAAAGTCATATCTAATATACCGTTTCTACTTTTCATTTGAAAAGGCAGTCACTTATTTCTGCAGTATTAAGGTAATTTTTCTATGACCAACTTCATAAAGTTAAAAAAAAAACATGAAGCTAAAGCCAAGTTATGAAGGGAACGTTAGGTAAACATGTAAATATTTACAAATGCGGATCTCTAAGAGCAGCGTCGACATTTTTGTAGGAAATTAAAAAAACTCAAGTTTCACAACGTAACTTCCTTTATTACGTGGAGTACGGTGAATTGTTTAAATTAATTAAGTAACGTGTATGAAGTTCTTTTAGTAGGCTATTCCAGGCTATCCTTGGCTGTTGCTACGAGTGTTTGGACCGGACGAGTAATCATGTTTGACTTAGGGACTAGTTTTTTTTATCTCTTACATTTTCTATTGACCAAGTTGTTTCTGTCTTTTTACTTACAAAGGTGAATTTGGCACTAGTCGAGCCAGCACTGGGTCATTTTCATTAAAGAAAAAAAAACTGTTTTGAATGCAACTCCCTGGTGGTCGCAACAGCTACTGCTAAGCATGAGGTTTTGCGTTCCATTCCTGGGTCTGCTAAGTGTTATTTTACTTTTCTATCTGGAATTTCTCAGTGGCAGCCAGGAGTCTGGATTTGTGCCCGGTTGATGGCAATAAGCTCGCCCCCTGTTACATGGGACTCAAACATAAATGGCTAAATGTGGGTACACTATGCGTAAGTACACCTCTGCATAATCCTTCGGTGATTAAAGGTGTGATGTTTTGTAAAAAAACTTTACAGTAACGGCCGCGACTTATGAGTTCTATGTGGTAGGTTCGGAACCAGTCAGGCATCGTGTTGAAACCGGCCTGAAAATGTCCTAGAAACACAAATTCGAAGACATGTGACATCTACTAACCCGGACTGCGCCCGCGTGGTAGGTTACGGCCTTCACTGAGAGGTGGGCACATTATCCCAGGACTCATTTAGAGGATAAATATTGTTATGTTGACTTATTATCAACCCAAGTCACTGTTGAACATGTTCTTCTCACCCATTAGCCAGTTTTGACATTTTCACCATTAACAAAGTATTAAGATGCGGTTACCACCGACTTACTTCCGCTAGTACTTACATTTTGACTTCTAACAATCTATCGTAAATTCCCCGATCAATAGTTTCCATAGTTCCTTTATTAACGATCAGAATGGCAGTAAACGAAGCTACTTGAGTATTACGTTGCTTTGTTACCCGGTTCAAAGATTGAGCCATTTCGTCGGCGTACAATATAATATGGCCGATACTGGTGGTTTAATTTGAAACTTAAGTAATTGACGTCTCTCGGGATAGTTTACGAGGAATTTCTTGTTCATTACGAACTTAGCTTGAATTAAATTATTTTGTGGAAAAATTGGGCGGTTTCGATGTTATAAGGTATGGCATATTTGGCTTTGGAGAAGACGAACCGTATCTACGAATGGTGTTATTTATGAACTGACTAGCTTTTACCAGCGGCTTCGCCCGCGTGGAGGTCGCAATTCATCCCAGTGGTAATGTAGGTGCTACATTACCACTGTATCCTATGTGTTAATCCAGCTTTAAACTATCTGTGTGCCAAATTTCATCCATACCCATTCAGCCGTCGGCCGTCGGGCCCAAACCCGAAATCGCGAAAATAAAATCAGCTGTTCCCTACATTTATGTTCGCATAACTCGTCAAAATGTAAGGAACGACTGATTTTATTTTCGCGATTTCAGGTTTGGCCCCATAGTAGAATTGTTCATAATGATAAATACATTGACCCCTTATGAGGTTAACGGTGATTAAAATTACACCTTGTATATAGTAGGATAGATTAACTAACCTATATTTTCTTATTCCTTTCTAATAATACAATTACTTTACTACAACTACTTAATTATAATTGTGTATAAGAAATTAACAACTTAAACTAATTCAGTGCTAGTGAAAAGACAGTGACAGCCGATTAGTCAAGAATTACAGCGACAATGAACAGTCAATCCTAAACTAATATTATAAATGCTAAAGTAAGTTTGTTTGTTACGCTTTCTCGCTAAAAGGGCTGAACGAATTTGGTTGAAATTTGTCAGACAGATAGACTATGACCTGGGTAAGGATATAGGCTACTTTTCACCCTGGATCGCAGACGAAGTTGCGGGCAACAGCTAGTAGCGCAATAATCATTGACGTGAGGACGCTACCTACAACAGAATGTCCTATTGTTCCTGCCAGAGGTGCGAGTTGTTCGAAAGAGATACCGTGGCCCCTGGCACACAGGGAGGGAACACGGGTGGGTTTTAGTCAGTAAAAGTCTGCCTCGCCCTCCTGCTCCACCCAGAGCGGGAGAAGTTATTTGATGATTTCCCACCCTAACAAAAAAAAATCGATTGTTTTCTATAAATCGTGAATGAAAGGTAATTGATCGTCATTTTTTTTTAACCATGAAGCCACACTGAACATTGTTAGGATAATTGCAATACAAAAACAAACATGAAAGCTTAATATACAAAAATGTCTAATTGTATTTGTGTTTTTCTTATTTAAATACACAGAAAAATCGCTTTGTTTACATACTCGGCCCGGAGGATACAAAAATTAATTTGTGTGTTGAGCCAAGTCGAAATAAAGGTACGCATTTCACATGTCTTTCAAGTATATAAAGAATTCTGTGATGATTACGATGTTTTAAATGTGATTAATAAGTGTTGTTCTAGTTTTCTAGTAGAGAAATGGCCACTTTTTTACTACTTGTAGGTATGTATAAGAAAGTAAAAAAATATTAAGAAAGAAAAAAAAAAATTCTTATTATTCTTCTTATTCTTATTCTTTTGTAGATAGTGCTATGAAGTATACAACAATACCTAATCATAATATAGGTACACTTAATTGTTTGCCAATCGCAGAGTTTTCACCAATATATAAGCACAGCCAGGGAGATACCTTAAAAACATTTTTTTTTTTTTCATTAATTTCTCTATTACTGTGTTAAAAAATACTTGCTTCATATATTAAATATTTGCATGCCATCATTTCATTGCGGAATGTTTATTGAACTGAAATTTTATGCAGTATCTTTCGTTACTAAGTACCACATTTTGAAAAAATAAACTACTTTGATTTTGAACAAATTGTCATACTACGCCATTTTGCTGGATTTATACATCACAACTGTAATAATGATAGTTGATGTAAATTTTGATTAAACAATGGATTACCTATACACAACACTACGTGATTGTTAACTCACTACACAAGCTCGACATTGAACGCTTACAGGCTAATGGAACCATAAATCTTTGTTCATTTCCAAATAAAATGTCCGCGGAACTGTCCATTAACTTTAGCTTGCATATGTTCTTAATCCGCTCATTACAAACTCCGGTTAGACAATCGTCCGTACTTCGAAACAGCTTCCTTTTTCCGAAGCCGTACGGCCGATGACTGCAAAGTTTTCTACTAATTAACTGGCTTTGGGCAACCCTGCTCGCCCCGGGCAATCTCTGTATCCCTAGATTATGGCTATTTGTTGCTACTCTTATCGCATGTCTTATTAAATACGGTTTGGAAGGCTGGACATATTGATGCTGAGATGTGGATATGTTAATGTTGATGATAGGGTCAATATCTACTGGATACGCTCGGACTACTGTGTCGCATCATTTTGTGGAATACGGTTTCATAAGGAAGAAACTACGAGAAGCCTAATGCAATCTGTTTAGTAAACCATCATTCAAGACGCAATAATAAATGTTATTTTAACAGAGTTCATGGCTGAACACTGATCCACAAAATACAGGCTTCGGTCTAGTTTGAGAGCTAGGATCAATTCTTTGTAATACATTTAAATTGTAAGATTGTGACTTTGAGTGTCTGTGTATATTTTTACGTATTTCTTTTAGTTACAAATATTTTGGAATGAAGTTCCTTATCGCGCGTTGCGAAAGGGTGCTAGACGGAAAAAATTAAGACCAAAAGTTGTAACGACACTTTTTGCTACATTCTTGTAAGCCGTGCGGCGTGCGCGTGTTTCTCTGCAGACAGACTGTCGTTTTGCATCCTCGTCAAATTCAAGGAGGTAACTATGCTAATGATTCTCGACACGAATCAATAATAAAATAAGTAGGTATTTTTTTCAAACCAGTCCTCGAATTACTTGTTGCGATTTTTTATTTTACGGCTATGAAAATACAGTCGAGAACGCAATAGTTCAATTACCATTGCGTTCTTGACTGTATTTTCATAGCCGTAAAATAAAAAATGTACTTATTTTATTATTGATTCGTGTCGAGAATCATTAGCATAGTTACCTCCTTGAATTTGACGAGGATGCAAAACGACACGTTGTATATATGTGTGTGAGTGTGTGTTTGTGTGTGTATGTATATGTACAATTTTTAAAATTTTATTACAATTCCTTCACTAATTAATCGAAAGGAACTTCGTTCCATCCGGGTACCCCTTGACACCTCTCAAGTTTTTTTTTGTATTAGTCACCTAAACATTACATGAACGAATAACGCTTTCTGGCCTTCATAAAAACAGTACACAATAAAAAAAAAACATGCGGGATAGCACTTAAAACACTACAATTAACAATAGCCTACAATTTCCCTAATCACAATTAAAGTCAACAACACTCCCAGATAGGAACAATCGAAAAACTCTTGAACACTCGTTTATTAAAAATGAAAAGATGTTCGAGATCGTTTTAATAGACTGTCGTTTAAAATAAGCTAGTCGTCAAATGACGACTGTTTCGAGGGGAGATGGTCTGTAACAAAACAAACTGTACCTACATTATAATTGCTCCAATTTGCCGCGAGCACAGCGACGTGGCAGATTGCTAATGACGTCACACGGTCGCACCTCCTGCTTGTCCATGGTGAAGGACGGTTTACACCCGACGAGGGTCGCAAGACGATAATCATTTAATTTATTTGTCTTTGATAAACGAAAAACATGTAAATGTAGTCACCAAAAGATATAAGTAACCAACCAGGGTCGTCGGATGAAGTTTAGTTAGAAACGGGTGTGTTCTCGAACGACTTCGAATTTAATAAATTAACTGTTTGTTTTCTATTAATTAATTAAATTGTATTTTATTCGAAAACGGCCATCTGTTTCTAATTAAACTTCAACTATATCCGACAACCCCTAGTTACTTTTTTTTTTTTTTTTTTTACGCAATACTAAGCCGAACCGAATACTTTTTCTTTCTCTGTATGAAAACGCCTTTACCCTGCTGTTATGATGTTTCCTAAAATACCGTTATTTTATTTTCACGAAGTGTTTCAAAGTCCTTTATGAATTTCCTACTCCGCTTAATTAATACCTTGGAAGTTCCGTTTGTGTTTTAAAGGTCAAACTGAATAACTTTTCCCATTGAACATAATTCAGTAGGTGTAAGTACAACCATTAATTTATCTAGTTACGAATAAAACTTAAGGTAGGCACGGCACAGCTTTGTACCTATTTTCAATTTAGTTGGAAGCAACGCGAATTTGCACTTTTTGAATTAAATAAAATCACAACTAAAAAATGTGGACAATACTTTGTTTATTTCCATCCAAAACGTATTTCTATTAATTAAATTGATATATTCCGATGTCCGGTATGTGTTCAGTTGGCAAATAAATAAACAGTTCTACTTCAACGTGTGATACCGGGTTATATTTTTAACTTACAAAAGCAATACACGACTGAGAATATCAATGACAACCCATTTGGAAGCCAGAAAAATTACAGACTTTAGCGACCGTACCGTAGGTTATAAACCGGATATAATTTAAAATTAAATTAAACATCACATTTAAAATAAAACATCGTTTGTCATTTTTTTTTCTTTTACATCATGGGCACTTATGAAACGTCAGGAGCTGGGTGCACGGTACCAATTGGTCGTTTTCTATGGAGAAGAGCCGGCAACCGGTTACTGTTTTAAAAATAATTGGCTTTTACAATGTTTGCTAATAGGTATAGGAGGACAGTGTAGGCCTGTCAACAAGTACCAGGTACTTAATAAAATAGAAAATGGTCTATAAATCTACAGTCTACAAGGGTTTTTGATATTAAATTTACGTATAGCAGTCGCTCGGTTCGTTAGAATTAAATTCATCTAAACTATTGTAAAAATAAAATACAAATTTCAAAAAAGTTTTTATAAATGAAAAACACAAATAGGTTGGTAATGATATCGCAAATTGGCTATTCAGGATAACGTGCAATGTTAAATACTCGATCATACGTCGGCGAATCGTGTCGATCTCGTTTCGACATCGTATCGTCCTGTGTGAAGCGGCGTCTACCTTGGCCACAATTAACGCGCGCTTCAAGTTTTCTTCCGAGAGGGAAATAATTACGATTGAGTTGAGTTTCGCTATCCGACGCCGGCCAGGCTGCCATAATTGGTGCTTAAACAGAGAATTCAATTTTCGATAACATTTCCAACCAAGCCTATAGGAATCTATTTCGATCGGAAAATTTCCAGTAGTTGAGATTGGAACTTGATTTCTGTTTTGAGTTTCGTGCGGGTCTTTTGATGTGCAGAATATTAGCTACAAAATTGGTTTAATAAATAAATTCTTAAGGAAAACATGTTATCAAACAAGGAAAATGTTTTACTAATTTTCTAAGGAAAATTTCGCATATCCTTATCTGTCTAAAAATAGTCGGATATACACACTCTAAAAGGATTTTCGTCGTTTAGAAATCTGTGCTCCGTGACACCGTAACTAAGGAAGCTCGATGCTGTAAAGCAACATTCAGTATTACGATTCCTCTCACGCCTTACGGCAACAGATCTCAAAGAGCGCAATACTAAATTTCACACGCGCCATTGCCTGCCTCGCGTTCGGGAATACGTTTTTTAAATTTACTTAATATATTTCCGCGGTGGCGCCATCTGTGTGCAGTTACTTTCCGCTGTTCATTTTTTTTATTGTCTTCCCTCGCGACGATATTTCGCGCGAACGTCGCGTACAGTGCGAACGGGTTTTTATTTATTCTTAAATTTTTGTGCTTGTTGTTTTTTTTTAAGCTGCGTTCTCGTGTCGGAGAATTTGTTTCTCTTGATTTTATCATGGTGGGTATCACGGTCCTTTTCCCGGGAAATGGGATATTAAATAGCTTCTAGTATTACTCCACTATACATAAACCTATTGATTTTAGCATTTACCATATTCAAATATTTTCAAAAGATTTAAAAACCCAGTTTCATACTCCTGAAGGTTAAAAGAAATAGATAAACACAAAGCAGAGAAAATATAAATTATCGAAATAAAGTATATAGCTTCGATCACAAAGTGGTAACCGAATTATGTTTAGAAAAACATTGTAGCCGTAGCCGACCTACAAAGATGCTACGGTTCTGCGGGCTACGGTGCTACGGAGCTACGCCGTAGCACCGCACAAAAAAGATGCGCTTGTAAAAGTTAATTGACTGGAATAAACCGTAGTACTAAAAAAACAAGTAATTTACGGCTTGTTTTTATCGAATTCGTGTAGAACATTGTTGTTTTCTTTTAGATCAGTGGGAGGCGAGGTGCGAGGCAGAGGCAACGTAAAATTGCAACGTCGATTTGTTTTCGGATGCATCGCAATGTTTATTTAATGGCTTTAATAGTTTGCTAACATTTGGAATGGGCAAATGAAATCCGTTTATTATGCCCTCCAGGACCCATTTATATTTCTACGCTATAAATTACTTTCATTCCAAAAATTAGTCCAACAAAAGTGTCTCCCAACAAAATTCTGTGCAAGGTCTCAACAGGCACGCCACTAAAACCCGCTACCGAAGCAACCGTCAAATAAACAGGAAATTATTTAACATCAACGCTTGCAAGTTTACTCTGTGAATTTAGACGTGACGGCGTCAGCACGAAAATAATAGGGCAACTCGCAAACTGCATAGAATGCATAGATAACCGAATTGTTAAGACGAGTCTTGTCTTAAAACGCTCATGTTTATGCATGCGGTGCACACGATTAGTGATGTGCCGTTTACACGAGTCTATCCGCGTTCTAGTGCTGTTATAGAATGTTGGGTTTTGGGCCGGCTTCCGTCTAAGTTTTCGTCGGTGTCTGGGTGTTTATTGTTTGGCAGTTGTGTTCTGAGCGCAGAGGCGGCACAGTGGAATCGGCCGCTACATACGAGTGGTACCTCGTAGGTTTGAACCCTGACAAGGGCTTCATACGTTCGCACTGCTGGGACACAGGCTTCCTCTCAGTAAGAGGGAGTGGGCCGTAATCCACCACGCGGGCCCAGTGCGGGTTGGTAGATGTCACATATCTTCGAATTTTTGGTTCTAGGACATGTCGGTTTCCCCACGATGTTTTCCTTCACCGTTTTGATTTGATTTTGTTGTTAATTCCAAAGTTTCGATTAACTAAAACTAGTAAGTCATTTCTAATAAACAGTATCCACTTCTATAACAAGTTGCCAAAGTCGGTTACAGAACTCAGCGATGGAAAGTTTAAAACTCACATTAAACGTGTCCTTATCAAAAAAGCATATTATAAGATAAAAGACTACGTTGAAGACAAGGAAATTTGGCATTAATTCCTTCTGCATATGTGGCTTCCCTGGTACCTCAGTAACAGCATAACTATGTTAGTCTATTAACTGCTCCCAAATTACAATGTTAATTTTATTACTTTTATTTTTTACACTTTCTGACATATTCTCGTCATTATTTGACATTAAACATCACTTGTAATATCGAGTATTTATTAGTGATTCTCATGGAAATCATGTCACTTGGTTTAAATAGGTTGATTTTACTTATGTAGATTCTTTTACATATTGTGAATGAGAGAACGTTGTAGGCGTTACAGACGTCGTCTATAAACCTACAGATCTAAAGACGATTTTCTATTCTTTATTTTCATTCCTCTAAGTACTTGGTACTTATTGACAGGCCTGCACTGTCCTCCCATACCTAATATTACTGTAATTTGAAAACATTATGAAAGCCAATTATTTTTAAAAGAGTAACCGTGGAGTTTCTCGCCGGCTCTTCTCCATAGGAAGCGACAAATTGGAAACCGTGCACCTAGCTTCTGACGTTCATAAGTGCCCTTGCAGGTTTATGTGAAATGAAATATTTTGATTTCGAAATATTTTACACAAAGTAAAGCGGCTGTCTGGGTTCGAAACTACGACCTGAATCTCGTAAGTCGCGTCAGTTAACCACTGGGCCACCGCTGCTCTCTCACAGGCGCTTATTTGTAAATTATTTAATCACCAGTGCTCTCAAAACTGTGAAGAAGATATCGTAAGGAAACCAGCATATCTATTGAATTCTCAATGCTCCGTTCAACATCTAGAGTCGAAAGTCCAGTGCGCGATAAAATCCTGCTGCGATATTTTTACGTCCGTGTGAATGTCGACATACAAAACTCAAATCACTTTGGTTACGAAAATAATAAAAGTACAAAGTTGTTCAGTTGATTAGTTAAAACAGCGTTGTGACGTAATAACATGGCGGCTACTATTTCATGGTGTTCAGAAACAGATTAAAAAAACAGAAATCTTTGAATTGAATTTTAAAATTTATTTTGTTATTTCATGAACTTTTTCCGACTGGTTTTTGCCTAAGCTATCTTAGTGATATATTTTTAGATTTTTTCTCATATGTATAGTAAAATACCCTATTAGTGCAGGGCACCCTATCCATACTACGCCACTTTACCTACTGTTATAATTATACTACGACCCAATCATACGGGTGATTAGGTGCCTAGCTGTGTAATTTTACTTTTTATTGGCACTTTTACTTCACTTTTACCATTTGCTATCCAGCCATTTAGTATTCAAAGCATTTATTTCAATTAAACCATTTCCAGGCACTTTTGAACTGTCAAAAAGTCGATCAGTCGGCAAGTTGAAGCTAGTTGCCCATTCCAAAACGTAGATCGCTATGGAGAAGAACGGGTGAGAAACTCCACGGACACTCTTTTAAAATCAATTTGGATATTAAAAAATCTTGAGAACGTTAATAGTTTAATATTCATTATTCCTTAAATTAATAAGGTACTAAGTTCACTTAAAAACCGTTTTCCATCTAAACATTCTACCGTTTTAAATCCACAACGGTAAAGTTTCTCTGCAGGTTTACTACGAAAGAAATCGTAAAGTACATCAGAAACAGCTGATAGTTCTCACGCAGCAGGTCGCAATCAAGATATCAATCCTAGAAAATAGGTTTAAACTAGTTCATAGGAGTTTATAGATGAATAAAATAACTACTTCCATTATAGCGCCTTTGTTTCATTTAATAATTATTATTATATTCTTCTACTTTCGTATTGGCACGAAATATGTAAGATTAGCGTATGCCAAAGAAAAATATTTGACTGGTATTTGGTGCTGAATGCCCAAAGTTGGCCTGACGTATATTTAAGTACCATAGCTCCGAATGCTTTTCCAATTCACCCAATTAATAAAGTAAAAATCATTTTAAAGTTGAGGCTCAATACTTCGTTATTGCGTTTTGCGTTCTACGTTTTCATTGACTCACGTTACGCGAGCTCCTTTGCAGCGAGAACGCAGAACGTTTCCGTTCCAGAATTCAGACAAAAACACAAATTTTTCTCACTAATTACAGAATACTGGTAGAACATAAGTATACCCAGCTGTGTTTAAAAACAGAAAGAGAAAAATTTGAACCGGTAACACAAAATCTGTTCTCCATACCTTTTTAATTACCAGTTTATAATACCAATGTTTTGAATTCCGTTTCAGGTAGATTCTAGGAGTTTGAAAAAAGACAAAAGTAAGCTAACATTAGAAGTTTCTTAACCTTTAGTAGTGCTTAGCATTTGCACTCGCTTTGAATAAATATCATTCGCACTTATCAAGACCATACACCACCCAAAGCGATGTATTTATTAACTCCCAAGTTTATAGATCCCACTATATATAGCCTCGAAGTAGTATTGCATAAGAAGTTTCGTAGTAAATCCTACAAATATTATAAATGTGAAAGTTTGGATATTTAGATGTTTGGATGTTTGTTACTCAATTACGCAGAAACAGCTGAACGGATTTGGATGAAATTTGGCACAGATATAGTTTATAACCTGGTTTAACGTGTAAAATCTTTTTATCCCGGTAGTACGTTCCCGCGGGATAATTTTTGCCCTCCACGCGGGCGAAGCCGCTGACAAAAGCTAGTACAAAATAATAATAGATGTTTATTCCCGGACGGTGCAACCGCCAGCTGTCGAGGCTATTTTGAACTGCCGAGAATAACTTCCCCATTGCATTTAATCGCCAGATTCGACTCCCAAGACAATCCTAAATCCGTCCGCTGTTTATCTAAAAATTACACAATAGACCACTTTGACGCCGAGGTTAAGTGCAAAGCAAACATCGCTTATTTATATTATTTCTCATTTATCCAGTTCCCTGTCAACATCCAGCCTTTAAAAATGAGAGCTAGAATAGTTCAATACTCAGTGCACACTTAGATAACGTTTGAGTTTGTTACAAGAATGCGCATGATAGCTTTTCACGTAACAAAACATTGAATGCACGATTACGAAAATTCCCAATTGATTCCCAGCAATGGGAATTAAATATATTGTAATGTGGACGAGATGTTATAACGACAAGTTGGCAAGGGACCGCTTCCGCAGAGTTCCGCAGAAGGCGGCCCGTCGGACTATTGGTTGCCTTGCTCCCGAGTCCATCTGTAGGCCAGACACGTACGGACTGGGAAACTCGCCAGCCTCGCGCCGATTGCGAAAACAATTTCGGATCGAATGGGAAACGCGTTTGAACTGGACTTTTGGAGCGGAAGTATTAGATTCGGTTTAATTGATGGGATATTTTTAGTGTTATCTAACTAGGTTTGATTACTATGCATTTATGCGGGTGTAATGTTTTCCTGTTCGCAGCGGAAAATTAAAGCAGTGGCTTCGGAAGTGCCAAATTAAAATGTAATAGAGCCGGTTCTATACTATTTGTAATTGGGCATCGTATTTGTATGTAAAGTTTTCAAAGGCAACATTCTGTGGTATTAATATACATTAGGTAACTCCCAAAGGCATGCTTCAACCCCGCAAGATTTGGAAAGCGAGCTTTGATAAAATATATTTGTTACAAAAATGTTGAAGCTCAAACAATTTATGGACATACAGGACAGGTCGCTCGGGACTACATACTGCCAAACTGTACCTAGGGTACAAGTTTAAAAATCCGTGTCAATGTACATCTTAACCCGTCGCCGGCCGCTTGCCAAAATCTCCCTGGGTCACGTGCGCTTACGTAACCCAGCGGCGGCGGCGGCGCGGGCGTAATTTTAAGAAGTATATTGGTTTAGTTTTTAACGCCAGTGCGGATGCCAACGCGACTGAAATTAACCCTGCCTGCTTTATTGCCTGCTTTACCACCACCACCCGCCACCGGTCCCACGGACCGATCCTCGTTCGAATTTTTAGCTCCATAACTTCCAGAGGTTTTATTTTCAAAGCGAGTGAGTTTGTTCTAGTTGTAAGAAACGGGTCAAATGGGAGTCATTCGAGAAATATTAAATGTAACTATTATTGAACTTCTATATTAAGTTCGCAGCTCTTTTACTGGCGCGCCTGTTGTAAAATGTAATTTGTGACTCGCTTTCGTTATGTTTCAAAAGTCGATTTTATTTTATTCGGCATTTTATAAACTCTTACAGTATGTTGAGCACAGTTTGGTAGAAAATAACTTTGTACACTTATGATGTAAATTGGTTATATTTTGTTCAAAACATTCATCCTTTCTTTCTTTCCCTTACTTTTCGTATTACTCAGTAAACCTCCGAACTATTCCCGAAACTATTTCCACAATAGAAATAATCCTAATACACCTGTTCTACGCAACTGCTTTACAAATCAAACGGCCTAGATCTACTTGAAAGGCAGTAATCTCTCAATATCGGGCCCATCCCTTTGCAAATTTACCTACTGGAGTCCAGAAACAAAGCTGCGCTGATTCGATTTAGTTGCGAACGAACGGGATCTTCTTTGATGTGTCGAATGAAAGGCAGCGATCCGACTGTAATACACTTAGCCGGGCCATTTCAGGCGGTTCTCCCCGTTGAGGAGGAGAGAGGGGAGGCCCGATGCACTCGTAGCCCGTTCAATAAGATTTTCATTAAGCGTTGAAAAGTTTTTAATGAGCACGGATTTTGTACTTCAACCCTTGAATTCTCGAGTACCTATTTTGTGTAAATATTTGGTTGGATAGCGCTTTTTTTATAGGCTCTCGATTTTGAACGAGGCTCTCATATTTTGTGGATTATTTGGGGTTAACAAATTCCACAAATAAGCAAAAAGATGGTGCAAATTATGTATGTAATATTCACGTCTGTAAGTGAAGCGGTGTCACAATAAATGTCGACCACAGGTTACAAATTTTATACCTAGTTAACGTTAAAATTACATGGTTTAACGTGTAATTATTACATTACCGGTAGGCATCGCGCAAACGTTCCACAAACCGTTACGTTTTATGATGGCGTGTCCACATTTTCCCGCAATCGACAGCTTAATCGAGTCGATCGTGTGAGGGTGGGTTTTTTCTTTTTTTTAAAAGGGCAATATATGGTTTTGTAGAACATGAAATCAAGAAATTGTTATGCGCTTTCTTCTTTAACTATGAACTACTATTTAAATTAAGTCTCCAAGTCAATAGATATATCGAAGTGATAAATAGTACCTACGTATAGTACACCAACATTTCTCCAGTTATATTTAAGTCCCATGCAATAGGGGGTGACCCTATTGCCATCAACCGGGTACAAATCCAAACTCCAGGCTGGTACTGACTGACACTTTTGCCTAACCCTCAAGGAATTACAAGCGTGTTATGTTATATCAAACATCCATTCAATTTGGTTAAACGACCATAATTGACTAGAAATTCAGTATAAACTCAAACGACCCTTAAGATATAAACCTATTAACCTCTTCGACTACAACGCCTGTCGCAACAACCCGCCCACAATCAAACCTCCTCACTATCGACCTATTCAGAAAACAAATCGATTTGCGGAAATTACTTATAAGTAGGCGAGTAAATAGGGCTAAATCTGATAAGTGGCCGACGGTAGCTTTCCACGGTTCACGCCATTTGATGGATGCCTTCATCGTGCCGAGGCTATAGGCTATTACACACACATACACACAGAATAGCCCAAGTGGGTTAGTGTTGGTTGATTACTAATTTAAAATGGTATTTTAATTTTATTTAGGTCTAGTTTTTAATGAGTTCTTAAAGCGAATAGCTTCGGTATTTTAGGGTTACGTTTTCTGTTTGACATGGAAGTTTTATGTTGACCTATTATAACAAGTCAGATGGAGTAAATTAATTATGCAAAGTTTAATCATTTCCTGGTCAAAGTGCGTGATATGAACCAGTAAACAACAACAAAATTCATAACTCCTAAAATTTTAACAACAATTTTACAACAAACCAAAACGTTTGACTGCCAAATTGGAATTAAAATATCAATCAAAATTAATTTGTAACGTTAACGAAAACCTCATTGGCGGAACGAAAACGTTGTAAATGAATACACCGACCATTTTCGCGGAATAAGTTGCAATAAAATTCAAAGAAATCAGATACTTCGTTTTACCGCTGGCTCGATTAGCGGCAATGGCCGACTACGCCGACGCCCCCCCTGCTTCGCCTCCCACCACCCTAACGGAAATACTGGCCTTCTCCGTAGGCGCGCTATTTCCTTCAAAAGCTGGTATCAGACATGCTACGGATAATGCACTGGCTATCCAATACACTTTGTACATTTATTACGGTGAACTGAAATTTTTATCACGTGAAGGAAAGTGCTATTGGTTTAATGATAGGTTTAGTTAATAGTCCTACTGATGGTTTTACACGGTAGTAATTTTTTTAAGTGATATTTATGGTCGGTGTCATTAAATCTGCCTTTGAAATGTCCAGGTGTTGTTTATGGTTTGTGTTTGTTGATGGTTTTATTTATACTAACATGTCTGGGATTTTATTATTCGTTTCGGACTCAATTGGAGCTTGTTTTTATAAACATTAACATAAAATGCTGTGCATTTATTTTGTTGAATCATCGAAGGTCAATTTGTCAGATTCCATGACTCCGACGATTTCACAGATTCAATGACACCGAATATTTGACAGATTTCATGACACCGACGATTTGATAGCCTCCTGCATGTCAGTTAGTAAATCGAATACTTTTAACCTAACAAAAAAACCAACATTACCCCAATTAAAATTCAGGAATGAGCTCTAAGATCAGATTTAAATCAATTTATTTATTCAAAAATAATTTCATAACTTTACACGAGCGGTTTCAGATAGAAGTTAGTGAAACAATTTTCTAGATTTCAGAGCTGAAATTCTTTGAGCTAATACATTTTGAAACTCGTTTATAATTTTGTTTGTACGGAACGGTTGTTTTGCGCCTGCCGTGAACTTTGTAACGTCGACTCTTATTCCAGAGTTCGTTTACATAGACGCGAAGAAAATCCTTAACTTTAACTCAAATATCGCAAAGTTTTGAGCACCTAACGTCGCCTAATGATAGGCGTATCGCTTTAGTTAAGTATTACGTACGTATTTTGTACAAAGACAGTCTCAGCTTGTCACACTTAGTCAAGTTTTGTTCTGACTTTCGTTTACGTCTTCATTATATTATTTCAAATTCAAATTCATTTATTCATTTTGTGATCATAGGGTAAAATTATACAGGTGTTATATAAAAAATGTTGATCCATACTATGTTCAGCCAGAAGGCATACAAAAGAGCGTAGGTAATCAAAAGTCAATTTAAAAAAATAAAAATATAAAGTCAATAAGTTATTAGTTGCCACAATTTCATGCTAAACACTAAGTTGCGATAATAATAGATACGACCCGCCCCTCCTCTTTACAGTATCTATGACTTTAAAAAACACTAAGATTCCTTACCTTATATGACCTACCTATGACCTTCCGGAATAAATTCTCTAAATGACGGTGAAAACCGCATCATAATCCGTTACGTAGTTTAGGAGATCAACGCAGTCACACAGACTGAAACGAACAGGAGCTTTAATATAAACCTATAGATGAGTTGATGTTTCTGTTGCAGAAAACAAAACCATTTTTTTTATTTAAGTTAGCTTTTGGTTAATTTTTTTACTTCTTTATTTTTCACTTTTTAGGTTATGGTACCTACCCCACACCAATTTGCATACCATTACTTGCTGTATAGACAACAGTGACAGTGTACATATTAGAAAATCATCAAGATGCACAAAGTGTAATAAATGTGTCTTTTCAAAGCTTACGCAAAAACTACCCAAGCAAAGTTAATACAATTTATATGGAATCACCCTTGAGGCACATATCTATCCATTTAAAAAAGATTTTTGGAAATAGATTCACAACTACCAAAGACATCTAGGAACATATACAAATCAAGAACCTCCTGCTTTTTGAACTCCATTAAAAATGACAAATGCTTTAAAAAAATCAATTCACCCCTTTTCTACGATGGGAATTCATCAAACAACTTCTCCCGCTCTTGGTGGTGCAGGAGGGCGTGTCTGACTTTCACTGACTAAAACCCACCCGTGTTCCCTCAGTTGCCTGTGTGCCTGGGACCACGGTATCTCTTTCGAACAACCCGCACCCCTGGCAGGCATCGGCCCTTGCGGGCTCCACCAGTTGGTGCTGACATCTCTTTGAGGCGCGCGTGGATCAAAATGCGCCGTCGACCCGGGGTTGGTCCTTATCGGACAGCGAGTTACCCAATACTCGTCGTCCGCAAGCCCGCGCCTACGGTGGCCGGGAATCAGCCTGGGATTCCCGACGCCCAGGGCGTCTCCTACGGCGGCTAGGGCCGTGAAAGCGCAAATACTGCCTCTCCCTCACGTGCGCCGACACCCTCTTCGCGAGCATCACTGCTTCGCAGAAGGAGGCGATGGCTACCCATGCACTGTCGCGCCGTACCATCGTCTGGATCAGGGCCGGACGCGAGAGATCGCCGCTGCCGATGGTATCAACAAAGACACGGCGATACGCCGCCCAAGCCGGGCAGACCTCCACCGTATGCTCCACCGTGGCTTCAGGGCGATCTACGCAGCGGAAACACCCGGCCATTTCCTTCCGCCTCATGCAAAACAGGATGCGTTACACGAATTTACAATATACTCCTTTTTGAAGTCCGTTAAAAATGACAAATACTTTTACAAATCAATTCACCCCCTTAAATACTTTACCACAGTTTCTATTGTTAGAGAATAATGTGTAATTAACACCGACCTTTTCCAACAATACTACCGTAGAGCTAGCACGTAGAATTGTAACGGAAAGCACAAATGGCCATAAAAATAGCGAACGGTGCTAACAACTCGCTCACAAAAGGTAACCCTGACCCGGTAGCGATAAGTTCCGCTCCTTAATTGTTCTTTTAAAACCACTATAAAGCAGTAATCGCACCGTTAGATGGCGTTTTTATTGTTTCAATTGTAATGGCAGCGAATGATTGATACTTGCGGAGAGGTTCGTTGATGGTTCGATAAGGACTTTTAATACCATTGAGGACAAGAGTCAGTGTGTTATTACAATGATAATAGCTATTATCATTGAAGATACAGTTTCCTAGAAAAGCGGTGGTCGCCACAGAATGGCCGCAGCGGGGTTTGTCTTTACGGTGTCAAAAACCTCTCTCTAGGAAAATACACCAGCTTACTTTCTTAAACAGTGTTTCAGTGACTTTATTCTGGAAAATTGCAGACGCAATCAATTCAAAATAGTTTTTCAAATTACACTGAGTATCAAGACTTTTTGAGCGTCAAAATTACATAAAACAGTCCCCCAAAACACCCACCCTTCGCCACTTCCTAATGCTTTAACTGTGGCGACTACCGCTTATCTAAAGAACCGTAAGCCCTAATGCCTAAATACTATTCTCTAAGTAAGTCACCAGTGAAATGTCAACGTATTCCTAAGACGAAGCAACTCGCAACAAATTACTTAATTTCAAACTTCATCTAAACAAAGTTTATACTGTATACCAAATGCTTGTGTTTTGACAATCAAGACGACGAAAACACCGATACTGAAATTTAATTCCATCTTGATTGTGGTGTCTCAATTTATATCACGACGCGGTAGCGTCGCTGCAATTAAGGAGCTCAGGCTTCGTTCCCAAAGTCCCGCAAGTCCTCGGGAGCCGACAATAATTGAGAATATGCAACTGAAATGATCGCGATTTAAGCGCTTGGGGGCGGCGCACACCGGGAGCATTGCAGCGTAGCACCCGGGACTGCCGCGCGGGTGAATTTTGTACTTACAGCGAGTATCAGTCCTGTATGGTCACATTTAAAGGTGATCAAAATGAAGCTGAACATTTAGATTGAGTAGCCATTGAAGTTTTGTACGAAACAGCTGATTTTTTTTCGTGATTACGTCATTGTTCTTGATGGTCTGTATCAACATCATCATCATTTCACCAAGACGTCCACTGCTGAACATCGGCCTCCACCAATCACCCCCCTTCGACCGGTTCTATGCTTCTTGTATCCAGCGAATTCCTGCGGCCTTCACCAGGTTATCAGTCCACCTTGTGGGAATCCTTCTAACGCTACTTCTTCTAGTTCCAGCCGCCCTTCTAGAACCTTTCGGCCATATCGGCCGTCGGATGATCTGCATACCACACCCTCAAATATGATCACGAATTTCTGTGGCACCAACTCGCTCAGCCGCACAATTGCTCACGCGTCGCGCCGCTCCTTGCCGAGTGTACGAACCTCTTTAGCAATTATTGTCCTCCCATTGTTGCCGTGAAAGATTTAAGCAATTTGAGCGGTCGCTTAGTTCTTCACTTTCGTGAAGTTTCAGGTGGTAATTAATTGGTGTGAGAATCTAGAACTTGGAATAAATGTAGATGTTTCTCTGTGAAAAGTTCTTAAGTCGCACTTACGTTTCCTTGTTGCTTTTGAGTAACTTTGAGGTTTACCTTGACTGCAATGCTTAACACTGTTTCAGAATACTGAGGTGCACTTGTTTTGTACACGACTTGCTTTTATTTTCTTACAGAACTTTTTCGAAAACTCTGCCTTTTGCCAGTGGCTTCGCCCGCGTAGGGTTCGAAAATTATCGCACGGGAACGTAGTACTGGGATGTAAAGTATATATGTGTTAATCCAGGTTAAAAAGTATCTGTGTGCCAAATTGCATCCAAATCCGTTCAGCCATTTTTGCATGATTGAGTAACAAACATCCAAACTATCACATTTATAATATTATATATCACTACATAATATACCTAAAACAAAGTAGCTTCCCGCTGTCTGTCCCTATGTATGCTTAGATCTTTAAAACTACGCAACGGATTTTGATGCGAGTTTTTTTAATAGATAGAGTGATTAAAGAGGAAGGTTTATATGTATATAACATGCATAATATAGTAGAGAAACACTGATAATTTTAGCGGTTTCTAATGTGATGTCGTAAATAAACACATTTTTAGCGCTTACATTGCAAACGCTAGCTGAACCCTACGAGATAGATCAAAATAATGTACTACAGTATTGTACACCTTAAAAAGGTCTACATTGTGCATTTAATATAGATCAATATGGCCCTTCACAGCATGGAATTTAAATTAATGTTTTCGAAGATATTACAGATTTAAAATGCAGGGACATAGTGGCTGAAAAAATAATTCCGCTTGGCCGTCACACAGGCCGCCACGGCCACATTTTTACTTCTTTTTTTTTCTAAATTGCACCCGTGCGAAGACGGGGCAGGTCGCTAGTAATATATGTTATATAGTTGGAGCAGGATAATACTTTCTATCCATTTACCCAACAATAAGAATAAATGGAATCGTCAGTAAGTCTGTTTATTTGCGAGCGCTTAACTGTTCGTTGTCGAGTGCAGCCGGGCGTGGAAAGTGACCGCTTAAGCTTTAGTTGGGACCTAGTCGCCGCTACGTAAGCAAACGGACACTTTGACAAATGCTTAGTAAATATTTGAACAAAACTTTAATTGTGATCTTTGTATACAACCCTGTGCATATGGGGTATGTGTTGATGCCGTTTCTGGTAGCCTGAAGTTTTGATCTTCCTATGAAAATAAATAATAGGTATGTTCTGCTGAAAAACCAATTTAATGATTCGGTTAAAACTATAAATCATTACAGTATCTATGAGCATTGTAAGTTATTATTTGGTGAATGTCATTGTTAAATATTAAATAATAAAACACAATTCAAATACAGTATATTCATTCCATGAAATTGAACAATTTTCTATTGTGTTTAAAATTCTCTCGTTTAAAGCAAAATGAAAGCATTTTCAGTTCCTCTAAATATGGTTATTTTGTAAGTATCAATACTGTATTTCCAATTCGCTTTAAACATTTCTCTTCTGACAACAAAGATCGCAGGTCGAATAAGAATAGTACATAATTAATAGCAAATCTTGCGGACTCACTGGTATTAAGGGAAAAGCCAGACAGCCTCATATTATTCAAGGAAAAGCATTGTTACATGGCATTCGGCTTAAAAACAATGTCTGGAGAATTTTTCGTAATTAAATATGAAGACGACATTTTATATCATTTTTTTTGTAACATAAACTACGTAGGTATTGGTCACCAAAAAGAAACCGATAGCTGTAAGTTTCCGAACAAAATTTAATTTAATAAATAGAAAACAAACAGTTTATTTATAAAATTAAATTTTATTCGAAAACATCGAACGGTTTCCTACTAAACTTCAACTATATCCGACGATCCCAGTTACTTATCTGTTTGGGTGATGGGGTAATTATTTATTTACATAATTTAAAAAATAACGGTCTTAATAATACGTACAAATATAAAAGTAAGTAATGTGCAGGTTAATCGATTAGCGTTCGTTAAAATTATAACTTTAATCAATTGGTTGGTCAGCCTTATAAATTAATAATTTCGCAGCTATCTAATTAATGGTTGCATCAACAAACACGATTTTGGATTTATAAATTAATAGCTAATTAACAGTAACAAATCGACAAAAAAAAAAAAATGAAACCAAAAATAGTTCACGAATGACTTATATTTTACAATTATTCCAACTGCAGTATTAATCGTAATTTATTAGAATTTACATTTTATGTCAGTAGGTACGAGTAAAGGCTCTCGCATACAGGCGCGACGCGACACTTATACAACAAGTTCCATGAAAACTTCATGGAAATTTATCCAAAAGAGTCGCGTCGCGCCGGTCTGCGGGATCCTTGAATTCGTACTTAAACAAGGTAGGTACTTTAAGTGCGTGGTGTAAACTCTAGTGGGGTCACATTTCACCCCGACCTACTCTATCGTCGGCATTACAAAAGGCCTTTGCTTTAATGCCGCACTTTACGTTCATAATACACATCCGACTTTTAAAAGTATGGAGAATATGTTCCGAAATTATTGAAAAGATTCTTCATCCCACAAAGTACGAAAAGCAGTTAAGTACAGAATTTATGAATTTATCATCTAACATTCTTGTAACGTAGTTATTACTTGTAATTTATGAGGTAACTTACCAGGCATAGTATCCACAAGAATGAATAAATTGAAATATTATAACTTGCTGGTATATTACAATTTAGTTTTCATGTTCATTGCCTTGCAAAACTAAACGGTCGTCGGGAACGCACTAAAATCTATTATCTTAATACCATTATCTCATTCGAGCGAGCGTTTTTCACGAGTAAGCAGAACTGAAATTGGTAGTCGGCCATTATTTTCATCCGCTTTAACAGGTGAATTACTTATGAGCGGGTTTTTGCGCCTATATTTGGGGAGAGCGGGCCGCGCTTAACGCGTCCTCAGGGCGGGCGCGAGACTCTGCGTTTGAGTTAGCGATAATCGCGATTTTCAACGCCACCAGAACAATGTTTGGTGTTAATGATTTTTTATCGCCAGCTGCAGTTGTTGGGCTCGTGCTTTTTAATTTGAGGCTTTTTATTAGGATTTGTTTTCATCGCTCCTTTTTTGCGTCCAAGGTGTGTTGGTGAATCACCTATTAGTTAAATGAAAAGCAAAAATGTATCGGGTTTCAAAGTCGTGTAAGTACTCCAGTAGTAGTAGTACTGTAGCGGCTCTTTTTAGTTTGTAACTAAAGAGTTTATAAAATAATGCATTTTATACGTTCTAATAGCTAGTGGGGGCTTGTGCCTAAGTACTGACAGCTGCACGGGTCGATCCATCAGGTTAAGCTACGCTTACCGCGGTTGATCCGTGGATGGGTGACCATCTTAACATACCAAAACCCCTCTCATGTCTCGGAAAGCACGTTAAGCCGTCGGTCCCGGCTGTCATTAGTGGACCTTTGACAGTCGTTACAGGTCGTCAGAATCCCAAAACTCTGACAAGCAGTCTTACCGAGAGGTATCGTATTGCCCAGTAACTGAGTTGTGGAGGTTAGATGGCAGTCGCTCCATATAAAATAGGTACTGGTATTCATCTGCCTCCGGTTTGACTGGAAGCTGACCCCGACATAGGTGAGGCTGGTGAATCTGTAATATATATGTTACAGATTTACCAGCTTGGTATTTTCACAGCATACTGCAACTAAATCGCATTCACTGTTACTAGGCAAAACTAACGCAAAAAATAAACAACAACTTCTTAACGTTACATACATTACGCTAACTTATAGAACCTCGCCAGTAGTTATCATGTCTAATCACAACTCCTCGCAGTATAGGTAGGCACGTGCAGCTTAAACACATCGCCGATAAAAATCCCCAACACCTATTACTGAAGTTGCAAGCCTTCTAAACAAGGCATATAGCGACATATATAGACCAACGTTCGCTGTATTGTTAGAATTTAACGAGAGTACTGATAAGCGAAGTTCCGAGTCTGCTGTCAAAGGGCGAACGCGTTTTATCAGCCATAGTTAGCGAGCAATTGATATCGCTCTCTGCAGTAGGTACTGAAACAACGAAGTAAGGCGGTGTGCAGAATGTGGTTATTGACTTTTGTGTTTTTCGTTTATTGGTTCTTGAAAATGATTCATTAAAATCTGAAATCATGCATAATATTAAGCTGTATCTAGCACTTAATGAAATGACAAATTGTTGAGGGTTAAGTTCAAAATTCTACGATTAAAAATATTGTTATAAAGTTATATTACATTACTATTTATACGTCAGAGCCATTCACGAGCATAACTACTTTTGACTGAAAAAGAAATCCAAAAACAAAATTTTGACTACACGGAACGGCGTCAAGCGGCAAAAATACGGAAACACCCTGCTTATATTCAACGTTACCGCCTTCAATCATCAAACAGTACGAATAATAAAACACTTCCTTTCTCCCGACCAAAGTCTCCAGCTCAATTTTTACCTCCACGTGACAATTAGGACGCGTCATGTGAACCGGGCTTTGGTGCGGCAGCAATCGCGGTCTGTAGCAAAATTAGTAAAGTTTATGCCATCATTATTGGCGTCGCTGTAACAAAGGGCCCCTACCTCCTTTGCCGAGCTTTGTCAACGTATAATTGCGCAGCACTCAGTGCGAACAGAATATTGCTAATAGACGGATAAAGTTACCGTTATTTCAAGGCTTACTGTAATCGGTTTTTCTTTGTATGTTCGGGTTTCGACGGAGGGTTTGGCTTTTTGTTGCGCTGTGAAGTCTCGAATCCTATTTGTTTCTTCACATGTCGTATTACTATCGCCCGGATGATATCTTCTTTGTGAAAATTTTTCGCAATAGAACCAAAAAATGCCTTCACCAAATGAGACACGCACGCGTAATTTAATCTCTGTGTAAAGGTCTAACAACAAAACGACTCCCATAAAAAGTAATGTTATCAATAGTGAACTATCCCGTGCTATTTAATATCCCAACCCATCCGAGCCAATAGGGGTTAATCTGACCGGTCGAATTAACCCTGACACACCCGGAACTTTGTCAACTCAACTTAACCCGTTGGAAGGTCGACTTTCAAACGACTGCAGTTGGTAAACTTCGGCGAACATCGTCAAAATTCGTAGCGACTACAATTTTCGTAACCGCAAATTACGCTTCTTTGAGCGAACCGAAGTGGGGGCGGAAACAGCCGAAGTCACTTCGTTAGAGGTCGGGATTGGACTATTGTAGTTGAAGCTTAATCGCTACTGGACAATAGACAGTGATGTAACGTAATTGTCGCTAAATAGTCACTGTTAAATCGCGAAGCGTTGACAGTGCGCAATTTTAATTGTTCGGAACGAAAGCGCCAGTGGCTGCGTATCGCGAGCTTTTTTAAAGTGACCACATTAAACTGTTTTATGCGTTGATTATTGTCGTTCAAATGAGGCGTTTTCCAACGAATGTCGAATTAAATTTTGTTGACGACCGGTTTTAAACTGTCGTAATTTTCGCGCAATGAATTTTATACTCGCGCTAATTTACAGCTGGATTTATTTTCGAGTTTGGAACTCTCGAGAGTGTATTTTTTCTAGAAAGTTGGCTTATATATTATTTAAATTCTAATAACGAGCTTCACGGGCAAACGGGCGGCGCGTGCAAAGCCCGCTAATTGAAACTATAAATATAAACCCCCAACATTTTCCTCCGCTTCTATTTTCATTTCAGTTTTTTTTTTCATACCTACTGAATGGACGGTCTATGTAAGGAAACATTTCTAAAGTTTGAACTGGAAGCTGTTTGCCGTAACAACAGTTTATTTATTTCCCACATTTTTATTTCACTTTTCCTCACTTAGAACGCCATCAGCAATTCTGAGCAAAATGCACGAAATGAAGACACATGTGTTCCACTCAAACTATATCGATACAGAACAACGACTCAATATATCGAAGCGTTATAATGCGCGCATCCGAATAAACTACCGGGTACTTTCCGTAGCAACACAGCAATGTACTTAAAACAACCTAAAAAGTTACTCAAAAGTTATGTTCCGCTAGAGTTCGCGTAGTATCGTCCCGTATCCGTTTTGTTCCCCTATTCGCCTCGCTTGCCCCCTCCCCCGTTCGCCTGCGGGGGGAGGGTGCGCGATAACCGCTTTTTATACGCATAATGCTCGGGATCTCGTGCTAAGCTGATAGAATTGTGGTGGAATCAGCAGGCCTTTTGAAGTTCTATTAAATTGTAACACTCGCGAGTTCGAGCCAACGCGCCCGTGAAATTGTGGCTTTATTGAAATGGCACGAAATTATTTATCTTTTTATGTGCACCGCATGTGTGAGATGGAATTTCTAATTTAGAATTATAGTGGCGGTGTCTACGTACGTTTTACAATATTAAATTATTCATGTTTAAACGGTAAACTTTGTAATTTATATGACGGCAATTCGGATTCAGTTCGAAGAATACTTATGCAAACACGCATGTTATGCGTCCGTCATATGGAGTATTTTAAAACTTTATCAAGGAATGTTTTATGCAAAGATATTTAATAAAGTCTACGACTGGCTACGAATAAAGTAGGAGTACATACGGTAACATTGTAGAAAATATATTTTCGCTATGAACTAGGATTAAACTTAAAATAGGTTACTAGCTTTGTACAACAGAACATAGTGAAATTTTCTAAATTCCAATATTTAGTAATCACGCACGGATCAGAGATCTTCTTTTTTCTTGTCAGCTGTCCCACTGCGTCGAACCAGCCCTCGTGGTACGCGTCCAGGGAATCACACCTCCTCTTGTTGAGCTGGCCCCGGCGCGGCGGTGCCGTCCTTCTTCAGGCACCGACTTTGTGGAGATTTTTGCCCAGCGGTCATCATGTATGCGGCTGATGTGACTCGCTCACCCATTTCGTGTCAGTCATCAAATAAATTGTAATAAGGTATAATGAAAGAGCCCCCACCCCTAAAGAAAGTATGATAGTGCGTTTTATGAATAAATTGTATAAATTATGAAACAGCATTTACTGGAATAATCACAGCAAAATTTTAAAAAAATCGTAGTCGCGTAGCCGTAGCAGTCAATCTTAAAACCCGTGTAGCACGTGCTACGAAAATCGTAGACACGTAGCCACAAAACATTTCAATAAAACTAAACATAATATCATGTTTATTTGCCACAAACACCAACTATAGGTTAGACCTTCACATAATGGTAGCTAGTTCTAAAATTAATTTAACTTGCCCTTGAACTTTGTTACAAGACCGCGATTATAACCTTAGGCTACTCGTAAACACACTCACACCTACACGTGTTCATATTTCACACACACATAGTTGATAGTTTACGTTATCACCTGTGCGTTGTGTTATGATAATGAAGCGCGTATCTGGCAACACCGTCAGTTGTTTGTAAACAATTTCATTGAACACACGCACGGTGGATATGAGTGAACGTACCGACAAACAGACGAGGACAGAAAATTGTGCAATTTTATAACTTTTTAATATTTTTAACTTGTAGAAACACGTCTTGCATCATAACTGGAAAGCTTTTTGAAGTAACTTCAGCAAATATTTGACTTTCCTTCCATAAGCTTGGTTTTCTCTAGTGATATCCAAGAATAGTTCACTAGCTAGCGAAGGCTCTAAGGCTCTTAGGCTGCTGAGGTGGTGACCTTGCCTCAACCTAAGGCAAATGCTCTGAGGCAATCTTTCGTCACCTCTGTACAAGCCATAACTTGTCCTGTTCTAAAGATCTATTTGCTTCGCATCTACGAGTTAGAGGTAGCCTCATTGAGGCGACCTCAAGTCGAGGCGTCTCGTCCGAAGGCTGCTCAAATAGATAGCAGCTTAAGACAAACACAGAAACAGTCTCCGTTATCACCTGTACGTCGTAGTATAATAATGACACGCTTATCTGGCAACACCGTCAGTTGTTTACGTACAATTTCATTGAACACACACGCATGGCGATAGATGAGCAGAAGTGTTGCCGCCACAAATAACCCTTTATGTGCATGTTTTGATTGCCTAATTGATATCGTCGAAAGATGGCGGTACGTAGCTCGTCACATCTCTATCGAATAGTGATGGATTTGTGAGGAGGACGTTGAATATTATGGTAATTGCATTGTTATTGATGTAAAGCGTTGAGGTTTAGGTTGATTCGAGGTACCTGACAATAGCACATACCACAACAGTTAAGGTACAAAATAGCGATGCGTTTGATGTTAGTTGAACCGAATGACCGCCACAATAAAAGTAAGTTTGCAGTTTTAATTCTATTAAAAATTATTATTTATATTTTATATATTTGTTTAGTTGATTGAATTCCCTTTATTATCGTTACATAAAATATGATAGTTTACGCTCAAAATATTGAGAATTTTTTGAGCTATTTTTCACGATTGTTTTATCATGACATATTTATTTTTTATAAAAAAAATTGAATACTTGATAAGTGTTTTCGTTGAACAATCGAAAATACTCTATATAAAATTAAGTATTTATTTCTTGATTTTAATATATACCAATACGCCTAACTGTACAACACAAAATAGCGTTTTACGGTGCCCTACGTTTAGGCAGCGCCTTAAAACCGTCAATCAAGGGCTTTTGGTTGGACAAAAAAAATTAAGATTGCTTGTATAAGATGATCACAACTTATGAAGTCATTTTAAATAAAATGCTTTGCTCATTATGACATAGCCGCCGAATTTCCATAAAAAATATTAGAATTGTAACTACTGTCAAAGATCAACGCATGACAGCCCTGACTAACGTGCTTTCCAAGGCACGGTAAAGACTTGGTATCTAAACATGGTCACCCATCCACGGACCAACCGCGGCAAGCGTAACTTAACCTGATCGATCGATCCGTGCGGCTGTTATTACTTAGCAATAAGGACATTCGGACACATTCAAAATATTTTTTATTATCTCTTTTGCTCATATTTAAACTATCGTGATACAATATCCGGAAGCCTATTATTTACACAATTCCATTGCGCTTCTATAGTGGGATAAAATACTCCATCAAATGATACAAGGGACACTTAATATTCTCGTATATCGTCGTAATAGAAACCGATATAACAAATTTACAACAAGTGGCAAATCCCACTATAAATGTAGCAGTTCCAGAGAGCAGTTAGCATCGCGCCGAGCACCGTCCGTACATATTAGTGGTCGGCCGCTATAATTTATTTGCCGGAGTAAATAGGATTAGCAGCGGGAGCGCTGCACACTGGGTCATTTTTTGCGCCGCCCGGACAAAGCGCCTAGCGACGGGCGGCCCACAGATACCCACTGCAACCACTACCATGAGAACACACCACGTGCACCATCCATCTATAACGAAGTAATTCGATAAACTGACAGCTTCTACTCACAAAAAATCTCCAAAATATAGGACAGCGACGTGACAGGTGCCCGTAAAAGCTTAGAGATTGTGTTACGGTAAAGTAATCCGCGACCACCTCCACCAGTTTATCCAAGCTCTCGAACAAATAAAAATACTTATCACGTAAAACCACCCTCCTGGCTGCCGAGCCCGCCTCGTAAAACCAACTCCTGGCTAAGGTAATAAAATGTCGCGACCAATCAACGCTCGCCCGTACAAGGATTCTCAGCGATTGGATTTGTCTCTCACGACTCCCGGATAACCGGACAAATCTCACGTTTAAAACGACAGCCGGGGCCACGTCGCGTTGCGATTTTGAAATTAGAGCCAACGTACACACCACAAAAACACCGTATATGCATAAGTGATAGAGAAGGCGCATAGAAACGGTACGTGATAACATTATTCGTGTGAAAAATGTATCGAACGGTACAAGTGGCGAATCTCGAGAGGGCCACATCCGAATAAATAAGCCGGGGGTGCGGCGCGAACTTGCAAAAAATCCCCATTTACTGCGGTGCCGGTGCGAATATAAAATATTGATCTCAACGGAAATTTATGAAAACATAAAAATGCGGAGGTGCGAAGGCGCGCCCTGATGGAATACCCGTGTAGATACTTACCGCTGTCTTCTTGATTCGTTTCCGTCTACATTTCTGAGGGATTAATCTCGCGCGTGGCTTTATATTACACGTACGTCATTTTCACGCGTAAAAATTACGCCGCGTAATTTTGATATCTCATTTTTACAGCTCTGATTAGGCGGCGCTCATGTCAAGAAATTCAATTTGGGACACTTATATTAAACACGTTGTAGGAGTGATAATGGCGTTTCGGTCAGAGAAAATTTTGCAAATGAAATTCCGCCAGCGAGGGATCTTGTCCGCTGGGTATACCCTCTCCACACCCGGTTATTGCCCATTTTTTATATGGAAAAGTCCGTTTTAATCCACACGGCGGCGGCCGTAACTCACGCTTTTATTTAGTCACTAGATTACGACTAACAATCCCCGCCTTATATCTCGTTCCTTCCGTTCTAAATGAGGCAATTCGTAATTGAATTTATTCTCTAAAAATAGCGTGGTGCGGTTGCATTTGGCTGGCGTTCCGACGCCATTTGGAAATGAGCGATTTCACACTTCACACTTGAAATGGTAATAGGTTTACCGTGTGATTACTAACCTGGATTAGCGCATGTAGCGGAGCTTCCAGCCTAAATTTAGTGCGAAATCTGGGGAGATTGCCGACATTGATGAGCTCAAGTAAAATCTTGTTCCAAATAAGCTTAGATAGAACTAAACAAATTACACATCTGCTACGTCTGTAAATTGTGCTCTACATTAATCAGACGAAGTTTCTGAACGGTTGTTACGACAACTTTATAAATTCCGGACCGACGAATAAAATACGAAATATGTTTTTAAATGTAGAGAATACATTTTTAATAGTTCTACGTTTTCGGTTGTACGTTTTTTCCTGGACGGCAACACTAAATCCGCGTCCATTGCAACTGCGCTGGCTTGTCAACTTGACGTGATGGATGACGTCATTAATGCCTCCACGTGATCGAAACAAAATGGCCTCCATTAGGGTTGCAACAATGCAAATAAGAGACAAAGCATTAGTCGACGACCCTTGGACGTGCCGCCCCAGCGATATCTTTAACACATGTGCTTAGCCGGAATCCGAAAATAAATAGATTGTGGAGTCAGTCCCAAAAAAATGATACAAGGGTCATCAATCCTTTACGCGTCTGCATCAAATATGTATACATAAGCGCGCAACAGCGACGCCGAACGAATCGCAACATGACACATTCTCAATATAACCCTCATAAAAAGGTCCGATAAAATATGGAGAGTAACGGATAGTGGGGAAAAACTATTACTCGGGTCTTAGAAGGAATGGATTCGGGGTCATCGCATTGTGTCATCTTCCATATCGAGGGGCCATCGTTCGTCAATGTAACATTCGGACCCGTTAGACCACAAGATGGATGGGCCCGGAAAGGCCCGTGGGCCCCGCACTGTTTGAGTAACGCTCGCAACGTTTACATTTGTAAATGGGTTTTAAACTGGAGTGCTAGCTTGACCGTCCGGGGCTCGATATATTTTTTCTACGTCCACGCATCGCAAATTTACATACCTACGCAATTAGATTAATGCCACAATGCGATAGTAATTAATTAATTAATTGTATCCTGTGCAAATATTTGTACTAAACCATAACAGCCGAGTTTATTATTAATTCTGTTTGCTTGTGCGTTTAATTAAATTAATCGCTTAGTACAAACCCTTCGTTCTCACTCTGACCAGAAACACAATCATTGTATGTAAGTGTGTGATGTGTAATAATTGCGGGTATAAATCAAAATGACATGTATTTAATCGCGGTTCCACGCGAACCCTACCGGAAGAGGCTGAAGGGAACTGCCTCGTCTTTGTCGAGGAAAAAATGTTAAGAAAAGCGACCCTCGCTAATGCACACAGTACTATATCTATTTGGTTACAAAGGGCTGTGAGTATGCTCGACCTCTGTAACATATAGAATGGGTCGCCAGCGTTTGTATGTTGCTGCGAACCACGCGAGTAGCGTTTATGCGGAATTAGGTTATTTTATACTTTTGAAAGCATGAAGTCTAAAGTAATCCGCTTTGAAAAAGTTGCTTCAAAGACTCGTTTTGTCTCTTTTACATTGAAAAAGTTGGAAAGGATTATTCAGTTCCAGTCGACGAGCTTTAGCCTGAAAGTAATTACCAATTATCGCGACTATTATCAGCTTAGTTTCTAGTGCGATTAGATTTTTGTAACTAGTAAGAACAATTCTAGCTGCTAATGAGTCCTTAGTTTTCCAAATTCAAATTAAACTTTTATTTTCAACTCTTATATATAACGTTAAACAAACTTTAATGCTATTTTTAAAATTAAATCTAGACTTGTTAGCAGTGTTACAGAACGAACACTGCTAAGGCCACATCAGCAGTAATTAATCAAACACTGAACACAACGACCCGCTTAAAAATGAGACAACAGTGTGACAGCGTGCGCACCTGTCAACGTCACGTCAAATCCCACCGCGGCCGCCATTTTATATCGAAATGCAAATAACCTCACAAATCGAGGGTGTAACGCGATCCGTCCCGAGGCACCCCGGAACAGCTGATTTATTTCATACGCGATATGATTTTGCCGCAATTGAGAGTCCTCCGCTCGCCGCGCGGCAATATATTAAATCGGTGGCATCACGAGGTGTTAGCTGTACACAGATTTTTTACAAGTGAAGGGTTCATAACTAATTACGCAAAGAAAACGAATTTTTTGTACGCACTATCATAATGACACTTGTCTGCGGTGGGCGCGTGGATAGGCCACTCTGTCGGTGTCGAATGCCACTCAAGATTCAAGATGGCGGGTGCTGCAACGCGCGTTGACAAATGCGCATCGAGCGGCTCGGCTCGGATGTCATTCATTTATTTTTTCATCAAAAGAGGCCGAATAGGTAATTAGCCAACGGTGACGGCAGATTATGTTACGAATCGGAACATTGCGTAACCGACACTCCTTTTTTTACAGTAAAAACTCCTTTCTCAAAACCGACTTTTATAGATGGCAATTTTAACATTAAACTGCTGCCTGTATAATAATGCTGTTAGCGTACAATGGAACGGTGATAAAACTGAAAGCTTTCGAATTTTAGTGTTCATATTAAAAGTTCACATTATTTTATGCATGAAATTCGACAGTGCATCACTAACTAGCTAACTACACACAAATGAGAACATACAAGTAGATAACGATACGTTGATACGGTACCAAGGGGATTATTGGAGGATAGTTATCTGGGTAAGAAACGTCCATCACTGGGGTAATTTGGATATATGCGAATCCCCTCTGGCCTGGTGTAATCGGGTAAGCTCAATGACCCGCGAGGGTGTGCGCGGGACGGGGCGGGGGTAGGTGCGATCATCAATCTCTATCAGGGTATCGCCGTCGGCTATGCTCGTACTTCCGTTCCTGAAAAAAGTGGCGACGAAAAATATGACCGCTTCCATACTGGACATGTGACAGTGTGACGCGCCTGGATACATTCCCACAACATATGCGTGTCTCCCCTCGAGACACGGGGAATGCGGATTAAACTTTGACATTAACATCTCCCGAATTTGTTTGTTACCTTCATAGAGTATTCGCAGACGAAAGGTTCACACCTGAGCTACACGATGACGGATGCACATGCCGTCTGTTGGGACAGGTCACCTCAAAGCTGCATTGGCTCTTACTTCAAAACACCCTTCCAGATTTAGCCCTGCATTGTTAGACTCACATAAAATGCAAATAATATATTTAATGCTTGGACTTTAAAAGATACCATAACCTCTGAATTTGTTTCGGAATTTCTTCTCAGGTTATATTTGCCAACAAAATATAGACGTGTCTTAAAATATCTACTTACATAAATAAACACTTCGTTTCATTTCGTTTCACCATAAGAGTACGTTATAGTGTCAATCTTTAGTCAAGTTCAACCATAGTAATAAATATAATTCACGTTTATGATGTTAAATTGCGCTACATGTGTCTCCCCGTAACGGCACCGCGGTTGTTATCTTCCGCCATTGATTACGCGCATCAAATTACACAATCGTACACAAGCAATTACACAAAACATTAATTCACAACACCCAATCTCGTTTGTGAATCGTTCATTAGCGGAAAGGGGGATCGGTAGAAATGGAAACTTTTGACAAAAGTTAAGACGTAAACGGCAAATGAATCTGCATTATTCCAACACCCCACGCCGCCGGAGACGTCTCGACGCCCGCTCCTCAGATAAGACAATTAAATAACTATCTCGGCCCATTTATCTGTCGGAGTTTCGTTTTGTTTGTTTCTATTAAGCGTAATTAATGCCTCCGCGGACGGGTAAAGGTTAATGAAGTCGAGCCACCGCCGGTTATCGGACATCTGACGGGCTCAACTGGAATCAAACGTCCGCAACCCGCCGTCGATCCTATTGTGCACGACTAATAAACATTCTTGGCTCGCGGACCGGCCGAGGGCTCGCTAGCACAAAGACGCGCTCCATCTCCCGCAGTCCGCAGTACACTCGGCTGTAACGAGCTATGTCAACAATGCACGTCTATCCACAAGCAACGCACTCATTCCGTTCTGCCGACTCTTCGCACCTCGTGTAATATCTTAAGGAATTTCCCAATTTCAACACCCTTCTAAACGGACGCGATGACACCTATGAATCTAAGTCGCACTCGGGATCTCGCACCCGAAATCCATCGACGGGTATCAGTCACGGACGTAACTGCATTCTTCGGTAGACAGCTAATTTGGCCCCCCATTTACGTGTAAGTAGAACATCTATCACGGCGTCTCGGCATTTCTTCCAATTTACCGAGTACTCGTCTATCGAAAGATTCAATGAATGATAACGAGCCTAATAAATACGGAGTCGGCTCCCCAAATGGCTGTAATTAATTTAATGAATTTAGACAAAGAAATATGTACAATGAGATAGTGAGATTAACGATGGCGCTGCATATTGTTTCAAGCATTAGTTAGTTGATGTTGAGTCGTGAAGATATTCCGGCGCTGGTGTGCTGGTGTGCCGTGTAACCGGAGCCGCCTGGCAGCTCTCGGACGCTTTATTTTTTCTCCATTTACTTGTAAACACTAATGAAGGCTCCCGAGCGAGGCTTCTAACGAGCTCTAACGTTGCAGTTTCTATTTATTATCAAGTCTGTAATCTAACATCCGAAGGTACTCCAACTACACACCTCCGTACAGCACTTGGGTACAAATTAACAGACCCAATTACTGGTCTAAAATGAAAAAATACCCATAGGTCTTTCACTATCAAAGCAAATGATTGAACCACCCTTGCAACCAACTTATTCCGTAAGTAAGCTTTCCTTCTCAAATACTACGACACCGCACGTCGAATTTTACTGAGATTAATGTAAATTTATGTCCTGAAAGTAAGTTACTTTGTTCTGCGGATGTTTGCTAGACAATACATTAACATAACTGCCCATAAAAAGCCTTACTTCAGCCCCGTCTACAACTACCAGCGTACGAGAAGGGTTCCGTCTACTGGCTTGTTATATCACAAAATCAGCGCAACATAAATTAGTGGACAGGTCGCGTGACGGACCGACTTAGCAACATCGTCTCCTTATCGTCGTCCGGAAACCACCCGGCTAACCTCGCTACGTACAACCCGGATACTAAAAAAAAACAACCCTAAAACCAACTACAAAGAAGTCAGATTCCCTTAACGCAACCAACTATATTCTACAACGTAACAACCAATCTCAACTCTATTCAAACAACCGTACGGTCCAAATCCTTTTCACGACAATAGGAATAGTCAACAACAAATAAGGCAACATTGCCAGTATGTCAACATAAATAAAGCTGAGTGTCCTTTAACGAAGCAGACGTTGACGTCGGGACACTAATAAAGACCGTACGAGACAATGTCGACTCTAAAGCTTTTGTGTTAAAATTGAGATTAGTTACGTAAGCAGAAGGGGTAGTAAATGAAGGTTCGCATTTAGCGGTCGTGGTGGTAGTGATATGGGTGGACTTCCTTTGTCTGGTAATCTTATCAGCATGGCAGCCGGCCGCCGCGTCTTGACATGATACATTGCGCGCGCTATACATTTACATTCGTCGCCGCGTACCAGCACGCACATGCAAACGCGCCATCACCATTTAATCGAACACTACACGTGTCGAATACGCTTAAAGCGCTATTTGTACAACAGTTTTACAAATTCAAACCAATGCGAGAAGTTAATCAATCAATTTTAATAGAATGAATCCGTCTATGTACCGCGGAGATAAGCTTATGTATACAGCATTGGGCTCCGGCCAACCGTGAGCCATCGATTAAAATGTACGCGTAATGTCATTACGCAAGCCCATTCCACTTGTAGCGGGAGATAGCGGCGGCCTTCCTTTCCCGAACTGCTGAATTTCGTTAATGCCTCCGAATTTTTCGATAATGCTTGCTAAACCTTCCGATATCGAAACGTAAAGGAAATTATAAGAAAACCCAATTCTTCAAAGCCGTAATAATAAAAAATATGCATTGAAAGCGAATCTATTGAATATCAAGTACTTATTTTACAGATTGTATAATGGACGAGATCCCTCGGAAGACAGTTCCCGGGCATCAGAATGTAAGATCCACAAAAGCCTTCGTGCTCGATCCCTTTGCAATCGCAAAACTTTGAATACACCTCTTTCGACTATCGAAAAGTTCCCGATAATGGATTTGTTCGAGCACTCGATTGTTCAACGATGAATGGGTACTAATTAAAACGAAGTCACGACGACGCCGGACCAAGTTCCCGATTGTTTCCCAACTATAAATCGCAGCGCCGCTTTCTCATATAAATATTGCACGGGTCCAACTTTAGTGCTAAATTTAAAATCGAAATTGGGGAATCGACGCCATCGAGAACATATGTATGGTTTAAGTGTTTTTACCCGGAACTATTTGAAAGTATCGATATACGAATCTACATATATTTCTCCGATATTAATCTACGTAAATAAGGATTCTCTTGTATGTTCTCAATTCGAGTTAGGATCAAGATTAAGGGGTAAATTCTAAATTGCTTCGGGAATGTTCGTGTAACGAGTTTAAGATTGTGAGCACGTGTTGCCTCCGCGTCTCTTGCCTTCAGAGATTGCCCAAATGTATCTCGTTTCTATCGGTGTACGTCTTACACGTGAATGTGCTCTACATCTCATACATCAACGTCGCAGGTTATGAAACTACCTGGAGAGATATATACTACACAATTTATGCCTTGCCAACATCTGCCATCTGCATCTTGCCAAATTACTTTCGTGTGTCAAAAAGTAACAGCAATCTTCCATCAATAGTCGTGAACAAATAGTAAAAAAGCTGAATGTTAATCTTAGCAGGAATAATGGACAGGGAATTAACCTCTCTAGCGAAGCTTACTGGCGGGTAAACCGCAGTTACTCTATTACAAGGCGGTCTGTTTCTTTTCCGTTTCCAATAAGAAATCACGTTTGTTCGGGCCGAGCTCGGCCGCAAATGAGCCGAAACACACCCCCTTTATCTTCCAATAAGTAAGCGAGCTTTGGATTTGTTCGGAAGAAAATACGGATCCTAAACGGAAAATAGGAGATCGGATGCCAGATGGCTCGAAAAATATAAAAATAAATGAACCGGAATATGGATAGTGGCCTCTATCTGATTGTTATTCAGTTTTATGCATAGTGTAGTCTCAATAAATAATATGGGATAGTAAAAGCGAGCGCCGAAAAGTCTGGGTTGGCTGTAAAAAATACCGATTTCCTTGCGTAAACAAACTCAAAAAGGACCAATCAGGACCCAGTATGTGGGAGGCAATTTTGGCAAAAGTAAAAAGAGAAAAAAAAGTGAGTTTGTTCCGGGTGCGCACCGACAAATCCCATGACGGCATTCAAAATCGCGTTCCCTTTTTAAAGTTGAGACGATTCGCGTAACGAGTGTCGAATTCTCCGAGCCGTGGGCCCCTCAGTAGACGAAGTGCCCCCGGAGGTGCCTCGGTAATTACCAACCATTACAGACAAAGGACACGACTCGTCCGATTACCATAATTCCCAGGCCCCGAGACGGGATATAAATGGGCCACATTTTGTAGTAGCACGACGACTGACGTGTGTATTAATGACTATGCTTGTCCTCCTAAATTAGGTAAGGGATTTGGTGATTTAGTTTTTTCATTGGCTGCGGCGGCGGGATGGGATGGATCGTCCGTTCGGTACGCTCGACTTGGCGCATTTGTCCTTAAAACATCGGCCCTCATAACAAATTACCACGTTTAGAAAGTGCTTAGTGTCAGTTGTAAAGCATGCCATGGTATGTTGTCGACAACCCTCTGATTAGGTTACATAGGAGTCGATGGATGGTAGTGTCAACATCACAGCATACACCTTTCGCTTACGGACTTTGAAGTATGTATCTGAGATGTAGCTTAGAAGACAACGACGTTACAAAACACGAACGTAAGAATGTAACAAAATATTCACCTGTACTGGCACAAAATTTCAACTAAAACTATTTCACCATTCACCACTTCATTACCGCACTAAAATAGCTATTACTCATAGTAAGTAGATACTGCGGATTATAGTGCGCTTTATAAAAGTTCAATGAAACTCATTAATCTCTAATTGCTAAGAAAAGAATGGTATCAAAGGGCGAGACCACAAAAGGCAGCTGGCGATATTGTTGAGAAGTTCACCATTTTCATTTCGGTAGTGATCGAGAGGGTGGAGGAGATCGATCGCGAAAAAAACAACACAAAAACCCTTTTAAAATTAATTGAGTTTTCTTGCGGCTACATCGGGTGGTACAATAAATTAATTAACGCTCGAAGGAATCCTTAAAATTCGTAGAGGATCAAAAGTTGGATGTTATGGCGGGCCGATAAGAGGCGTCGAGGGCGCGGGGCCACAGATAATACTTCGATTTTCCATTAGCTTATATTAGCGATGGGAGAGTCCGCCGCGCCCGCGGTTAGACCAGTAGCTCTCGATCTAATATAATATATTTTCCTTATAAAGAACAGCCGAAACACGCGATCTTTGATCCATTTGCATGAGCCTATCCACGGTTATTTGTTTACGAGCCATTACGGTGAGCAATATTCGCCCCTAATTGAATTTCAACTTGTAAATTTTCGTGGATGGAATTAATTAAATTTTTCCCTGTGCTAATGCCTCCGCCACGACCGCTGGAGCATGCTGATTAATTTTGTAAAAGCCTTTAACTTTACAAATAACGGCATTTGATAACAGATTATTGGTAATAATGAAGGCCAAGTTCTGCTTCGTTAATTCTCCAGGATTACACAAAGGGAATTTAGGTTTTATACGAAGAGATAATACTTGTATGACTGTCCTTGGTTTTAGACGACGCTGTGTTCTTCATTTTTTCTTTGTCATATCAAACTACCGACCTATTTGTTATTTTTATTTTTATTGACGAAGCAAAACTGCCACAAGCGTCTAAGATAAAGGCTGGGCTTTATTTATCGTAACTTTTAAAAGGGTTGTTTTATTTTAACAGCAATAAACCTGCAAGTGCTTCAATTTTTTCATTTGTTTGTTCCGATTCTCGTTATTGTTGGAGCTTTATTTTTGTATTCCAAAGTTTTCAACGACTTTCAGTGTAAGCCTTGTTTGATTGCATTGACTTTGTTAAACTTGAGTCAAAGTTATAAAAAAGGATAATCATGTTTATATTAAAGAGTAAGCTTTTCGAAATCAAGTAAATTACTCTAGTAAATAATTATATGCCTGGCGTGAAAATCGATATGCCTACCAGAACCAAACAACTATTACACTACGTATAAATTGGAGACCTTTTGTGATGTCAGCCTAACAACCACGATGACTTCTCTGATTCTCTCAAATATATTAGGGTAACCTTCAATTTGCTGCGTAATACCATATCTAAACCTCATGTCTCTTTCTCAGGGTGTCTCTTGGAAGGGTCTCGTCTTCCCCCCGATGTGCCGCCCCGCAACCCGACCATGTCTCGCCTGAACGGTCGCATCACCGGCAACCCTGCGGACCTGGGCGACTTCGAACCCTCCTGCCTCGTGCGCACGCCTTCAGGCAACTTCTACGTGCCTTCAGGTGAATGTTAGAACCTTTTTGAATTCTTTATTAGGTTAAGTACATCCACATCTACGCACATTCACACTTCAACTCAACTAACTCACCCCAGGTTTCTGGATACGTAGTCGATTTCTGCTCGCAGATATAATGTTGGCTGTAAATAGAATTATAACCAATGACCAATTTAATAACATGATAATCACCAGATATCCCAATCCTTCGCATCCAGTGCTACTTGATTAAAATACTGGAACAATGTGAATCAACTTTAAGCTTTCTCAATTGTAAATGTTATTTTCTCTCAATCCCAATAACGTTAACCACACACAAATATCAAATAATTTAGAAGCCTACTAGCACGTATATAATCAAAATCTAATTTCAGGGGATATTCAAAAGAATCCGTCTATGGACTACAAGTCGAACTCTTCGTGTAGTAGTCCAGGCAAGCCAGAGAAAAGCACGTTAGAAAGAATGGAGCGGTCAGACCGACCGCATCCGACCTTCGGTACCCCAGTTCCAGTCCTCCCGGTCCGGAACAACCTTCGATCCTCAAACTTTCCTTCGGCCGGTTCGCGGTTTCACTTCCGAAAAGGCCTTTCGTCGAGGTGCTCGTGGAAGTGCACCGCTATTGTATTTATAATACTCTTCGTTATATTATTAGCCATTGCGTCTTATATGACAGGTGAGTCTACTATCATAGATGACTAGGTGTTATTGGGTGATAAAAAAAAAATAGTATGTGCTTAAATCTTATTATTATCTTTTGTTCACAGCATCATATTTTGTTAACTGGACGTATCAAAACCCCAAATCATGTACAGTAGTAGTCGGTGAACCACCAGAAGTGTTTCCAGCATCAAAAGCAACATCACTGGAATTCGCCAACAAAACTATGGCGAGGCCGCATCAAAGCTTGCCAACCATAGGCACAGGTAAAGAGGAACATCACTCCCGTCATCGTAGAAGTGTAGATGTAGTAGATGGGCATGCTTCTTCTTTACCACAATCTGTTTCTTCCGAGGATTCTTCCACCGCTGTAAATATGCATGATATAACCAAATCTTCTGTGAACACTGTTAGCTTAGTGCATGGTGTGGCAGAAGACATCACTACTCAGCGGGACGAAGAAAAGGACAAGGGTGCTAACAATGCTTTTGTGTCTAGCAATAATGATGATGTGTTGGTTAATACTGGTGATCTAACAACAAATAATCACGGGAAATCGACGAGTAATAATCCTCCAATAGCTCCGGCAACTATTGCTTCGACAACAGCTGAACAGCCCGCCATATCAGTAATGGAATCGACTACTGTTCCTGCCACCGCTACTGAAATAACTACTAAAGTGACTAATTACGTTAGCAGTACGACTAGTACAGCACCTAACATTATTAAAGAAACTCATGTAGAACATCCACTCGAAATAAAAGAGGCAGTTAACGCTCCAGTAAAAACTGAAAAAGATAAAATTGCTTATGAGCCTGAACATATGCAAGGTGACTCATTTCCATTGATTCGGTCGTATGGTTTAGAAAAGCTTCAGTTCTTCAAAATCCAAAACCAATTGGAACAAATTAAAGAAGTGCTTCACATTTATTCCAATGATTCATCTGATATGGATAAAGATTTGGAAAAGTTTCACTACGATAGTGAAAATAGTGGTTCAAAAACGACAAGCACTCCTAAAATCATGACAACTGAGCCAGCAATCGTTACTGAAACCCCTGAAACAATAAAACCTATAACTGAAGCGTCTTCGACAGCGTCTAATTCTACGAAAACGACGTTAAAAAATAAACATGTAACAACAAATGCCATAATTAACACAACAAATCAATTTACCACGCACAATGAGCATGTTGTGACCACAACACCATCACTGAATGTTACTAATGATACACCTACTACAAGTACTACCACTGAGGCAACTCCTGACGAAGTTCCAACGGTGAATACTGCTGATACCAAATTCCCTGATGTGACTAATCCTAAACATGTGTTGATTAACCTGACGATTTCTGCGGATGATGCCGACAGCTCATCATATAAACAGCTTTATTCTTTAACAGTGACTGTTCCAACAATCGGAAATACGAATGAGATACCAACTGTTAAAATTACTCCCATGGATTCAGAACCAACCCAAGCTTCACATTTTAACAAACCTGTTACTTTAGAAGGTTCTACGAAAGTCAACAATTCGACAAATGATGATAACGACATTGGGGGAAGCTGTGAATGTTCATGCCCAGCTTGCATAAGTAATGCCACTGATGATTTTTATGATGAATCAACTGAATATGGAGCAACGACAGCATCTCCTAAATCTGATTCATCTACTATAACTGATCAAATTTCAAGCACTGATCACTCCGAGCTAACCGAATCGACGACTGAAGATTTCACAAAATCGTCAGGCACGACAGAGTCGGATACAGTCACATCTACAGATTCTACATCAGAAATAACTACTGAAATGTCGACACAGACAGAAAATATTTCCAGTACAGGCAGCATTGAGTCCACGACAGATTCTACAACTGAACCAGAAATTCTGTCTACAACTGAATCACCAAAATGCGTTTGTCCAAAAATTCAGCCTCCACCCATTCTTATACTGGAAGGTGAGGTTGACCTTCGATAAAAGTCAGAGATAACTTACTAACGGTCACCAAATCCATCACCGCTTAGGGGTTCTGTGAACAAATGTGTCTAACATACTAATATGCATGCTCATCACTGGTTGCAAGGATATTAAATACAAATTATAGCATCATACTTTTCTGTTGCATGTGCTTTGATAACATACAAATGGGTAGTAGTTGCAAGTAAATATAAGTAGATACTATTTAACAGTGCATACGACAATTCATCACATTATCGCATGTCAAAATATTATGCAAAATCTTGATATAAAACTCACATCTTAATATGTTCTAGGTGCGCGAACATTCCCAGCGCAAACATTTCCACCAGATGGAACGACGTTCAAACAAATTACTTTAGGTGAAAAATTATCAAAAGAAATCCCTCCATATAGTTACTGGAATATGCAATTTTATCAAACTCAAGCCAGTTACGTGAAGTTCGACTACATGATACCCCGAGGGGCTTCCATAGGCGTATACGCGAGAAGAAACGCTCTTCCGACACATACACAATATCATATTTTGGAAGTTCTTAGCGGTTTCAAGGCGAGAACAACGAGAACTTCACATGTAAGCATTAATCATTCTTATTATAACCATGAGTTCTTTAGTATCTAGATAACATAAAGCAAACACTTTAAACTAGGCCTTTCACTTACAGCCTTCGATCAAGAAAGAAGTAACACACTATATGGAGCAAGGCCACTGGTTCTTATCTCTATACAACGACGATGGCGACCCACAGGAGATCACGTTCATTGCGATGATCGCTGATGAAATGACGCACAACTGTCCTAATGGATGCTCAGGGAAAGGAGAATGTCTAATGGGTCATTGTCAATGTCAGGCTGGCTTTGGCGGCGACGATTGCAGTAAAAGTAAGCCATACATAAAAGGTTTTATACTTGACCGTCGAATGTATATTCCTCCTAACATGGAACATAGGTTTGTTACCTAAGCTTTATACTCCAATTTCATATTTTTTAGGTGTTTGTCCAGTTTTATGCAGTCAACGAGGCGAGTACATCAACGGTGAATGTCAGTGTAATCCTGGATGGAAAGGCAAAGAATGTTCCTTGCGGCATGATGAATGTGAAGTCCCAGATTGTAACGGCCATGGGCACTGTGTCAACGGAAAATGTTCTTGTGTCAGAGGATATAAGGGCAAGTTTTGTGCTGACATCGACTGCCCTCATCCAACTTGCTCCGGCCATGGTTTCTGCATCGAAGGCTCTTGTATATGCAAGAAAGGCTGGAAGGGAATTGACTGTGCGACAATGGATAAGGATGCGTTACAATGTCTTCCGGATTGCTCTGGGCATGGCACGTTCGACGTTGATACCCAGACCTGTACTTGTCATGCGCGGTGGTCTGGCGACGACTGTTCTAAAGGTAACTTACTCGTTTTAGTTTTAGTACTGCCTATCCTGTTAGTACATACATACTTAATGTAATTGGTTATTTCATTAATTTTACAGAGATTTGCGATCTTGATTGCGGTCTCCACGGAAGATGCGTTGGTGAGTCCTGTGTCTGCGATCCCGGCTGGACTGGCGAGTTCTGTACTTCTAAGTTGTGTGATGCCCGCTGCAGTGACCATGGTCAATGTAAAAACGGCACTTGTCTCTGCGTGTCTGGTTGGAACGGTCGGCATTGCACTCTGGAGGGGTGTCCGCGAGGGTGTGCAGGACATGGACAGTGTAAAGTTGCGAATGATGGTCAGTGGTCCTGCAAATGCTTCGATGGATGGGATGGTCCAGATTGTACGACTCTCAAAGAACAAATCTGCGACGATTCAAAAGATAACGACAAAGGTATGTGTTGTTTCGATGTAACTCTAGGATTTTGTTTGAAAGACCAAACCATAAAAAATACATTCGTCTATTCCGTTTAGATGGCCTCGTCGACTGTGAGGATCCAGAGTGCTGTCTAAGTCCAATCTGCAAAGGTAGTCAGCTCTGCGTGTCTTCGCCGAAGCCTACAGATATTCTCCTTAGGAAACAGCCTCCCGCCATCACAGCGTCTTTCTTCGAACGGATGAAATTCATCATAGACGAAGGTAGTCTCCAAAACTACGCAAAGCAGGAAAACTTCAACGAAAGGTGAGTGCTTGATGTTCGGTGTTATCTGTTAGGGTTAAGCGTTAACTAATAACTAGCTAATATTTAGTTTGTCGGCTAATCTTAAGCCGACAAGCGCCGTATAAATATTTGTTATATAAGATACGCAATGTTGTGCCCCAGTCGATCCCATTGTTTTATTTACATTATAAGAGTGTACCACAATGCTTTCTTTCTTTTCTTACACATATATGAAACAGATTTATTTATGTACTACTATCGAAGAGCAAAATTTTGGAAGATCGTCACTTGCATGTGAGACACGTATACTAACGTCGCTGTTACTAACGTTTCCGAGCTTCCTTGTTTCTAAATTAATATTATTATACACAATAATAATACTTACTCATTCTGTCATTTCTCTCGGTTTTTCTAACGCTGCGCAGTATGTTTTGGAACCACTTCAACTCGAGGTAAGACTTGTGAATCGAACGTAGGATAGAGTGTTTGTTTAACTTAGAGTTTATCTACGAGTTCTATATATCCTACATTATACACATATGTATTTAATTGGCGACATATACTATACTTATTCTATGTATTTGTGTCATGCATGTTGTGCTACTTTAGTGTTTAGCTACCTACTATTGTGTCCTGTGAATTTGTGTTCGCTTTTTATATAAATGTTTGTAATAATATTGTCCGTGACGTTTGTCGAAAACCCACATTCTGAAAATAATTTATAATCATATTCCACACAATGCTACACCTGTAGAACGAAATGATTAATACCTACTTATTAGACATAGAGTCCCTTTGAATCAATAACAAGTACTGATCTGTATTTTAATCAATTTTGATCTGAATTCTTTTCGAATATCCAACTACTTCTTGTCCCTTAGTTAAATCACCATTTGTATGATAGACAACGTAGATCACACACGTAAAGAATATAATTCACTAGCCCCATGTAATTTTATACCTAGACTTTCACTCATAGAAACTAGAACATCCGTTTAAAAATACTACAAATCACCAACATTTGTCAATACCAATCAATAGTACTCTACTAGAACTTTCCACATACCAAGCCAATCACCAACTTTGGTCCATATGACCAATTTTTTAACTTAATATTAATGAATTCATCGCCCGAATTTCCAGTCGTTCAGCGGTTGTCAGAGGTCGAGTGGTCACGTTACTTGGGACTGGTCTGGTTGGTGTCAGAGTATCAACTGACACGCCACTCGAAGGCTTTACCCTGACCAGAGAAGATGGCTGGTTTGATCTGCTGGTGAATGGAGGAGGCGCTGTTACGCTTAACTTTGGAAGGGCGCCATTTAAAAGAGCCACAAAGGTGGTCTACGTGCCTTGGAATGAGGTAATTGTATTATATTTTAATAAGGTCA